>CM053784.1:363987517-365187517 GCA_028749045.1 Cupressus sempervirens
ACAGAGGGAGAGGGTAGGACAAAGAGATAATAAGAGAGAGAGAGGATGGGATAGAGAGAATAATTAGAGGATATGAAAGAAAGAGTGTGAGAGAGAAGGGGATGGGAGAGAGAGAGAGAGAGAGAGAGAGAGAGAGAGAGAGAGAGAGAGAGAGAGAGAGAGGGAGGGAGAGATACAAAGAGGGAGGGGGAAGAGAGAGAGATTAGGTTATGTATTATAATAAAAAAAGTGTCTATCATGTCCCCTAATCCTTATCTCCATCCCATCCTCTCTCTCCATCACCCCTCTCATTTTTTCTCTTTATCCTATCCTCATCTTTCTTTCTCCTATTCTCTTCTGTCTCTCACTCCTTATATCATATCCCCTAATCTCTCTCTCTCTCTCTCTCTCTCTCTCTCTCTCCCTCCCTTCTATCCCCCCTCCCCCTCTCTTTCTCTTAATCTAACCTTGAGAAGTAGAAATACAATACTCAATTGGGTTTTGTAGAAACCAATTAGGTTATGGCTTGGTGATAGTGTAGGAAAATGACCCAAAGGCTTCGGAGACTATTTTCCCCTCCATTCCCCCTCCCCCCCCCCCCCCCCCCCCCTCTCTCTCCCTCCCTCCCTCTCCCTCTCCCTCTCCCTCCCTCCTTCTCTTCCTTACTCCATCCCTTAATCTAACCTTGAGAAATAGTAATACACAACCTGATCAGGTTTTACAAAACCCAATTAGGTTATGGCTTGGTGATAGCCTTGAAAAATGACCCAAAGGCTTGGGAGACTATTTTCCCTCCATTTTTTTTCCTTTAAATTTGTTTTCATCTTATAAGATGAATTATTGTCTTTGTCTTCATCAAGCACACTAATGGTCAAGTGGGTGTCTCTAAAATCACCACCATAGTATTACACATCTTCTTAGCTTTCTAACTGCATAAGTTTTTTATTTTTTTTGGGAAAATATTAACATTGTAAACTTTATTTAGTTTAACGAATGCCTTGTTGTTCCTCACAGACATATGTCAACCATTTTAAAAATAAATTTTGATATACTTATCCAAATTTAAAATAAATTACATATTACTATTCTACACTTGATTATATACACATTTAAATTTTTTTTTTTTTCAAATTTTAATTATTTTGATGCAAGCTATGCTTAGCACACAAACATGTACCAAAATTTAAGGATGTAGTCTATTCAATAATTCATAACAAAAGAATACCCATCATAAAATTACAAAAAAAATACAACTTCTAGATATGACTCTTAACGATCATCCTACCAAAGGGACATGCAAAATACTAAATATAACTATGTCTTTTGTGTTGCACATGTAAAAAACTATGCTATATTTAAAAAAAAAAATTAGGAACTATTTTGTGTGTGTGTAGGGTTTGACCCACCTAATCTTATCCATTTTGTTAAAACTCTTGTAGTTTAGAAATTATGTTTAGAGTAATATAATTTATATATTTTATGCATTTTTTCATTTTTAGTGGATGACCCTCAAATGTCTTGACCAAGTTCAAGTTTACTTGATTTCAAAAAAAAGGTGTTCACTTATACCCCCCTTTTTGTACACCATCTTGGTGCACTTACCCCAAAATAGCTTGATCTTCTATATCATTCTCTTGTATGGTGTACTTACCCCAAAATAGCTTGATCTTCTATATCATTCTCTTGTAATCTTTCATCTTCATAGTGTTGTCTTTTTTCTCTTGTTATCTCTTGATTCTAGTTGTCTCCTTCTAGTTGTAAATGGATGCAAATGAGAGTCTTTATATAGAGACTTCAAGGTGAGACTCCTAGATTAATGTGAGGACCCATCATTCAAATTTCACCTCAAATTATGGTCCAATAAAAATTAAAAAAATGAGGGAAAATAAATGAATTAATCTTGAATTAAAACCCTTTTGTATTTGAATCCAAAAGCCCAAAATTGATTTCAGGGCCCTCTAGGACTAAACTTTGAAAAGGGGGATCAAATCCTTAAGAAGGTCAAGGACAACCTAGAAACCTAGACCTTGACCAAGTTTGGGAACAACCTTGACCTTGCCCTAGGATAGGGTTGACCTAGTTGACCTTGTCCTAGGTTAGGGTTGACCTAGTTGACCTTGACCTAGGCCAAGGTTGACCTAGGGGTCAAAACCCAGCTAAAGCAGAAAACAAAAGGTCCTGAGGATGCCTAGAAACATAGAAATGATATCAAAATAGGACTAAATGCTAGGAATAATCATGAAATCCTATAATTAAGGGTAGAAGGAACTATTCCTAACTCCTACCTTGAAAATAGAGCCATAAAAAAGGGAAATTAAGGAGAATCTTCAAGATCCTCAACCTAATTTCACCTAGAATGAAGGAATCAATTGCATAATGAATCCTAAATGCAAATATATCATGATAAATGTACTAAAAATGGGTGCTAAACCTACCAAGATGTAAGTGCTTGCATATTAAGATGATACAAAAACACAATGATGATTTGGATAAATAAAATATATCATACTTATATTGATCCAAATAATTCTTTCATAGGTCAGCTACAACATAATTATTTCCAAAAATAATCACCAAGTCATCTTAGTGCTATAACTTGGATCCAATGACTTAGGTGATATTGAAAACACTCAAGAACCATGCCACCTTGGCTAACTCTAGCACTCGATTGATACTGGATGCTCAATTCATACTGATCACTTTGTAGACATTTCTGACTCAGTTCACACTGCTCTACTAGCTTGATTAACATCTTGGAAAACTCTTCTAACTCAGTTCTCACTTGGAGCTTGGTAGGACTATCAACTTGGTTAACACTACAACTTAGTTGGAACTATTAACTCAGTTGACATTTCTTACTTAATTCAAGGTTTAACATTGTTTTCTTGGTTCCTTTATGAGCTCAATTAATACTACAATCTGGTAACTTAGTTGCTACTATCTTTCCATTATAACTAAGGGTTTTGAAACTAATTGACAATATATCTATAATGATATTAAAAAAACCTTCTCCAGTTGGTTATATAAGGAGGATCCAAACCATAATTCAATATAAAGAAGAGTGTATGTGCAAGATGCAAAGTTTGGATACCTAAGAAGAGTTTCAAGGTGAAGCAAGAAAAATTGACCAAGTAGAGCTATGAAGTGCAAAAATAAGTTATATCAAATTAGAGAAGGATCAAAGAGTAGAAAGAGGAGATCCATAATCAACCATTATAGTGCTAATTGAAGGAATAGGTACTGATACATTTTAATAGAATGAGTTAGGGTAAATATCTTAACAAAGTGGTCCTAAGAGGCCTATGTAAATATCCTAATAAAGTTCTTACTTTGTTATAAGTTTTAAATCCTATAATCAAGGTAGATTAAACAAGTCTTGTCAAACTTTAGCAGGGTAGACCCCTCATAGTGTAGATCAACATAACTGATCAAAATTGTAGCCCTAACACGAAAACTTTTTTGCTGTAGTAGTGAAGATTTGTGAGTCTCATCACAACCCTAGTTTTACCTTCACCTTGGAGGGTTTTTGGGTAACCAGATCTTTGTGTTATGTGTTGACCATTTAATTTTATGTTAATGATAGTGATTATTAGATTAGCTCTATTGCATCATTGTAATATATGTTTATGTGATTAGTGATATTGGTGAGATAAGGGCTAGTGGTGAAAGATACTAGTTTGATAATTGTTTAGAAGGTTAAAAGTTTTATAGATATTGATTCACCCCTCACTCTTAGTATCCCACTTTTCTAATAGACTTCCAACAATTGGTATCAGAGCTTTTTTCTCTTAGTAGAAGTCTAGCCACTTGAGAGTCAAGATCTTGGAGATGGAGGCCTACAAGCTAGGAAAGATCATTGAAAACTAGATTCTTGAGTAGAACTTATACTACAACAACTTGAATCAACAAGAAAGGAACTAAGGGAATCCCTAACGATTTTTTTTTTTTTGCAATTCTGAAGACTGATTCACAATATTAAGAGGACACTAAAGGTTTACTTGATGATGAAAATTCTGGTAAGAGTGATGCAACAATAGTAGATCTATTGGAAAAGAAAATAAAATTGAATGAAGAGGTAAGAGCACTGAAGAGAAAATATGAAATCTAGTCAATAAGATTGTGTGAAGTGATTGAATAGAAAAAGAAAGCTGAAGAGGACAAAATTCATATATCTACAAGACTTGATTGCAAGAATAATGAAGTGCAAAGGCTGACTCAAAATCAATTTTATATGGCTAATAGGCTACTCCTTACAACTCAAGAGTTCAATAGAAAGGATTTAGAGATTTCTAATTTGAAATCTAAGAATGAGCATATGAAGAATGAAGTGAAATATGAAAATGATTGCATTGAAAGGTTGAAAAAAACCTAAAGAATTTGTGAGAAATTATGAAAAGATGGTGAGATCACAAAGAAGACCTCATGAAACATCTGGTCTAGGCTATTAGGCTACACCAAGCACCTATCATATTTTAATGAAGGAGAATCATCAGAGAGTGGAGAACAAAATAATGTAAAGAAAAAGAAAAAACCGACATGTTATTATCATGGAAAGCTAGGCCATACATCAAACATCTGTAGAAAAAATATTGGTAAGAAAAACCATAATTCTAAATTTATTGGTAATTGTTTTAATTGCAAGAAGTAAGGACATTAGTCACATGAGTGCAGATACAAAGCTAGCAATACACTAGTTGCACCTAGATTTAAAGGTCATTGCTATAATTGTCAGGAGTATGGACATAGAGCTCAAGAATATATATCAAAGGATAAACCTAACTAGACACCTAAGAATCAAGAAAATGAACCCCATGCAAGGAAAAAAAATCAATTGGGATTACAAAACATGGTACAATTATTAGTTATGTGGTGAGCATGGTCATGTTAAAGTAAATTGCATTAGGAAACCTTTCAAATGCAAATCTAAGAGTTGGATGAACAAAAATTTGGTTTACTATAGTTGTCACAAGATTGGACATGTGAGAAAGAACTATAGAACCTTAGAACCAACACCTAGCAATGAATAGAACAAAGGAAAAGGAAAAGTTGATATAGAACAAAAAAGGAATGAGGTGAATCAAACATGGAGAAAGAAGGATGAAGGCAACAATAGTGCAAATAATGATGTTGGGATCACCCAATCTAATGGATCAGGGAAGGTATGCAAGGGGTTTTATTTCAAAAAATATATCATACATCAATTCCTAACATGTGATGAAGTGAAGTCCATATCTACACAATATTAAATCCACCAGGACAGTTATAAAGTGTGAATTGAGAAAATACATAAATACCAAGTTGAAGCATAGTTGATGCCGAGCATCAGTAGTGATTTCTATAGTCAATGTTGACCAAGCTAGGATTGAAAATAGAAATGAATTTTAGATCAAGTTAGTATATTGGCCATGCCAGTGAATGAAAAATGAAGGTTGAGTTGTCATTGGATGTTGAGACAACTATCATGTACTATGTGCATATTGACTATATGCACAAAACAATAAATGAAAGGGTATTTCAACCATTTGAGGCCACATAGTAAATTTTGTGCTCTTTTCTTCACTCACCCATCAATTTAGAGTTTTTAAAGTGATTCCAAGGTGATTCAGAGAAATTTTTGAGAAATTTGCAACTATTTTGTGCATGTCAACAACAACAGTGAATATAAGTAAAGTTTTTGAAACATAATTAAACCAAGTTTGGTTTCTTTGTGAAATTGTTTTTAAGTTTCAAAACCCTAGTTTGAATAGGAATCTACTATGTCTAGAGTGGGAAGGAGGCATTGAATGATAGCAATGCCCAAATTATGATAAATGATACATTCCCTTGCCAAAGTTTAAGGCTTATCCTGAGATCGCAATGACTAGGGATGCATCTGGTGCATTGTCATCTATCCCTCTATGTGTTATCATGGTACATGACATGTGATCCTATTACATATACAAGATAGGATAAATTAGAGATTTAAAATTAAGGAATGCCTATGACAAACTCTGTGAAAATGGAGTTATGAAGGAAGAGAACTTGGTAGTTGGTGAGAAAGGGCTTACTCATGTCCTAGCATTCCAATTTTTCTAAAGGTTGAATGGATCAAAATAGTTTTGAGCCAAATTCATGATATGAAGTTATAACTAGAAAATGGGCCAGTAAAGATAACCAAATCAATCATTTGACAAGTCACTTGTTACCCTACCCTAGATCATGTGAAGATAGGGCGATACCTAGCCAAGAATGTGATAGAGGAAAAGACAAAGGCTAAATGGAATGGTGGAGGGATGTGAATCAATGGTATTGATGATCATATTATAGATTTTATAGTCATGGAGATTTCTCATAAATGCTATCAATCAAGCCTACTAAATAACATACCCTATGTAGTTGTTGATTTAGGTTACACAAATAGTTAAAAAGGACCACATCTATGATTTGGTCGAGTTGTAGTTGATTCAACTAGAAAAGAATTTGGGAGCCATAAGGAAAGTTGAACATTTCATGTAAGTCTGGTTCACTTTTTTTGTGCACATTATTTTACGTGCAAAATTCATTTTCCACCATTGGTGAAGTAGTATGGGACAAGACAAGGCTTACAACCAAGCAAATTAATGGTTATATTGAGAAATTTGGTGAGAATTTTGAAATAATTTTGGATGATTATTTTGATGAGTTTAAGAGGAAGATGAAGAACATGATGAGAATTCATAAATTAGTTGTGGATAAGTATTATGATCACATTTATTTTATGGTGGACACTTACTACACCTATGCTTAGGCAGTTATGCTGAGGGTTGCATGGTTAAGGCCTATGCAATATGAAGTCAGTGTTGATGAAGTGTCTATAAAAGTTACAATATTAATATCAAAAGAAATAGATAATAATACTGAGCCATTCAACACATATGAAACTACTAAGATAAAATTGATGATGTAGACTAAGGTTCCTAAGATGGACTGAAAAAGAAAGAAAATAATTGAAGATTTAAAGGGAAAAATTGGTGAGGCACCTCTACAAATTACAAAATGTAAAAGGGAAGACAAAGAGAGTGAAGAAGAAGAAGAGACTAAGTCTAAGGTAAAAGAGTTAGTGGTTTCCAAGCCTTTGGTACCAAAAGGGAATAAGATAGTAATTTTTTATCCTATGGTTGAGAGAAGTTTGAATAAAGCGGTTACTCCACCTACTTCTCATAGAAAAGTCACCAAAAATGAATCAAAGGAAGCATCTCCTACAACTGCTGAGCCTAAAAAAGGAACTATTAAGATCACCAAGATAACAAAGGGCAAGTCTCCTAAGAAAAGGAAACTAGAGGCTAAAGAGACTGTGAAAGAGAAAAAGAAGTGATCAAGTTGGAAGATGATTGCAAATCTTGATGATGAGGATGATGATGATGGAGGAGAGAGACCATAATATGATAATATGAGTAAATTTTAGATTGTACCTAGGAAAGATCCTCAAAATATTGATAAGGTATGTAATGATATTAGGAGTTCAACATGCCTTATTGGTTTTAAGCATGTAAAATATGATTCTTTAGATAAAGGTGATAAGGAGAAAGTAGAACAAGTAGTTTTGGATATGATGATAAATTTTAAGTATACTCTTTTAGAGCTAGGAAAAACATTGCCAGGGGAGTTGTATAATAAGATAGACTCAAAGCGGAAATGGGCATTGTCTAACAAGAGAAAAATAAGAGAAATAATCCTAGTCCAAACAATGCCAGATTTAGGGAAGACACATATGTCTATGGCCCTAAGGTATTAATCAAAGAATTTTGTGCCCAAGACATGTTAGAAAGTAAAGTCCACCAAGATAATTTGGGGGGGGGGGGGGGGGGGGTGAATCAATTATCCAACTATTCAAACATTTATCAACCTTATTAAATATTAAACATGTGAATATTATAATTAGCAACTTTATCAAGATACTCATAAATAATAACACCATATATGTTAACTAGGGAAACCCTTGATCAGAGGGAAAACCTTGATGGGGATGGTACCCACAAAATGATGTATCAATATAAATATTCCTTGTTAGAGGATGAAGTTTATTAGGAGCCAATGAAATACATTCAATACATATCAATCCCTATTAGGAGACTTCGAATCCATGCTAGGAGATTCAAACCCTATTAGAAGTTGTAGAAGGCAGATGGACCCACTACCCAAAAAAATTTAGGGGTAAGACCACTAAACTTAGTGTCCAACTAATCTCTATATTATTCCTTGCAAAATAATAGAAATGAAATAACTTCAGCTCCTGTATCCTCTTGACTGAACTTATCTTCTTGTAATCTCAATACTAGATCATGAATCTCACATCCAAATTATCCCTTGGATCACTTACATGTATTTACCAACTTCACATATTACTTGCACAATTCACACTTCATATATCAATCACACTCAATTGTATACTTCATCAAAAGGAAAATAACCTTCCTTTATACCACATCCTCAAAATAATTCCTTGGGTTGGCCTTGAGGCTTTTTCAATTAATTATAATAGGACCTCATTAAGATATTTCAAAACTTTACATCTTTTCATAATTACAAATCACCGTCACCTTGTAGTCCTTACAAATTTCCACACGTGTGACCTTAGACATTACGCACTTGCTAATGCCATCATCAAGTTGTCTACTATCACTATTTAATTGCATAAATCATGATTCTATTTCAATTAAAAGATACAAATCAATCATCAAAAACTTCTTCTTAGGCACTTTGTCTATATACTATCGTTTGTAAATTAAGAATATCTTTTGCATGTCTTCAAATCTTTGTATGTGCACCTATCTATGTCATCAAAATACAATGTACAATACATCCTTAATTTCAATTGACCTAATCATCAATAAATAGTCCATACAACCTTGTTCTCTCTCTTCTACTTTGTTAGTCTTCATAGAAACAAATCTATGTTGACATCAATGATAAATACAAACATCAGTGCAACATGTCAATCCTGATAAAAATCTCCCCAAGTGTTCTAGTAATTCTTAGGGTACTCTTCAAAAGGAATACCATAAACATTCATGCTAACAAGATAAGGGCTTACAAAATTTTGAGAAATAAAATTGAGGATGTAGTTCAAGAAAGAAAGTTGGTATGGAAGAAAGCATTTGGATTGCTAGAACTAACTATAGAGGAAGAGGAAAAAGAAGATGAGAAAAGAGAGCAAGATAATATAGAAGATCTATATAGTGATGCTGAAGAGTTTATAGAGACTACAAAGAAGATTTCTCATGACAAAGAAAATCTAATAGAGTTAATAACCATTGAGGATGAAACTATTAGAAATAGATAATATTGAGAGGGGGTTGGGGGGGGGGGGGTGTGAATCAGTATTCTAAAAATGTTTTCCCACAACCAAATATTGTTAATACATTATAACTTGCATATGAAAGTAAACCAACAATGTTGAATAGTAAATATAACCATGCACAAAGAGAACTCATAACACCATTATTTGTTAACCAGGGAAATCCCTAGTGGGGATGATACCCACTAGATGATTCACTAAACATTAGGATCTTCCTAAGGATATTGACCCCATTAGGATTCTATGAAGTACATATAGTGTCTAGAGTCCTTGTTAGAGGACTAGACCTTGTTAGAAGCATCAAACCTATTAGGAGTTTCTTCAACCCTATTAGGAGTTGGTAGATCAAATACAATGTATGCAAGAAGAGCCCACTACCCTAACATGTAATTATTCAATTTAGTTATGCACAATAATAAATATACATACAATACTTTCTGTCTACTATATTTCACACTTCCTCTAATCATACACTAGATGTAGTTTGCATATCATCAATAGAAAATCTTGTATAGATCATACATATGTCACATAGTTCATCATACATCACACACTTACCTATGCAATATAAGATCTTTAGTTATAACTCTTATATTCATAAATTAATTTCTTGGTAAATCTTCATGCTTTCACACACTTGGCATAATATAAATAACTTATGGAATAATATCCACATAGTTAGCTCATCATGACTTAGTAATTATTTTGTGACAAAAATAATTCTTCAAGTCATACAATCCAATTCTTTACTATGCTATGTTCTATTTTGTAAAAAACCTACACGTGTATTTTAAACATATCTCACACCATACTATCCATACATACTTGCACATAGGTATACAATATCATGACACTATTATAGAGATTTCCCAAAGTGCACATAGTCTAACTCTCAATGAGTCATCCATACTCATCACATTTGCTCTATGTGTGATGCATGATGCTCACTTTTCTATCTACCAGGGGAGTCTGATGCAGGAGCATCTTTCAAAAATTTATTATCAAAATAATTTAAAAAAAAAAAAACAAAGAGAGAAAAATAAAAAGAAAAAAATTATGGAAGAGAGAGAAAGTGACAAAAATAGAAAGAAAATAAAAAAAAAATGAATTTCTATTTTCAAGGTGCATAGGTGGCGTAAATAGAAAATAGGAAAATAGTTCTCATTCCATTTATCGAGGTGTTTAGGTGAAATCTTAGAAGTTTGTGGAAATTTCCTTAAATCATGCATTTAATATTTGTTGTGATCCATAAAGGAAATGTAATTTTCTAATTGGGCCACATGGTGGTGCTTAGTTGTATTTAGGTGGAAATTCTAGAAGGTTGTGGATATTCTAGAATGTTGTGGATAAATCATGCATTGGGTGATAAGTGCCTATTTAAGGAAGGCTTATGTTCATTTGTAATCAAGCTCTTCAAGTGCAAGATCTCAAGGTGAAGCTCTTCGAATGTAATCTCTTGTAAGGAAGCTCTCAAGGTGTAGCGAACAAGCTCAGTGTAAGCTCTTCAAGTAGAAGCTCTTCGAATGTAATCTCTTGTAAGAAGCTCTCAAGGTGTAGCTCTTCAAGTAGAAGCTCTTCAAATGTAATCTCTTGTAAGGAAGCTCTCAAGGGGTAGCAAACAAGCTCTTTGTTGTAAGCTCTTCTAGTTGGAAGCCCTTAGTGAGGAAGCTCTCTTGTATTATAAGAGTTTGGAGTTTTTCCATTTGGAGAATATTGTAATGAATTTGAAATATTAAGGGATTCTTTATGAAGCATTTTTTCATCTCTTTGTCTCCATCTTGTTGTGATCTTGGTTGTGAGTTGGTACGGGTGGTGTTGGCCCTACATCAGTGTGCTACTGCAAATTGTCTAACAGACAATTTTCTATCTCTAAATGAATAAATAAAATGTTGAATATATGTTGGCATAAATTATAACCATTAGCACATCTATTTGACCATATTTACAAATATCTTCCCCTTTGGAATTTATGGCAACATTTGGGAAAATTGGGTAAGTCCCAAAATGATGTCATACGTAGTAAAAAATAAATAAAAGTAACTACACAAAACTACCTTGAAAACATAACATATTTAGTCATGTTTTGATGGATCATTAAATTCTTTATCACTCCTTCACATTGATACATAAGTGTACTCCCCCTTAAATATAAAATATACTTACAAAAATACAAATTTCCTTTACATATTACTCCCCCTTTGACATCAATGACAAAGTTGTCAAAAAATATATCAACAAAAATTGGGAGGCCTATTGCTCATCAACTTGATATTCTGGAAAAGCAATCTGCATATACAAGTTTTAGTCTTTCCACTTCCTTCTACTACTTCTCCTTCACCATATCTAAAATACTAATTAGTGAACATAGTGCATAAGATGCCACTTCAACTGTGCTTAAGTTAATATAGAAAAATTTGTTAAAGGAAGTCTTTGCTGTAAGACATTCCTCCAATTGCCTTTGCAAAATTTTGATCTTTGCTGACGAAATTTCTCTAAGACTAGAGAATCTCTTTGTTTCCTTCTCCTTATTAGATTCTAAACCTCTAATTAAATCATATATAGTCTCAACTTTTTCTCTACAGTCCTTAATACTAGTCTATGAGAGTTGTAACTTAGTGGTGAGTGTTTCAAGTTCACTCAACTTACCCTTTATTTGTCTCTCAAAATTAGTTAGGTACTTGTATGACAACATGCACTATCCATACAACATTTTTCCTTCATCAATATACTTTCTTAGTTCCTTGATTCTTTGATCAAGTTCTTTTAGATCATTCCCCACATTGGTGCATACTATATTAAATAGTGCTACATCATGTTTAGCTTGTACTTGCACTGAAGCTACCTTTGCTAGAGTTGCAAATTCCTCATCAAAGGTTTTCAAAAACTCCTTGCCTTTGACTACAAGTTGTTATTTGTTGTAGTTGTAGTAATTAAATTCTACATTCTATCCAAGACTTTAGTTAATGTCTTCTCCAAAGAATTTATTGATTTTTTCTTCTCAAAAAACTTACTCAGCGAGCTCATCAATCCTTTCTGATTTGCATCATTTGATACT
Source organism: Cupressus sempervirens (assembly GCA_028749045.1). Taxonomy (NCBI): domain Eukaryota; kingdom Viridiplantae; phylum Streptophyta; class Pinopsida; order Cupressales; family Cupressaceae; genus Cupressus; species Cupressus sempervirens. Next base: position 363,999,868 of record CM053784.1, read on the forward strand.
ACTATTGGTACTATAAAAAATATAATTGATAGAGCTACATAAGGTATGTTAGCCTCATGCTAGAACACTACCTTACCAATTTTTGACTCCACATGTTTTAGATTGGGGAAGAATGTTGATTCTTGCATTACAATCTTCCACTTATGCTTAAGTTCAGATTCTTCCTTTTTCTGCTTGTCTTCTTCTTTATTTTTCTTTTTTTCTTCCTTTCTCTCCTCATCTTCTTCCTTTTCTTTTTCTTTTGCTCTTATCCATCATAATCTAAGTTGGATTAAGCTGCAATAGTCCCAACAATAATTTGGCCATAGGCTATAAATGGGTTTTCTTTTGTGTCCACAATTATGTGCACACTATCCACTTGCATGGATTCAATACCCATAAAAATTTGTGGTGGTGAAAGTCCCTACTGTGTCAACTCCTCTTCTTCCTCATCACTAGAAGGTGTACTTTCTTTCACATACACTAAGCTCATAGGCTTGGACTATGCACTTACCTCTAGAACTGTGGTCATGCATTTTACAATTGTATCCTCTATTTCTTTTCTAACATCTTTATAATTTCCTTGCATTAGAAGCATTTCTCTTCTTTTATTCCTCAACAAGGGCTCAATATCCTTCAAAATTCTATTTGAGTCCTTAGAGTCAACTTTATAGAATTTATTTATCATAGTAATCCTCAAATTTAGATATTCTAATATTCTCTTCTTCCTTTAGTTTCCATGCTCTTTTTCCAGTTATAGTTCTACCTTCATGCACATCTTGCACTACTAGTCTATCTCTAGCTTTATCCTCACAAATATCAAATTCACTGACTTGCATCATCTTCCTCCTCTTGGTTGGTCTACTGGTGGTCTACTTGACCCTTTTCTTTGGTGATGGTGCAAGTTCTTTCTTCACCTTCACCAATCTCTCTAATTTCCTCTGTGCTAGAGGTGCTTCCACCTCTTGCTATCTTATTGGTTGCTCACTTCTTGTCCTTACAAGTTGTACTTGCATTACTACTTCATAAGATGTAATGGGGGTTTGCACACATGGTTGTGCTATTGTCACACCTTTTGAAGGTCTTGCTACAACAATTGGGGTTTCTACTAACACTTCAAACTATCTGCTTATTCTCATTTCCATTGCAATACCTTTTACCTCATTGAATTCCTCTCAGGTCATTCCCAAATCCTTAAGGATGTAATCAATTAATTTCTCTACTTTCTTCTTGCTCTCTTTTCTGTAGTTTAGAGTGAACTATTCTCATTTTCTCCTCATAAGTTCCCCATCTAAGGCACTCTTTGTCCTTCTCTAACTAGAGTATGATTTACACATACCCTCTTATGAGCTCATTACTCATCTCATATCCCACGGGCTCTATGAAGTTAAACCTTGGTACCATAGCTTCCATACAAGTGTTATTTGTCTAGGCTATAAAGCACATTTAATCCTTATATTTCTCCACCATGGAGGGAGGTATTCTATACCTCTATTTCATTTCTATTTGAAAACTCTTCATCATCTTGTCTATGTCATTATCTCTAACATTCTCTAACTTTGATCTGTAGCATTGAGTCACCATCTTCATTGTGCACTCTCTACTATCCCAGTTTGTCATTCCAAGAATCTTCTTTGTAGCATAAAACAATAAATGAATCAGTAGGGACTCAAATCTTAAAATTGCGGTCTTTGTCTTCTTCAACTTTGCAATGTTATCTAAGAATTGCAATATGATAATATCACATAGATTAACTTTTCTCCCTTGAATTTCCATTACATATGTTGCATGTAAAAATTTAGCTAGTAATGAGTTAACCCTTGATCCATGGTTGAGCTTGTACCCTAATATTTTTCTTAGTAGGTTTACTCCTTAATCTTTAATAAAGTCTACCTTCATGTTTATTCCATCAAACCTAGTATTCAGGTTTGTCTCAACCATCTTCTTGACATTCTTCTCATTAACATGATTTTAACCTTCATTACTCAATCCTATGACCTTATGAATTAGGTCATTGTCAATAATTATCTATGCATCACTTAGCAACAACATATCATTATGTACCCTACTCAGAATAATTTGGGTCCAATCATGATTTTTGAACTACGTATAAAAAATATACTTCACTAGATTTAAACCATATTCTAGGTGTACATACTTAGACTTCAAGGTTAGGTCATTGTTACACATTTTTCCCAAATCTTGATGAATATCGTCATCACCAGTACTTTTTATCTTATAGTGAATATAGCTTCTGATATCCTCAACATGAATGTGAGGCCCCACCCTGAACTGTTATAGCATAGACATTTTTATTTGCATTTTGATATTCAGGATTTGAAATTTTGACACTTATTCAAGACTTGGATAGTGGTTTGTTCTATCTATTGATTTTAACATTACAATAGTGTTTTGCACCTATGATATGTACTAAGAACCTGAAATTGTGAATGGAAGAAATCAGACGCATATGGATGTAGCTTTATGACATGATAGAATTAGATTATAATGCGATGTGAAATGTTAACTTGATTATGATGATTTATGATATAAAATAAATGTTAAATTGATTATGATGATTTATGATATTGAGATAGAGGTTAAATTGATTTTGATAGTTTATGATATGTAGATTTGATATTGTAACATCTTAAATGATTTAATTGAAATGATTAGGAAAGAAAATTTAATTTGAAATTATATGCATTTATGAGATATATTTTATTTGACCTCCTTGGACTATTGATGCTTGAGTTTAATGTGTAGGAAGATGAACCATGGAGATTATAGGGGGAACAAGTTCCAAACCTATGTGAACATAGTTTAACCAAGGTGAATCTTTGGAAGATTCAAAAGCCTTGTTGTGAAAGTATTTTGCTTCATAAATGTAAGTTTTCTTGTATGTGGGAATGTTTAATCATAAAGATGCATTAGGGACATGTCATGGTGATGTGGAATGTCCTTTTATGTGTCACTTGACACTTGTGGACTTTGTATGTAATTGAGATGTCATTTGGGGTTTTGGTCATTGTGGCAATTTACCCTAAAACTAATTACCTTGTTAATGAGTAAGTAAACCCACTTGACAAGGGGTAGGATGGGTCACAATCAAAGGAAATTCGAATTTGGACTTGGCTATGGTTTTGGAGGGTCATTAAGTGGTACCAAAGTGCCTTTTATGTAAAAATAAGTTACCCATATGATAGTATATCATGTTAGGGACCTAATTTTGACCATGTCAGTGCCTAGATAGCCTAGGGGGGCTCTTTACCCATGCATTTTTCCATCAATTCGAAACTGGAGTTGTCACATGTGTCCACCAAGTCAAATATAGAAAACTTAGAGGGAGACAAGTTTTTAAGAGGGAGTGGCTTAGTGTTTTTGCTAAAATAGTTAGTGGGAAGGCCTTATTAGAGAGTCTTGGTCAATTTAGAGGGTTATTCACCCACTCTCTAAGTTTAGAGATAGTTAGGGTTTCAAGGGAGATTAAGGGAGCTCTACAACAACTATCATTACCTTTAGCTTGGACCAAGGTTGGTGCTCAAACCATGATCATTTTTCTTTTAGCATTGTATAATGAATTTGAAACCATGGAGTGTTGTATGGGATCTTGTATTGTGTGGTGTTGGTGTGATTGTGCATTGTGTTTCATGAAATTTCTTGATTTTATTTCTTGAATCTCCTTGTTTTGATTTGAATGTCAGTTGTTGTTATGGGTGTGAGGGTTTTACTCACCCTTTGGGAAGAGAAGAGAAGTTCAAGGTGAAGGGCTTAGTTGGGATTGAAATATAGTTGAGAACCTTTGAGTATGGGCTCCATTGTATGCCATATTCATTCATATCTTGATTTGGGGGTGATAAAGGAAAGATGGTGTAGAAAGGAAGTTAATGGAGTATGGGCTTCAAGGAAGCTATAGTTTTGGTTAATATATTTGGAGAATGTTTGTGGAAGCCCCAAAAGGGCATGGAATTTTGTTGATCTGTGAAAAGCTCCAAAAGGGCTTGAAAAAAAATGTTTATTGCAGATATGGTATGATATGGAAAGTCTCCTCTTTGAAAGCACACCTTCACCCTATATTCAAGGTTCCAATGGTGAACCAATGTGCAAGCCATGTGTTGCATGAATTAACAAGCGATGCATGTCTATATCCTGCTTAGACTTATTTCCCTTGCTCGGTGGGTGGCTGCATAGAAGCCTAGGATGGGAGATGAGCCTCCATGGTTCCTAGTTTGTGTGTAGTTTTAGGTTTTGTGAAGATGGATTTCTTGGAGATATTAGGGTTTCACCCTTGACAATGTTGAAAAATCAAGTGTGTAGAGAGAGAAATCTTCCCATGTTATCACAAAATGTGTTGTGATGTTAAGTCTCCATTTTGTTCCATGTGATGTATAAATGAAATTATCATATTACTACATATTGTTGAAATTGTGAAGTTGAGAAAATTGAACAAAGTAGCCTTTGCAAGAAAATATTCATTATGAGCTTCACAATATGTAATTTGATGTATTATGAAGAAATATGTAATGAGATCCTTCTTCTTATGTTAATTGTAAATCATTGGGTAGAAATATTTCATAGTTGTTGTGTGAAATATTTCTTTTGATATAGTTGATTTAATATTGATAATTGCATTGTAAAATTATATGTTATGCATTCAATATAATGGAAGAAAATTATTGTATTATGATAGTTCATTGTACATGCATGTGTATTAGTTCATTTGGGTTTCAAGTTCTAATAAACCCCTAGACAAAATAAAACCATCACATCATCAACATATTCACTAAAATTCTATGGTAGGATTAAAAGAAAATTAGTTTTAAAAGAATACATAGTACAAATGCATAAGGAATCAATTCTGTAGGTGCATATTATGTCCTTTGGAAAATGTATTGGCGAAGAAAATAATTCCTTCCCCAAGAATATAGACCAATAAAATAATAAGGAATATACTGAGAATCTTGTGTATAAAATAATAATAGGAAAATATCTTAGCTTAGAGGAAGACTCAAACAATAATAAATATCTAATCCTAAATCATTTATAAGAAATGACTCTTATTAAACCTATGACCCTTGTGTCACTATTTTAGAAAATAAAAAAAAGTAGAAATATACATTGGGACCATGTCAAATCAAAGATTATAAAAAGACTAGACACCTATTGCTTAAAACTAGGAAGTACCAAATGGAAATCCCCACCAAGTAATACTAAAATTTCAAATAAAATAAAAATAAAAAAATGAATAAAATTAGAAAAAGACCAAGTGCCTACCTTTTATTAAAAGCTTTTGGATGCATGTGATAAGTTTTGGAGGGGACAATATTCTGACATAAAGTCAAACCCATCCCCTAGGTGTCTCCACCTTGGGAGAATGAGTATGCCTCTCTAGATCCCTAGGCACTTAAGAATGGGCTACATAGGATGGGGCCATGGAGTAACACCTAATTTGAGGGGAGGGAAAGTTTATATATTGTATAAGGGTTAGTATTAATGTTTGGGGAGTAGTGAAGTCTTAGGTGGGGTAGGTGGTAGGTAAGGTGGTATTTGCATTGGAAGTTGACCACCTAGTTTAAACACTTTATTTGTTAGCATTAGGGGTAAAGTGGTAGTTAGCAAGTAGTGTTAAGAGAGTAAGATAGGTTAATAAATTATGTTATGGGGTTTTTAGTGTCATTTTGCTAGAGCTCATTATTTCATGTAGATTTATACATGGATTCACTATTACATTAATATTTAGTAAGTTTTGTGGAATAGTGGTTAGGATAGAAAGTAGCATCAATACATAGAAGATGGTAATGATTGGAGACCATGTTTTATTAATTTTAGCACTGGAAAGGATAGTAAAGGGGAAGTGGGTAGGTTAGTCTAGAAGTTAGTTAGGGTTATCTTGGGTTAGATTAGTATATTTAATTTTTTAATATTAGGAAATGTGGATGGTTAAGTTATTATATGAGATAAATGAGTGTTAGAAGGTATCAATATATGGAAATGTGGAGGATAAATAATTAAGGATCAATTTAAAATACCTAGGTGGTAAAATAATAAAGGATAAAATGTAAGTATCCCATTAAAATAGCACTAACTATACCTTAACATAGAACATAATGAGTAAGGTTACACGACATAAAGTCAAAACATCTAGGACAATTGAAAACATAGTCATATTCATAAACCATTGAATCATTGCAACTACATCGATACAAAAATTGCACTTCATTTGCATATATGAAGTGTCTTGATTGGGGTATAGAAGGTAAAAATTCAAAATAATAAAATCATTTGACTTTGTCTTTATAACTTAGAATTTCAACCAATGATAGAAAAAAAGATGGCCTCTCATGGAAAACTTGAAGTACAGATTTTTGAATGGAACAAATTCCTTTTCACCAACTAACATTTTCATCTCCAAAATCAATGATCAAATTAGTAACCTTATAACATCCTTGAGGAAACATGAATTGTTTATCCAAACACCTCATAGTTTGATAGAACATTAGTTACAAGTAAAGATCTAAACATATTACCTTTACCTCACCTTTCAAATTTTTTTTTTTTGGTTGTGTTTTGTCTTGCTAAATTTAGGGCATGACAATGAAGCATATGAACTTGCAAAAATGCACCCAATGGGTCATCCAAAAGTAGAACAAATGGATTTTTCTTAAAAATATATCATGGTCTATCACTTAGATCACACCTGGTCTGAATAGCCATTGAAACTATAACTATAAACACTAAAAAAATGGATTCAAACTCCGTAAAATACCTTGAACACCTAATTTAGAGCTTTTGCATCTTTGCACTTCATAAAATTCTCTTCATACTTCAATTCACTATCAAATAACTCCTCAATTTTCTCAAGACACTTCACATGAACAAATTGTACATAGAATATTGCTTGTGATCCTTAAATGATTTCAAATTGCATTACGCATTAAATGCATATCTACCACAAATTCAAATATTGTCTCTATTTACTGGTAAGCTTGTTTTCCAGCTTCATACTCACTGAGATCATATCTTGACTTGTGAACTTGACCATAGCTTTCTCTCTAGGTCCTTAATCTTTTGTTAACTACATGACTTCCAACTCTCTCTCTAATATTAGTTCTAGCCAATTAATGCACCACCTCTTCTAAAACTACTTAATTCAGTTAGGATGAGTCATGAACAATATTTGACTTCAACATCTTATTAGGTGCATTGAAATGTTGTTCCTCAAAAATTGGATAAGAGCTTTTTGGATCCTTAACTCATACAAATGCTTCTTTGAATTCATCAACACATTCCTTAATTGCTTCCTTCTAATTGTTGTCACTTCCATTATCATTCCTTCAACCATTTTGGTTGTTGTTCCTTATGTTCTTAGGATTCTTGTCAAAGTTCCTTATGTCCATTCTACAATATCTCACTATGTTTTTGAAGTTATTATAGAACTGACATATAGGTGTATTTCTCCTCTGATTAGGTCCATTCTGATTCTTAGGTACTCTGTAATTCCTTGTAATATGTCTAGAATTATTGCACCTATAATACACAAACTAGTTCTTTCTCCATTAGATTTTTCTCCATCATTGGATCTATTTTGTAATCTTCCTTTTTCATTACCTATAGGGTTAGTATTCCTAAATAGTCTACTATTTTCATTAATACCATCAAACTTAGGTTTCTTACATTGTACTACTTTATGTACATAACCATGAAAATTATAACAATAGAAATTAGTAATAGGTTTAAAAGGCTTACTTGTGCAATCTCTTTTCACATGTCCAACTTCATTATATGTGAAACATCTACCTCTGAACTCATGTCTTACTTCCTTGGGTGGTTCTTCTTGCTTAGGTTTATCAACTTGCTTTGTTATCTTAGGTTAATCATGTTTCTTTGATAAATCAAATTAATTATAGTTCCTTTGATACTTCAGTAGATGTTTTTGATTCAACCTTACTCAGATCAATTTCTTTAGGGGATTCAATAACTAGATCTAGTTCTATTCTAATTTCAAATTTCTTAGCTGATTTCTCTCCAATCAAATATCCAAGTCCAATCTTATCATAAGAAGGTATCTAGTGAAATATCTATTGATCTATCTTCTCACTATTGGAATAAAGTTTCTCTAACTATTGCTTAGCTTCTATCAATTCTCCTTTCACAATTATATTGTAATTCTATAATTCTACATGCTCAATCTTGATAGTATCTAGTTTAGATGTAACTTGACTTAACCAGGATCTAAGATCTGCATTCTTAGTTTTTAGTTCAGGTTCATTCTTTCCACCATTTTTCTTAAGACTCAACTTAAGTTCAAAATTTTTTAGTTCATGTTTCAAAATATCATTTTTTTCCTAAAGATTTCCTACTTCATCATTGTCACTATTCTACAAAGTTGATTCCTTTCCATATTTCAAATAATCAATTTTTTCTTTCAGTTTACCAATGAAAACTTTTGCATCTTCATATGTATCTTTGAGGTTATCTCTTTCTTTAGTAAGAAGGTCAATTTGCTCAAGAGCTTCTTCAAGGTTTTTCTTCAACTATTCCATATCTATAGGGATCTTACTCAAGTTGTTAAAATTATTCTAGGTAACTAGGATCTAATATCAATTGTTAAAAATAGATAATACTAAGGTGGGGTGTGAATCAATATTCCACAAACTTGTTCCCACAACTAAATATTGTTAATTAATTTATAACTTGCATACGAAAGTAAACCAACAATGCTAAATAGTAAATATAACCATGCACATAGATAACTCATAACATCATTATTTGTTAACTAGGGAAACCCTAGCCAAGGGGAAACCCCTGTGGGGATGATACCCACTAGATGATTCACTAAACAATAGGATCATGTTAAGGATATTGACCCTATTAAGAGTCTATGAAGTACATATAGTATCTTGAGTCCTTGTTAGAGGAATAGGCCTTTTTAGAAGCCTCATCTCTATTAGAATTTGCTTCAACCCTATTAGGAGTTGGTAGATCAAATACAATGTATGCAAGAAGAGTCCACTGCCCTAACATACAAGTTCTGCACAAGAATAGACATACATACAATACTTTCTGTCTATTATATTTCACACTTTCTCTAATCATACTGTAGTTTTCATATAATCAATAAAAAATATCACATAGATCATACATATGTCACATAGTTCATCATACATCACACACTTATCTTTGCTAGATAAGATCTTTACGTATACCTCCCATTTTCATAAATCGCTTGCTTATTTGGCCTTCATGCTTTCACATGCTTAACATAATATGAAATAACTTATGGATTAATATCCACATAGTCATCTTATCATGACTTAGTAATTATTTCATAATTGAAATAATTCCTCAAGTCATACAATCCAATTCTTTGCTATGCTTTCTTCTACTTTTTAGAACACTTACACTGGTATTTTACACATATCTCATGCCATATTTTCCATACACACTTGCACACTAGTACACATCACCACAACACTATCATAGAGATTTTATCCACTACTCATAGGCTAACTCTCAATGGGTTATCTGTACTCATCACATCTACTCTCTGTGATACTACAAACTATCTAACACTTAGACAATTCTCTATCTCTAAATGCATAAATGAAATACTAAATATATGTTACCATAAATGACAATAATCAGTTCATATATTTGACCATATTGTCAACAAAAAACTTAAAGTTTCTCTAGTGTTAATGTAGCCAAAAGAGATAGTATCTATTGAGTTAGCATAAGGAGATCAAGCTCCAAAATATATCAAAGATAAGTTGATTTACACATCCAATCTAGAAATGGAAAAAAATAAAGAATATCCTTACATTGGATAAAAAAGAATTGACGAACATGTAACGATAACAATTACTGAAACACCCATTCTTACTGTTGACTTCAAACTCTATTGCTACTATTGCTATTCAATTATTTTCAAATCCCCTTCATCAATCAAATTTGAAACTCACAAGAAGATTTCTCTCTTTGTACTTTCTTATTGTTAGGATCAAAATTAGTTGTTCACACTTTGACTTTCAGAAACAAATCTAATTCTTCTATGGATGGAAATCAATTGTTCACAACTTCTCCTCATTCAATGTTTCTCCCTATTGAAATCAACAATACTTCTCATAATACATATGATATATCTTCTATGCAATCTCTTCCCCATTCATAATAGTTATTTTTCATGTATACTTCTTTCCTATTGACATCAATGAAAAATGCCTCATTATGTCAATCATTTTTTCCAAGTGTTCAATCAGCTTGAGTGTCCAAAGACACTATTCTATACTAACTAGCAAGAATCCTTGATGACTCTGCTCATCTCAGATACTCCCCCATATAGGAAGCATTAACATTCAATCCAGTCAAACAATAGTATTCTGTACCATTGAACTAATGCACTCTTTGTATCATCTATTTAGAATTAGTCAAGGGCATACCCCCAAGCATACCTCACAAATACTCAAATGTATCTTTAGGAAAAGACTTCATAAAGATATCTGAAATCTTCTCTTTTGTGATTACATACTCTAGTGTAATCCCTTTCTCTACAACTTTCTCTCTCAAAACATGATACATGATAGATATATGCTTAGTCTTGAATGCACTACAAGATTCTTAGATGTACTCACTATACTTGTGTTATCATAATGTATGATAATAGGATCTAAAAATTCTATCCCAATATCATTAAACATCTGCTTCATCCAAATTATTTGATTACAATCATTTGTTGTCTCTATATACTCTGCTTCTATAGTACCCTATAAAATAGAATCTTGTTTCTTGCTTATCCAAGAAACCAATCTTCCTCCAAGAAAAAATTCTCCATATACATATATACACACAAAGTGAAATCACTTAATATATCATACCATAATAAAAAACTAGGTGTACCCTTTAAATATCTAAATATTCTTTTTACTACTACATAATGTGATTACCTAGGATCAACTTGAAATCTTGCTACTATCCCAATTGCATTTTCTATATCTAGTCTAGTGTGAGTCAGACATTGCAAAACTCTGATCATAGATCTATACCTCTTCTTCTCAAATGTAGGTATCTCATCTTTTCTAGATAACTTGTGACCAGTTATAATAGGTGTACCAACAAGCTTAGAATTTTCTAAGCCAGATATTTTCAACAAGTTTTTTATATACTTAGCTTGTGATATGAAAATACCATCACTATTTTATACAATTTGTAAACCTAAGAAAAACAATATCTAACCAATCATACTCATCTCAAACTCATTCTTCATTTCATCAAAAAACTTATCACCTACTTCATCATTACCTCCAAAGATTATGTCATAAACAAATATTATAATGATCAATAATCCATTCTTAATTTATTTCAAATATAAGTTACTATCTTCCATACATTTAGTAATCCCAATCTTGTCAAATATTTGTCCAATCTTGCATACCAGGTTCTAGGTTCTTTCTTTAGACCACACAAAAATTTCTTCAATTTGCATACCATATCCTTTTCTTTTGTCAAAGAAAATCTTTTAGGTTGCTCAATGTAGACTTCTTCAAGTTCTCCATTCAGAAATGCTAACTTTAAATCTATTTGATAGACTTTAAGCTTCTTTCTTTCTACATAAGCCAAGAACATTCTAACTACTTCCATTTTAAAAAAAGGAGCAAATGTCTCTTCATAATTTGTATGTTCTTGCTATAACATCCTTTACGTACCAACCTTTCTTTATTACTCACAAATTTACCTTGTTCATTCATCTTATTTTTGAATAACTATTTAGTTCCAATAACATTATTATCTTTAGGTCTAGGAACCAAATCCCATGTCTCATTCTTCTCAATTTGATCTAGTTCTTTCTTCATTTCTTGAATCCAATGATCATCATTTCATGCCTCATATATGCTCATAGGTTCAATTTGAGAAATCAAACATAATTAATTACATAATCTATTTCTTGTCATCACACCTTTGTCTTTACCTCCAATGATCTATTCAATAGGGTGATTTCTCACCAAACTCTTGTTTAGTGTAGGAGTTGCTACCTCAACTCTTACTTCTTCTCTTTGTTTTGATCTTTTTTGATCTCTTTGTTCAATAATTTGAACATAGTTTTGCAAGTCATTGTCAGTCTCAAAGAAAACTTCAACATTTTCTCTATAAATTTTAGGATTATCTTCTTCTTCATCAAAAATATAACCCAACATTCCCTCTTTAACTCCAAACTTTTCATCAACTTTCACTTTCATAGACTTGATAATTGTCTTAGTTCTATGATTAAAACATCTATAAGCTTTTATTTTCAATGAATAACCAAGGAATATACCTTCATCACTTCTTGCATCAAACTTACCAATATCATTATCTCTCTTTATGTAATATTTACTTCCAAAACTTTTGAAATATTTTACTGATTGTATATGTCCAAATCATAGTTTATAAGGAGTCTTATTTGTACCTTTTCTAATTTGTACTCTATTCATGGTGTATACTATTGTGTTGACTTCTTCCCTCCAATTTTTTTTGGATATATCATTCTCAAACATCATTATTATTATTGCTTCAGTTACAAACTTGTTCCTTAAGCAATCCCATTTTTTTCAGAAGTCTTGGGTGTTGATAATTGTCTTTTAATGTCATTTTCTTCACAAAAGATATTAAACTTTCTAGAAGTAAATTTTCCACCTCTATCTCCTCTCAAGAACTTTATCTTTACACTAGATTCATTCTCAACTCTATTCTTGAACAACCTGAACTTTTCAAATATGTAAGACTTTTCTTTAAGAAATTCTACCCATGTCATTCTAGTGAAATCATCAAAAAAATCATAAAGTATCTTTTTGCATAAAATCTTCTAGTTCTAGTATGACCACTCAAATTTGTATGAATAATTTTCATCTTTGTTGTAGTAGTGAACTTCTTGCTAGGAAAAGAAACCTTCTTCTGCTTAGCTAGAATACATTCTTTGCAAACAATATTAATAGGCTTCATAATTCTACATAAATATTTGACTATACATGTACTGCTAGCCTTCACAATATTATCAACATTTATATGAAAAAATATTGTATGCCATAGCCAACTTTTATCCATTGTGTTTAATGTGAATTGCAATTGATAACCTTTATCAACCAATGGTCCAACACTCAACAAGTTATAATTTAATCCATCAATAAAATAAACATCATTAGTGTTAGTCTTTCTGTGAAGAGTAATAGATCCTATCCCTGTGATGTGATATGATACTTTGTTGCCAACTCGAACAATTCCTCCATCATGATTTCTAAATTTTACAAACTTATTCACATCTTCAATCATATGATGCAAACATCAATTGTCTATAATCCAATCAAATTTATTTTCATCTTGTGAAAGTAGGAATTTTTCTTCTCTAATTTCTTTTTTAGGATTTTATTCTTTTATAGCCACAAGTCCTAATTCATCATCACTTTCACTCTAAGCTCTTTCCTCGAACTCATCATCTTTGTTTGCATATAAACAATCTCTAGGTCTTCTAGGCTTGAAATTCCTATTATATGTTTTCTCTCTTTTATGACACTTTGAAGGATAATGACCAAATTCATTGCAAGTCTAATATTTGAATTTTTTATTACCATCTGATTCTCTTCTTATAAGTATAGAAATTCTTTCTTCAATTCTTCTATCCTCCTCAGATCTAGATATGCTATTGTTAGCATAGTCTCCATGGGTGCTTGCACTTCTTGATAAAGAAATACGAACACTTAATGAACTAAAGGTTGTTTACACTCTGGAAAAATCTCCAAATTGCTTCAAGCTTACTTTTGTTACTTCTAATATTCCAAGTAAAGTCTCTTTGACAAAATTTTCAATGCAAGGTATTTCTTACTCAATCATCTACACTATCTATCTGAATGGTGGTGTCAATGTCTTCAAGATCTTCCATATAATCTCATCTTCTTCTTTAGACCTTCATAAGAGTTAATTTCTGCAATAATCTCAGATATTCTACGAACATAGATTCTTGCAAATTCATCTTCCATCATTTTAGCATCTTGAAACAAACATATATAATTCAGTATTTTGAATCTTTTATCATGATTATCACCTTCAAAAGTAGATTCTAAAGCTTTCCAAATCTCATGAGATATTTCTAAGGATTTTACTTGACCATACTCATTCTTAGGAAGAGCTGACAATAATGGTTCTCTAGCAATCATATTACACATAAATAGATCTCTTTTAGCTTCATGACATTCCTCAAGTTTTCTTTCTTCCATAATCTTCTTTTCATTCTTTTTCATTAGCCAATATCCTAGATCCATACATAGAAAATGAGTCTTAATATTTTCATTCCATCTATCATACTTAAGTCCATCAAATTTCATATTTTCTTTTCTGAAATGACCTACCATTGATCTGTAAAATTTGTTAATATTTTTCTTCAAGGACTTGATGCTCTGATACCAATTGTTAGAAACTAAAGTCTATTAAAATACTGAGAGGGTGTGGGGGTGTTTTAGTTATACAACTATTAAAACATTTATCTACCTTATTAATCCTTAAACATGTGAAAAATATAATTAACAACCATAACAAGATACACATACACAATAACCTTATATATGTTAGCTAAGGAAACCTTTGATCAAAGGGAAAACCCTAGTGCCAATGGTACCCACAAAATGATGTACTAATATAAGTATTCCTTGTTAGAGGAAGGAATCTTTTAGGAGCCAATGAAATACATTCAATACATATTAGTCCTTGTTAGGAGACTTTGAATCCCTATTTGGAGATTCCAACCCTATTAGGAGTTGTAGAAGGTAGATAATCACTGAACTCATTGTCCAACTAATATGTATTATTACTTGAAAAATAATAGAAATAAAGTAACTTCCACTTCTTTGTCCTCTTGACCAGACTTATCCTTTTTGATCTCAATACTAGATCACCAATTTGGCATCCTAGTAATCTCTTTGATCGCTTACACACATTTACCAACTTCCCATATCACTTGCACAATTTACACTTCATATATCAATCACACTCAATTGCACACTTCATCAAAAGGAAAATAACCTTCCTTTATACCATATCCTCAAAACAATTCCTTGAGTTGGCCTTGACAATTTCTCAATTCATTATAATAGGACCTCATTAATATATTACAAAAATTTACATCTTTTCATAATTACAACTCATTGTCAGCTCACAATCTTTACAAATTTTCACAAAATTTACAAATTAAAAATAAATCATAAAAAACTAATTCTCAAGTACTTTTTCTATATACCATCCTCTATAAATCAAGTGTATCTTTCATATGTCTTCAATTCTCTATATGCACACTTATCCACATCATTAGTATACAATGTACAATACATCCTTAACTCCACTTGACCTAATCATCAATACACAATCTATACAACCTTGTTCTTTGTTTGCTACTCTATGAGTCTTCATAGTAACAATATTATCTTGAAATCAATTAAAAAAAATAATCATGAATGAAACATGTCAATCATGATAAAAATATCCCCAAGTGTTCTGGTAATGCTTAGGATACTCCTCCAAAGAAATACCATCAACATTCATGCTAATAAGATAAGGGCTTAGAAATTTTGAGAAATAAGATTGAGGACGTAGTTCAAGAAAGTAAGTTGGTATTGAAGAAAGAATTTGGATTTCTGGCACCAAATATAGAAGAAGAAGAAAAGAAGATGAGAAAATAGAGTGAGACAATACATAATATCTGTATAGTGATGTTAAAGAGTTTGTAGAGACTATAGAGAAGATGGCTCAAGACAAAAAAAAATTAGAAAGAGGTAGTCGCCATTGGGGATGAAGCATCTAAAGTGACTCTAGTGTCAACCAAGCCAAAAGAGATAGCATCTTCTGAGTCAACACAACAAGATCAAGCTCTAAAATATATCAAATATATGTTAATTGACACATGCAATCTAGTATTAGTGCAAACAAAAGAATATCCTAAGATTAGAAAGCAAGGAATAGAGAAAAATGTAACTGTAAGAATTACTAAAACACCCATTGTTACTATTGACTTCAATGACCAATTAAGGAAAATTGAAAAAAAAGACTTTGGTCATAGATGGTGAGGAATAGAGTGGATTGAAAATTGAAGAGAAGAAAGAAGGAGAGCTTATTAAGGTGAACTATACTACAGAGGGTCAGGATGACACACAAAATGAACAAGTAGATAATTGTACTATTGGTGAGATCCAAGCACCAATCTCAAGACCTCTTATAGAGTTAAATAAGTAGATAAAGAAAATAAGTTTTATAGTTCCTGAGGTACATGGTTAGAAGCAGGAAGAAAAAAAATAGGACCAAGTGTAGAACTTTCTACATAGTGTAAGACTAAAGAAGATGATACACATTAATAATAGGTGGTTGTAAATAGAAGGAGTTAGTCTCATCAAGAATAGACACTAGTGGAGCAAGAGAGACACAAAGACCGAGTTTTGATGTTTCATCACACTCATTTTAGATATCTCTATCGAGAAGCAACATCTAAAGAAGAAAGAAAGGTCAGTTGGAAATCTAGTAAACTTAAACAAAGTCATTGTCATACCAAAATTTGACACTGATAATCTAACATTTGAACATATACAAATTTTGCAAGATCTATTGGGAAGAAAAATTAAATAGGAAGAAATGAGAAGAGAGCTACAACAAAGTCAAGTGCTACATGAGATAAATGATATTTTCCTTGAAGCATTTGATGTGCAAAATCTTGATGAAAATTCTCATTTAATAGCTCAATTAGTTCATATTGTTGAGAAGATCAATAAAGATGATGTGGATGCAAATAAAAAGCTAAGATAGTGGAGTTCTAGAAAATTTGAGAAGAAAGTTATTGAAAAGGGTCCCAGTGAGATTTGCAATAAGGAAAGTACATTTTTCAAGTCTAATCAATACTATAAAAGATGTTGTAAAGAAAATTCTTTCTTTATATAAAAATACATGTGATATTGAATTCTTTATGAAGGAGAATCAAGGTTTTATTGATAGGCAAAATGTAGATTTGAGCACATCAAAACATTCATTAAACATGGACCCTAGTTTTAATTTGAATTATTTCAATAAATTAATAGTTGTCCAAGGTAGATCTGCCAAGCTAGTGACTAATGATGGAAGAATAAGGGATAATCTTGTTCCTACTTAGACAATTTTGTTACCAGATTTAGAGGTTATGTAGAGAGAACTTATAATAACTAAGGAGGTAGCACAAATAGATCTAAATCTCTCAATGGATGAAAGCTTAATTGATCTAGCTTCTAGACTAGAGATTAAGATTCAATTGATAGAATTGGTTAGGAATGGTTGGGATCATCCCCTAGCCATGATAATCCAACTTTACAAACCATTTTTAGATAAGTATGGTTTGACCCCTGCACCCAAAATAACATAAGTGACAAATACAAGGCAAAATATATCATGATAGGGACATGAAAAAAAAAGTTATAGGTATTACTCTTTGATCATTTTTGCAAATAGAGTATGTAAAAGTCATGTATATGTTGTACATTTTGAAGTCTTTATGAAGACTAAGTCATAGTCAAAGGGGAGTACTATTTTTTTGAGTTTTTAGATGTAACGCTGAATATTGACAAAGTGTTTTGTGACTAATGTTAAAGGGGGAGATTATTGATTCCTATAGTTTGTTGTTTATTAGTGTTACACACTTAGTCATTTATTTGGAAAAATTTGTTAGTCATCACTAAAACCAAGCCATTCTAACAAGACAGAGAAATGTATTTAAAATAGTTTATATTTTAGTTAAGGCCAAGCATTTGTTACTGTAAAAAAATTCTTTGCTCACTGAGTGCTCCTATATATGCTGAGTAAGACAAAAGTTAGTTTGAGCCAATAAACATAGACTTAGTTCATGCCAAGTTTTAAAATTAATACCAAGCACTCAAAAATCGAGGGACAACATGAAAACTAGTTACAACCAAATGTTAGAGTGTTAATGTGCTAAGTGAACCAGTTATAACATATTTGTTTGGAATTGCACAAAAACCAAGGTAAATACTTTTTGGCCAACTTATTGCATGATTTATTGATGGTTGGGGTCATGTCCTAGCCATGATAATCTAGCTTCACAAACCAACTTTGGATAAGTATGGTTTGACCTCTACACCCGAGTAGCTATTATTGACATATTAGTCAAGTTTGTTATTAGTAGCACACACTTTTTGAGATTGTATATAGCTACCAAGCTCATTGTATAGTTTACAGTTTTGCCATGTATTTTAGTTGTTTCCAAGAGTTTTAGTTGCTACTGAGTTCTTTGGAGAAATCTTAGTGGTTACTGAGAAGATTTAGTTAATGTAAAGACCAACAGTGTAAACTATGCATTTCAATAGATGCCAAGTTTATCAATGGCTATCGAGTAGTACAGTGCTTACCAAGCTCGCAATTCATGTGATGTGAATCTAGTGTCAATCGAGCCATTTAGTGTTAACCAAGTGACTCAGTTTATATTTGAGCTCAAGGTGAGAATGTCTACTAAGTCATACAATGTAAATCAAGAGACTCAATTTATATGACAAGTTTCACAATGTCTACTAAGTCATCAGTGCAAACTGAGTTCAAGACTACTTAGAAGTGATCAATATGGACTGAGCTTCTATGCCTACCAAGTGCATGCCAATGTTGAGAAATGATAGTGGATGCCATGTATCAGAACCTCATTGAGTTAGTATTCAGAACCCAAGTGTCTTCATATGGGTTGACTTTGCAATATTTGTGTAAACTTGTATGATGGCTGACTTTGTAATTTGTATAATTGGATTGATATATATCTAATTCATTGTTTCATATCTAAGTGTGTATGTATGTGTGCAAGTTATGAATGCAATTTGAATAGAGTAGAAGAAGAGAAAATTGTAAAGGCCATATCAACATAAGGAGCTATAAAAACATCTCTATCACAGAAAGGCGATCGGTACATAAAGGAATCTCATTCAGCAAACCATGTTACAAATCAAAGATCATCTACTATTTTATCTTAATAGGTGTATTAGTCAAATCCTTTCACAAGGTAGACCTAATAGTCTTTTGTAAATCTCTTTACCAAGTGCATACTTAATTTTATGTTTTTAGATCATTTCACAACATGGGCCTAGCATTCCTTATTGATCCTAATAGGGCAGATCATTAGAAGTGATCAATGTAAGCTTTAATAGGATAGCTTTATATTGCAGTACTAAAGTTGTGGGTATCATCCTCACCCTAGTTTTACTTTCTATTTGGAACATTTCTAGGTCACCAAATCTTTGTCTTAGTGTTATGATTACTTTCATGTTTTATATTTCTTATGCATGCAATTAGATCAGAATTTATATTATGGACTAAATTCTAATTGAATGGTTGGATTAAGGGTTCAAATTATTGAAGTTTTATAAGTTATTGATTCACCCCTCCCCTCTTAGCAACTTATCTTAGTCTTAAATATTTCTAAAAATTGGTATAAGATCATTGTGGTTCTTAGGAGAAATCTTAACAACTTGAGCAAAGATCAAGGCTATGGAGATATTTAGACTTTATAGAGGTATTGATAATGAGAAGCTAGATTTAGAAATGGCCATTTTACAACTCAAGAAAGCAAAGGATCAACTCTCTCAATCCTTGAAAAGAAGAAAAGAACTTGCAATTCAAATGAATGATCATCTCTACATTGAAAAAAGAATTGAAGACCTTCATTCAAGAAATTTAGATGAAGCTAGTGAAGCAATCAAAGAACTCCTAGAAAATAATAGTTCCCTACAAGAAGAAGTAAGAAAGCTAAGAAGAGAACAAAAAATTCAGTTAGTACAGTTATGTGAAGTCTTGGAATAGAAAAAAAGATAAAAGAAGAGATAGATGAAAGGAGCAATGAAATCCAAAACCATTTCCTTTAGCAAAATGACCTTATTGACCAGCTCCCCAATGCAAATGAATAACTCTTGAGCCTAAGAATTGAAAATGAAAGAATGAGGAATGATCTAAATTATGAAAGGCAAATCAATAGAAGAATGAGAAATGATCTAAACTATGAAAGACAAATGAATGAAAGATTGAGGAATGATCTAAACTCTAAGAAGAAAATCAATAAAAGAATGATGAAATCTCAAGTAGCCATGAATCAATTGAATGAGCAAAACCTCTATAGACAAAAAGGAAAAGAAGGAATTGGATATACAAAAGGAGAATCATCCAAGCAAGGAGCTCAAGAGAACTAGAGACCTACTTGCAATCATTGTGGTAAGATAGGTCATACATCAAACAAGTGTTGGAGTAATGGAAAAACAAAATTCAATGGAAAATGCTACAATTTCAATCAATATGGTCATAAGGCTAATGAATGCAAAGAGAAACCAAGATTTGAAGGAAAATGTCACAAATACAAGAAACATGGACACAAGTCATCAAAATTCAAAACCAAGGTATTGAATCCTATAGAGAAAATTGTGAAAGCAATATTTGTATAGAACTTGGTCATCTTTCCAAGAACTACATGAATACTAGTAGAATTGAAGATGAAAAGAAGACAAAGGCTAATAACATCTGAAAGAAGATGAGAAAAAAATGGATTCGTAAACCTATCAAGGATACAATTCCAAGCAATGATGGTCAAATCACTCAAGAATTGGGTGACTCTACCATTTCTAATTAAGTTCTCAAGGGAGAATTAGAACTAGGCTATCAAAGATTATATCTAAATTAGTTCTAGTTGAAAGGTGGAAAACATCCAAATCTGTATTCAAGATACAAAGGGATCATCAAGTGAGATTGGTATCTGTTATTACCAAGTTACCTTTTCTATTGAGTGAGGTTGGGTCATAGACTCTACCAAGCAATGTCAGGAGTAATAAAGATACCTATGATTACCAAATCATGAAGATGTTGCTAAGTGATCAATGCCAAGTAGTGGATGACAGTTTGTTAATGTGATGTCAGTTAATTTACCTTCATACCAAGCATTAATGGAAAAAATTTCAACAAAAGTCATGGAATTGAAATCATTTCTTACTGTGCAATTTTGAGTGCTATTGCAAAGAGTGATTTTTAGTGTGACCAAAGCGATTTGAGCGAATTTCCAAAGAACATTTTTTCAATTCTCTCAATCTACCAAGTGAAAATGGCATCTAGCAGCAACAAGGTTAAGTGAGGATTTGACATGTTAGTTCGTGGAGTTGAGTGGAAGGCACCGGATTTCAAGCTCCCTCTTGTAGTTACTGAAATCCTAGATCTAAGCAGTGTGCAATCCCAAATTCCTCCAAAGGTAGTTCTTATCAATGATATTTACACTTATTTCAAATGTGTTATTCAAGAGATTGGTATACTAGAGGTCAACTATGTGTGAATGGAGTCCTTAAACCTAAGCATCAACATCTAGAAACCAAATGGTTGACACACATCCCTCACATGCCTCATGAATTTCAAATCAAATGAATTAGGTTTATCCTCATTCGAGTGTAT
This sequence comes from Cupressus sempervirens, assembly GCA_028749045.1. Taxonomy (NCBI): domain Eukaryota; kingdom Viridiplantae; phylum Streptophyta; class Pinopsida; order Cupressales; family Cupressaceae; genus Cupressus; species Cupressus sempervirens. The sequence goes on from CM053784.1 coordinate 364,021,300, forward strand.
AATGGGAAGCTATGGTTAGAACAACCAATTCTAATAACTAAGAAGATGATTCATCCAATCACTAGCCTCCTAATGCTAGCCAAAGCCAAAATGACAAAACCCCTAGGTTAGGCAGAACTAGAAAATAAAACCCTAGCTAAATGGGATGGCAGAGGTATGAAAATCAGCAATGTCACTGATGTAGAATTAAATTTTGGTATTCACATAATTACACACAAGATATATAGTTCAAGTAGACTAAATAGTGTTTCATGTGAAGCCTTGGACTTGGCACACAAGGTGGTTAAGAAAAATTTATCATACGATATCGCCAAGGTATTGTTGAGACAGTTCAACAAGAACATGGAAAGCATAAAAACTTCAAAGAGTAACCCATGTAAGTTTGGTTCCTTATTGACTTGTCTATTCTTTTATGTATAGAAATTCTTTCCCTCTAAAGGCATTGTAGTTTGGAGAAAAGATGTGCTTATGCTCTATCAAATCAATGAGTATATTGCCAAGATGGGTGAGAAATACAATAGTGCCATGAACAACTACTTTGATCTATTTAAGGAGAAAATGAACAACAGATTCAAAATTCCCAAGAAGCTAGTTGAAGACTATAAAAATGATATATGTTTAATGGTGGATAGTGACAAGGTGTATATTTAGGCAGTTAACCCTAGAATTGTGTGGGTAAACCTCTTGGTTATGAGGTTGACATTGATGAAACAAAGGATATCATTGAAGCTCTTATCAATGAACTAGTTTATCCTAAGGCTGCATACTTTGGAATGTATGATGAAGCAAAGGCCAGGATTGAACTTGAAATAAAGTTCCCTCAGGTGGTCAACAAAGGGAAAAGAAGGATTACAAAATCAAAATCAAGTTCACCCCTTTTGTTAACCAAGGGAAAAGGTGAGGATGAGAAAGGTGAAGAAGTAGAGGATGTGGAAGTAGAGGAGGTAGAATCTAAAGAAGAAGAACCATTAAAGAAGAAAGGCAAGGTGATTATCACCAAGCCAAAAAAACCATCCACTACAATTTTCACAAGGAGATCTTCAAGGAAGAAGTCTGACAAGGAAGGAGTAGACATTGTATTTAGAAAACCTCCACCCACCTTCCAAGATAAACCAAAAGATCTAGAAGTGGGGGCAAGCATAAAAAATTCAAATCATTAAAATATGAGATTAGGACAATAGAGGAGCAGAAGAAAATTGAAGACCTAGTGTTGAATATAATGGGTATGTAATGCCCTACTGGAGATCCTTTGAACAAGGATTCAATTCAAGCCAAGATATTATTTTTACAAGTATGAATGAACATGAAAACATCATATAGGGATCACAAAGATTGCAATGAAAGACTTTGCCACAATCCCAACAACCAATGAATCTCTAAATGCCACTACTAAACTAACACACAGAGACCAACAATGACCACACACATAATGAGGGATTAGAAAAACAACCACTCATCAACAAAACACCAAGCTGGGGTATAAATGTAGAATCTTGAAATTTGGCTAAGTCTGAATTTTTGAAGCCTTGAAATTTCCTAAAATCTTTATCTTATCTTGGAGAGGTCTGAAACCTATCTCAAAAGATTCATCACATATATTAAAATATATCTTAAGTATAAGGAATTACTTAAACAATATATTTTAAGCCCCTAAGAAAGACTATTTTGAACTAGAAAGGTGTGAAATCCAATAAGGTGTCCAAAACTAACTTTCAAAACTTCCTTGGCCAAGCCTAATTGCTCCCTATTTCTCAAGCAAGAAAGTGCACTAGTCTCAAGTTTCACACAAGAATTTATGTCATGCATGTGAGAAAGTGCATGGCTCCATGTGAGGATTCACTGAACACCACATGAGGATTTGCATTCTTGCATGAGGGACTACCTTTCCATGCATGAAAACACATCAGCATGACAAAAGAGCATAAATAAAAATCATAAAAACATGAAAACCTCCACACTAGAGAGTACAAAATCTATGTAAATCAAGGAATGAACACTCGAGTGCATAAACATCAAGAAGGAAGAACATCTATCCATCTAAACCATAATAGTAAAGAACATACTGAAAGCAACATTACAGTGAACAAAAGTAACATCACAATGTACATAAATAACATTATAATAACTGAATAACCAAACTAAGTATGTGGTTCATCCCAATCATCAATAGCATCATAAGACCATCATGGATCCTAGCCATCCCTTGCACATAACATCCCAAGCCACTAATCAGATCATTGATACTATCATAATAGGGACATCACTAATAAAACATGCTACAATATAAGAGTAAGAAAATCTAACATGCTAGTAGAAAATCATAAGATATCCTACAAGTAGATAACATCACCTATCACATGCTAATTACCATAATAAGGAAATCTAGCATAATAACCCAATAAGCAAAAAATAATCTAATACAACAATTCACATCACTTAGTCATATACTAAACATCATAATATGGGAATGCATCAAGTAAACTAACATCATCTAAATATGATATCAAAGCATTCCAATGAAAGCATAAATCACAAGAAAGCATACTCCAAAATCTAAAGTACCAAGTGAAAACATCCAGCAATGGTCACACTAGGATAAAAGACCATCTGTATACACCGGTCCCTAGTAGTGGTGTAGGTGGCTATGTCTCCCAACCACATGGCACTCGTAGGTCCACACCCACTGTGTTGATGGAGATTATGATCCAACCACAAACAAACAAAAACAACATCCATGGCTAACAATCATGCCAAATAGTATGATGGTTGTAATCAAGAACCTAAGAAAATGCAAGGAGTATAGGTCCTAGTCGAACAGTCAAAAGGCTACTAAGTAGGGGCTAACATCATGGAGAGTTGCTTGGCATCAACAAGCCCAAGCTATTATTGGGAGCATCAACTTCTCAAAGGAAGGCACATAATTCTAGGCAACCAAACACACATTATATTTAATTATCACTTATATAAAGCTTCCTCTACCAACCAAAAAATAGTCACTAGGTTATGGAATAGAAGCTGCTCCATATGCTATCCTACTCTACCCATGCTCATCCTATGACAAGTGCCTATGGGCATGCATAATCCCATCCCAACTCCAATGATCATAACTTCTAGAAGTACCACAAAAGATCAGACCTTACAAGTCACCTGAAAAATGTATGCACACAAACTTGTGTGTCGTGTACCACCATCATGAAGATCATAAAACATGGACTAGATGAGAAAATAATGCAAAAGATATTACCCAACTAAAAGCAACATGGGAGGACAACTTCTACATGAATCCCAAAGCCAATAAAACCATACATCATGAAATCACTCAACTGGCCTCAATTTGGGAGTATGGATTCTACACAAATCCCAATGATGCAACAAGACCCAACATCATGAACTCACTCAACTAGTCTCAATGCAAGAGTATGGATTTTACACAAATTCTAGTGTCCACAAAACAAGAACAAAGGTCCAAAAGAAACCATAACAATAGGTATAAATTCACTCAACCGAACACAAAGTCGAGAGTATGGGTGCGACACAAATCCCATTGCAACATAAAAGTGCAATAGTGGTCTAACTAATATCTAAATAGATCATCCAATTCCATGACCCACATTGTGCCAAGAAAACTCAAAAAAATAGAGTGGCATGCAAAATGAGGTAAAAACCTCAAAATTTTGAAAAACTTCAAAATTAAAACCCATTTGACCTTTGGGTAGAAAAATCCCAAAAATCTAAAAGTAATTAAGTTTGGACATCATATGCAAAAAAAACCAACATAATGATGCAAAACTCCAAACCCTCAACCTAAAAAATAGGGAAATGCTCATACCTACCCAACCAGGTAGACCTAGCATACAAAAATGGAGGGGAACACTAGTTCTTAGCCTCCAAATAAATGGCTACCAAAAACAAAAGCAAAAATGGAGCCAAAACAATAAAACAGGAAAGCCCTACCTCATAATCAAAAGGGAAAAATGGGAATCTGAACCATAAAATAAATAGCTCGCAGAAGTAGCTGAAAATCACGGCAATCCAAGGTTTCTCCGAGCTGGATCCAATGAGTCTGATCTCACGATAATCTCACACTTGTAGCTCCCACAATGAAAAAAACAATAAATCCTCATGAAGAGAATTTTGGGTTTTACTATCCAACTTTCTAATTCAAAAGTGAGAAGTGAGGAATTAAATTCCTTTTTGAAAATTTATTCACTTTTTGAGTGAATAATCAATTAGGGAAAATAACTAGCCAACCTAGTTAAACTCTGAATTGACCCAAACGAAAATAGGTTATTCCTATAAATAAGAATTCATCTATGGAAGAGCTACCAAAAATAAAAATAAATCAATTAAAAATCTTGAAAAACCCAAAAACACATAAATTTCCTTAACAACTTTCACAACAAAGCGAACCTCTAAATGCATAGACACATTCACTGGACTAATCACATAATGCAAATGAGTTCAGATTTGATAATCATCAAAAGGATTAATTAAACAATTAAAATATGAATATGTTGACCATATAGGGATGAAATTGGTAAAATATGAATGGCTGAATCACTAACTCCATGTGCCACTGCCAGGGATATAAATCCTACACACTAAACAACATGATCAAGTACAATTGCATATAATAACATAACTGAAGCAATAAATGCATTAAATCACCTAATTTAACCATTTATTTAATTATATTAAAATAATCTATTTACATCACTCACATTCTCAGAAAGCATAGCAATGCAAGAATGAAGTAAATAACCATAGCATTAAATCCATCACATAACATAATCAATGATATGCCCAAATACTAGATAACCAGATATCATCATAAAACACACTATCATCTCAAAATGGCATCATGATGCAATATGATCAACTGAATAGCATAGTAGTCTAACATCTATGATACTGAAATCCAAGTATAACATTTGACCCTTAAGTCATCTCACATGTAAAACATAACATAAGTAGATATTGATAGCACATAACCAATGAATCCAACAAGGAAAATCCATTCCTAACTATTTAAGAATTTAATAATGGTTGTTTAAACAACAACAAGGAGGAACTTAAAAAACATAAGAAAACATTGTCATAAACATGACTAACCATTGCTATAGGAACCTAGTCCAAGGTAGTAGGTAAAAAGTACACAGTGCAATCTCTCCACACATCTCAAGGTAATCACAAAGCAATCTCATGATACCACATTGATCTTGGTAACCACTGACACAAACCTTAGTGAACCATAAATTGCATCATAATCTCATAAATTAGCCATAAGCATAATCAAAGCAACCAATACAAAAAAATACATCAAATCGCCTCTACAGTGTAGACCACTCATGGTCACAATCATGATCCATCACAAAAAAAGATCAACAAGGTTGCATCCATTAGGATGACTTACATAAGTCAAATGGGAGAGGTACTATAGGGTAAGTGGAAGTACTCACTAGATCAGCTCACTTCTCAAGTTCTTGGTGAATTATTGGAAAACATAAAGCCAAGATGGGATTTTGCTATGAAAATTGTCAAAGACATATATGGGAAAAACTTGAGGTAGCTATTACCGAGCATATTGGATGCTGAGGTAAAAGATCATTAAAGAAAAATGAAGAAATATTGACTCTAAAGTTTAATACTTGTCTAGTTTTGATTAAGGACATTAAGCATGTTGTTAGGAATGCAACAAATACTTGGAAGAATATTTATTTGTTACATAAACCAAGATATTTTCCAGTCAATGTCAAAGATAATAATGAAGAAGATAAGGAGAAAGATGAAGAAGAGAATGTTGAAGAAGTAACTCACTTTGACAATGAAGAAGATGAAGAGCATCAAAGGACAAAAGGTTACTAAGGAAGAAAAGAAAGATGATGAGGAGATTGACCTAGTCAAGATGGCTACAGTAGTTATTGCCTCACTTCCTCACTCTCTAAGAAAGCTAGTGTCAACATCAAGTGTGGAGAAAAAATTAGTAAGTTTGATTGTGACCACTAGTGACATCTCAAATGTCCAATCACTCATTGACCCTACTCAACTCACCACATCACTAACAAAAGTGACTTCCACTTTATCTACTAAGCTATAGAATCCTCCTTCACCTACCAATTTGAGTACTTAATTTTTTACTTCTTTAGTTGTAAGAACACCAATTTTGGGTTCTTCAAGTATTTCTATAAGTATTCCTTTAGTTAGTACAATATCAATTTTTACTGCAAGACCTAGTGTCTCCACCATTGTTTCTATTCTAGATACAAAAGCAATAAGTGTAAGGATAGTTGAGCACAAGGTTCAATCGAGCACAAAATTTTTGGGGAAAGGAAAGGAGATAGAGGAAGACATTGATTTAGATGAGGAGATAGTAATCCCTAATTGAGATATTTATAAGCTTACTATGGACCAAATGCAGACATTTGGTGAACTCCTCCAGAAGAAGGCTAAACAACAAAGGCTAAGAGAGGAGAGAGATAAAGAGTACAAGATAATTGAAGATGCTAAGAAAATTTTGGTAGAGGCCATAGGAATTGAGATTAATTCTTCACAACCTATCTTGTATCATCTAGTAGAAGCAGTCTAGAAATTTAATGAAGGCATTGATGGAGATGATAAGCTAGTGCAGAAGGCTGAAAAAAAGTTTGACAATAAAGTGCTAGAGTACATTACTCAATAGATTGCCATTCATGAAGTATAGCTTTCTACAATTTTGGGCAATTTAGAAGCATCATGTTCAAACGCATCATCACTTTTTGGGAAATTATGTGATGTTTCTTAGTTTACAAAGGAAACAAAGGAAAAATTATCCAAAATAGATGAAGATCTAAAGGATAGTGCTTAGCAACTACAACTTGAACCTAGTTCAAGCTCTGCACATTTCAAGAAAATAAGATTTTTATTAGATATGCAAGTAGAATTGCTAAGGGAAGAAGCAAGGATAAGGTCCACATTGATTGGCATAAAAAACATAATCCTTCTCAACATGGATGCTCTACAAAAATACATTACATATTCAAAAACTCTAATCCATGACAATAACTTTTCTATTGCAGACCATATGATAGTATTGTCAATAGAGGTACAAATTGCACTTGATACATGTAAGGTCCTATAGGAAAAATGGGATAAAACCTTAGCAATCATTCTCAAGGTACATTTTGAATTTTTATCTCATTTTGGTGTTTCTATGTAAAGAAAATAGAATAAATTGTTGGCATTACTGTCAAAAAGGGGCAGAGAGATGCATAGTATGAAGAAAAAGAAAGAAGACATTATGGAAGAAATATGCTATGGGGGAGAACTTGCAATAAGTAAGAAATAAATAGAAAGACATGTTGTATATAGCCAAAAAGATGTATAGTATACTGTATATACCTTACAAAATCAATTTTTAAAAATGCCAAAAATAGTATACTCTATCGAGCCAGTATCACATGGTGATGGATATAAGATATTCAATTTTTGTGTTTTTGTCACTAATGCCAAAGGAGGAGATTGTTGACATATCAATCAAGTTTTCTATTAGTGACACACACTTATTTAGATTGTATACAATTTCCAAGCTCATTTTACAGTTCATAGTGTTTGCCATGTATTTCAGTTATTGCCAAGCACTCCAGTTGCTATTGAGTCCTTTGAACAAATCTCAGTGGTTACCGAGCAGATTTAGTTATTGTGAAGACTATTAGTGCAACTGTACATTTTAGTTGATGTGAAGTCTATCAGTGGTTATCGAGTAGTACAATGCTTATCTAGTGTTAATCGAGCCATTCATTGTTAACCAAGTGACTCAGTTTATACTGAGCTAAAGGTGAGAATGTTTACTAAGTCATACAATGTAAATCAAGAGACCTAGTTTATATGACGAGTTTCACAATGTCCATTGAGTCACCACTGTAGATTGAGTTCAAGACTACTTAGAAGTGATCAGTATGGATTGAGCTTCTACATCTATTGAGTGCATGATGATGCCGAGCAATGATAGTTGCATCAAAACCTCACCAAGTCAGTCTTCAGAACCCAAGTGTCTTCATATGGGCTGACTTTGCAATATTTATGTAAACTTGTATGATGGCTGACTTTATAATTTTTATAATTGGATTGATATACATGTAATTCATTGTTTCATATCAAAGTGTGTATGCATGTGTGCAAGTTATGAATGCAATTTGAATAAAGTAGAAGAAGAGCGAATTGTAAAGGCCATAACAACATAAGGAGCAACAAAAACATATCTATCATAGAAAGGTGATCGGTACATAAAGGAATCTCATTTAACAAACCAAGTTGTAAATTAGAGATCATCTACTATTTTATCCTAATAGGTGGATCAATCAAATCCTTTCGCAAGGTAGACCTAACAGTCTTTTTAAAATCTCCTTATTAAGTGCATACTTAATTGCATGTTTGTAAATCTTTTCACAAGGTGGACCTAGAAGTACTTATTTCTCCTAATAGGGAAGATCATTCGAAGTGACCAATGTAAGCTTTAATAGGATAACTTTGTACTACAGTACTAAAGTTGTGGGTATTATCCCCACCTTAGTTTTACTTTCTATTTGGAAGGTTTCTAGGTCACCAAATCTTTGTGTCTCAGTGTTATGATTGCTTTCATGTTTTCAGTTTCTTATGCATGCAATTAGATTAGAATTTGTATGATGGATTAAATGCTAATTAAATGGTTGGATTAAGGGTTGAAATTGTTGAATTTTTAGAAGTTACTAATTCACCCCTCACCTCTCAATAACTTAGCTTAGTCTTGAATATTTCCAACAGCCATAAGTGACAAAAACAAGGGGGAATACATGGTGAGTATGAAAAAATTCAATTTGTGTTGAGCAACACAGAGTTAGTTCATGCCAAGTTTTACAATTAATGTTGAGCATTTAGAAGCTGGGGGACAATATGAAGACTAGTTATGACCAAAAGTTAGAGTGTTGATGTATTGAATGAACCAATTATAACATATTTGTTTGGAATTGCACAAACACTGAGGTAAATAGTTTTTGGCCAACTTATTGCATGATTTGATGATTGAAGAGTGATACAAGGAGTTGATTACACATTTTGAGATGGATAATTAATCCTTATGCAAGGTGTTGAACCAATCAAAAATTTGGAAGGTTTAAGTGGCAAAAGGGAAAAATATGGATTGTTGATCTTGATCTATAATATTCTCCAATTGGTTATATACAGAGGATCTAAACCCAAATTTGATACATATAAGAGTGTATGTGCAAGAACTAAAGTTTTGATGCCTAAGAAGAGTTTGAAGATGAAGAAGGTAGAGTGACCAAGAAGAGTAGTGAAGTGAAAAACAAAGTTATATCAAATTAGAGAAGTCTTGGATAATAGAAAGAGGAGATCTATAATCAAGAATTACATTGCTAAAGGAAGGATCAAGTACTAATACATTTTAGCATAGTGAATCAAGGTAAATCTCTTAACAAAGTGGTCCTAATAGGAATATGCAAATATCCTAATAGAGAGCTTAATTTTTTGTAAGTTTCAAATCCTTTAATCAAAGTAGATTGAATAAGTCTTGTAAGATCTTAGTAGGATAGTCCCCTCATAGGGTAGATCATCAAAAGTGATCAAAATTGAAGCCCTATCAAGCTAACTTTGTTATTACAGTAGTGAAGATTTGTGGGTCACATCCCCACCCAAATTTTACCTTCACCTTGGAGGGTTTATGGGTAACCAAAAATTTGTGTTGTGTTGATCATTTACTTTAATGTTAATGATTGTGATTAGTAGATTAGATTTATTACATCAGTGAAATATATATTTATGTGATTGGTGATATTGATGAGATAAGGGTTAGTGGTGAACGATATCATTTTAATAATTCTTAACAAGATTAATTTTTTTGTAGATACTGATTCACTTCCCCCCTCCCCCCTCTCAGTATCTCACTTTCCCAATAGATTTCCAATGAAGCATTGAAGACTTATGTGATGAAGGAAATCTAGTGAATCTAATGCAGTAATAGAAAATCTATTGGAAAAGAACAATAATTTGAATGAAGAAGTAAGAGCACTAAAGAGAGAACATGAAATGCACTCTGTCAGACTATGTGAATACATGGAAGAAAAGAGAAAAGATGAAAATCATAAGGCAATGACCGATGAAGATAAGAGGTAAATGGCTACAAGACTCAATGAAAGGGTAATTGAAATAAAAAGGATAACTTAAAATAAATTTGACATGGTTGTTTAGTTATGAAGTCCCAATCATGAAATTTCTAGGAAGGTGGAAGAGATTGTTGACTGTAGATCAAAAAATAATCAATTGAAAAATGAATTCAAATTTTAAAAATAAATCAATAGAGAGTAAAGAGATATGAAGAAAGCATGATAATACTTGATGCACAATTAAAATAACAAAGACGACCTCATGATACTACTAGATTAGGTTATAATGAGTTCCTATCATTTTTTGAGAAAGGTGAGCCACTAAAGCATGAAGAACAAAGGAATGTTAAATAAAAGAGAAAGAAGCCTACATGCTATCAAAGTGGAAAACTAGGTCATACAATAATATTTGCAAGAGGAAAACTAGTAACTCCTATCCTAAACATAAATTTGATGGTTATTGCTTTAATTCCAACAATTATTGATAACAAGCATATGTTGAATGTAGATCAAATATCATTAAGACATTAGTTATATCTAGATTTGAATGTTATTTCTATACATGTCAAATATATGGTCACAAGGCACAAGATTGCCGATCTAATACAAAACATAGTTAGACTCTTGTTAAGCTATTATTTTGTATGATGCGTAATGGAAGGAATCCTTTTGAACTCCTCACTTGAAAATATAATATAGGATCAACTCCAAAGTTCTGGGTGATCTTGCAACCTACTAGAATCTTCTCAATTGAAGCTAAATGTATTTTTTCATGAGGAGGCCTTTGCTGATTTGAACCAATTTGGATAAGATATGCAACCTGCTATTTTGAAAGTAACCATAAAAGAGATATATTTTTGGTATTATAATGAATGTAATCTATCAATGCAACTATATGAATTCCTAATTTGACCAAGTCTTAGCAAAGAAAATAACAAAGGTAAGGTAATAAGAGATTAAAGAAAATGACTTGAAAGGGAAATTGCTAATAGACATAAATCATGGTAAAAACATGTCTTTGAGTTAGATCATTGAAAAGATTGGGTAGGAAACTAATAAAAATAGGAGCAACACTTCCTAAAATCCACTGATGTAATCGTTGACAAGAAACTTAGTAATAATTGTTGTCACAAAAGTTTGCACCCTTGTCCAAAGTTTATACATAAGGACAACCTTGTAAAACATACAAACAACCTCCAAGCTATGGGACTTGAACTATGAGGTTGAGTCTTCAGAGAAGGTTTGCTTCCTTTACTATCAAGATGCACCTAACTACTCTTGGAGAGGAAAAGGGAGAAGGGATGCATGAAAGAAAATCTACCTATTCTAACCTAAGGGGTGATGCACCAAAATAGAGTGTTCAAACCAATCTCCACCCATACATGTACGCTTGAACCATCATGACACCAAAAGATATACACATCTAGACTTGTTTTAGCATAACAACCACATGTAGATGCAGATCAGAAAACCCAAATAAATGGTACAAGGAAGAAGAGAATTCACTTATATATCATTCATAGGTCAAAAGGAGATACAATCATGCAAGATTTTAGATATCCACAATACACTAATGAGAGGCAAATATGTCTTGTAGAATAAATCAATGTCCAAAGGAGATAAAGTAGAATGTCATATACGTTCAAATGCAAAGGGAATTTCTAGTAAACTTGTAGAGCAATATCAAGAAAATAGAGAAAGTTGACCTTAACAAAATTTACAAAAACTGCCTTTATAGCTTAGGCATAAGATATTTTCTATCCTAAACCAAACTCAACCACTACCATTTAAGATTTTAGATAACAATCATATAGATCTAGAGAAAATTTTATCTTGACACACATTTAGATGCAATGAAATCCACATTTTTCCAAAATAGAGCCTTGAAAAGATAGAAATGATGCCATTAAATCACTCTGATTGAGTAGATGGATAATACTAGAGATGGTGGAGTGTTTCCTTTTCTTACCACGTATAAAATTCATTGGAGAGTGGTTGGAATCAATCATGAAAATTGGATCGTGCAAGAAAAAATCTCTTCCCTTTGTTTTTGGCTCATGAGTCAGCAAGGTCAGCAGTTCAACTGAGTTTGACAACTAGAAAGCACTACGTGGTCCAATATTCTTTTATCTTTCTACCACCTTGCTAGGTTTTCATGAATTTGACCATGTAACCTACTAATTGCATCAACCTTCCAACTTAACCTTGATGTCACATAATGGTTAGCTTTAATTATGACTACCTTTATTCCAAACTAGGTCCATGAGGACACATTTTCTTCATGTGCTTCCTAACAATCTCTAAAGTTCTCACAATTTCATAAAGTAGGGATTTTGTAGCCATTGATCTAGGAAGATTTAATGGCATAGATAGAACAAAAAACATGTTGTCCCTGTTAGTACCTGCAACCAACTAGGAACCACTCTATGCTAGCTCACCAGAAACATTAGCATAATCACACTATAGCCCACAAAATAAAACCTAACCCCACCAATCCACATGGTATGATGACACTTGCCTACATTATTAGAAGGTCTGCTAAAAGATGGAATGTGGAAAAGCATCTACCAATAGAAATCTAGTCATATGCCAACTCACCTAACATCTTGTCCACATTATCTGTGGTAGCCCAAAAATAAGAAGCAAGGCCCATCTAGGATACATGGAAGAAGTTTACTTCCCCGCATTCATTAAAATTAATTCATCTCCATAGTGCGGGAAAGTGCTTGCTATAAATCATCTTTGATCTGACGCCAAATGAAATAAAAACCATAAGATGAAAAAGCGCAACCAAACAATATAATATAAGGTTTTAATATAAAGTATTTTGTGCCCCATTTATTGAATTTTAAAATATGTGAATGTTACTATGTTTGAATTCAAATATTGCAATTTTGGCAAGCAGGCAAAAATGACCAACAATTATGGTGACTCTAGAGGGATGCTAGCCTGCTATGCATAGACCAGTGACCTTATGCATCCATTGGGCTATAGAGTCATAAAAGCATGAATATTTGAACACAATAAAACCTATAGCCCTACCCCTGCTTCTCTACAACTACAAAATAGGAACCAAAATCCTCTACAACCTTCAAAACTTCAAAAATTCAAAAGAAACCCAACCATCCCATAGAGAGACAACCTATGCTTATGCAGTTCTTGGAAAGAAAATAAACTATTCTAATATGTAAAAAAAGCCTTTAACCTCCTCTAAAAGCAATATTTAAGGTGAATCCCATTGATTGAGATTGGGAGAACTTCACCATCAGGGTTGGATAGCTGAAAAGCATTGGCCTCTTTGCAGTTGGTGATAACATATGGGCCACTCCACATAGGATCAAATTTGGAGTGCCTCCCTAATTTTACCTTGTTTGCATCCCATTTTTAATACTAGATCACCCTCCTTGAAGATTTTGACCTTAGCCTTCCTATCAAAACTCTTTTTTACCTATTGTTGATGTGTTTCTAGGGTTTGCATGGCCTACTATCTTTTTTCCCCTAGTTCCATTATTTCAACCAGCCTGACTATTGTTAGGATAAAACCATGGATAGAAGTAAAAAAACTACATGCAAATATAACCAATAATAGAAAAATAATAGATCACACAGAAATGAACACAAGACTCCAAGATTTAATGTGGTTCACCCAATCCCTAGGCTACATCCACCAAACAACAAGTCTGATCTTATTACAATCCAGTGATTACAACCTGATTATAGTCTGTAATCCCTTACAACTCAATACCGTCACAAGAACCAATTTTGCATCACACTATCATAATGAAAATACCCAACCCTAAACCCTTTTATACAAGTATTAAACAACTTGAGGGTTATGACATGTTGGCCATAAATTAGCCATAACTTTAGTGGCAAATCTATGAATGGCGAATCTATGAATAGTACCATTTTTTTTTTTGAGGCGATACCTTGAACCCCACTAATTATGAAGTATGTGCAGTACTTTCCTGATCAGTCACCATAATCTAACAACTATCATAGCATTATCCTCAACTAGCTCCAATTAATGAGCTAGTTCAAGAGAGGGAAACTCAAGTGAAATAGGAAGCATTTCTTCCCTTCCATATACTAGCATGAAGGGTGAGTTTGTAATTACTCTCTTGGGTGTGATTCTGTCAATGTAAAGGGTAATCTTCAACTTAGCATGCCAACACCTCAGATTGTCTTCAATTGTCATCTTCACTATTCTAATCAAGTTCTTATTAGAGGATTTTACCAAGTCATTCCCTTGGGGATAATAATTTGAGGAAGTTCTCAAATGTATTCCATCTTCTAGAACCCATGAACATATATGATTTCCAATAAAAGATTTGGCACTATCTGATATGATAGTTGATGGAATGCTAAATCTGGTTACTATTCCATCAAGGAACTCAACCACTGAGGCTTCTATTGTATCTCTTAGAGCTACTACCCATGTTCATATTGTGAAATAATATGTGGCTACCAAGATCCATTTGTAACCAGCACTAGAGGGTGGGTTTATTGGAAAAATAAAATCCAAATCCCATTGAGAAAAGGGTTGGTGTACTTGGATGGGATGGAGAGGAAGAGTGGCCAATCTTTTCTTTCTTAAGAAGAAAGAACATTTCTCATATTTCCTCACATGTTTGTGGAAATCATTGAAAATAGTTGGCCAATAATAACCAACCCTCATTATCTTCATTTTTGTAACCCTAGCTAAGAAATAACCACTAGTAGGCCCATCATGGAACTATTTTAATAGCTTACTAATCTAATATGTTCTAATACACCTTAATAAGACCCCATTAGAATCCTTTCTGAATAGTATTCAATCCACCAAGACATAAGGGATAGACTAAAATCTGAATTTTCTTCTCTTAGCTCTATTTAGGTCATGTGGCTATCTTCCCTCTACCAAGAAAGTAGTCATATCATGCAACCAATCATTCTAATTTTCATTCTCTATTGGTTGCTCATCCTATATTAAGAGGGAGCTTCCTTGGGTGTCTCAAAAGAAAAGGCCATTTTCTCACACAATCCCCTACCTCTTGCAAGTTTGGTGATCTTGATATCAATGTCATATTCCATGAACTTTTTGATCCATCTAGCTCTTTTTTCATTGATATCTTTGTTCAACAGGAGCTCCTTTACACTTGCATGTAGAACTAAGAGTTGAACCTTGTTATGAGACAAAAGATGTTTGAAGTTTTTGAGAGCCTTTACAATAGCAAGGACTTGGTTCTCTACATATTTGTATCTTCCTTCATAATCCTTAAGCCCCTCACTAAAGAAAGCAATGGGCTGCTCCAAATCCTCATCATTCAACTATGTTAGAAAAACTAATATATTTTATTCTCCTCCATGGGAGTAAAGGAAAAATTCTCTATCAAACTTGGGATTGACAATAATGGGAGCTAATGTAATTGATTTCTTGATCTCTTCAAAACTAGCCTTCCCCTCCTTGGTCCAATTAAGCATTATATTATTTTTCAACATAGCTTTGAGAGGCTTTACCATGGAGTCAAGATCAAGGATGCACCTTCTTACAAAGTTGATCCTACCAAGAAAGCTATATAATCATTTCTTATGACTGGGAAGTGGGAGAGAGAGAATTGCTTCTACTCTTTGGATCTATTATTAGCCCATTTCTTGACACAACATGTCCTAGGAGCTTTCCTTGGTTAGTGACAAACACACATTTCTTGGAATTTAGGGACACACCATACTCTTTACATCTTTTAGATACCTATCTCAAATGATCAAAATGCTTTGCTAAATGTTTTGAGAAGATAATTATATCATCAAGATAGACTAGTACAAAATTTTCCATCACATCCTTAAAGGCCATCTCTATTGCCTTCTAAAATGTGGCACCTACATTGGTTAGTCCAATGACATCTTACCATAAGCATAGGTACCCCATTTGGTAGAGAATGTTGTCATATGTTTGTCTAACTCTTGGAATAGCACTTGATTATAGCCTAAATAATCATCTAAAAAAGAAAACCTTTCTAAACCACTAACCTTGGACAAAATCTTCTCCATAGAAGGAAGAGGACAATGATCTTTAAGATAAGCCTTATTAAGATCCCTAAAGTCTATACACAATCTAATTTCTCCATTCTTCTTTCTAATAGGAACAAGATTGGCTACTCATGAAGAGTGCTTAGTAGGAAAGATGATATTGGCTTCTATAAGTTTGGATAGTTCCTTTCTCATTAAAGGTTAAATCTTTGGGTTGACTAGCCTTTGATTTTTTCTAATTTTCTTAGCACCATGGTTTAAATCTATAGTATGCTAAAATAAACTTGCGTCAAAACCCTTTAAGTCTTCATATGTCCAAGTAACAACATCATTGAATTCTTGACATAAATTAATGCAAACTTCTTGTTCAACATTAGTGCATACTTTCCCCAAGTTAAGACTCTTTCCATGAGCAATAGTGACAGGTGTGTAGTTATCCCTCTTTGTGGTTAGGTTTGAACCTTTTCCATTTTCTTGATCATCAGAGTTGAAAATTCCCTCTAAGGTGACTAGACCTTTAGGAATTTTTTTGGAGTTTAGGTTCATAATATAGTCCCCATACTAACTTTTTAGTTTGGATTGATTTCTAGCAAAGAACTCTACTTCATTTTGCAAGAAATTAACAATACATAAATTAGAATCAAATACTTGCCAATTTGTGCAATTATCTAGGATGACAAACATTACAACAATTCTAATTTGTTGCTTCTTTTCATCAATAACATGCTCTGGTATATCATAATGAGCACCAATGACTACAAGCCTATCAACATGTTTTTTTTTGTTTCTTGGGATGCTCTAAATAGTGAATTCTTGAAAACCTTCAAGGAGATCCCAAACTCTATGTTTGTGTGATTTGAGAAGGTTATTCTTTGTGACATTCTGATTTTTAATTTGATTAACAACCAACTCACTATCCTGAAATACCTTTAAGAGTTTGATTCCTCACCTTTGTACCTATTGGAGACTTTGGATCAAAGCTTCATATTCTACCACATTATTAGTGTAGTTGAATTGAAGCCTATATGAAAATTAGTACCTCACTTGTGCAAGAGAAATCAACATCACACTAGCCCTTGATCCATTCTTATTTCTTGATCCATCAAAATAAATACTCCATATCCCACTCATATCTTCTTGTGACTTCATAAGATTAGGGATAAGAGCATCCTTTTCTGACACACAATATGTACCAAGACCTGTCTCAAGGGTTTCTGATATGGAATCAAATTGATATGCATTAGCCCATTCGTCTAAGAGAAAATTAGGTATCTATACTAGAGAAGTGGCAGGTTCGTTCACTATGTCATTCTCATCCATTTCTAGGATAGTGCAATTCATATTGATAATATTAGGGGTGTAGGATTCAATATGATGGAGGGCTAGAGGATTTTCTCTAATTGAAGCCTTGGTCCCATATCTTGTTCTATAAAACATATAGGACCAATCAGAAGATATGTAACCAGCTATTTGGGTAGTAAAGTCTCTTGACAAACAAATGGAAAAATGTGGCTTAACTTCAACAACTAATATATCTTGAGTTATAGTGCAACTAGGGCATGCATGTAGGACCATTTCCACATTCCTAGGGATCGCTACATTCTTGAAAGTACTACCATCCAATTGTAATACATCCCTAACAATAGGCTCATATTTCATTTCTAAAGTGTTAGCAACACACTTAGGTATCCCTGAACTACTAGCCCTTGAATTAATCATGCAATTGTGGACTAGTTTATCCCCTATAATCAGAGAAACATAAAATAGAGGAGGCCTAACATTTTTATTTTTTTGACCTCCCTTGATGGTTGTACTAGACTTGTGGCACTCTCCACGTTAGATGACTAATCCTTTGGTTCAATACTTTCCAACTCCTACTGCAGTAACTTCTTTTGTGTTGGTATAGTAGCAATAGCATGCCACATGGAAATATTCACATTTGCCTTCTTGATCTGATCTACCACACTAAATAAGGCACTAGGTGCTCTGGTAGAAGCCTTGGGAGTTGCATGTGTATGGGGTTGAGTTGGAATAGCTTGAGGGTCATTTACATCCCCTCTAGAACTACTCTATTTTTGTTGTAGAGGACCATTGGGTTGGTCATTTGCTGCCTATACATGAGGCATTGCATTTGATGTTGAAGCATGATTAGGAGGAGGAGAGGTAGCATCTTCAATAGCTCTTCTTTTTCTCCTAGTGTTGTGAGAAATGGAATCCTAGTTTACATTACAATGCTCCTCCACTTGATGATTCATAAAGGATAAATCACTTTGTCTTTGCATATATGAGGCATCTTTGGATTGGTTCTCCTTGTATGATTGTTCTACTCTAGATTCTTGAATGGTCAAAGCCAAATTAGATTCATCCTTTTGACACATGCAATAGGCATAGGAGTAGTTGCAGAAAGGACAAAAATCTTGACTTGAGCCATATTGTTTTGAGAGACTATGGCCCTACTTTGATTTGCATTTGAAGTAGAGGCATGACTTATTCTACCTACTCTGATCAAAAGGATTGTTCCCATAATTACAATTTGAAGGCCTACCATTTTTTGGAGTTTGATATTGTAATTAATGAGCCTTAATATCTTGAACTTGTTGCCTTTCCAAAGTCACCACTTTGTTGCCCACTTTTTGCATCATAGAGAAGTTATCTTCCAATTTCTTCTCTTGGCCTTGCAATATTTTATCTATGTTCAACATCATCAACTACATCATCTCCTTGATTTCATCTATTCCATTTGAAGATGTGGAAGCTTGAGGGACTAGAGCAACAGATTATGATGTGTAAGTTATAAGAATAGGCGCCATTTCTGGTTGGTGATTTTGGACATCAAGGAAGAAGGGCATAGGAGGCCTTGGAGCTAACTTCCCTCCTTGTATCAATATATTTTCTACCCTTATTGCTATTTTATAAGCATCAAGTAAAGTGTCTCCTCCCATGGATTGGATTGTGGTGGCAATGCCATTGTTAAAAGCTTTGAGGTAATGTAAGAAGGCATTACTAGGGGTAGGTTTTATTGAAGTAGGCATTATGTCCCATGTTTTCTAAAATCTATAATTTAAATCAGTTATGTATTCATTGGGGGCTCTTTTTATGGTTGTTAGTTGTTCCAAAAGTGACAAGTAGTCACTTTTATCCTTAAAGTGTTTACATAGTACTGCTCCTAGTCCATCCCAATCTATTATAGAGTTATGAGGAAACCCTCTGTACCATTTAAGTACTTTCCCTTTTGTAAGAATTTTCTTTAGGAAAAAATCACCCAAGATCAAGAAGCTCAAGCACTAGCACAAAATGGACAAATAAAGTATGATTAGAATAATAATATGAAATTGAATTGATGCACATACACACTAGGATGCCTATATTTAAAAGCCTCTAGAACTAGGAGTCAAGAAAGTGATAAGACATACAACTAAGCACGTGTCCATGAAGAGTGGATTATCCTCCCTTGAGCATAGAAGTTACTGTGATGATGAGAGGATAAGCTTACATAGGTGTTTCATGTAAAAGATTTTGTAGACACCATGTTCTTAATTAGAGTGCAAACAACTATGTTGTCTACATGACAACTCAAATGATTATGCAAAATCCTATGTTGTAGATACCATGTGCTAAAATTAGTTGCTAACTCCTATGTTCTCAACAAGATAACTCATATGAGTATGCATACTCCTAGGTGTCTAACCTAATAAATAATAAAATAATGCATTAACCTAAGTAAATTTAAATAAAGTGTAATTTAGGAGAATGCACTTAAGCTCTTGAAAGCTATGATGAAAATGCATGATGGGTCCTAACTACTAGGCCATGTTAGGTACCTATATACAAATGCAATGCAATCTCTTTGAAAATGGAGAAAGAAGGAAAACCTTATAGGAACAACCCTCCCCCAAAAAGAGAGATGAAAAAACAAGATGCATGGATGGATGGAGTAATCAAGACCCCCCCATTACAACATACACCATGTATATACAATAGAGAAGTATGAGAAGGAAAAAACCCCATAAGAGGAAAAGGTCCCCCCAATAAGAGAGAAGAAGAAGAAGAAAGGAGACAAGATAGTCCCCTTCAAATGTAGAATGCCAATCAGTGATAGCTACTCCAAGATGAATGTAGAAGTTGATCCATGACTAATAAATAATGTTCCTCTCTTTAGGAAGAAACATTATCATAGGTACATATAAGATGCTTCCCCAATGTGTAGAAATAATCCTGAAGAAGAATGGTGCCTCTAAAAACTATTTAACTGTCTCTATGTTGATATTGATAGTCACCCCTTCCAACATAGCTAAAAAGAACAAGTTCAGATTTAGAAAGGAATGATGTAGAACATATCCCAAAGAACCAACTATTTCCTTGAATGATAAAGAGACCTCCTACAATTGTTGTACATAAGGATCCACAATCATATCAGCCTTTTCAAGACTGATCATGTAGAGAATGGACAAGAGGGTTAGAGTGTTCCATCACAACAACTAAAGAAGGATCTTCTTCATCAAAGAGAAGACGTATATCATCAATAATGTCTTCCAAATCCACTATGTAGGACTCCACAAAAAAACCTAAAATGTCTGTCATGTAGCATCCCCTGATTCTAGAATTGGAAAACAAGGTGTACCCAATTGTATTGAATTACATGGACCTATCACTATAGCAATGTATGCATGTGGAATTTGCTGATGTTGTGACCTTGTTCTGCATCTGTCAATAGGATCCCCCATATCTAAACCTATTGAATCACTATCACTATCACTATTCTCACTATTAGTTTCCACAATATTTGAAGTATGGAGAGGATTAGAGGATAAGCTAGGTGAAATTTCCTCAAAGTGAACATTCCTCTCTATAAATATCTCATGACTCTCAAGATGCATAAGTCTATATCCCTTAATACTTCATCATATCCAATGAAAGTAAAAGGCCTTGGTGGTGATGTCTTGCATTCCCTTGAAGATATTTGTGCCCATATTGGACAACCAAAAACTTTGAAGTGTTTCACAACTGGATTCCTTCCACACCATGCCTCAAAAGGTATCATTACATCTAAGACACTATGAGTAGACCTATTAAGGATGTGATTGGCACTACTTATAGCTTTGAATTCAAGTGATGTATCAAGAGACTTAGCTTGAATCATGCAACTTTCCATTGACTTAAGAGCTATAATATTCATTGTTGCAACACTTGTCTTTTGTGGACTAAATGCTACTAGATTCTAAAGATCAATACCCTCAAGTTCAAAAAAGTCTCTAAGTCTTGAGTTAACAAATCTTCTTTCATTTTCCATATGAAGAACCTTGATGGATTTTCTTGATTGCTTCTCAAAATGACTCTTGAAGGCTAGAAACTTATAAAACACTTTATTCTTGTGATTAGGAAAGTGGACCCATGTGTAGTTTGAAAAGTCATCAATGAAAGTGAGAACATAGTGACCCTTGCTAACTGATGTCACTGAAAAAGGGTCTGCTAGAGCTGTGTGAACCAACTCAAGAACAAATGATGCTCTTGAAGACTTTCCTTTGTCATACTTTTCTTCTAGATGCATAGTCATTGAACAAGTTAAACATTCACTTGTAGAAAAGTTGATTGTAGGTAGACATTTGACCATATCTTTTGAGCTAAGTTGATGAAGATAGTGAAAGGCAAGATGTCCATACCACTCATGCAATAATTTATTTTTTGATTATGAATGTGACAAGGCATGTGAAGGAGACTTAAGCACAAAGTGGTAGAAAGAATAAAGCTTCACTCCATGATTGACTTTACCCACTGCAATCAATGAATCATCCTTAAGATTGTGCACCATTACTGAATCAGGAAGGAACTCAACTTTATTGTCACCTCCATAGTAAGTGATTTGGTAAATTGAAAGGAGATTAGTGCTAAGGTTAGAAACATAGAGAACATATTTGAACTCTCCATTTTCCATCTCAACTTTTCCTTTCCCTTCAACTTCCACTTGTGTATCATTACCTACAAAGATGTGAGGTACCTTATACTGTTTTAATGAAGAAAAGTATCCTTTTCAAGAACCCATTTGATATAAGGCACTTGAGTCAAGAATCCATTCCCCTAAAGAACTTGAAATTTCCAAAAATGCTTTCCATTTTTGTTGGAAGAAGAATTTCCTTTTTATGAGGAGGAAAAATTTTGTGTCTCTGATTGTGATTTTTGCTTCCACTACTTTTTCTTGTTATTGGTAAAACTTTTTCCACCTTGATTTGATTGGTTCTCACTACTAGCCACCAATGTTGTAGACTTGGATGACTTGAGAATTCCCATATCTATAAACTTGGATTGTTCCAACATCAACATTTCTACAAATGCATCAAATGTAGGCTTAGTGAAGGCACTTCCCATGGTCAACCTGTGAGTGTTTTAACTTGAAACAAAAGATGCATACTTTGAAGGTAACATCTTCAACACGTGATGAATAAATCTATCATCCTTCATGGGATTATCAAAATCCTTAAGTAGTGCTCTCAATTCATTGGCTTTGTTGACATCGTCTTGAATTGTGTCAAAATGCATAGGATCCAATAGAAGTAGATCATCCTCAATTTGGAATCCCTTTTCCTCATCCACCTTACCATACAACCCTTTAAGTTTCTCCCAAGCACTCTTAGCATCCTTAAAGCTAGAAATGTGGAAGAAGATATTTGTATGAACACAACTCCTAATAATTCCTAAATCTTGAATGTCTTTAACTTGCTAATCAGCTTGTGAAAAAGTATCAGTGGCTTTTACAATTGTACCATCAACATATAAATTTAAACCTTTTTCCATTAGTCTACTCCATACAATATCTTTCTATGTAGTATAATTGTGTGAAGTTAGAAGTGGAGTTTTAGGTGAACCCATGATGCAAAAAATTAAAATAAGCATAAGAGAGAAAAAGAGACACAAGAACACAAGACACACCCCCCTATTCACTCAATCAAAGAAACCCCCAAAAATTATTCTTTTGGAAGTTTATATGCAATGCATTTACAATAGGCCACTTGTCAAAATGGAAAAAAGTGGGCTTCTAATTTTTCTATTTATGACCTCCTTTTCGAGTTCAAATCTAGTACTTAGCAATGTGGCTTAGATATTCAACAATTTTGAAGTTTAATCAAAGCAATACAATGTAAAAAAGGACCTATTTCTAAAATTTGTATTTCTATCCACACAAGCCTATAATTTGATTATAGATCTTGAAAGTAGCCAAAAAAAATGCACTTTCAAAAAAAATTGGAACTTAAAAATGTGTCTAGATGAGCTTGAACTAAGCCTTTAAATTTCCAAAAATCAAGATTTGCAAAACATTATGATTTTCAATTTGTAGAAAATTTCAAGAACAAAGATCTGAAACATCTTGCACCAATGTGTAGATCAAAAAATTCTACCCTAAAACAAAAAAAAATGAGTCCATATAAGGGAGATATCGCTATTTGAAAATCTCCTCTGCAATTATTTTTCCTGAATTGCCACTGTCACACCTCCAAAAATTAATTGACTCTAGATTTCACCTTAGATGTCTGATTTTGATGAAACAAAAGTTGATCTGGGGTTTTTTGAGCTTAATGTGATGCCAATATATGATTTGCACTAGCAAGCTCTAATCTTTTCTTGCAAAAACTCTCTCCTACTGGCTTGATGGCCAATTTTTTTTTGTAAAATTTCAAAAAATAATGCCGATCCAAAAAATAGTTATAGATTTGAAAATTAATTGTACAAATTTGAAGAAATCATACCAATTTCACAAATTGAGCCTTTAGTTTGTGGTTTGCAAAATTATTTTGCCTCATATTTGACTATGGCTTAGGGTAGGCAAATTTATAGCCAAAATTCACAAATCAATGTTGTGAATGTAATGGTGAGGTTGGCTTCAGCTCTAGACACTCCCAATGACTGTGATACTCTAGATCTGAATCAAGGTCTTCTAAGAGGTGAAGCAAAAATGGTCTCCAATGGCTATGAAATGATGCTCCCTCCACTCTGATACCATGTAAGAATTTTCCTTAAGGAAAAATTACCCAAGATCAACAAGCTCAAGCACTAGTAGAAAATGGACCAATAAAGTATCATCAGAATAACAATATGAAATTTAATTGATGTATATACACAATAGAGTACATGTATATAAAAACCTCTAGAATGACTAGGAGTCAACAAAGTGATAAGACTCACAACTAAGCACATGTCCACCAAGAGTGGATTATCCCCCATTGAGTACAGAAGTTAGTGCAATGGTGAGAGGGTAAGCTTACATAGGTGTTTCACATAAAAATATGTTATAGACACCATATGCCTAATTAGAGTGTGAACAATTGTATTGTCTACATGACAACTCAGATGATTATGCAAACTCCTATGTTGTAGACACCATGTGCTAAAATGAGTTGCTAACTCTTGTGTTGTCAACAAGACAACTCATATGAGTGCACATACTCCTAGATGTCTAACCTAATAAATAATAAAAGAATGTATTAACCTAAGTAAACTTAAGTAAAGGATAATAATAATTAATTATTTACACTAACTAAAGATGAAGCTAAAAGCCTAACTGCAACATCATCCTCAGATAAACCATGAATGTTACAAACATTTGCAACCTCTTGAATGTGGGAGAGAGAGAAATTTCACTAGTGCAATCCAGTATACTTTTGAGAGCTGATATTGGTGTGTCATGTCTATGAGCTAGCAACAAGGGACTTCCACCACTAAAAGTAGCAAAATCATGAGCTTTAGGCTATGCCATATAAGCAAGTGATCTATTGATATGAGATAATGGTATTCTAGATTGAGATCTAATAGTAGGAGGAGTGGAAATAGATCTTGTAGAGGTGTGTGTTTCCTCTGTACTCCAAACTAGTGATAAAGACAATCTAGTCTTCTTCCTTCTAGGATTTGAAAATGAAAGCTCTTAATACTAAAATTTACCTCTAGAAGATGCCCTTGTTTCAGCTTTGGGCATGAATCACCACAACTTTGGTCTGGAAACCAGATATGAAGGGTGTAGAGTCACCAAGTGATTTGTAGAAATTAGCCTCTTGAAGGCTTGGAATATTAAGAGCAACACTATTTCCTCAGCATCAACTTGAAATTTTTTTCTTTGACACCAGTAGACTTGAAATCTTCTAGAATATACTCCCATCGGGCATGCCAAAAATTGTTGTCACAAAAGCTAACACCCTTGTCCAAAGTTTTTACATAAGGACAACCTTGTGAAACATGGAAAAAACCTCCAAACTATGGGACTTGAACTGTGAGGTTGACTCTCTAGAGAAGGCTAGATTCCTTTGCTATCAAGATGCACCTAATTACTCTTGGAGAGGAAAAGGGAGAAGGGATTCATGAAAGAAAATCTACCTATTCTAACCTAAGGGGTGATGCACCAAAATAGAGTGTTCAAACCAATCTCTGCCCATACATGCACACTTGGACCATCATTACACCAAAAGATATACACATCCAAAAAAAATTTAATCTAACAACTAGATGTAGATGAAGATTAGAAAACCCAAATAAATGACACAAGGAAGAAGAGAATTCATTTATACATCATTCATAGGTCAAAAGGAGATAGATTCATGTAATATTGTAGATATCCACAATACACTAATGAAAGGAAAATAGGTCTTAAAAAATTCATCAATGTCCAGAGGAGATAAAGTAGATTGTCATATAGGTTTAGAGGCAAAGGGAATTTATAGTGAACTTACAAGGCAATATCAAGAAAATAGAGAAGATTTGACCTTAACACAATTTACAAAAACTACCTTAATAGCTTAAGCATAACTGAATATTTTCTATCCTAAACCAAACTCAACCACTATCATTTAAGAATGCAGAGAATAATCATATAGATTTGGAGAAAATTTAATCTCAGCACAAATTTAGATGTAATGAAATCCACATTTTTCAAAAATAAAACCTTCAGAAGACATAAATGACACCATTAAATCACTCTGACCAAGTAGATGGATAGAATTAGAGATAGTGGAGCATTTCCTTCATTTACTAGGCATGAAATTTATTGGAGAGTGGTTGGAATTGATCATGAAGATTGGATCGTGCAAGAAAATATCTCTTCCCTTTATTTTTGGCCCATGAGTTAGCAAGGTCAATATATCAACCGAGTTCTACAACTAGAAAGAAACTTGCTAGGTCTTCACATGTTTGACCATGTAACCTACTAACTATGCCAACCTTCCAACTTAATCGTGATGTCACATAATGGTTAGCCTTAACTATGACTAGCTTTCTTTCAAAATAGGTCCATGAGGACACGTGTCATTCAAGTGCTTCCTCACAATGTCTAAAGTTCTCACAATTTCATAAAGTGAGGATGTGGTGGTTGTTGATTTGGGAAGATCTAATGATAGATAGAACTGAAAACATGTGGTCCCTTTTAGTACTTGCAACCAACTAGGAACCACCTATACTAGCTCACTAGACACATCAACACAATAACACAATAGCCCACAAAATAAAACCTAACCTCACCAATCTACATGGCATGATGTTGCTTTCTTGTATTGTCAAAAGGTCTGACAAAAGGTAGAATGCAAGAAAGTGACTACTAATAAAAATCCAGCTGTATGCCAACTCACCTGACAACTAATCCACCTTGTCTATGGTGGCCTACAAACAAGAAGGAGGGCCCCACCTAGGATGCATAGAAGAAGATTGCTTCCCCACATTCATTAAAATTTGTTCATATCCATATTGTGGGAAAGCACCCATTATAGATAATTTTCGATCTAATGGTGGATGAAATATGAGCCATAAGATGAAAAAGCATAGCCAAACAATATAACATAAGGTTTTAATATAAATCATTTCATACCCCATTTATTTGAATTTTAAATTATGTCAAGGGCATTACATTTGAATTCAAATATGTCAATTTTGGCAGGCAAGCAAAAATGACCAACAATAACCAAAAGATGTTTAACTTCTTATCAAATCGCAAGGCCATAGAAAGTGTGCTCATGCAAGACAAGAAGCTACATTGGAACAATAAGGTGATCTCTTCTCCAACTCAGTATGTCAGTAGAATTTGTCAACACATGGCAAACACAAGAACTAAAAAATCACATGATCAAACCAACACAAAAAAAACCATTGGCTCCATTATTATTCATGAACAAGAATTCACCAGAATTAACACACTCTGAATGAAAGCACATATAACATGTATTATTGCATGAAAATAATGGTCTAGAATACATATTACATTTCTAAATTTGTAAGAAATTATCTCCTCAATTTGTGTTGAGAGTGAGAGATCTCTTCATGTAAATATATGCTTACAACTATTAAAAAAATCTAATTATATACAAATTGACTCTCTAAATGGTGCTAAGTATGTCTCTACCCTTATTTATATCAATTAATGGGTGCATGAGCCTTTTCATGACTTTAAAAAAAAAAAGTAGAGGTAGACAAGAAGAAGGAAGTTGCAAGAGGATTTAAGAATCACTTGAAGCTCTAAAAGTGGAAGCTTGACCTTCTTTAGGCATTCCTAGGAGTTGAACAATCATCAGAATGTGTTTCTAGTTTACGGAAAGCTCTAAATTAGGAACTAGTAGTTAACTATTGGTGTGCTATTACTTCTTCAAAAAATTTGGTGCACCTTTATAAATAGTGCACCTTACACACCTTGCCATCAGGTTTCAAAAATCCAAAATTTTCCCAAGTGTCAAAAATAAATTTCTAGCTTCTAGGTTTTGTAACCCTTTATACTAGAAAAATGTATGGATGTTTCCTCTTGAATTTCTCTATAATCTTTGCTACTTGAGAAGCCCTAAAAAAATATTTGAGCTTATCAAGCTCTTCTATTATATATACCTGTATGAGTGTATGATACCTCTGACCCTTTATTATTTTCAAAATCTATAGATATTTTGCCCAGGTATGTACCTCATCCATTAACCCAAAATCATGGTTCACTATAGATACTAGTTTATCTACACTTGACTAAACATAATGCAATAGGTTCAAATTATCATGTATTATCTATATGCTCTTCTATTCAAAATTGTCATGCCATTACTGACATGCTCCCAAAAATAGATCCATCTTAATCGTCCCCTTTCCTTTCCTCTCTAAGGCTGCATCAAGAGTGATGTTTGGATGATCTGAGTCTATTAGACCCACTATTCCATGCAAATATCCTCTCATAATCTCATTCTATTTTCTCAGCATCAACAGTTCTGACTCATTTTTGTCCATCTACTTGAACACTTCTTTTACACCCATAGTGATAATTTTTTTTGTAATATCTACCGTGGGCTTTCCTAACAAGACCTCCTTGATTTGGTAATCACTAGGAGTCAAATCCTTAGTGTCAACATGTGGAAGAGGGATGGCTATATGTGTAAGAAAGTCCTAATCTTGGTTCTTCAAAATGAAGGCCAATGGTCGTGCATCACCCATAGGTGGCTCAAGCTTCTTGGTAGCTTTAACTAACTCTTCCATTCACTCATTTGTAGTTACATTTAGCTGCCTCTTTGGTCAAACAATAACCTCTTCTTCAACTAGGATGGTGTAGTGCCCATTGGAGACATGTATCTGGTTGAAGGGAGGGTTTGTACTATAAGATGCTTCCCATTATCACTCCTTTCTAGCATCTTCTTCTTTTGAGAAAGATCTATGCTTGGAGTCTCTATGTCTACTATAGCTAGGGTCCTAGCCTTTGTATCATGAGGATTTTTCTAAGGTTCTTCTAGTATTTGACCCTCCTCTGACACTTCATCAGTTGGTATTTGATTATGCTCTTCCTCCTCTACTACTTATTCTTCTATTTCTATGGTGGAAGGAAGTGGGGTGATTGAGCCTGTGTCCAAAAATGATAGATCCTAAGATAGTAGGGGTGGTAGGCCTAGAGGTCCTTGAGGTAGAGGTGGAAATTTATTCCAATCCTCTCCTAAAGGTTGGCTTATGGGAGTGTCCCATATTTTTTCACCCACCATCTTAGTTCCTACTAGCATAAAGTCAAAATAAGAAATCTTAAAGACATCTATTTCTTTCCCCTCTTGGTCTTTAATCAATTGCTATTGCCCATCTTCTAAAGATGTAACATGAATAGGTTTCCTAGAGATGGATGGTGACATCATGATGGAACTTCTTCTCCTCTCTTCTTCCATATCCCTAGTTGAGTGAGTCCTCTAACTCAAGGGAACATTATCCATCAATTCATCCTCTTCTTCATCTATGTTAGCTTTTGGTATGGTCTTTGGAACTTGTGGGGGAGTATTCTTTTTCTTCAATTTTATCATTCATTTCCTTCCCATATTGGAATCAATCCTAGCCTTCATAGGACTTTATGGGGAGGCTTCCTCCTCTTGACCAGCTAGTGGCACCCTCTATTCTTCCTCTTCTAGTTCGTATTCCTCTCCTGGAGGAGGCACTTACTTAGTCTCTTCAACTTGAGCTACTTGCTCATCTTGAAGCTCTAGTTGTGCTAGATTTTGTTGTGGTTGTTGAGATGGTTGGGTCTAGTCTATTTTTTCATTTCCCTTGGTCACTCTTTTACTTTTGTTCTTCCCTTTATCTACCCTAAAGTACTCAACTTCCCTCTCATGTTGATATATTGTTTCTAACCTCATTGGTGATTGAGCAGGGAAAGTTGGTATTGTGATTTTTGCACCTTTACCCCTAGCTAGATGTGTTGTGGCTTGAAGAGGAATAACTTGGGGTACTAGATCAAATTTGAATGGTTTGTTGATCCATTCCCTTTTCAATTGGATGATATGTTAGGCTCTATTTTTGATGTCCACATTCTCATCCCTCCAATCTTTGCATTCATTATTGGTCCATCATATATCTTATCCCTATTGTACATTGGATCTAAGACATCTTGTTTGTGTTTCTCAACAACCCTCAATGGGATCTTCATCTTAAGCACCTTTTTTGCTAAATATAGAGTCATCCTACAATAGTCTCTAATTTGACATCATAGTCACATATGGCATTCATCCAATGATCCTCTAGTGCATCTTCATGCATGAACTACTTTGCTGCTAGATACTACACCCTTCCAATATTATAAAAGTACAGGCAAGAGGAGTTGTATTCTTCCAAGGGATTCTAATCCCATTCTAAATTGGAGGTCATTATATCCTACTTTTTCTTGACCTCGAGGGGACCTATGGTGATCAACTACACCCATGCCTTTGTGTGTTGTTTCCTCACTCTATCATATATACATGTGAGTTACCTAGCAATATCCAACAAAATGAGCCTATCAGAAGGATATCTTAGGAGATTTATTAGGTTCACTTGTATGCCAACTACCCTTAGGTATGTGAATATTTTGAACTAGATGTAGTTGGCACCAATCTCTACGATTCTAGCTATTGCATCTACTGATATCTATTTAGCATAATCACCCTCTATGAATCAGATGATTGTGAAAAACTATTATTCACTATCATGTACTCCTTGCTATGATCTAAGAGGATTTTCTTTACCAACTGAGGATATACCACATAAGGCCATGCATTTGCATCTTGCATGCTACCCCTTTTGTAAAGTCTTGGGCAGCTAGTTATCCTAGCCACTAGTAAGTACACCATGTCTGATGTCACATACAATCTTGGATTGACTTTTACATCTACTGGTTGTTCATGTAAATTATCATTAAATATGGTAGCCCAATCCATTGGTATCTTGGTCATCCTAATGGTCTCTGTGAAGTGTAACATCCAAATATTAAGGTGTTCTATTGTACGGAGTCCCATGGGTCTACTTAAAAGTACTATGGCATATCCAATGTCATCTTTAACATAACCCCAAGTCATGTGTACCTTTCCAACTCTTTGGCCCATTGGTGTTCTATTAATCAAGAAGCAAGAATGAATTATTTCCTTAGATTTCTTTTCGTTCTCCCTATACCATCTTTCTACCCAGTCATAGGTCATGTTTACATATTGATCAACCCTTGGGAGATAAAACACCTTCTCAATATTCCTCAATTTGAGGTCTAGGACAATCTCCCCTATGACAGACTTCATAACCTTTTATTAAGGAATATAATGCTTTGCCAAGGTTAGTATCAACTCAAAGGATTGTAAAGAAGTTAGATGAGATGTTGCAATTACCAACCCTAACTTGGTCATAGATGATACCATTGCAGATCTTTCATTAGGCTTGTTGTAGATGGTAAGGAATGCATTCTAGTCAATATGTTTGAGTTTGGTGTCTCTAACTTCTAACTTCTACAAGTGCATTAAGTACACTAAATAGTCTTAACTCAAATATTTTAGCATAATTGTGTACTTGCACAACATGGCAAGGTGAACACATGCAAAAATACACACATGCATATGTGTGCAACTACACACATGTGTTGTGGTAGTGCATTTTGAGGGGGGGGACTTAAGTTCCCTTTCATTGCTTTGTTAAGGATATGCACATGCACACCTAAATGGGGTGTGTATGTGCACACCATTATATACTTAGTGTGAGGCACTTTAATAGTGCATTAGTTTAAGTTTTCAAAAGTTAAAGATGTGCACATGTGCACCTTGAATAGGTGTGCATGTGTGTACCTTTCAACACTTATTTTTTTAAAGTTTCTTTTAACTCATTTTTAGGTTTTGAAAATAAAGGTGTGTATATGTACACCTTTTGATGTCTAACATGTTTGTGGTTTGTGTTGTGTAGTTGGAAGTGCACCTTGAAGGGTAAGAGGCTCTGTGAGAGTGGAGCGCATAGAGAGAAGTGAGGAAGGGGGAGTGGGTCTTGGGATTTTATAGGACTAGACCAGTGTACACCCTTTGGAGGTGTGCATCTATCCATGTACACATTTCCAAAGTGATATAAGTGTTTACTTGCACATTTAGTGCACTTGCTCACCCAAAATGGGTGTGCATGTGTGGTAGGTGTGCTAGTGCTCCCATTTTTACAAAAGAACCTTAATCTCTCAAAATTTCTCAATTATGGCACCTGAGTTTGTCAGTTAGGGATGAAATTTGGACCCAAACTCCAAGAGGGGTTTCAAATTACCCCAAGGCCTAGACAAGGGGTTTAGGAGACAAAAAAATCACTAGTGGGACCCCATTTCTAGGAGAAATGGGGCGCGCATTGTGAAACCATAACAACTCCTAAAAATCAAGGCAATGCAACTAGACCAGGTACTGCAATAAATTGGGATTACAATACTTGGATTAGTTGTGAGTTATGTGGCATGAATGGGTATATGGTAGCAAATTGCGTAAGAAAACATTTCAAAGGAAGATATTGAAATTGGAAGAACTTTGTAATGGTATGATTTCACTGTAAGAAGGTCATTCATCTAAGAAGAGACTACGAGATTTGAGCATCAACACCCAATGATGAAGAGAACAAAAAAAAACAACAATTAGTATTGAAGGATTAAGAAGTGAGATGAATCAAAATTACAAGAAGAAATCTAAAGGAAGAAATAGTTCAAATGAAGTAGTTGTGATCACCCAATCCAATGGATCAGGAGATTCCACCACCATAAACTAAAATAAAGAAGTAAGTATAGAACTACATTTCAAATAGTCAAATTATACATCACTTACTAAGATTGAAGGCATGACACTTCAAATGAGCATAAGATTAGATGCATAAGGATATATTTGTAGTATAAAGAAGAACTAGCAATATCAACTTAGTGAATGTATTTGGATTCCAAGTTGCAAAGTTAGTAATGGTTGAGTGTCACTAATGAAGGAATTTTGAGAATTGTTACTATTGAGTTTCATAGTAATGGTTGAGACAACATGTTATGTACCCACTCTAGAAATATAACATTAATGAGGCTCTAAAATAACATTTTTGACCTATATAGAAAATTTAGTCATTGATTTTGATTATATTGCATCAAACTTCAAGCAGTAAATTGAGCCTAAGAAATTTTTTTGTATGGTTAATTGATTCTAAGAAGATCTTAGTATGTGCCTTTAGTATTGGAAATAAATTTATGAGAAGTTGTATTGAAGTTGAGTGAAGAAAAGTTTCATGTGATCAAATCCTAATCAAGAATATGGCATTGAGCTCATTAGTTGTGGAGAAGATGATGGAATCAAAGGTTAGTAATGTTGAGTTGGGTAGGAATGAAGTATAAAACCCACCTAAATTTAATACATACCTTGAGATTGTGAAAAAGGGAGATTCTTCAGGTGCCCTATCTTCAATCCCACTGAAAGTTATATTAATCCACAATGTGATATCATGCTACATGTGAAATATTGGCAAGGTTGGTGATTTTGCACTATGAAATACATATTAGAAATTATGTAGATGGAAGATTGAAGGTTGAACACAAGCATGTTGCCAAGAAATGGCTTACACATGCCCTAAACTTTCCTAGGGTTTTCAAAATTGATTGGATAAAGATCATGTTGAGTCAAGTCCATGAAATGAGAGAACTAATTGAGATTACACGGTAGATCATTTACCATGTTATTGGCTATCCTATTATATACAAGGTCAAAATTATTTGATGCCAGAGTAAGGAGTTTATTGAGAGTAATACATTGGCAAAATGGAGCAAACACATAATGCCAGTTTTAACCATTAAAGATGTTTAGATTGATTTTTTTGTTAGGGTTATTGAACACAAGTTCTACTAGTCTAACTAACTTAAAAAATTTCCTTGTATAGTTGTGGATATTGTATGGAAGATAATTAACAAGGGCCATAATTATAACCTTGTCAACCTACAATTGAAGCAATTGGTTGAGAACCTGGAGAGCATTAGAAAGGAAAATAATAGTATGTGTAAGTTTGGCTCTCTGCTTGTTTGAATTTTATTTTATATTGAAATTTTCTTTCCAAACATAGGAGATGCAACCTATAACAAGAATCCTATCATAGAAATGATAAATGCACTAATAAATCAATTGGGTGAAAATTTTGAAGTAATTAGTGATTGCTAATTTGAGGATTTTAAGCAGAAAATGATGAATAGGACAAGGATCCCTAGATCCTTAGTTGAAAAGTATTGTGATGATATCTATTTTCTAATGGACACAAACAAAACATGTATCCAAGAAGTTATCCAAAGAATAGTGTTGTCGTTTCACAACGCATGCCCCATTTCTCCTAGATATGGGGACCCCCTAGTAAATATTTGTCTCCTAGACCCCTAGTTTGGTGCTTTCATTTTGGAACTCCTCCTAGAGTTTGGGTCTAGACCTTGTCTCTAATATAGAATCCCCTTGGTGTCAAGACTAGGAAAATCTAGAAGAAAAGAGTATTTTTGTGAATAAAAGTGCACTAGTGCACTTAGTGCACATGCACACCTTTCCAAGGTGTGGAGGTGTGCTAAATGTGCAAGTGTGCACTCTTTTCCCTTTGGATATGTGGAAATGCACACTTGTGCATGTGCACACCTCCAAATAGTGCACA
The DNA here is from genome assembly GCA_028749045.1 of Cupressus sempervirens. Taxonomy (NCBI): domain Eukaryota; kingdom Viridiplantae; phylum Streptophyta; class Pinopsida; order Cupressales; family Cupressaceae; genus Cupressus; species Cupressus sempervirens. The sequence goes on from CM053784.1 coordinate 364,055,820, forward strand.
CACCAAGCCCAGGCCTATATAAGCTCAAGACCCCTAATTATTACCTCATTCATCTCCATGTCCTAGTTCAACCACACCTCTGCACCTCTAAAGGTTTGCTCAACCTTACACACAATAAAAAACACATAAGTGTTAGGACACCAAAGGTGCACACATGTGCACCTTCTCAAGGTGTGCATATGTGCCCCTTTGTTCACACAAAACCTAAAACATAAAGAACTAAAAAGACCCAAGGAATCAAGACTAGGAAAGGTGTACACATGTGCACCTATTCTTTTTGTAAACTAAAAAATAAGCTAAGGAAATACTTAAGGAAAGGTGAAAATGTACGCACTTCCCCAAGGTGCGAACATGCACACCTTTTACAAGAAACCTTAAAGAAAACATAAGGGTGTGTACATGTGCACCCCATCAAGGTGTGCATGTGCACACCCTTTGTGTACTCCAAAACATAAAGGACTTAGTTCAATTCCCCTTACACTTTCTTTGCATGTGCACACCTCACTAAGGTGTTGGAAATATTTAGGACTAACAAGGTTACTGAGAGGGGAGGGGTGAATCAGTAAACTTTAAACAATTTAAACAAATTCAGCATAATAAAAAATTCACCATTCATTCATCTACTTTACTGTATGCATGAAAAGATTAACACACTGATTTGATGACCCAGAAACCTTTCAATTTGAAAGTAAAACTGGGGTGGGGATGATACCCACAAAACTTCAATACTGTAGTATAAAGGTTGCCGGTTAAGGCTTACAATGATCACTTCTGGTGATCTGCTCTGTTAGGAGCAAGTAGGACTGCTAGATCCACCTTATTAGAGGATTTACAAACATACAATGAAGTATGCACTCTGTTAGGAGAATTCCAAAAGACTATTAAGTCTACCTTGTTAAAGGATTTACAAAACTAATTGACCTGTTAGGATGAAGCAGTGGATATGCTTGCAACTGGTTTGCTGATTAGATCTTATGTACTGATCACTTGATGTGATGGATATATCTTTGCTGCTCCTTGATAACCTTGCTGAATACTTTGCTACTGATTCTCTTTCAATTTGCTCTTACTTCACTGTTACTTTTCTTCATTATTTTTTTATATATATATTGTAAATGGCACAATACATTACATATATACCATTCCAATATTTACAGCAACAAGGTCAGCCAAACACAAGTGGACAAAACATTACTGAGTTGGCCAGATAGTAGAAAACTCAGGTTCCTCAAACTCACTCGGTGACCTTCTGACACTCGGCATCCACTACATTACACGACATCGTCATGCACTCGGTAGAGGTAAGGGCTCGGTCCATACTAATCACTCTGAGTAGCTTGGAACTTGGTAACCACTGGTGACTCGATAAACATTGTGTCGCTCGATAGAAACTAACTCCTTTGATTCACTTGGTAAGCACTGAGTTCTTCTTTTACCTTTCTGTCTTGGTAATTACTAAACCTTCATTTACCTTCCTAACTCGGTAAACACTATAACCTTTGTTTACCTTTCTGACTCGATAAACATTAAAACCTTCGTTTACCTTTCTGACTCAGTAAACACTGAAACCTTCGTTTACCTTTCTGACTTGGTAAACACTGAAACCTTTTTTTACCTTTCTGACTCGGTAAACACTGCTGAACATACTTGGTAACCAACGAATGCTCGGTATGAACTGTAAACTAAGTGATGAACTTGGTAAGCATTCAGAATCAAATAAGTGTTGTAACTAATGACAAATGTATCATTATTCCAGCAATCTCCCCCTTTGGCATTAGTGACAAGAACTCTTATGAGCCAAAATTTATATACAAGATATTACAAAACCGATTTGATTCTGCTGTGCTGAATATACATGGGCTACCTTATACAAGATATGACAAAACTGATTTGATTCTAATGTGATGAATATACATGGGCTACCTTACATATAACTCCCCCATACAATATACACAAGGTTTTTACATGAGTTATATGACTTTATTCTTTATTACTTTATTACCTTCTCCCCTTTTGTGTCTGATTTTCCTCTATATATTACTTTCTCCCCCTTTTTGACATTAATGCCAAAGAATAAAGAATGTATTTACATGGAGACACCAAAATGTGTGATAAACTCAGAATGTACCTAAAGAATTAGTTGCAGAGTTTTATCCTAATTGTCTTGCAAGATTTTACATGTGGAGAGAGCTACTTGAACTTTTGCAGAAAGTTCAATCACATGGTCTGCAACAGAGAAGTTATTGTCATGGATCAATGTTTTTGAATATGCAATGTGCTTTTGTATTGTGTTCATGACAGGAAGGATCATATTCTGGATGTCAATCAGAGTAGACCTGATCCTTACTTCCTCTCTCAACAATTCTGCCTATTTCTCTAAAAAAAATTTGATTCTAAGATGATGGGATGAACTTGCACTGTGGTCAGATTGTAGCATTTGGGCACTGACCTTTATATCCTCATCAATTTTATTCAACTTTTCTTTTATTTCCTTTGTATACTGGTAACATCACAAAGTTTTGCAAAAAGTGAGGTTACATTATTAAAATAATTTTCAGTGTCAGAAAAAATTGAGGTTAATTCAACCTGTTTTATTGCTAAGTGCCGAGCAATGTGCTGAAGCACCTTATTTTCAAATTTCCTTTCTGCTTTCTCTATTAACTTTTCTTGTCCTGAGATATCCTCATTAAATTTATTCACCACTTCTTCTAGCTGTAACAAAATGTGTTGATATGAATCCACATCAACACTTATAGCCTCAGTTATTATGTTCTTAGCACTCTCAATGATGTTGAATTCTCTATCCCTTTCATTCCTTAGCTGCATTTGCTGTGCCTTTTGCTCTAGATGCTGACTAACCAATCTTAGTTCATTAACTATAGCAGTTTCTAGATTTATCTTTGGAATGACAATTTCTTCATCCAAATCTATATCACCATCTAATACTTTTCCTGTAAGCAGTAGTTTCAAGGGTGTCTTTGGTTTATTTATAGTACTTACCTCCTTTCCTTTTGAAGTAGATATAATGGTCGATGCTGCAGGACTAGCAGTCAAGACTAGAATGGGACCAACTAAAGGTAAACTAAGAGAAGTGTTGGCTGTATCAAAACTTGATATACTTCCCAAGAATGATGTACATACTAGTGTATTTACAATTGGAGAACTATCTGGAGAAAAAATTGGGGCCAATGTGGCTAAGGAAGACAAAATTGATATGAAACTTGGAAGACTTACTGTACAAGCTGCAGGTGGAAGAGATACACTCGGTGAAGTGATTGCTGCAGTGGATGACTCAGTGGCTGATGATGTGCTTGGAAGCTCGGTAATTGAAGAAGTGACTGCTAGCTCGGTAGATGAAGTACATGGCACTTGCATTGCAGAAACCTGGAGCTGAGACGAGACAGGTGGAGATTGATCAATTGATGAGGCTATTGAGCTCACAATCTCACCAGTAGAGGCTGCTTCTTCCTCCATTTCTCTTTCAGCTTCTTCCTCAATTTCTAACATTAATGATTGTAGGTATTTTGGAATGTCTTCAATGTCATCACCATCATCATTCTTGATCTCTATGGGTTCCTTAGTTGTCTTATGTAGTTTATATACATCACTCCAGACATCAGTTGCATTTTTAACAACTGGCTCAATGCTTTTTAGTAATATGAGACATGTATTAAATCTCATATTCATTCTGCCTTCATGATCCTTCAATGCCCTTTTGATTTCTGCATCTGTTAGGCTGGGGACCAGTTCTCTTAATCTTTGTTCAAAAATGTCTTTAACTGTTTGCTCGATGTGCTCCCATCTCACCTTTATTTTATCAAACAGTTCAGCAGGAATTTGGGAAACAAATTGGTCTGGGGAGAATTTCCAGGTTCCCAACTTCTCCATTATCAGATCTTCAATTTCTTTTTGCTCAGCAAGAGTTCTGGTTTCATATTTCAATGCCTTGAAATTGTTGATTCCTGCACCAATCCTTAGTTTTTTCATCCTTTCTTCAAATGTTAGAGGAGGTTTGTTGAACACAACTTCTTTCTTGCCTCTCCTGGTTCTTCTTGTGAACACTGCCTGAGGTTTGGTAATGATTACCCTACCCTTTTTCTTTGCTGGCTCTACTTCCTTTTCTGGCTCCTCTTCTTCTTCTTCTTTTTTTCATCCTCACCATTGCCCTCGGTAAGCATAAGAGGTCCAGTATCAGCTTTTAGCTTTTCTATCTTTCTCTTGCCTTTAGAGATTGCTTGAGGAAGCTTGATTTCAAGCTCTATTCTGACCTTTGCCTCTTCATAGGTTCCAAATGCAGGCAATTTGGGATCTACTAGTTCATTTACCAGTGCCTCAATGATATCTCTGGCATCATCAATATTTAGCTCATAGGGCAATGGTTTTACCCATGCTACTCGGGGTTTGACTGCCTAGATGTAGACTCTATCACAGTCAACCATGAAACAAACATCATCCTTATAATCTTCAACAAGTTTCAGAGGTATCCTAAACTTGTTGTTCATCCTTTCCTTGAAATCTTCAAAATAGTTATCCATTACCTTGTCAAAATTGATACCCATTTTTGCTATGAACTCGTTTATTTGATACAAAATTGGAGTATCTTTTCTCCATACAACTGCATCTTTAGATGGAAAGAATTTCTATACATAGAAAAATAAAAAAACTAGCAAAGAACCAAGTTTATAGGGGTTTGTCTTTGCAGTCCTTATGCTATCCATGTTTTTATTCAAATTTTTTAATAGCACATCAGCTAGGTCAAACTCCATGTTTTTCTTCACAATCTTATATGCCAAATCTACAGCCTCACAGTGTACACTATTCAGCCTGCTAGAACTATACAGTTTGTATGCAATAACACAAATACCAAATTTCAGTTCTATATCTGAGACATTGTTGAGCTTTAAACCTCTGCCATCCCATTCGGCTTGGGTTAATTTCTAAAGTTCATCTCGACCTAGGGTTTTGGTGGTTTTGTCTTTGGTCAACATTGGTAAACCCGTGATCTTGTGGATCATCTTCTTTGTTATGAGGATGGGTTGTTCTAACCACAATTGTCCATTATGCACACGACTTAAGATATACCTCACCCATTTCACTTGGAAACTTCTTGGCAGATGTGGGATATGGGTTAAACCTTTGGTCCCCAAATGTTTAAACTCGGGTTTTAGGGTTCCATCCTCGCATAACTCGGCTAGGGTATTATCCATATCTAGTGTCCATATTTCTTGCATAGTACACTTGAAATGAGTATGAATATCATTGATAAGAAGTACCTTTGAAGGGATCTGCGATTGAGCTCCATGCGGGTCGAGTGATTCAGCGATGGTAGGAACGATTTTGAAATTGGGCACCTTCCATTCGACTCCCTTCACAAGCATTTTAGAACCTCTTTTCGCCTTGCTGCCACTGGTGCTTGCGGATGCCATTACTTCTTGGTGAGAGAACGATTTCATAACACAAATGCTTTGCTGGAAAATTGCTTCAAATCACTTGAACTCACTTGGATGCACTTGAAAATATATTTGCTCTGTGAATTCTGAATTCGCGATGAGATCAAATTCTACCTTTTTGATCAAAATTCTGTCATTAATGCTCAAGTACAAAGGTAGATGAGAATTATGGTTTTACAAATAGTCACCGACTTACTCGATAAACCTTGCAACTCGTTGAACACAAAAAACCTTTCTTATTATCCCGACCAAGCTTGGTAAAGTCTGAAAACCAACCTTACTCGGTAGATGCAACACTGTGAATTATGACTTGTATCTGGAATACTGATTTATCATTACCACTCCTTCTTTCTGGAACTGCTTAGGAAATGGCTTGAAGATGTAGTCCCTTATCCTTCTTGATAAGTCTAATTAGGAATGATGGAGTCACCCACTTCTAGAGTGACATTTCCATCATTTGAATTTTCTTGCTTGGTAGACTTAGGAATCCACTGTTGTTTCATTTGTTTTTGAATATTATCAGCTCTAGTTTTCTTTTCATCTTCAACCTTTCCTATATTCATGCAATTCTTGTCTATATGACCAAGTTCAGTACAAGTGTAGCATCTTATGGTTGTATCTTTCTTCCTTAGGTGATGCCTTCTATAGTTTGTTCCTATGTGTCCATATTCTCCACAATAGTGACATCTACACCAAGTATTGTAACCCCAACCAAATATTGCTTTGACAATTTGTTCTATTGGATTGAATAATTTTGATCTACATTCAAATTCCTTATGTCCTTGTTTCTTGCATTTGTGACATTTTCCTTCAAACTTTGGTTTCTCCTTGCATTCATTGGCTTTGTGACCATGCTGATTGCAATTGAAACATTTTCCATTGAATTTACCTTTACCATTACTCCAACATTGGTTAGATGTATGACCTATATTGCCACAATGATTACAAGTGGGTCTTTGATTCCTTTGGGTACCTTGTTCAGAAGATTCACCTTCTTCCTTATATCCAAGACCAGTTTTACCTTTTTACTTATAAAAATTCTGCTCATTTTGCTGATTCAATTAATTCATGCCTGCTTGAGATTTCATTATCCTTTCATTGACTTGTTTTTCAATATTTAGATCATTTTCCAAGCTTTCATTGATTTGTGTCTTAGTTCTTAAGTCATTCTGTAGACTTTCATTTTGTGCTCTGAGAATCCTGATTTCTTCATTTGCATTGGATAGTTGATCTGCTAGATCTTCATGTTCAAGGGATTGATTTTGAGTTTCATGACTTCTATCTTCCAATTCTTCTTGTGCTTTGTTTCTTTGTTCCAAAACTTCACATAGCCTGATTGACTGTATTTCTTGCTCTCTTTTAAGCTTTCTTACCTCTTCTTGCAGAGATCCATTCTTTTCTAGAAGTTCTTTGATTGCTTTGTCAGCTTCTTCTGTATTACTTGATGGTAACAAATCTTCAATCCTTTCTTCAATATAAAAATGGTCATTTATTTGTCTTACAAGTTCCTTTCTTCTTTTTAAGGATTGAGAAAGATGTTTCTTTGCTTTTTTGAGTTGAACCATGGCCATCTCCAAATCTAGCTTCTCATTCTCAATAGTTTTTTCAAGTCTGAATATCTCCATTGTCCTTGATCTTTGCTCAAGCTGTCAAGCTCTGTCCTAAGAACCACAAAGCTCTGATACCAATTGTTGGAAATATTTAGGACTAACAAGGTTACTGAGAGGGGAGGGGTGAATCAGTAAACTTTAAACAATTTAAACAAATTCAACATAATAACAAATTCACCATTCATTCATCTACTTTACTGTATGCATGAAAAGATTAACACACTGTTTTGATGACCCAAAAACCTTTCAATTTGAAAGTAAAACTAGGGTGGGGATGATACCCACAAAACTTCAATATTGTAGTATAAAGTTGGCCGGTTAAGGCTTACAATGATCACTTCTAGTGATCTGCCCTGTTAGGAGCAAGTAGGACTGCTAGATCCACCTTGTTAGAGGATTTACAAACATACAATGAAGTATGCACTCTGTTAGGAGATTTACAAAAGACTGTTAAGTCTACCTTGTTAAAGGATTTACAAAACTGATTCACCTATTAGGATGAAGCAGTGGATCTGCTTGCAACTAGTTTGCTAATTAGATCTTATGTACCAATCACTTGATGTGATGGATATATCTTTGTTGCTCCTTGATAACCTTGCTGAATACTCTACTGCTGATTCACTTTCAATTCACTCTTACTTCACTGTTACTTTTCTTCATTATTTATATATATATATATATATATATATATATATATATATATATTGTAAATGGCACAATACATTACATATATACCATTCCAATATTCATAGCAACAAGGTTGGCCAAACACAAGTGGACAAAACATTATTGAGTGAGCCAGATAGTAGAAAACTCAGGTTCCTTAAACTCACTCGGTGACCTTCTAACACTCGGCATCCACTACATTACACGGCATCATCATGCACTCGGTAGAGGTAGGGGCTTGGTCCATACTAATCACTCTGAGTAGCTTGGAACTTGGTAACCACTAGTGACTCGGTAAACATTGTGTCACTTGGTAGAAACTAACTCCTTCGATTCACTTGGTAAGCACTGAATTCTTCTTTTACCTTTCTGTCTTGGTAATTACTAAAACCTTCATTTACCTTCCTAACTCGGTAAACACTATAACCTTCGTTTACCTTTCTGACTCAGTAAACATTAAAACCTTTGTTTACCTTTTTGACTCGATAAACACTGAAACCTTTGTTTACCTTTCTGACTTGGTAAACACTGAAACCTTCATTTACCTTTCTGACTTGGTAAACACTGAAACCTTCATTTACCTTTCTGACTCGGTAAACACTGTTGAACATACTTGGTAACCAACGAATGCTCGGTATGAATTGTAAACTAAGTGATGAACTCGGTAAGCATTTAGAATCAAATAAGTGTTGTAACTAATGACAAATGTATCATTATTCCAACATAAGGTGTGCATGTGCACAAGTATGCCAAAATAGTTATAGAGGAACCATTTAAGCATACCTTGTGCACCTATCAAGGTGTGCAAGGTGTGCTATTTTGCATTCTAGGGCCTATGGTGGGAGGGGGGGAGTGTTGAATTGGTTTTTCATTGTTTTGGAGAATTTGAGTTATATTTTTTTGACAAGTAGGGTTTTTTTTGTTAATCTCAAATTGGTTTTAACATATGAGTGACAATATACTTTAGTTATTTTCTTAATTCAGGCCAAATAAATAATGTATGCCAAAAATAAGTTGCCTAATAGTATATACCGAGTAAGAGATATACAGTATGTGTTGAGTAGATAGTAGATGTTGAGTCATTTAGACGCTGAGTTACATCATTGAAGAGATAGTGGATACTGAGCATCAGACACTTTAAGTGCCAAGTAAACAATTCTGGACATAGTTATTTGTAAAGCCACAAACTTTTATGTAAACCATTTTTGAGCCAACTTAAGGATTGTTTTGTAATTCTAGATTGTAAGGATGAATCTTTATTGAGGATCCCTATGCAGTACATGCAACCAATTAGTTGAGGGTGTTGATGTTTTGAAACATCCCAGTTTCAAATCTCCCCAATGAGAAAAAAATACATCTGGGGGAAGCTACTTCCCATCCTTAACATATATTTTTAGGCATTGGGCCAACTATAAGGCTAGACTCTCTTCTACTTTAGGCTCTATAAAACCTAGGTAGGTGGACCTCAGATTCACTTATTTTGTACTAGTACTAAAACATACACTTGAATCTAACAAAGTGGATAAAACCCTTAATCTTCTAATACTTATGCAAAGATCCTAGACATGAAATAGCTAATAACATGGCCTAAGAAATTGATAATCTAAGTGAGGGCATCCTTTCAACTCTTAAATACAAAAGGAAATGGATGATTAAATTTGATTTCAGTAAAACTCCAAATATGCAACAATAAGAACAAGTTGATCTTATAGCTAATCAATCCCTAATCTATTGGGAAATTCCATAAATCACATACATACATCTATGATACCAGTGACATATTCCATGCATCAAGATATCAAATCTATCTTATCGCTTTGTGAATCAGGTGTTCATAAAGACCTCATTCTCATGAAATATCCCTCTCAAATAACCAACAACCCTATCAAATACAATAGGCATTTACTTGGCCATTTATTCCAACAACAAAAAAAATCAAACATACAACCTTAAGGGGATGCAAATGGGTCTTAGTTCTTTGTCCCTAAACCACATAAGATTGCAGATTACAAAGATAGGAGATGAGAATCAAAATGAAATTAAGGAGATTCTTGCTCATTGTATTGATTCTTTGAAAGTATACATTCAAATGCATGTAAAGAAATTCATAAAACCACTAAACAGATCAAAACTAGCTATATTGGCTTAACTATTTCTGTTCATACAAGAGAAATATGCTAAATAATGTAGTATCATAGTGATGAAAACACATCAACACTAGAACCCATAGTCTCATAGTGAAAACTACCAACATGGTATCAATGAGAAATTTTCTCCAAACCTAGAACCAACCTCACAAATCTAAGAAAACTCAAGATTCAAACCCTTACAATGAATCAGAAAGAGAGATATACAGGAGACGAATGAAGTGCCCAATTTGATCTAGAAGTGACATGTGTCCACTTGAATCTTCATTCCTTGCTATTGTAAAACATCTCTCATCTTTCTACCCATGAAATCTGATATGATTTTCCTCATTATTTTGTAACAAACCCAAAAGATCTCTTCCTTAATGATGAAAACCCCTGTGTTACCAAAATATCTAAAATGCATCATGAAATGTTGATAATACCTTGATTCAATTGACTTAGAGGTAACAAATTTTGCCCATAACTATATTTTTATTGCCTCCTATGTTCATTTAGTTCACCATCTCACTAGAAATCAATCTGAACTACCCCAAGTGAATGAAACTAAAAATTGGGTACCTGAGAAAAATCCTTGCATAACTTGAACTAGTATAATAGTGCCATACTTTCTTACTAGAAATGCCTAGAATCCCCATTTGAATTTTAGGCTCTTGTTATGGCTTTGAAACTACATTTTGGCATATTTTTAAGTTTTCCTAAAGTCAAAACTATAGGATGTAACATTTGTTTATTTAAAATGACCCTACACATACTTTTGAGGGAAAACATTAAAAAATTAATTTTTTATGCCTATACCTTTTTCTCTCCTACTTTTCAATTCAAGTCAAACTAGTTTGACTAGCCCAAACATGTGTCAAGACTAGATTGGCATGATTTCCTACATAGTCACCTTACACCTGCCACCTAGATGCCACTTGTCCCCATCTCATTGGTCACCTATTCTGCCATGTGGTGGTCACCATCTCTCTATCCTAGTTAGCATGTTTCCATGTCATTATGACATAGTGATGTTGTGACACATGACACCTCAATCCAAGTCAACATTTGATTGGAAACACCACATCATCACCTTGTCACCATGCCATATCAGCCTACTACATCATCGGTTGCTATGTTACATGACACCTCAACATGGTGCCATGTCATCGTGACATAGCAACGTCATGTCACATGGTACTATCCATCACCTCAACACCTCAGCAAGTGTGCCAGGTCATAATTCTATTTGTTCAAAATATCCACATCATCTGATGATGTTAACATCTTGTTTGGCATGTCTATTCAAAATTATTCTAAGTGCCCAATTGGTTGGGGTTCACCACACAAGCTCCTTCCCTTGTCATTAAGTCTTGAACCACTTAAGACATTTAGGATGTGAGTGTTGAGGTATTTAAAATGTGCAAAGTATCCCTAAAACAAGAATGTGGGATAATAGCTTTGAACTATTTTCCATTTTCTTATGCCTTCAACCAATACATTGATGCCTCTCATGGACTGTTGCATCACTTTTTCAAATCCTGAGTTAGGGGAAATGATCAAGCTTTCATGTATTTAAGATTCAAACATGCCTTTACCATGATAGATCTAACATTTACACACAACTATTCCAATGCAAAAACTTCATTGTAAATTATTAGATCTCCACACAACTACCTTGATTGATGCTTAAAAAGAAAAATAACTCCTTTTCCATACTTTATCATTTGGTAGAAATGATTAGCAAGGACAAGTGTAGAGTGGCTTTTGAAGGTCCAAATGCTACTTCCATCCTCATGACAAGGTGTGGATCTATAGTCCCCCATTGTTATCATGTTCTACTCCCTTCTACTTCCAACATAGCATGTTTGCTTCCACAAATGCTAGTGCTCATTCAAGTTTGGATTTCCAAAACAAGTGTTAAATTTTTTCATATCTACCAATTTGAGTCCAACTTCAACACTTCAACTTAAAACACATCATCCTCCAATGACTCAAAAGGTAAGGCCATGTGGTCATAGTAAACCAATTGGAGGTAGAATTTGCAGGTGAACTAAAATCCACTACTACCACTATAGTCAACAAAAAAATTGCCATTAATATGGGTTGAAGATTCCTTAGTGACTACCTAATGCTAAGGAAGAATGAGTAATACCAACTTGAGCACCTTCATTTCTTGTTGTCTATATCAATGGTTTGTTATAACACATCTACTTCATTCACCATGTGAAAGAAGGCATCCTTGGTGGCAGATATGTTTCTGCCTGAAACATGTCCAATGGCTCCTCTACATCTCTTTTTCTTGGCACTAAAGATGCCTCCTCATTTGAAAACTTAAGAAAATTAAAATGCATCATCCTACTTGGTGATTAAAATTAGCGAACTACTTCATATTCTCCAATCTGAAAATCAACAACCATGGGTTGCATCTCGTGTAGTTATAATTGCTTAGGCTTACCTTTTACACCATCATAACTTGCTCACTCCCCATAGTATACTCTTAGCTTACTCTATTTTTGGTATTGAATTACATGGGGTATAAGCTAGAACCTAGCTTAAGTTCTTTGGAAATATGTCAAAAGGTTTGGGTCCCTTTTTATCAATAGTAGATATTGAACATCAAGCTATACCAATTTCTAATGAAATTATTTAATACTATAATTTTGAACTCATGATCTTCATTAGGCCCATTACTTGAAATTATCCACCCTTCATACAACTAATTAGGCATAGGGTGAGAGGTTTCTAATACAATATCAGCATGAGATTTAGCTATTGATGAGTGGTGAAGTAGGAGCCTTGACTTATTGGTCATAGCGACTTCATACTATTCATTTTATTTCAAAAACTCTTGGCATTTTTTTATTTTCTTATTAATCAAATGACAGGCTCTTCTCTTTACCATGGATACAGTTTCAAATATTTAGTCACCCTCAAAAGATGAAATTTCCCCACTTACACTTGATCCCCAAGTTTCTTCTTTATAAATCAATAACACTTATAAAACTCAAAGCCTCTTTACCATCTTGAGACATTCCATCAATTTGAAGCAGTCAGTCGGACCCTAAGGAGGGTTTGGATAGTTTTTGTTTTTTTTTTTGACCAACTAATCCCTCAAATTGATCCACTAATCATCTAATACCAATTTGATCCAAATTCAATCTCTATTGCATCATTTAAAACTAACTTTCAAACTTTCCTTCAAACTACTAGTTTCGTGCCAAGAGGTCCTTTGACTAGATTTAAAAATTGACCAAAACACATGGCTAGGCTTTGAAATCAAACCTACTAATCCTTTGTTCTAAATTCTTACACCCTGTTGAATCTTGTCCCATAATGAATTCTTAGTCAAAAGATATTGACAATCAAAGTTGCTCATTTAAAACTGTCAGCAAGCAAACATGTCAAAAAGCAATAAAACATGTTCAAATTTGGCTTTGAAAATAGAGAAAATTAACACTTGGGGGCATGAAAAATGGGGCATTGGTTCAATATCATGAGGAGACTATAAATATAATATTTGAGCTCATGAAAAATAACTAGGTGAATTTTGGTGAGTGGTCAAAGTGGGCTACTCAAGTTTTCAAAACTGGAAACACTGGCAAAGAAGTGATTTTCACAAATGGAATTGACCTGGGAAAGTGTGAAGGTGGATTTTTCAAGACTTGAAAATTGGCACACTTAAAGAATTTTTAGAGTATAATGTAATGGTACAATCCATTTTATCTCACCTATCATGGATTTAGAGTTATGAAATCCTGAATAGGAGTACTGATCAATATGCACTTTATGACACCAGTAAAACTTTACAAATCACATTTGGAATTGCATTTGAAAAACTTATCAATGGATTTTTTATAAGCTCAAATCTAAAACATATCAAGTCCCTGACCTCTAAAATGAAATACAAAAGGAATTTTCTCATTTTAGTCAACTAGGTCAAAGTTATAACAAGTCAAACAGGGCCTAGAATTCTAAACAATTTGCATCAGCATGGCAACAATAAATGACTAATTTTGAGGAATTCAAAACCTAGACAAAACATATCAAAATGATTAAAAATATGAAACATAGATTCTTTGGTATGGATATTAAACACTCCCAAAGTGGTGAGTCATGAAACATAACTGGGTGCAAGATATTTGAATTCAAACAAGGCCTCCTATTATTATTTGACACTTTGACAAAAATGCAGATTTCAACATTGCTCAAAACGAAACTTCACAGAATTACTCAGAATGGAAATTTATCTCCATGGGATAAGTAGATATATTTAATGTAAGGAGTTATAAATATTAAAAACCTCTTAGGCCTCAAAAGGATAGCTTGGTATGTGTGCATTAAAAAGCACTTATAGGGCTTGATTTTTAGAATGGTACTCAAAATCAAGGCTTCTATTTTGAGTCCCAAGAGAAGGGATATTTTAAGTGTAAAATGGGTGAATCAAAATCATTGATTCATACCTAACCCTAAGTCACATAGGTCTTCTTAAGGATGAAAAAACTTAAAAATTATATGTGTGTGGAAGGAGCGAAGAGAGAAGTTTGCATGCACAAACAAAGCATTCATGGTGGTTAAGGAATTGTGAATTGAGATACATTGCAGAATCAGTTAGAGGAGAACAAAGGAAAGGAGTTAGAGGATAGAAGTGATATATCTAATTAGAGAGGATCAAGTATACATTAGGAAAGAGGTGATCTATTATCTAGTACCAATGTGCTAACCACAGGATCATTGTTGAGACAGTTAAATCTCTTAGTAGTCCTAACAGACTGCTATAAATCCTTTTTTAGGGTGCTTACTTCATTATGAGTTTTAAATTCTTTAATCAGGCACACTTCTAATAGGGTGTTGAAATACTTTAACATGATAAGATCTAACAATCTTGTAAGCCTTTAACAGGGTAGACCTTTCATAAGGTAGATCATAGTTTATGATCAAACATTATAGCCTTCATTGGATACACTTTATTACTGTAGTAGTGGAGATTTTTGAGTGTCATCCCCACCTCAGTTTTACCTTCTCATTAGAGGGTTTCTGGGTAACCAAATATCTTTTTTCATACATGTTTTGAATGTTATTTTCTTTCATGCTATGAATGAATATGTTTAGCTAGGTATTTTAGTTTACATGAAAATTGTGAGATGGAAGTGTGGTGAATGAAAATTTATGGTTAACATTTTGAAGGACTAATTCATGCCCCCTCTTAGAGTTTACTTTCCCAATTGTATTTCCAATATGTTGTGGGTTAGATTTTTAGCTCTTTGGACTAATATCTTCTTTTTTTCCAAATAAAATGGCATCCTCATCATCCTTGTTTGTAGAAAAGATTGCTCCAAATCCTGTAGTATTCAAATACCAAGGTACACTAAAGAAATCCCACTTTTAGTATGGACATATACAAATTAAAGACACTAAATTGGGCCATATTAACTAGAATGCATTCCTCACTATTTACAACAAGCCCAAAGAGAGGTCTATAATAGTGCCATCACTTATCTGATTAGGGTTAGTAAATGTAGTAGGCCATCCTACATCAATGTAATCTTCAAAACTCATCATAGCTTTTGATGACAACTATGTTATGGAAGAAAAGTTTGTTAAGAGCATCAAAGGTGAGATAGTCTTAGACCTTTGACCTCAAAACATTGAGAAGGTGTTTCATCTCCTTAGAGCTAATCAATACTTGCAAATATCCTATGTGGGAGCCAAAAGATGGTATCAAGAGAATGAAAAGGAAGCCAAAGAGATAATACAATCATCATCAAGGTAAACTTTACGAAACCCCCCTTGAGAAAAGGATATAAATTATTGACAAATCTTTCATTATTTTGAGAAACAAAATTATTTTTATCGGTGAATCTCTCATTTTTTTAAATTTAAATATTATTTACATTGGTGATTATTTTGGAATCATAATTTTTGAATAGAAAATATTTGTGAATCACAATAATAATAGGAAGTTCACTAATCATCATGGAATATTATAAATCAAAATTGAACATGTTTTATCTCATGGAAATTATGAGGATGATTACATTATATTTTAAATCAATAGTGAAAACTAAATATTGGTAATATATCTCTAAGGTAACTAATAATTATGATAATTATTGGTGAATTAATTTTAATTTCTTTGATAATATATAATATTTAGGTGAGTCAAATCTAATCATGTATCAAATATTGTGGCAAACCTTTGAGTTTAATTTTTTTAATAAAATAAATTATTCGACAATTTTAAATATTTTAGAACTAAATTTAATAAAAATGTGGCAATTTAGGTTGCACTAAATGTTAAATTATTGGCCAAATTACTAGCAATGTTTTTAAAAAATTCACAAAATTATGAATATTCACAACTAAAAAACACCCTAATCATCATTTTTGATTGATAAAACATGAGTGGGTCATAGAGTTTCCAATGTAGACATGACCTAGGGATACATGAGGGATGACGTGGGATACACCATTATTCTTTTAAGTAGACTCATGGGCCTACTGACAACTGGACATCTTCATATCTAGATTGGGTGATCCGAGCAAGGTTCGACGAGTTGAAACATATGGGGAAGGTGCATGATTATGTGAGAGCATTTCAAGTTCTCGATCTTGAGTGTAACAAGCTCAATGATTTTGAAAAGCTCTATCTTTTCATGCGAAACCTTCAGCCTTGGCCAACAGACAAGTTACATCGACAGTGAGTGGAGACCTTGGCGGAGGCCATTGCAATAGCTGATAGACTTCTAGATTACAAATATGATGTAGCCAAAGGATTTGGTGGCGTGAAAATAGATCAACGCAAGAACTTCAAGTTGTGGTGAGAAAGGAAAAATGGGTCTCCATACAAGAAGAATGAGAGCAAGTCAAAGACAAAGACTATGTCGAATGGATCAAAGCAACAGTCCAAGAAGACTCTAGCAGCTAAGAGCAAGGATGAGAATAACAAGGCGTGCTTCGTCTGCAACAAACTAGACCACTGGGCATGTGAGTGTCCTGAACAAGCACAAGTAGCTATTGTTCTAGAAGAGAAGGTGCCTGAGATGGGGGTTTTGCAATTACTGAACACACTCAAAGAAACTCCTAGCAGCCAGCCGACTGAGATCAATCATCATCAACTTTTCTATGTGGAGTCATTCTACGGATCCAAGAAGGTGCTTGGAATGATAAACTCAGGTGCATCTCACAATTATATGGCAATAAATAGGGTTACAAGTCTAGGTTTGCAAATTGACCCTTCTGATACTTGTTTTAAGGCTATTAGTAGTCTAGCTAAGAAAATTGAGGGTAATTGTAGAAATATCGTCATGAGGGTTGGTTCTTGGCAAGGTGTTATGAATCTTGTTGCCATAAAGATGTATGAGTATGAGCTCATCTTGGGACAAGAGTTTATTCACAGAGCTAATGCTGTGATCGCACATGACTTGGGATGCATCATGGTGTTAGATCCAGATCAACCTTGTATCGTGCCAATAGTGGTAGCTGATGATAAGAGCACTAGAGTAAGTGCATTAACTTTGAAAAAGGTAGCAAGAAAGCAGACAACAGATTTTTTCTTGGCTGCTATTGTGGGTGGTTGGGATGAAGGGGAATCCTCTAATTTGACTGACCTAGATGCTGTCAAGGATGTTATTTCACTGTTTGTAGATGTGATGCCTAATTCTTTACTAGAAAGCCTCCCTCCTCACAGGCATTTGGATCATGCAATCAAGCTTATGATGGATGCAAGGCCGCCTACTCAATCTCCCTACCATCTCTCTGACCCAGAAATGGTTGAGTTGAAGAGATAGTTAGGAAAACTTGTGGAGGCAAGATATCTAACACCATTGCGTTCTCCATATGCAGCTCCTATGTTGTTTCAGAGGAAGAAAGATGGGTCACTAAGGCTATACGTGGACTACTGAGGTCTTAACAAGCTCATTGACAAGAACAAGTACCCTTTGCCACTAATCACTGATAGCTTCGACCGCTTGGTAGAAGCATGATATTTCACAAAGCTTGATCTTCATTAGGACTACTATCAAATTTGAATTGATCCTGGTGATGAAGACAAGACGACGATCATGACCAAGTATGGGAGCTTTGAATTTTTGGTTATGCAGTTTGGGCTAACTAATGCCCCTGCCACTTTCAGTACTCTTATGAATGATATCTTTAGACACTTGTTGGATTGTTGTGTTGTTGTACACTTGGACGATATTCTTGTGTATAGTAATTCATTGTTAGAGCACAAAGAGAACTTATCAGAGTTGTTCTCCATTCTGAGGGACAACTAATTATTTGCCAAGAAGGAGAAGTGCTGCTTCACATAGCAGGAGGTGAACTTCTTGGGCCATGTCATTGGACATGGTAAGATTTGGCCAAAATCAGACAAACTTCAAGCTATTGTGGATTGGGAGCCACTGAAGAGTGTGCATGAGGTGTGGCAATTCTTGGGGCTAGCTAATTACTATAGGTGATTTGTAGAAGGGTATTCAAGACTTGCAGCTCCTCTCACAGATTTTCTCAAGAAAGAGAGAGGTTGGAACTAGGGCCAAAAGTAGCAAGCAGTGTTCAAGTTGCTAAAGAAAAAGTTAACTTGTGAGCCAATGCTATCGTTGCTTAGATATGGTGAACCATTTGAAGTGCAGACAGATGCGTCAAATTTTTTAGTAGGTGGATTCCTCATGCAAGAAGGTCATCTGATGGCTTACGAGTTGAGAAAGCTAAATGATAGAGAGAAGAATTACCCTGCACACGAGAAGGAGATGACTGCCATAACCCATTATCTCAAGGTTTGGCGTCACTACTTGCTTGGTGTGCATTTTGTTGTTGAGATAGACAACATGAGTTCAACCTACTTCAAAACCCAAGTGAAGCTCACACTAAAACAGGCTAGATGGCAGGAATTCATGGTCAAATTCAACTTTGATTTGGTTTATAACCCTAGTTGGCACAATGTGGTTGTAGACATGCTAAGTTGCAAGACTCAGCTGGGAGTTGTGTCCAGTGTTGAAGAAGAGCAATTGTTTAGAAGTTGACAATAGTTGAGTGAAGATGTGTTGAGTTAGATTAGAGAAGGTCTTGAAGCTAACACCCAAGCTCACCAGGTTATGCTCCAAGTTCATGCTGGACGGACAAGGAGGTTCAAAATCATCGACAACATTCTATACTTCACTGGAGATAGAGTATATATCCCAAAATGGAGAGAGTTGAGGAAGGAATTGCTACAAGAATGTCATGATTCTGCCTAGACAGGTCACCCAGGGCACCATAGGACTCTTGCACTCTTGGAAAGAGGGTTCTATTGGCCGAAGATGAGGAATGATGTAGAGCAATATGTGAGAACATGCCTAGTGTGTCAACAGGATAAGCCTATGACCATGTTGCCTGGTGGATTGCTCCAACCATTTCCTATACCAGTTTGACCATGGGCTAGCATATCCCTTGACTTCATCACCTAGTTGCCCCATGTTGAAGGGTTCGACAATATCATGGTGGTAGTGTATTGCTTCACAAAGTATGGGACATTCGTTCCTTGTAAGTATCCTTGCACTGCTGAAGTAGCAGCTCAGTTGTTTTTCAGTAATGTTATAAAAATGTGGGGAGTACCTCTTAGTATGATAAGCGATAGAGATCCTAGGTTTACATCTAGTTCAAAACATTCACTTAGCTAAGGGTGCACCAATTTTTTTGAAGAAACAACATTATGTCGATAGTTAACTACTAGTTCCTAATTTAGAGCATTTAATGCAACATAAATGCATATTGATGATAGTTCAACTCCTAGAAATGTCCAAAGTAGGCCGAGTTTCCATTTTTAGAGCACCATTTAGAGAGTCAGTTTGTATATAATTAGATTTGTTTTATTAATTTTTAGCATATGTTTTCATAATAAGATCTCTCACTCTCAACACAAAAAGAGGAGATGATTTCTTATAAGTATAGGGATGTAATCTGTAATCTAGACCATTATTTTGATGCAATACTATATGTTATTGGTGGTCTCATTTAGACTATAGTTATTCTTGTTGGAGTGTGTTATTTTTGTGAATGCATATTCATGAATAATAATAGAGCCAATGGTTTTATTATGTTGTTATGATTGTCCAATCATTTCATTATGGTGTTTGCCTCATTTT
Source organism: Cupressus sempervirens (assembly GCA_028749045.1). Taxonomy (NCBI): domain Eukaryota; kingdom Viridiplantae; phylum Streptophyta; class Pinopsida; order Cupressales; family Cupressaceae; genus Cupressus; species Cupressus sempervirens. The sequence continues at coordinate 364,075,793 of CM053784.1, forward strand.
AGTGAATTCCACTAAAATATCAAGTTGGAGAAGAGATCACCTATTCTTCTTGCATAGCTTCTTGTCTCACATGAGAACACTTCCCATGGACTTGTGATTTGATGAAAAGTGAAACATGTTTTGGATATTACTAAGCTCCCATCAACGATTACATCAGTGAAATTGAGGAAGTACTACTCCTATTTTCATTGGTTTCATACCCAATCTTTTTGACAATTTGACTCATAGACATGTTATTACTGTGGTTTATGTCTATTCATAATTTTCCCTTTCAAGTTATTTTGTTTAATCTCTCATTACACTAATTTTTTCATTTTTTTTCCAACACTTGGTTAAAATAAGAATTCATATAGTTGCATTGATAAATTGCATTCATCATAAAATAGAAAATACCAAAATTATATCTCTTTTGTGGTTACTTTTTGAAAAAACAAGTAGATCAAACATCTTATCCAAAATTGGTTTGAACTAGAAAAAGCCTCCTCATAAACATACACATTTATCTTCAATTAAGAAAATTCCAGTAGGTCACAAGATTGTCAAGAACCTTGGAGTTGATGCTAGATTAACTTTTCAAGAGAGAAATTTGAAATGATTCTTATCGCCAAAGCATCGTGCCAAATGACAACTCAATAGAAGTTGGAGCTATAAGAAGGACCGTAAACCATTTAGAATAGAAAAAAATAACTTGTAGTTTGAAAATTCTATAATTTTTTGAAGTTCAAAAATATTTTTGTTCATCACTGCCAAAAGGTGCTTAGGTGTGCAAGGTGTACTTTTTTAGAATTTGACACAAATTGGAAGATCTTGATCTATCATCTCCATTCCAATGAGCTTTAAGATCTTCACCTAGTACACACAAAATCCTAGAACTTAGTTACTTTTGCAAGCTTTGCAACAACAAAGGATCACCCATAATTCTACCACTTCTATTCCAAATTTCATCATCTTCTTTAGTTTCACCTACAAACCAACTTTTCATCTTTCCACCAAATCCTCCACAGATGGCCTTTCTTGCCAACATAGTAGATTCACCAATCGACATGTAAGGTGCACTCAATGACCTTCCTAAGAATCCTAAGAAATTCTACCCAAGGTTCATCAATGGAGAGATAAGAATAGATGAGAACTATATCAAGGTATTCAAAGAAATTTGCAATAAAAAAAAATTGAAGATGAGAATAAAGTTCTCTGTTTATTCCATTATTTATCAAAAGTTTCTTTAATTGGTACATCAATCTGCCATTGAGATGCATCACAAATTGGACTGTTTTCAAAAAAATATTTTTAGAACAATTCAAGACTTTTATCAACCAACCATAATAAATCATCAATTCATATCAATCAAAAGGGACCTAGCCAAAACTATTTCATGCTTCAATCATCACTTTCATATGGCATACCACAAGGTAGAAACACCATACACTATATTGGTTGAAGCCACAATCTAGATTTACCTAAATGCTATGGATCATCTCACCATTATTTTCTTAAGAAGACTACCTATTGCAAATACCAACACATTGGAAAAGGTCTTCTTAGAATCAATTACCTTCACTAAACAAGCCAATCCTAATGTAGGAGGATTAATAGTCTTAGCTCAAGTGATTGCAACATGATCAACATATCCTATTGGAGAACTAGTAATGCCTAGCCAATTCATACCAATGAATTTAATTCCACTATAATAATCACTAGCTCTACATGTTTCAACTATAACCTACCTAGGATATGAACCTCCAAAAGCTTCTTTCTTCGAGAAAAAGGAAACAACATCTGCTAAAGTAGAGAATAGTGTTACATCTAAGCTTGGTCAAATGAAGAAGACCAATTTTCAAATTACCAATGAGCTGATCCATTTGAGGTTGTCACAAGGACATAATGAAAAATTTTAGAGATGAAATGTTGGTCCTTATAAAAACAACAATTATGGTTAGAACTACAACAAAAATTCTAGCATAAAATACAATATAGGAAACAATTTCAATCCTCCTAGTTGCAACAACGATTTCCAAAGACAAAATTGACAATCGAACATTTTCTCAAAAAATGGAAGAATTCCATAGATAATAACAAAAAAAATGCTCTGTTTGTGGACATTAATTAGTAGGATAGTAATCAGAATATACCTAATGATGATGGCTCATATTAGAATAGAAATCAAGAAGTGAATCAGAATTCACAAGGCAATAACATTGAGCCCCCTATGCAATTCAATATCATGCTTCTAGAATCTTGTGATTCTTCATAGAAAATGGAACAATGATTCAATGAAGAATTTTCATTTACATTCAGTCAAGAGCTAGATACACAACCACAAGAGATGTTTTCTTTCTGAAATGATAATCAAAATACTTACAATTTTTAGAATCAGGAAGAACCCATGATAGATGTGTTTCTTCCCACATTGCAACCAACTCCTCTAGATCTAAGAGAAAGAAACAATTGAGTAACCATTAGACCCCTTATGGAGGATAATAAAATTAGAACCAAGGGAATCTGCCTACAATCTTGAAGAATCTTGCATGGTTTACTGAAAAGTATAGTGCAATGGAAGTTTGGAACAAACAAAGGCTAAAATCTCCATGTTTAGCATGCTATATAATTGTCATAAGTAATGAGAAGCATTGATAAAGACCACTGATCATATGAAGGCAATGCCTACTGTGAATACTATCCCTGAAAAGATGGTTTTGAAATAGTTTAAGGCTTTAGAGGCTATGCCAACTATGTTTAAAGATAAGGTTGAGGTGCCTCCCTTTTTTCTTAGCATCAGAATCTATAGGAATAATCTTCACAATTTTCAAATTGACTTAGGAGATTCTTGTAATGTAATGTCACTTTCGATAGCACAAAGGTTGGGAGTTACTCCTCAACCCTCTAATTAAATAGTGATACAACTGGACAAAATGGATGTAAAAGTTATTGGGGTGTTGAAAGATGTTTGGATACAATTAACAGTTGACCCCCAAATTGAAGACATCATAGATATACATATGGTCAAAATTCCTAAAACATATGGATTGCTACTAAGTAGAGAGTGGACAAAATGCTTAAGAGGATGGTTTTTGATTGATTCTACTCAAGTGCAGTTACCTTGGTAAGGGTTGGATAATCAGATGAAGATAGACATTGAGCCAAAATTGAAGATGATGATCACAAAATATAATGTACCAAACAAGGTAGTGTTTCTACAATTGGATTTATTGTCTTACAAAATGATGGCTTTTGATACGACTTCAACCAAATCATTAGATGATAAAAATAGAAGATCCATGATTTCCATCCCAAAACAAGAGATCATGATGTAGTTCATAGATAGCATGGCTAAAAATTTACAATGCTTAGGTGAAGAAGTAGACCCAAGTGTTTTTCTCCTTCTAGGATTTTGTAGATTGCAAAAAGTTAGTCATTTAGAGTTTGAATGTTCACATTTTGAACAAGTAGTTTCTTGGGTATTAACTCAGATAATGGAAATAAAGAGTGACCAAATTCCAAAAGAAGTACCCATAGAAAATCCAAGTTCTACATACATATCTAAAGTTATGGGAAAAGATGGAGAGGAAGTTGAAGATCTCGATGCATCATATAGTGATACCTCTTTAGATGATGGAGGTTTTTCTTCTCCTCTACTAGGAATCAAAATCCAAAGAAGGATATGTTTCGTAAAAGGACAAGGTTGGACCTCAGTAGTCATTCATCCTAAGTCTAGATTAAATCACATAATTGATTGGGGAGATTCAGGATCAGAAAGAGAAATAGATTCTCCCCATTTCAAAGATAAATAATGGAAAATTACTGAGTCCACCATGTAAGAGATTGCAATGGATCCCAAAGAAACAATCCTTTAATGTTTAAGTCAAATAAAATCTATGGATGAATAAGCAAAAATCCAAAAAGCCCAAAGAAGAACCAATCTAGATGCTTAGATTTGATGACTCTAAATGGAAATTAGGAGTTGATGCAAGTATTAAATTAATCAATCCAAAAGGTAGGTCCTTTTATGAAACATACTAATTATAGTTTAGATGTACTAACAATGTTTCAAAATATGAAGCCTTGATTTGAGGACTTCCCTTCACATTAGAGAATTGATTCAAAGCTCTCATAATTGAAGGAGACTCTTGGTTGGTGACCTAATAGGTGAAATCAATCTACTCTTGCAATGATAGAAGATTTCCCACTTACCAAAAGAGAGTTTTGGATCTAATGGATGATTTCAAAGCTTTAAACATAAAGTCCATCCCAAGAAGGAGAAACATCGTAGCATATGCCCTTGCAATTTTAGCTAGTGCATTACAATCCATCGAGAGAAGAAAAATGAAAAGATTTTTAGTAGAAATGGTTGCTGCCCCATCTATCCTAGAAAACATTACAAACTTCCAAGTCTTCTGAGATGACTAACACATATTTAGTTTATCATGTGCAATGGCCATTTTGAAAGGAGAAGACATTGATGATACTCCTAATGATAAACTTGGGGATAATGAACTTGAAGATGAAGATGGGATTCTCAATTTAAAAACCAACACTATCTCTAAAGGGATGGTAGAGTTGGAACACATCTTTGATCATGATGAATCAATACATAGCAAAAGAATGGTAAAAATAAAAGGGGATCAAGGAAGTTGTTCATATAATCTGGGTATGGATGAATACCCTAAGATGGTAAGAATTGGAAAGACATGTAACCCTCAAGAAAGAGAAAGTATGCTCCAATTGCTTATGAAATACAAAGATGCCATTGCTTGGAGCTATGAAGAACTCAAAACATATGATCCTAAAATCATCACACATGACATTCTATCAAAACTAGATGCCAAGCCTTTTTGTCAAAGGCAAAGACTTGTCAATCCCATCATTGGACCATTGATAATGAAAGAAGTCAGAAAGTTACTCAATGCTAAAATTATCTTCCCCATCCATTAGTCTACATGGGTGGCTAACTTGGTTCTAGTAAGGAAAAAGAATGGAGAGATTTGCCACTATGTGGATTTTTCATAATTTAAACCAAGCATCTTAGAAAAATATTATCCTTTACTGTTACTTGATGAAGTATTGCAAATTATCAATGGATCTAAAATAATGACTTTCCAAATAGATATTCAGGATACAATTAGGTGATGGTAGACGAAGAAGATAGATTGAAGACTATTTAAAAAACAAAATGGGGAACCTTTACATATAGATGAATGCCTTTTGGGTTGATCAATGCAAGGGCTACATTTCAATGAGCGATAGACAAAGCTTTCAAGAGGCTAATAAACAAATTTATAGTTATCTACATGGATGATTTAATTTTCTTCTCAAAGGATCAAAGCACTCATATTGCTGATTTAAGAAAGGTATTCAATAGATGTTAAAGATATAGCATATAACTCAATCCCAATAAGTTTTCATTTGTAGCAACAAGAGGAAATCTTCTAGGTCACATTATTTTTGAAGTTGGAATCTCCATTGATACTGGGAGAATTAAAACCACTCTAAAGTTATCATCTCCATACAGTCTTAAAGAACTCAAGTCTTTCTTTGGGATGATAAATTTTGTGCAAAAATTTATTAGTGGGTTTGCTGAGATAGTTCACCCAGTTAATGATTTGCTCAAAATGGGGTCAAAAACTAAATGGGTTCTAGAAATTAAGAAATCCTTTGAGGAAATCAAACTAACTATCTCCATAGCTATAGTACTTGTGAGTCTAGATTATGAGTTGTTGGTGCTCAAAATTGCATTCTCATTTTGAGCGTCCATTTCAAATTTTGAATCAAATCAAGCCCCATAAATGCCCATAAATGAGATTGTACCTAGCTGTACCTTTGAGGCCCCTAAGGTATTTAACATTTCTAACACCTTCCTTTCAGCCTATCCACTTGTTCCATGAAGTTCAATTGCCATTCTGAGCTAGTTTGTGAAGTCCCATTTTGAGAAATTGTCATTTTTGCATTTTAACCTAAGTGTCAAACAGTGACAGGAGGCTATGTTTGCAAGTGACTATCTCACACCCAGAAATGTTTCATGACTTGCCACTTTGGGAGTATCTATTATCTATAGCTGAGAACCTATGTTTCAAATTTTGAGTTGTTTCAAGTTTGTTTGACTAGGTTTTGACTCTCTCAAAGTTGGTAGTTTATTGTTTTCATGCTGATGCACTTTGCACCTAATTTGGGGAGTCCCTATTTGACATGTTATAATTTTTATCTAGTTGACCAAGATGTGGAAATTCCTTTTGTATTGCATTGCAAATGTCATAAACTTGTTATGTTTCAAGTTTCAACTTATGACGAATCCATTTGATCAATTTTCAAACCCGATTCCAAATGGAATTTCTATCTTTTTACTAGTGTCATAAAGTGCAGATTGTTTGGTTCCCCTGTTCGTGACATTATAATTCCTAATCTGTGATTTCCTTGATCAAATGGATTGTACCACTGTGTTGTCCTCTAAAAAACATTCCAAGTGTGTCAATTCTTAAGTCTTGACAAATCCATTTGCACACTTTTCCAGGTCAATTCCATTTGCAAAAATTGTTATCTTGTCAATGTTTCTAGTCAGTAATTTTGAGTAGCCCACTTTGACCACTTGCCAAATGTGTCCTATTGTTCTTCATGAGCCCAAATCACATATTTATATACTCCTCATGAAAAAGTACCAATGCCCTAGTTTTCATTCTCCCAAGTGTCAGTTTATCAATTTTTTGAAGCCGAATCCAAACCCAATTTATTGCTTTCTGACATGTTCATCTACAGGTGATTCTGAGAAGGCAAATTTGACAGCAAATATCTTTTGACTAGGAATTCATTATGAGATGAGATTTGACAGGGTACAAGTTTCTAGAATAGAGATTCTATGTGCCCAATTTTGGAGCCTGATTAGGTGTATGGGTGAGTTTTTTAGGCCAATCTATGGACCTCTTGATGTGAAATTCATAGTTTGTGAAATAATGGTAAAATTAGTTTTGAATAATTGTTCAAAATGTTGAATTTTTTTTGAATCAGTACGAGGTGGCCAATGGATCAATTTGATGGCTTAGTTGTTCGAAAACAATTTTTTTTTTTGTTGGACCCACTCTGGGGCCTGACTAATTGCATCAGATTGATGAAGATTGTGTGCACATTAAAGTCTTTGGAAGGGAGAATTGTAATGATCCTAATTACTAAACGTTGCAAGCCATAAGGGATGAATGGATGTTTTAGAAGAATATGCGGGAGTCAAAAGAATGAGAAAATGAGTTGTAGTCAGATGAATGCTTAAGATTGAGAAAGCACTCTCAGAGTATTTGGATTGGTATTTGAATTGACTTATTCAATTCCAATTTTTAATTGAACCCAACTGATATTCTTGAATTTTTAAGATGCTTATTCATAAGAGGGTTTGGCTCATCAAGGACTTTAGTGAGCAGACTATTTTGATGGTACAGGTGATGGATGGGCCAATGCCTAAACATATATTGTTGAGCCATTGTATTGGGTACCAAGTAAAATCAAATGCCAACATCAACTATAATTTTACAAAGAATACCTCAATTGACAACAATCCTATAACAAAATTTTCTTCGATAGGTCATAAAAGACCACATGCAAAAGATAACCCTGTAGCATGTAAATGTTTAAAAGACGACCAGTGTTAACAATGAAAATGTAGTGGTAACCTTTTAGTCAAAATTTGACTCTACTCATAAGCATTGTACTTGAACATCATCAAAGTAGGTAATGCCACAATAAGAGAGCAACTTCATGTGTTATACACAAAGCAGCAAGCAACAAGGGCATGTGAAAAAAGACAATGCCACAACAAGCAAAAAGGGTGGGCAAACTACCCTTGTGATAAAAGGATAAATAAAGGAAGCTTGTGTCGATAAAGAAAGGAAACCATATGAAGAAGCAACCCCACAAACAACAATTTGCATCCAATAAATGAGCCCATGTGGAGTATAAACAAGAAGAAACCTGCAGTCACTCATAGAGGCAAGGGTTTAATCAAAATAGCCAATGCATGGCATGAAAAAGCCATGACTCAGCCAAGAAGAAGAGCACTAAAAGCATAGCCTACAATCTTTAAAAAAGATGCCTAGCGCCAAGGAAAAGTCAGATTGAAGCAATCCACAGTCAAGGATAATGGGAGGCAACATGTTTAAAACAAACATTCACACACAGCAAACAAGATGAAACCATCAGTGACAAGCATGTAAGAAAGTCATCCATGCAGAAAGGTGGCAGGGGATATGCAAAGGAGAACAAGGCAACTTCAAAGGGACTCCTATGTCTAGCATAGCAGCACACAAAATCATCCCATAAAGATGCCAGCAAGAGAAGATCAAGAGAGTAAGTAATAGGGGCATCTCATGTGAAGGCATAAATAATAAGGAGCCTCACATTCAAAGGGAACATGCCACAAATTTTGAGCAAGCCATGGCACATTGAATAGTCCCATGTCATATTAAAAGGAATAGTCAAGCCCACTCAAAAGAATGGAAGGTAGACATAGCAAACAACATAGAATGATATATCCCACATGTAGTGGGTGCATAAACTTTTACTGCTTAAATATTTTGGCACTTTAATTGGATGTATTTCAAAGGCAACAACTTTTAGAAGCCACGACCATGTGTGAAGGGCCCTGTAGGCTTGAAAGTCAACTTGTTTTGACTCGTAAGAGCGAATAGAAATATTTGAGGCTTTACGGGGTTATGACCACTGTAGGGTCAGTAGGCAAATTTCAAAGGTCCATGCTCTTACGAGGAGGCTCAGTGTGTAGGGACATAAAAAAAATTCAAGAATCACCAATGTTACATGGAACTCATAAAAATGTAAAGGAAATTCATGTTCGTAAGAGTGTAAATTTTTTTGAGCTTCTCTGGTGCTAAGTTGAAGGTCGTCAAAACGTAAAGGAAACTCATGCCCATGAGAACTAAGAGAATTTTTCAAAGCTTTCAATGTTACATTTCATTGAAAGCATAGAGGTAGAAATGGAAATGAGAAAGGGTCTCGAGGCTACGGGATATGTAAATTAAATATAATGAGTTAAAATGGTCTAAAGGATTAAATTAATTAATTAATATTAATATATTAATTAATTAATATTAATATATTAATTAATTAATATTTCAAAAGCTATGGCCAATAGAAGAATGACAAGTGGCAAAGGGGAGTTTTATAAATGAGGAGAAAATGAAATTCAGAAAAAGTTTTTAAAATGCATGATGAAAGATTTGAATTAGTTTGAAATTTTATATAGTTCTCACTATATACTTTTCAAAAAATTTCATTTTTAAAGCTTTGATTGAGTCCAAGAGTCTATTTTTCAAACTGCTACTAGGGGGGCATTTTTTGTCCAAAATAGGCCTTATCATATACCATTGGAACTAGGAGAAGCTAAATTTTCCAAATTTGGGATTAGTTTTTGCACAACAATTCACTAGTTCATGTACAAGAAATTTTGTAACTTTTGGGGCATTCTCAGTGGAATAAAAAAAATTCATCATGGAACATTAGGATCAAATAAAAGGTAGATATGAAGGCTTTTTGAAGTCTAGATGTGAACAAAATCAATTCTGAGATATTTTCTTGGCTTATGAAAGCTAGTTAACTAATTTTCACTTTTTACCTTGTGTTCATTCTAACATCAAAAATTAGTTATGATGATGAATCAAAATTTTGATATTCTTTATGTCTTTAAGAGCCAGAATCATGAGGATTTGATTTGTAGTTATAGAGAGAAGGTAGAGAGAGGCTTTTCATTTTATTGGGAAGGAATTTTTAGGGTACACATGTCAATTGCAGATTCAATTTGAGAATTGCTTCCTTCCTATATCTTTCTTCCTTCTTCTCTTTTGCAATGTTGTTGGTAGTTTGCTCAGGGTAATACCAACAGGGTTCTAGTGTTCTACTATTGAAACTAGGATTGTAGTTGGTTTTGCTTCCTGACTATTGAGCTGAGCTCTAGCAGTGAAGGACACACATCCACCCTGTGTAGATTTTCATTTTATATTATGTATTGTTGTTTTAAGATACTGAAAATTGATGCTAGATTACGTGAAATATCTTGAGTTATATTTTTTGTTACCATTTTATGTATTTGGTCTTTCAAAGGATAAATACAAAAGGGGAATTTACATGATTTATTTTATTTCTCTTGTTCTATCTCCTAATTCTTTATGTGTTATTAACTTTGGGAATAAATGGATAATATTCATTTGATTTAAGGCAGCTTGGATGAGTTGTATTTCAAATCTTTGTTGCTTTTGACTCAAGCAGTCAAGTAAATGCTTCATCATTCTAATAGGGTTTCTAGGTGCATGAAGGGGATATTGCATAAGTATGGGATTAGGGGATTTCAATTGATAAAATTGATTACAATGCAATCTAGTTAGGTCGTCCTGTTGGTAATGACTCTATGTTTCAATGGATAAGGCACTGATCACTAAATCAGATGCAAGCTGATATGAAGGTTATTTGCATAAATTAGTTTAATCAAATAAATTTAGTTCTTCATGTTGTGTAGTGGGCTTAAAAGAATTAACCCTCACTCAACTTATGAGATTCATAGATTTGCATTTAACTACTATAGATCTGTGTCATTTCATGAGTTATTAAGAGATATAAGGGGTTTTCATCTACAGTAAATAGATTTAGGGATATGTTTTGCACTAGTACGATATCGATTGAATCTAAGGTCTACCCACCTAGGTCTTGCAGAGCCTAAAGTAGAAGAAGGGTCAAGCCTTATAGTTAGCCCGGTGTCTGAAATGATGTGTTGAAGATGAGAGTTAGCTACCCCTAGACATGTCATATTCTCATTGGGATAATTTAAAATCCTCCAACCTTTTAAAACACCAACAAAATGGCGACTCTACTGGGGATGTAAGAAAAGAACAAGAATCTTTGCAAAAAAAATTTGCTAGAGTAGTAAGGTGTAGTGTTTTTTATCTCTACTTAATATTCATGCACCCCAATAAGTTTTATCCATTTGTAATAGTAACTTCAAGGGTGAATCTAGATTGTGTTTTTATTAAGTTTTATTTCCAATCAATTCATCCAGTTGTTGTTTGTAAAGTGTCGTTGCAATTTTAGAGTCAGAAGTGATCAAAAGTTTGTCTCTCTTCAAAGTGTTGGATGATTTTCAAGTCTCATAAGTTGAAAGATGCAGTTTAGAACTGTTATGTTGTAAATCATATGTTTTAAATCTTTCTCAAAATTATGATTGGTGACTCTCTATAAAGAATCTCTAAACTAGTTTACATCAGTTACATATAATTGTTTTCAAGAGTTTTTAGTTGAACTAGGCAAATCTGAAAGTTGTGTTGAGTTTTAAGCAAGAAGAGAGATCTATATGAATTTTTGACCAATAAGTTTTGAAGTGTTGTTTAATCTGCTATCATAATAGTTTTTGAAATGATAAGAAATGAATCACAACTATGATTTCATTTAGTTCTCCTCAAGGAGATGGCCACTCTACAAAGGTTTCGATAAGTGGTGTGAGGAATTGAGATCAACACCAGGCCAATTAGCAGATCAATGTTTCAGCAGTAACATTTGAGGTATTTTATACTTTCATGTGATTTCTTTTCCATGAAATTGAGTTCTACATATGTGTTCTCGGTCAAGTGAAGTTTTAGCACTAAGGGGAGGAGAATAGTTTAAAAGGTTTCATACACTTCATTGGATTGAGTTTCAATTCTTGTGTCTAAGTTTGTGAAGTGTAGTTTGAGGTGATTCATTGGTAGAAGGGTGTAGATTTATTGCAAATTACAAATCATAAAATGGGTGAATGAGGTTCAAATTTTTAAAGGATGTCAAGATTCATTTCACCTAAGATGCAGTTGGTTAGTGAAATTCCTAGATCCATTTCTACCAAGCAGTATATGCCATTATGTTTTGATGGTATTCATGGTTTCTCGAATGTCATCCCTAATGATGTTAGAAAAAGTTTTCCTAAGTTTAATGGGAACCATATTGTTTCAGCCAATCATCATGTTGAGTTTTTCATTGATTTGATAGGCGACTATGAGATTTCTCATGAGGATGTGCATATTTGTTCAAGCCTTAGAAGGTGATGCTAGAGACTAGTTTTCTTTTTTACCAGCATGATCTTTTTCATCTTGGAGTGAGTTACATTCCACCTTGATGGAGCAATTTGGAGAATAGGTAAGCATATTTGATTATTATGATAAGTTTTTTAAGATTCACATTGAGAGTGATGAACTTGTGCCTCAATTCAATATCAGATTTGCAAGATTTTTGAATGATATCCCTGAGATTTATAGACCTGATGATCAAATGTGTTTAGCTATTTACTTTGGTGCATTTGATAAGAAAATGAATTTTCTACTAAGAGATAAAGAACCACAGTCATTATATTAGGCTTTTGTGACTGCTAGAGATATTGAAAATAATTTGAAGTATGGACTGATGAGAGGTCATTTGTCTATGAATGATTGTCGGTATAATGTGTTTGAAAAAAGGATGAACATAGTGTTGATACTTCAATTTCAAATAAGGATATCAATACCCCTTCTGTAGGTTTTAATTAGATTGAGAATTTAAATCAAAATGTGTGTATAAGGAAGGTTAGTCTAGTTGCAAATGAAGACACACATGTTTTTGATGCTACAATAGTAACTAATATTTCAAACTTTGATAAGGTTTAGCATTGTGGTGATTTTATGAATCAAGGTTTAGTTACAACAGTAAGCTCTTCTCATGATAATTATATATATGATGATGTAACTAAAATTTCAAAATTTGAAGTTGTTGTACCTAGATCTCAGTCTTGTGCAAGTGAGGAGGCTGAAAGTTATTTCTTTGATCATGAACTTGATGTTGCTAATCTGACATGTCATGGAGAGACAATACATGAGGAAGAATGTAAGTCACTATTATCTCACTCACAGTTAGAAGAATAGAGTTCATATATTTCTAATGTTTCAGCAGTGGATTGTATTGTGGATTTTCTTGATCAACAAGATAGGCAAGAAATGAACTATCTCATTGAGAGATTGCATTGTGTTGACAATGAATTAAAGGTTGAATTGGAAAGACATGCATCTCAATATGGGTATGAAGCAGCTGAAAGTTTTCTTCCAAATGATAAAGGTGAAGTTGCTGATCTGACATATTGTGAAGAAGCCTCATGTGAAGATAACAATTATAGTTTTTTCTCGAGTCAAGAAGAGGACATTGTTAGCACATGCTTGTCTTCACACAAGTTTGGTACTGATTGGGAAGAAGAAAGTAATAATGGAAGTGAGTGCTCTTATGCAAATGAAGGTATGAGTACTATTTCTAAATCTGAAAATGAAATTATAGTTTAGAGTTATGTAAGATAGCTTGAGGTTGAAGGTGGTGAGGAAGATTTGTCTACACTATATGAGGATAAAAGGATTATTTATAAAGATGAATTGATTAGTTGTGTAGATGAATGTCTTGAGAATGAGTGTAGTAATCAGCAATACATGAATGATTCTAAGGTTGATGCATCAACACCCATTGGTAAGATAAATAATGATATGATTGCAAGACATTTGAATCACCTACATGAAGATAATGAAAGTAACTTTGATTTATATTCTACATGCTTCTTTGATGGAGTAGAAAGTGACTCTACATGTAGTTCTACTTTTTCTTCACTTGCTGAAAGTCTCCATGAGGACAAGATGGGCAATGATTTTAAATTATATATTAATGCTTTATATGATGAAGATTGTGATGATGATCAGCCCATATTTTTTCAAAATGTCAAAGAGGATCACTACATGGAGTTATTAACGCATTGTTTGAAGAAGACATGGAATTTCTAGATTTAGTTGAGAATGAGTTTAATAATGATACCTTGTCTTACTACTGTAAGAGGTTAGATTGTTCTTTTTCTGGATGTGATAGTGAAAATGATGATTATGTTTCATCTCATGATATAGATAATAAGGTGATTGATGAGGTTGTAATTGAAGATCAGGACATACCTTTATTGAATTTTGTAATGAACATTCTAATGAGATGATTGATTCATTTTCTAATTTCAAAGGACCATTTGAAGATTTCGGATTAGTTATAGACTATGACATTGATGATATATGTGAGAATAAATTTGATTGATCCTCCAAGTACCATCTAGTTATAGAAAAGGAAACACAATTTGAAGGTATGTGTGATCTTTTTGCCCATGTTGAATATGATGCCTTCATATTCAAAGTTGACAGCATGCATGGATCATTAAATGAAGAAGACTTTTAGTTTTTAGTCTGATATTTTAAAGCATCTTGATTAGAACTTTTGTAGTGAGCAAGTTGTAGGAGGTGAGGCTAGTTTCTGTATGCATTATGAAAGTGAAGGTGTTGATTTTGTTTTCCCAAATGATTCATTTCATGATGATAATATGATTGGTGAAACTGATAGGGGAAGTAATTTTAGTTTACCTCATGAAAGTTTCGATGATAATTATGTTTATGATAGAGGTAAATAATTTTTTTGAAGTTTGGTGGCTTCGGGTCATCATGTGTACATAGTAGTTGAGTAGTTTTCTTGCTTTCAAAAAAGTTATTTGAGCGAGTTTCTGCAATTAGGTGTGTGGTCTACTTCTTCTAGAGATCTAAAATCTTTCCATGCCTACAAGAGACATGCATCCCTAGATAGAGCCACTATTGGTGCTCAAAATTGCATTCTCATTTTGAGCATCCATTTCAAATTTTGAATCAAATCAAGCCCCATAAATGCCCATAAATAAGATTGTACCTCACTGTACCTTTGAGGCCCCTAAGGTATTTAATGTTTCTAACACCTTCCATTCAGCCTATCCACCTATTCCATGAAGTTCAATTGCCATTTTGAGTTAGTTCGTGAAGTCCCATTTTGAGCAATTGTCATTTTTGCATTTTACCCAAGTGTCAAACAGCAATAGGAGGCTGTGTTTGCAAGTGAATATCTTGCACCCAGAAATGTTTCATGACTTGCCACTTTGCAAGTATCTAGTATCTATACCTGAGAACCTATGTTTTAGATTTTGAGTTGTTTCAAGTTCGTTTGACTAGGTTTTGACTCCCTTAAAATTGGTAGTTTACTATTTTCATGCTTTGGCACTTTGCACCTAATTCTGGGAGGCCCTGTTTGACATGATATAATTTTGACCCAGTTGACCAAAATGTGAAAATTCCTTTTGTGTTGCATTGTAGACATCAAAAACTTTTTATGTTTCAAGTTTCAACTTATGAAAAATCTGTTTGATCAGTTTTCAAACACGATTCCAAATGGAATTTCTATCTTTTTACTGGTGTCATAAAGTGCAGATTGTTTGGTACCCCTGTTTGTGACATTATAATTCCTAATTTGTGATATCCTTGATCAAAGGGATTGTACCACTATGTTTTCCTCTGAAAATACTCCAAGTGTGTCAATTCTTAAGTCTTGACAAATCCATTTACACACTTTTCCAAGTCAATTCCATTTGCAAAAATTGTTATCTTGTCAATGTTTCTAGTCAGTAATTTTGAGAAGCCCACTTTGATCGCTCATCAAATGCATCCTATTGTTTTTCATGAGCCCAAATCATAGATTTATATACTCCTCATGACAAAGTACCAATGCCCTAGTTTTCATTCTCCCAAGTGTCAGTTTACCCATTTTTGAAGCCGAATCCAAACCTAGTTTATTGCTTTTTGACATGTTTATCTCCAGGTGATTCTGAGAAGACCACTCTGAAAGAGAATATCTTTTGACTGGGAATTCGTCATGAGAAAAGATCTGATAGGGTGCAAGTTTGTGGAATAGAGATTCTGTGTGCCAAATTTTAGAGCCCGGTTAGGTGTATGGGTTAGTTTTTAAGGCTAGTTAATGGACCTCCTGACGTGAAATTCACAGTTTGCAAAATAATGGTAAAATTAGTTTTGAATAATTTTTGAGAAGGTCAAATGTGTTTTGAATTAGTACAAGGTGGCTAGTGGATCAATTTGTTGGCTTAGTTGTCTGAAAATGAAAGTTTTTTTTTCCGAACCCACTCTGGGGCCCAACTAATTGCATTAGATTGATGAAGATTATGTGCACATTAAAGTCTTTGAAAGGGAGAATTGTAATTATCCTAATTGCTAAACGTTGCAAGCCATAGAGGATGAATGGATGTTTTAGAAGAATATGTGGAAATCAAAAGAAAGAGAAAATGAGTTGTAGTCAGATGAAGACTTAAGATTGAGAAAGCACTCTCAGAGTATTTGGATTGGTATCTAAATTGACTTATTCAATTCCAATGTTTAATTGAACCCAAGTGATATTCTTGAATTTTTAAGATGCTTATTCATAACATGATTTGGTTCATCAAGGACTTTAGTGAGCAGACTATTTTGATGGTACAAGTGATGGATGGGCCAATGCCTGAACATATATCATTGAGCTGTTGTATTGGGTACTAGGTAAAACCAAATGCCAGCATCAACTGTAATTTTGAAAAGAATGCCTCAATTGAAAATAATCCTCTCACAAAATTTTCTTCGATAGGTCATAAAAGACCACATACAGAAGATAACCTTGTAGCATGTAAATGTTTAAAAGACAACCAGTGTTAACAATGGAAATGTAGTGGTAATCTTTTAGTCAAATTTTGACTCTACTCATAAGCATTGTATTTGAACATCATCAAAGTAGGTAATGCCATAGTAAGAGAGCAGCTTCATGTTTTATACACAAAGTAGCAAGAAGCAAGGGCATGTGAAAAAGACAATGCTGTAGCAAGCAAAAAGGGTGGGAAAATTGCCTGTGTCATAAAAGAATAAACAAAGGAAGCTTGTGTCAATAAAGAAAGGCAGCCATATGAAGAAGCAACCCCACAAATAGCAATCTGCATCCAATAAAGGAGCCCACGTGGAGTATAAACAAGAAGAAACCCATAGTCACTTATAGAGGTAGGGGTTAATCAAAATAGCCAATGCATAGCATGGAAAAGCCACGGCTCAGCCAAGAAGAGGAGCACTAAAAGCAAAGCCTACAGTCTTTAAAAAAGATGCCCAACGCCAAGGAAACATTAGATTGAAGCAATCCACAGTCAAGGATAATGGAAGGAAACATGTTTAAAAAAAATGTTCATACACAGTAAACAAGATGAAACTATCAGCAACAAGCATGTAAGAAAGCCATCCATGCAAAAAGGCGGCAGGGGATATGCAAAGGAGAACAAGGCAACTTCAAAGGGACTCCCACGTCTAGCATAGCAATAGGAAAAATCATCCAATAAAGGTGCAAGCAAGAGTAGAACAAGAGAGTAAGTAACAGGGGTGTCTCATGTGAAGGCATAAATAATAAGGAGCCTCACGTTCAAAGGGAACATGCCACGAATTTTGAGCAAGCCATGGCACATTGAACAGTCCCATGTCATATTAAAAGGAATAGTCAAGTCCATGCAGAAGAATAGAAGGTAGACATAGCAAACAACGTAGAATGATATATCCCACATGTAGTAGGTGCATAAACTTTTAGTGTTTAAATATTGTAGCACTTGATTTAGATGTATCTCAAAGGAAATAGCTTTTAGAAGACACAACCATGTTTGAAGGGCCCTGCGAGCTTGAAAGTCAACTTCTTTTGACTCGTAAGAGCAAAGAGAAATATTTGAGGCTTTACGAGGTTACGACTACCGTAGGGTCAGGAGGAAAATTTCAAAGGTCAACACTCTTATAAGGAGGCCCAACACGTAGGGACTTAAACAAATTTTCAATAATCCTTGATGTTACGTGGAACGCGTAAAAATGTAAAGGAAATTCACATTTGTAAGAGTGTAAAACAAATTTTGAGCTTCTTCGGTGCTATGTTCAAGGTCATCAAAACATAAAGGAAACTTGTGGCCATGAGAAGGTAAGAGAATTTCTCAAAGCTTTCGATGTTACATTTCATTGAAAGCATAGAGGCAGAAATGGAGATGAGAAAGGGTCCGAAGGCTACGGGATATGGAAATTAAATATAATGAGTTAAAATGGTCTAAAAGATTAAATTAATTAATTAATATTTCAAAAACAATGGCCAATAGAAGAATGACAAGTGGCAAAGGGGAGTTTTATAAATGAGGATAAAATGAAATTCAAGAAAAGTTTTTCAAACACATGATGAAAGATTTGAATTAGTTTGAAATTTTATATAGTTCTAACTATATACTTTTTAAAAAAATTCATTTTTAAAGCTTTGATTCAGTCCAAGAGTCTATTTTTCAAATTGCTACCAGGGGGCATTTTTTGTCCAAAATAGGCCTTATCATATACCGTTGGAACCGAGAGAAGCTGAATTTTCTAGATTTGGGATCAGTTTTTGCACAACAATTCACTAGTTCATGTTATAAGCAGTTTTGTAATTTTTGGGGCATTTTAAGTGGAATAAGAAAAATTCATCATGGAACATTAGGATCAGATAAAAGGTAGATATGAAGGCTTTTTGAAGTTTGGATGTGAAGAAAATCAATTCTGAGATATTTTTTGGGCTTTTGAAGGCGAGTTAACTAATTTTCACTTTTTATCTTGTGTTCATTGTAACATCAAAAATGAGTTATGATGATGAATCAAATTTTTGATATTCTTTATGCCTTTAAGAGCTAGAATCATGGGGATTTGCAGTTATAGAGAGAAGGTAGAGAGAAGCTTTTCATTTTCTTGGGAAGGAATTCTAAGGTTACACATGTCAGTTGTAGATTCAATCCAAGAATTGCTTCCTTCCTATATCTTTCTTCCTTCTTCTCTTTTGCAATGTTGTTGGCAGTTTGCTTTGGGTAATACCAGTAGGGTTCCAGTGTTCTACTATTGAAACTAGGATTGTAGATGGTTTTGCTTCCTGACTATTGAGCTGAGCTCTAGCAGTGAAGGCCACACATTTACCCTGTGTAGATTTTCATTTCATATTATGTATTATTGTTCTAAGATACTAAAAATTGATGCTAGATTATGTGAAATATCTTGAGTTATATTTTGTGTTACTAGTTTATGTATTTGGTCTTTCAAAGGATAAATACAAAAGGGGAATTTACATGATTTATTTTATTTCTCTTGTTCTATCTCCTAATTCTTCATGTGTTATTAACTTTGGGATTAAATGGATAATGTTCATTTGATTTAAGGCAGCTTGGATGAGTTGTATGTCAGATCTTTGTTGCTTTTGACTCAAGCAGTCAAGTAAATGCTTCATCATTCTAATAGGGTTTCTAGCTGCATGAGGGGGATATTGCATAAGTATGGGATTAGGGGATTTCAGTTGATAAACTTAATTGCAATGCAATCTAGTTATGTCGTCCTGCTGGTAATGATTCCATGTTTCAATGGATAAGGCACTAATCACAAAATTAGATGCAAGCTAATATGAAGGTTGTTTGCAAAAATTATTTTAATCAAATAAATTCAATTCTTCATGTTGTGTAGTGGGCTGAAAAGAATTAACCCTCACTCAACTTATGAGATTCATAGATTTGCATTTAGCTACTATAGATCTGTGTCATTTCACGAGTTATTAGGAGATATAAGGGGTTTTCATCTACAGTAAATAGATTTAGGGATATGTTTTGCATTGGTATGATATCGATTGAATCTGAAGTCTACCCACCTAGGTCTTGTAAAGCTTGAAATAGAAGAAGGGTCAAACCTTATAGTTGGCCTGGTGTCTAAAATGATGTGTTGAAGATGGGCATTAGTTTCCCCTAGACATGTCATATTCTCATTGGGATAATTAAAAACCCTCCAGTGTTTTAAAACACCAACATGAGGTACCATTCAAAATCTAGTCTTTTGCTTCAGAATATTCATGTGTTGGGATTCTTATGTAGAAGAAAGAAAAATAAGATGGGAGGTCCATTGCTTTAATGAGTTCTCCTCTAAAGAATGTTGAGTTGAACTATTCTAATCTCAAAAGGTAGTTTTTTTATTTGATAAAGGCAGTCAATAAATTCCACAATAATATACTTAGGAGCAAGGTGTATGCAACTGTGCTAGATCTTGTGGTTAATTCATTGCTGATGCAAAATGAGTTGGGAGAAAGATGAGGAAAATGGATAGCGATACTATAAGAGTTTGATTTAGAGATTCAACTAATGAAGTTAGTGAGAGGACAAGGATTAACCAAGATGATAGCTAATAATACACAAAAGATCAACAAAAGATTATAATATTTCAAGTCGATATTGATCAAGGAATAACCACAGATGCATGGTATCAAGATATTGTTTACTATCTTTTCCAAAATTATTACCTCAACTAGATGAATATTTCCTAGTGTAGAGGACTCGAGATAAAATGTGAATCCTATATGCTACAAGATAGGAAACTTTATAAGAGGATCTACAAAGAAATTTATCTAAAGTGCTTGAGACATGAAGAAGTAAAAGAAATTTTGGAATAGTTTTGTGATAAGTATGGCATAGGATATGGATCAATAGAGGCTAGAACCCATATGATTTTGAGTTCAAGTTATTTTTGGCCTACAATCTTCGAAGGCACATTTGAACATGTACGTTCTTGCCAAATTTGTTAGACCAATGCTAATAGGGAGAGACATCTAGCAATGCCACTACAACCAATATTTGAAGTATGCCTTTTTTCAAAGTGGGGGCTAGACTTTATTGGTCCAGTAAATCCATTGTCATCAATAGGACATATGTTGATTCTCATAGCTATAGACTATTGCACATGCTAGGGTGAAGCCAAAACTTTCAAAAAATACACTACCAAAGTGGTTACTGATTTCTTGGAAGAACATATTGTTACTAGGTTGGGATGCCATTCTTCCTTGTTTGTGATAATGGATTAGATTTTACATCAATATTCCTTACCCATTGGGCATTGGATAATCATGTCATAATCAAGTTCTATTCAAATTACTATCCCTAAGGGAATGGTGTACCTTAGTCCAAAAATAAGAATTTGATTATGGTGATAAAACATTTGCTAAAGGAAAATCCTAAAGACTAGAACACTCAACTAAAATATCCATTGTGGAAGAATCAAGTTAGGATAAAAAATGCTTTGGGGACATCCCTATATCTACTTGCCTATGGACAAGAGTCAGTGTTCCCACTTAACCTTAAGATTCTTGTTTTGAAATGCATGAGTGGGTATGCTAAAGATACTGACATGGTTTAGACTAGATTAATGAATCTCTTAGAAATGGATGAGAAAAGGACAACTTCTTTAGAGCATATGGAAAAATACTAGGCTATCATTAAAAGGTGATTTGATAAGTGGGCCACAATAAAATCTTTTAGAATATCCAACCTTGTTCTTCTATGTGACAAGGAGAAAGAAAAGTTGGGCAACCACCCTAAGTTTCAATGCTTGTGGATTGACCCTTATCAAATTTTAGAAATTTTAGTAGAAAATAATTTAATGGTGAGTTCCTTACAAGGGGAATTGGTCCCATTTTCAGTCAATGGGTAGTTCCTAAAATATTACTTTGAGGCCTAAAACCATAAAACATTTCAAAAAGAAAATTTACTTTCTGCAAGTGTGTTTTCTTTTAGTTGTGTGCTTAATTTTAGTTGTTTATTTTCTTTCAAAGTTGTGTCAATTTGAGGGTTAGGTGAAATCAAGTCTCTTTCTTGACATATTTCATAAACCACTCTTTCTAGTTTCAACTTTTGGGAAGAGATATTTCTATGTCAAAGTATTCAAATGATTTCTATTCTTATACCAATTGATGATGGATGTTACTTGTATTCATAAGCGACTTCAAGTCTTGAAATTAGAGTTTTAAATTGATAGCTCTCATTACTTTTCTAATTTAAAGATTGACTATCTTGGTATTTTCAAATCAAGGTTGATGATAGCATGGGATAGTTGAAAACTTGTTGGTTCTAATAAAAGGTTTTGTTCAAAGAATTGTTAAGATCACTACTTAGTATGAGAGTTTCCAAAATTTATTAAAAGAGCAATGTAGAGGTTATCAAACTAAAAAATAATTGTGTTCCTTACAAGGGGAATTGGTCCCATTACTAGTCAATGGGTAGTTCCTGAAATATTACTTTAAGGCCTAAAAGTAGAAAACATTTCAAAAAGAAAATTTTAAAAAGAGAAAATTTACTTTATGCAAGTATGTTTTCTTTTAGTTGTGTGTTTAATTTCAATTGTGTGTTTTCTTTCAAAGTTGTGTTAGTCTGAGGGTTAGGTGCAATCAAGACTCTATCTTGACATATTTCATAAACTAGTCTTTCTAGTTTGGACTTTTGGGAAGAGATATTTCTATTTCAAAGTATTCAAATGATTTCTATTCTTATACCAATTGAGGATGGATGTTAATTTTAGTCATAAGAAACTTTAAGTCTTGAAATTAGAGTTTTCAATTGATAGCTCTCGTCACTTTTCTAATTTAAAGATTGACTATCTTGGTGTTTTCAAATTAAGGTTGACGGTAGCATGGGATAGTCAAAAACTTGTTAGTTCAGATAAAAGGTTTTGTTCAAAGAATTGATAAGATCACTGCTTAGTATGAGAGTTTCCAAAATTTATTAAAAGAGGAATGTAGAGGTTATCAAACTAGAAAAAAATTGAGAAATGACACTAATTTCTTCACCACATAGTCTAAGCGTGGTTAGGGTACAGAAAGAATAAAAAGAGAAAAGTGGTGTTAAGAATGAAAGATTCCAAATGGTCTAAGAAAGGTAATGTGACAATAGGGATATGCACTCTAAAATGGCAATCCAATATCTATATAAATTACTTCATGTAAGAATCAAATGGAAATGTATGAGCTCTATGAAGTAGAATCTAGAAGATTACTCTAGACATCAAATGCAACAATGATAACCCGTGAAGAGCCGTCAGAATGGATTCTCCCATCTGGTTAGATAGTGATTGATACACATGATCTATGAGAATTCTTGATGAATGAACTAGTGGAGTGTAATATTGTTCCCAACTTGCTAGAAGATCATGATAGACTACACCTTGAAATGTAAAAAGAAATGAACACACTATACAGACATTAAGCTTCAACATTCTAGATTCTAAAGTTTTGATTATAAAGGAACTTGAAAGCTGTTGAAAGAATTTGAGATTTAGTTTTTATTTTACACATGTATGAAGAATTCTTTCTGGTGAAGAAATGAATTTTTCATTTCTTCCATTTTTTGGGGCTACTTGTTGTGGTTCCATAATGCACACCCCATTTCTCTGAGAAATGAGGACCCCCTAGTAAATTTTTGTTCCCCAAACCCCTAGTTTGGGCTTAGGTCATTTGGAATTCCCCTTGGAGTCTAGGTCTAGCCCCTGCCTCTAATTGAGAAGCCCCCTAGTGTTAGAAATAGGAAAATTTGGAAGAAAAGACTATTTTTGTGCATAAAAGAGCACTTAGCACACATGCACATCTTTCCAAGGTGCGCAGGTGCACTAAATTTTCAAGTGCACACCCTTTTCCCTTTGGATATGTGTACTTGTGCATGTGCATAGCTCCAAAGGGCATGCACACTAGGTCTGGGCCTATATAAGCTAGGGACCCCTCCCCCTTACCTCATTCCTCTCCACACTCCTAGTTCAACTATGCCTCCACACCTCAGAAAGTGCACTCGACCCTACAAACAACATAAGATACATAAATGTTAGGACATCAAAGGTGTGTGTGCACCTTTGTTCACACAAAACCTAAAACATGAAGAACTAAAAAAACCTTAGGCATTAAGACTATGAAAGGTGTTCACATGGGTACCTATTCAAGATTTGTATTTTCACACCTTTTCTTTTTTCAACCTAAAAAATAAGCTAAGGAAACACTTAAGGAAAGGTGTGCACATGCACACCCCATCAAGGTGTGCATGTGGGCACCCTTTATACACTCCAAAGCATAAAGGACTTAGTTCAATTCCCCTTGCACTTGCTTCACATGTGTGCAGTTGTGCACATGCACATGTGTGCAACTGTGCCAAAATGGTTATAGAGGAACCATCTAAGTGCACCTTTTGCACCTATCAAAGTGCACAAGGTGTGCTATTTTGCATTCTAAGGCCCATGGGGGGTATTGAATTGATTTTTCACTATTTTGGAGCATTTGGGCTAGGTTTTTTGATAATTAGGGCTTATTTTGGGTTAGATTTTTAGTTCTTCAAATTAATATATATTTTTTGTGTAGATAAAATGACATCCTTGTCATCCTCACTTATAGAAAAGATTGTTACAAAGCCTATAGTGTTCAAATACCAAGGTACATTGAAGAAATACCACTTTCAAGATGGACATGTAGAAATTAGACATACCAAATTGGGTGATATTGACTAAAACATGTTCCTCACTATTTGCAACAAGCCCAAAGAGAGATCTATAATGGTGTCAGCACTTATCTTATCATGGCTAGTAAATGTGGTAGCCCATTCTACATTAGTGCAATCTTCAAAACTCATCTTGGCCCTTTCTGTGTGCTATGTTATGAAAGAAAAGGTTGTTAAGAGCATCATAGGTGAGATAGTCCTAGACCTTTGACCTTGAAACATAAAGAAGGTATTTCATCTCCCTAGAGTTTATTAGTTGTAGATATTCTATGAAGGAGCCTAAAGATGGTATCAAGAGAATGAAAAGGAAGCCAAAGAGATAATACAATCATCATTTTTTATTAATAGAACACTAGTGGGCTACAAAGTCGACAAGATAGACATAGCCCAATGATATATGAAAGATGATGTGGGACATGCCATCATGATTTTAAGTAGAGTTGTGGGCCTATTGATAGTTGAACATCTTCATATCTAGATGGTCTATTTCATTAAAACCATTAGAGCGACCAAGATACCAATTGATTGGGCCACAATGTGGAGTGATAACCTAGTGAGCAAGTAGTAGTTGTTGAGGCCGACCCCAATTTTTGTACATCATCATATTTGTTGTACTTATTGGTGAAAAGGACAATTGACTACCCAACACTTCACAAAAGGGGAAGCATGCAAGATGAAAATGCTTGGCCCTATGTGGTATATCCTCAGCTAGTAAAGAAGAAGCTCTTAAATCAGAGAAAAAAATATAAGATCATGAATGATGGATTTATATTTGCAATCATCTAATTCATAGAGGTTGATTATGCTAAAAGGATATCAATAGAGGTAGCACTAAGGATCGTAGAGATCGATACCTACTACATCTAGTTCAAAACATTCACTTACCTAAAGGTGCACTGACAATTTTGAAGAAGTAATAATGTATCAACAATTAACTGTTGATTCCTAATTTAGTGCATTCTATGCATTGAAAATGCATTTTGATGGCATTTCAACTCCTACAAATGTCTAGAGAAGGTCAAGCTTCCATTTTTACTGCTTCTAGTGACCTTAGATCCTCTTGAAACTTCCTTCTTCTTATCTCCTTCTTTTATTATTTTAAGTCATGTAAATTCTCATGCACCCATTAATTGATATAAAACAAGGGTTGAGCCCTACTTAGCACCATTTAGAGATTCAATTTGTATATAATTAGATTTTAGCATATGTTTGCATGATAAGATCTCTCACTTTCAAAAAAAGAAGGATATGATTTCTTATAAATGTAGGGATGTAATATGTAATCTGGGCCATTATTTTGATGCAATAATATATCTTATTGGTGTGGCATAGTTATTTCCAAAGTGTGTTGCTTTTGTGAATGCATGTTCATGAATAATAATGGAGCCAATGGTTTTATTGTATTGTTATGATTGTGCAATCTTTTAGTTCTAGTGTTTGCCTCATGTTTAACAAATTCTACTAATGTACTGAGTTAGAGAAAAAATCACCTATTGTTCCTACATAGCTTCTTATCTTGCATGAGTGCACTTTTTGTGGCCTTGCAATTTGATGAAAAGTGAATTTTGTTTCAATTATTATTAAGTTTCCATTGATGATTGCATCATTGGAATTGAGGTAGGGCTACTCCTATTTTCATTATTTTCCTACCTGATCTTTTTGATTATTTCATTCACAGATGTGGTCTTACCATGGTGTATGTTTGCTAGGAATTTTCCCTTTCAAGTTATTTTCTTTAATCTCTTGTTACCCTATCTTTGTTATTTTATTTTCTAACACTTGCTTAAAATAAGAATTGATATAGTTTCATCAATAAATTGCATTCATCATAAAATAGAAAATACCAAAAATATATCTCTTTTGTGGTTACTTTTTGAGACAACAAGAAAATCAAACATCTTATCCAAAATTGGTTGGAACTAGAAAAGGCCTCCTCATGAACATACACATTTATCTTTAATTGAGCAGATTCTAGTAGGTCACAAGATTGCTTGGAACCTTGGAGTTGATGCTAGATTAACTTTGCAAGAGAGGAATTTGAAAGGATTCCTGTCATTAAAGCATCGTGCCAAAAAAAAACTCAAAAAATAGCTTGGTTAAGGCCATCAAGCTATGAAATCAACATTGATGAGGCTACTATAGCCATAACAACACTATTAGATGAACCTATCGATAAAGATGCAAAGCTATTCAATAGATATTAGACTACAAAGGTGAAAATCATAGTGTATATAAATGTTACCAAGATGAATAAGCATATGAAAGGAATGATAGAAAATTTAATAAGAGTACTTGGAGAAGGTACAAAACAAGAACATGCATTATAGATCACTAAGGGAAAATGAAAATACATATCAAGTGATGAAGAGGAAGGTAATGAAGAAGAAGAGGTTGAAGGTAAAGGGATCTATAAGTCCTCACACAAGGACTACAACAAACAATACAGAGTTGCAACACCCTATATTCCAAGGGAAAGAAATTGAAGAAAAAGATGAAGCAGTCCCCACTAGCCATGAAGGGTAAGCCAATTAGCTTTGATGAAGAGATAATGGTCCCTAATTGGGAAAAATCTAATTTAAGTGTTGAAAAAATGAGAAAACTTAGTTATTTTATATATAGAAAGGCCAAGAAAGAGGAGCTACGAAGAGAGCATCAACAACGACAAGTACTCTATGATATTAAAGATACATTTCTAGAGACTATTGATGTAGACAACTTAGATGAAAAGGTCCCCATTATAGAATATTTGGTTAATATTATTGAGAAACTCAATAATCCTAACATGGAAAAAAGAGAAAAAATGATGCAAAGGTCAAAAAGAAATTTTGGGAATAGAGTGATAGAGAAAGTAGCAACTGAGATTACACTCAAATAGGTTGAACTCTTGACCCTTGTTACTGATTTGAAAAAGTTAGTGCATAATTTAAACACATTGTTTACTAAATTATTTGATGTCTCCACATTCACCAAATAAATTAGGGAGAAGATGGACAAGATTGATGTTGATCTACAAAAGAGTGGTAAGGATTTGAACATGGACCCCAATTCCAATTCAATATATTTTTCTAAGATTAGATTTTTGTAGGGCAAGCAATCATAATTATTGTATGAGGAACACAACATAATATCAATGGTCACACTTATTCAAGCATTATGATTGCCTCATTTGGAGGTGATGCAACAACATCTACAGATTTCCAAGAACCTCATTCAAAGTCAAAATTTATCTATAGCTGATAGTATGTTGAACTTGGTGGCCAAATTAGAGATAAAGAGACTAGTTCTTGAGACACTCAAGAACAATTGGGACAACACAATGGCTATTATATTAAGATTACAACAACCATTTTTGGATGCATTTGTTATAGTCCCTAGTCCACAATTAACTATCACTAATATTTGACATACATGACAAAAACAAGGGAGAAATATTTGTAATCAAGTATAAAGAGATTGGATAATTACATATCTTGTATTGGAGTAATAAGAAGACAATTTTTGGTTTGATGTTGAACAAAATTTTTTTGGAAAATAGTTTGAAAATAGAAGTTACAACATAATACATGATGAATGAGAAGGGGGAGCTAAATGTTTTGAAGATTTTTTTATGTATAATTTTTTTATATTGATACATTTTTTTGCCACTAATGTCAAAGTGGGTGATTTTTGACCCTAAAGGGAATCTTGATATTGTCTATTAGTGCTAAACACTTATTCATTTACAAGGTGGAGTTGGTCAGTCAACACTATGATCGAGCCACAATGAAGGTTGAGCTACAAAGAATAGAAGTGCACAAGTTCAATATGTTTCGAGCACATAGTAGTCATTGGGCATTTAGTTGTTTCTGAGCTATCCAGAAGGTAACACATGATATAAGATGAGTTATACATGATTTAAGCAATTTAGAGAGGAAACAATTTAAGTCAAGTATAGTATATGTTGAGGATTAATGGGAAGAATAAAACATGATTGAGTGTCAGATTTTAGATGTGTCATGTCATGTTGTTTTTGTATATGAGCATGGAATGGCATAAAATGTTATGTAAACCATTTTGCTGAGCATGAAATATGTTTCTATGATCAAGATGGAGATTAGGAAGGTGATTACACCTGTTATTCGATATCACTAATCTCTTTGTATGCAAAAAACCAATTAGAAAATAGGAAAGCTTAAGCCAAAAAAAAAGATGAATGATAATCGTTGACTATATTCTAGAATATAATTAAGATGGCTATATACATAGGGTTTCAAGGTTGAATATGTTGTTTTTTCAATTTGGAGGAATGCATGGAGGCAAAGCTAAAGGAGAATCAATGAGTATCAAGTATTGAAGGGCTAAAGGAAACCAAGTAGTGTAGTAAGTAGATATTGCAGAATAGTCACATTGAGGTGATAAGACATTGGAGAGAGAAGGTCCATTATCAACAAATTAGTGTAGACCAAAGGATCATGGTTTTGTTACATTCTAACCAGTGTATCTAGTGAATCTCTTGATAAAGTGGTCCTAACAAACCTTTTGTAAATCTCCCAACATATTACTCACTTAGTTGTGAAGTTTAAATCCTTATGTAAAGGTAAACTTAAGAGTCTTCTATTATTTCATCAAAAAAGACTGCTCACATGGTAGATCAGTCAAAGTAATAAAGTTGTAGCCCTAATAGGTACTTTATTATTGCACTTTGTGGGTGTCATCCCCACCATAGTTTTACCTTCACATTGGAGGTTTTTTATGTCACAAAATCTTGTGTCTTGTTTTTTACTTGTTTATATGTGTTTTGATCATGTTAGTAGATGTTAGATATGTTATTATATGATATTGTATGATTTATTAAATACAATATTAATTTTATTGAGGTATCTCGTGAATTATGTTTAGTATGGTTAATGTTTGAAGTGGTAAAAGTTTTTGGAGATTTCCATTCATGTCCCCTCTTAGCATCTCACTTTCCCAATCAGAATTCCATTACTATTTGTCTCCTAAGTCATGATAATATTTTCTTTTTTTTCTCTCTTTATTTACTTTACTAAGAGTTTGAGGAAACTCATTCTCCTACTACATTAGGGGATACATATAGCATCTTAAAATGGACACATTGATTTCCTAGACCATGGATGGATTTGTGCTCGATGCTCTCATTATCCTATTTTCTCCCACCTTTTTCCTAAATATTTTTTCATCCCTCCTAAACTTTATGTTTCCTACCCTTTCCCTCCTCTAAGAATAGGCCAAACTAGGTCAACCTCTTCCCCATTGATTATGAGGCTTAGGATTTGAAAGGTCTCATGATTTTAATTTGTTAACTCTCACTCTCCACTCTACCTATATTATCTTTCCACACAAAAACTAGCATATAAGATAACTTGGAGGATTCATTTTTCAACAAACATGCTTTCATGAGATCACACTTTTAATCTACAAGTATTTAAGCAGTTCAAGCATTAAAGGCATTCAATAATTTCAAGCATTCAAACAAGGAATATTTTATCAAGCATTGAAGGATTCTTTGTGAGCATTTCCTCTTCAAGATCTAGAACTTTTTTGGCCATAAAAGGAGGACATATATGTACATTGAGGCATTCATAATATTTTTCATTGATGCACATCTACATTCATGGTGCTATAATGTGGTTATGGTAGATTCATTGTAACTTGTCGAGATATCTTACATTTAGATACCCGAATTCAACATCTACAACATACAAAAGGAAAAAATCCTTATTGAAAAGAGTTTCTACAAGAAAGGCTAATATTTACATTTATCTTGTTTCATTCATTTATATTTATATTTCTCTTTCAAGATCAATTCCTCAATCTAGGGCTTTACCAAGGAAAGCCCTCATCCCCAAACAAAAAATAAATTATTTCCATATGTAGGAGCAAGATTGCAAAATTTTTGTTAACAATCCAAAAATAAATTTATGAAATCTTTTCAAAAAACTTGGGTCAACTTCATTGTAGTGCCCCAAGAACACAATGACCTCATAGGAATCACTCTACAATAGTTACAACCAAGTTGACTTTCTCTTTGCTACTTTTCTATAAAATAAATTTCTAGGGTTTTCTAGGTTTTTAATTTTTTTTTCAAAGATCTACAATCATACATTTAGTTACAAATCTAAATCTACACTTTTCAGAGCTAAATACAACTTTCTCTACACATTTCAAGGTGTGCCCTTTATATCTGATTTCCCTTCATAAATTTAGCTTAGATCCATATCTTAATTGGGTTGATTGTATACATGTAGCATCTATATCTTCATTATTTAATTTATTAGATCAATTTTTGCATATAAAATGTCACACATGGGCCAAATAATGTATTTACTTATAATGCATTCCTTTACACAATTCAAATTCAACATTAGCACCCCTTTCCTTTGGGCATTACTAATCTAATTTAGATTATAAGGAAGAATCCTAGTTGGAGATTTTCTTTTTCCCTCAACACACATATCTTTGAATATTTTAGTTCCCAAAAGGTGGAGGCCTACATCATATTAAAGTGCTTCTATTTTTCCACTAAACATTAAAATTCTTATACTTTTTTAGACTACAACAATATTCCTCAACAAGAAATTGTATACATAAACATCTCTAATCACCAATATTTATTAAATGTCTTTTGAAATTGAAGAGACACACATTTGGAGGGAAAAGATAGTAAAATATGGTAAACATAGTAATGTTTTTTTGGCTTCATACTCCCAAAAAGCTCCCACCTCAAGTCTAAAAACTACAACAATACTAGAGAGATTCCCCTACTTTGTCTCTACTGTTATTCTTTATAATACCTAGAGAATGTCAACTAAATTTTAACTTCTCATGTGGGATAAACTTTGAAAGTGAATTATCTATATTTTCTTTGGTTTCAATATTCTCTACTTAAATTTATATGCCCTCAAGGGAACTTTGAATGAAATGGAAATAGACTTCAATCTATTTAGTCCAACTATGAAAGACAATATTTTTTGAAAGTGAATAACACATTTTCTATTAAAAAATAAAATAGAACCTTTTTGACAAAAATTAAAATCACCAAATAAGAATTATAACCAAATTATCTCTTTTCCCCTTTAGTAAGAGAAATTTTTTTAGGGTTTGTTAAATAAAGTGAAACTACATGTTGTAAATTTGGCACCCAATTGATTACTACTCCAACAAATGGAAATGCATAACCAATAGTAGATTTTATATTATTGAAATTTCCAACCATATCCAAATTAGTAAATCCTTTTGATGATGAATCATTACCACCAAAAATAAAATAAATTCAGAAGTTCCTTTCAAATATCTCAAGATCTATTTGACTACATCCCAATGGTGCTTACCCCAATTACTCATAAATTTTATTACTAATCCCATTGCATGGGAGATTTCTAGTTGATTGCACATAATAACATACATAAGATACCTACAACTAAAAAAATATGAAATGAACTTCATTTCTTTTGTTCTTGTGTATTTGGACACAAGGCTAAAGATAGATGAAAGTGATTAGCAAAAAGAGTATTGACCATTTTGGCATCCCTCATGCCAAACCTTTCCAAAACTTTGAGAACATAATTTTCTTGGGATAAATTGATCTCTTCCTTCCACCTGTCCTAGATAATGGTCATACCAAGTATCCATCTTTCTATCCCTAAGTACTTTATTCCAAACCTTTATGGTAACCTTTGCTCACTTCACAAATCAACTTCATTGACTAGTTGGTAACTAACATATCATCAAAATAAATAAAGAAAAGGATAAAAGTTCCATTCCATAAATTTTTTTAATACACACACATATTAGATTCACAATGTACAAAATTATTCTCAATAATAAAGAGCTCAAACTTGAGGTACCATTGCCATGGGTCTTGCTTAAGACCATAAAACTCCTATTCAACCTAACATATACATGTTCCTATCCATATTTTACAAAACCAAAGGGATGCATAAGATAAATATCTTCATTTAAGTCACCAAAAATGAAAGAAATTATTACATATAGCTATTCAAGTTCAAGATTATGAGATATCTATATCTACTATCTATGCCTTTGTATACACTACTACGAATATTGTCAACTTTAAAGCTAGACATGTTAATGGAAATGGTAATGGCTAAGTATCCACCCTTTTACTTTATGTTGGTGCTACATGAACATAATCTACTAGAAATATGCTATATGAGGATAACCTAGAAATGGAATATAGCTTACACATTGTAAAACAACTAATAATAACTTTTTTTAGAAGTTTCCTACACTTGATTAAAGATTTGTAAAGAATTGATGAAGCCTTTTGAACTAGAGGTGATTTTATGAGATAGCCCCTAAGTCTCCCATTTATGTAATGATCTATGGTGGCAACTTCAAAACCCTCTTGAGCCATTAGTGTTCTAGTTACACATCATGACTTTTGTACAATGACACATGAGATGACTAAGGAGTTGTGAAGATATTTGTAAAGTGTGAATAGAAAATATAAAAGAGAGAATACAAAAGACCTAATGATTTATAGTGTTTTTAATTTGGCTACATCCACATTCAGTAGGGGAAATCTCTTATTAATATTCTTATGTTTATTTACACACTACAATAGTATGTTGCAACACAAAAATGAATACATAAACATCTCCAATAACCAATATTTATAAAATGCCTTATAAAATTTAAGAGACATATTTTGAGGAAAAAGAATAATAGAAATATAATGGAAATAATAATGTTGGTTGGGATTCACCTCGCAACAAACTCCCACTTGATTTCCAACAACTTCTACAATGTTAGAGAGGTTCCCCTACTTTTCTTGTTCTATTATTTATCTACAATACTAAGAGAAGCTTAGCTAAACCTAAAATTCTTCCATGGGATAACTTTTGTAGGTGTATGAATTGGAATCTCTTTGGTGTCAGTCTTCTCAACTTGAATTTTTCCCTACCTCCTTTCCCCCAAAGTGTTCTTTGAATGAAATGGAAGTGTGCTTCAATGTATTTAGTTTTACTATGAAAGACAATATTTTTCCTAAGTGAATAAAAAAATTTCTATCAAAAAATAAATAGAACCTTTTCATAAAAAAATTAAAATCGCCAAATATGTGTTGTATCCAAATAATCTCTACTACCCCTTTAGCAAGAAACAAATGTTTAAATGTTTAGTTTCAAAATATTGAAGAAAGTAAAACTACCCATTGCAACATTTACACCCAACTAATTGTTGCTCTAGAAAATGTAAGTGCATAACCAATATTAGATCTTCTATTGTATAATTTTACAACTATATTTGAATTATTAAATCTTTTTAATGATGACTCCTTGCCATGAAAACACAAAAAATCATAAGTTCCTTTGAGATACCACAAAATTCATTTGACTACATCCCAATGGATTTTACCCGAGTTACTTATAAATTTGATTAGTAATCCCACTATATG
Source organism: Cupressus sempervirens (assembly GCA_028749045.1). NCBI lineage: Eukaryota > Viridiplantae > Streptophyta > Pinopsida > Cupressales > Cupressaceae > Cupressus > Cupressus sempervirens. The sequence goes on from CM053784.1 coordinate 364,109,407, forward strand.
AGTAATATCTAGATGAGTGCACATAATAGAACACATAAGGGTTCCTATAGATATTTGACATTACAGTCAAGTTTGTTTATTTTTGACACACATAATCAAATGGTTAGTAGCTATTGAGCTTATCTTGCAAGTAATTTAGGCTCTGCCAAGTTCTACAATTGCTACTAAGTTCAAGAAACATCATTCAGTTAGCAACGAGTAGTATCTACCAAGTTGGTAATTATTAGTGTAAACCAAGCTTCATAGTATTTACCAAGTTTCTTACTAAAAACTGAGTTATCTAGTGTTTACTAAGTTTGTAGATTTAGTGATGTGAATCTAGTGTTGACTGAGCCAGGATGTATCAAAAAAGTGATTCAATTTATACCAAGCTAGTAATAATAGTGTTGACCAAGCTATGAAGTGTCAACCAAGTGATATGTCAAGTTTCATAGTGTTCATTGAGTCACTAGTGCTAACCATGTTCATACTACTTGGAAGTGATTAGTATGAACTAAGCTTCGACATCTACTGAGTGCATGATGATGTTGAGTGTTGAAAATGATTGTCAATTATCAGAACCTCACCAAGTTTGTCTTTAGAACTTGAGTACCATTAGTTGGGCCAAATTTTTGTATTTTGGTGGATATTGTATTGTAGCCAATTTTGATGAATTGTAAATTGGATTGGTATATATATAATGTATTGCATCACATCCAAAGAAGAATGGTATGAATATGGAAAGATACATGTAAGAGTAGAAGTGTGAAGTAATAAGGCTACAAGTAGTATAAGGAGCAACACAGATTTATCTATCAAAATAAGGTGATCATTATACTCAAAAGGAATCTCATTCAGCAAATCAAAGTTGCAGATCAGAGATCAACCATTGGTTCATCCTAATAGGTGGAATAGTTAAATCATTTCAAAGGTAGAATTAACAATCTTTTGTAAATCTCTTTACCGAATGCATAATTCACTATATGTTTTGTAAATCCTTTTATAAGGTGGACCTAGTAGTCCTTATTGCTCCTAATAGGTTAGATCATTAGAAGTGATCATTGTAAGCCTTAATTGCCCAACTTTATACTATAGTACTAAAGCTTGTGGGTATCATCCCCACCCTAGTTTTACTTTCTATTTGGAAGGTCCCTCGGTCACCATATTGCATGTCAAAGTGTTATGAATGTTGTAATGCTTTTAGTTTCTCATGCATGCAATTAGATCAAAATACATATGAAAGATTAATTGATAAAATAAGAATAAGTTTTATTTTTTCTTGATTCACTCTTTCCCTCTTAGTAACCTATCCTATCTTATATTTCCAACAATTGGTATCAGAGCTTTGTGGTTCTCAAAGAAGAAGTTTAATATCTTGAGCAAAGATTAGAAGCAATGGAGGTATTCAAACTTGATAAGGCTATTGAAAATGAAAATATGGATTTGGAATTGGCTATTGGAAACTTAACAAATCAAATGAGAAACTCTCTCAATCCTTGAAAAGAAGAAAATATCTTGTAGTATAGATCAATGAAAAACTCTACACTAAAGAAAGAATTAAAGATATCCATTTAGAAACTAATTTAGATAAAGAAAATGAGGCAATCAAAGAACTATTAGAAAAGAATGGTAATCTTCAAGAAGAAGTTAGAAAGCTAAAAAGAGAATAATAAATTCAATCAGTAAGATTGTGTAAAGTCATGAAAGAAAAAGACAAGGCAAAAGAAGAGATAGAAGGAAAAAACAATGAAATTTAGAATCTATCCCTTTAATAGACATACTTCATTGATCATCTTGCTAATGCAAATGAAGAAATCATGAATCTAAGATTAGAGAATGAAAGATTGCAAAATGATCTAAACAGTTAAAAGAAAACCAATGAAAGGATGATGAAATCTCAAGCAGACATGAATTAGTTGAATGAGAAAAATCAATATAGATAGAAAGGAAATGTAGGAATTGGATATATAGGAGAAGGTGAATCATCCAAGCAAAGAGCTCAAAAGAATCAAAGGCTTACGTGCAATCACTATGGTAAGTTAGGTCATACATCAAACAAATGTTGGATTAATGGTAAAGCTAAATTCAATGGAAAATGTTACGATTGCAATAAGCATGGTTGTAGAGCTAATGAATGCAAAGAGAAACCTAAATTTTAAGGAAAATGTCACAAATGCAAGAAGCATGGGCACAAATATTTTGAATGCAAAACCAAGATATTGAACCTAGTAGAATAGATTGTGAAAGCTATATTTGGTTGGGACTACAACACATGGTGTAGATACCACTACTATGGAGAATTTGGACACATTGGAGAAAACTATGTGAAACATCACATGGGGACAAGAGACACCACAAGAAGATGTTTTATTTGTACAGATCTTGGACACCTTGCCAAGAACTATATGAAAAATAGAAGGATAGAAGATGAAAAGAAAGCCAACGATGATGACATCAAAAAGCAAATGAGACAGTAATGGATTTTGAAATCTTCTAGAAATACAAGTTTGAGCCATGAAGCACATGTCACTCAAGAATTGGGTGAATCAAGCATTTCTACTTGATCCATCATAGGGATAATTGGAACTAAGACTCTAAAGTAGACATCTTACATCAATTCCAGTTAGCTAGAAGGAAAGATCCATATCAGCATTCAAGATGCAAAGGGATCACTAAGTGTCTAAAAAAAATCTAGACCTTATTGAGCTAGGTTGGGTTGCAAGACCCTACTGAGCAAGGTTAGGAATAACTAAACATTGTGTGGACACCAATTTATGGATGACTTTGTCGAATGCTAAGACTAAACCTAGTGGAAGATAGCATGTCACTCAACAAGTGATCATACCAAGCATTTATGACAATTAGAAAGTGAAATTTGTTAAAAAAGGAAGAAATCAAATTCATTTGTCATTGTGAATTTTTAAAGAGCTGTATGTGAAGAGAAATTTTTGCATATCCAAGCAACCTGTGTGATTTTTTGTCAAAGTTTTTCATGTTTTCATAAACCCTACTAAGCATGGCATCCTCCAACAACAAGAAAAAGAAAGGATCTGAGATGTTGGTTCGAAGAGTTGATTAGAAGGCACCAAAATTCAAGTTAAGTCTGGAAATAGAAGAAATGCTTGACCCAACCAAAGATTAGTCATGCATTCCACCAAAGGTACTATTAGTTAATGATATTCACTCATATTTTCATTATTCAATTCAAGACATTGTGACCCTAGAGATGGATGAGGCTCTAGAAAAGTTATGCATGAATGGTGTGTTAAAACCTGAGCATCAACACTTGGAGACCAAGGGTTTAACCCACATTCCACATATGCCTTGAGATTTCTAGATAAAATGGGTAATATTCATCCTTATCCATGTACACAATGGATAGCTATGGTTAGATAATCCTATTCCAATCATTAAGTAAATGATTCATTGAACCATAGGGTTCCCAATGTTGAACAAGGAAAAGACTACCAAAACTCTAAGTCGGGTAGAACTAGAAAAAAAAACTCATGCCAAATAGGATGGAAGAGGTTTTAAGATCAGCTATGTAACTAACATGGAGCTGAAATTTGGTATACATGTGATAGAAAATAAAATCTATAGCTCCAATCATCTCAACAACATATCATGTGAGGCATTTGATCTGGCTCTCAAGATGGTGAAGAACAACATGTCCTTCAACCTTGCCAAGCTAATGCTAATTCAATTCAACAAGAACATGGAGAACATCAAAACTTTGAAGAATAACTTGTGTAAGTTTGGTTCACTCTTGAACTATTTATTCTTATTTGTGCAAAAATTTTCCCCTTAAAAGGTGTATTCATATGGAGAAAAGATGTACTAGTGCTATACTAGATCAATGAGTATATAGCAGAGATGGGTGAAAACTATATTAGTATCATGGATAATTATTTTGATTAATTCAAGGAAAACATAAATAATATATTCAAAATTCCCAAGAAACATGTAGAATATTACAAGGATGACATTTTTTTAATGGTAGATTATGACAAGGTATACATTCATGTAGTCAAATCTAGAGTGGTGTGGGTTAAGCCTCCAAGATATGAGGTTAATATTGATGACACCAAGGACACCATTAAGGCATTGTTGAATGAACTTATGGATCCCAAGGCTACATATTTTGGTACTTGTGATGAAGCCAGATCCATAATAGAACTTAAAATAAAGCATCCTCAAGAAGTCAACAAAGGAAAGAAGAGGATAGCAAAGCTAAGGCAAACAAGTTCTAATCTCTTATTGAGAGAAGGTAAAGGAGATTTTGTGGAAGAAGATGATATAGAAGATGAGGTAGAAGAAACTAAATCAAAAGAAGAAGAGCCAATCGAGAACAAAGGTAAGGTTATCATAACCAGACCTACCAAGTCATCTACTAAAGTATTCACTAGAAGAGCATCTAGATCAAGGAAGAAGTTGAAATTAGCTAAAGAGGAAGTGGAGAAAGTTATTTTCAAACAACCTCCACCTACAATTTAAGAGAGACTAAAGAATACTGATTTAGGAGCTAGCATGGAAAAATTTAAATCACTAAGATATGAGACCAAAAATATAGATGAGAAGAAACAAGTTGAAGACATGATTATGTCCAAGCTAGGTAAATGGAAATATTCACTATATTCACTTGTGCAACAAGTTCTTAATGAACTAATGGAAAAAATCAAACCAATATGGGAACATTCCAAGAAGACTACAAAGGATATATTTAAATTGACTCTGAGGTAGCTATTGTGGTTCCATAATCCATGCCCTATTCCCTAAGACGAATGGGGACCTCCTACTTTATTCTTTTGGATGTTGGGCTCCTAATCAGGGATCCAAATTTTTTGGGGTCTTATCTATCCCTAAGTTCATGTCCTGAGTCCTGGTTGAGAAATCCTATAAGAAAAAGTCAAATTCAAAAGTAAAATGTCAAAAAAAATGATGCACACCACCACAACTGACATGGTGCGTGGGTGCACAATATTGAAGGGAAACACACCACCTTTGGTGATGAACCACTGCACAGCTATTCACTGGCATAACACCAAAGGTAAGGTAGGTGTGGCTATATAAGCTCCACCCCCCTTTGTCTCATATTATCTCATTTTCATTTTCTCTACACGTGGATAGCCTCTACACTTCCTTCACACGTGCCTCCACATCAAGCTAGGTGTGCCCAAAAAAAAATTGATCTCCTTTGCTACACCATTGAAGTTGCACACTTAGTCAAGTGCACTGTCTAGTCATTGGCTTGCATGAAGAAACACAATTATATAGGTATGTACTAGCACACCTCACTTGGTGTGAGAGTGCGCACCAATACCCTACAAAAAAAAGACATACATGCAAAAACAAAACATGAACCTTAAGGGGGCATGAGGTAGTGCACCTAGCTTATTATGCACCTTCCCTTTGCACACCACACACACCAAAGAACAAAAATCCTCAAAGAAAAGGTGCACACTTCAACACCCAGATAGGTGCACTAGTGTGCACCTCTACACAAAACAAGTGTTAAAAAACTTAAAACCATTGGTACGCATTTGTGCAACTAATCAGGTGTGCAAGTATGCACCATATTTGAAGCACAAAAAATTAGTGTGCCCTTGTGTACCTAATCTGGTGCACAAGTGTAGATCCATAACATAAAATGAAAGAATTGAATGAGATGCACACCTGCACACCTGATTTGGTTCATAGATGCATGCCTTATATATTTAAAATTTTGTTTTAAGATAAGGGGAATATTGGTGTTTTTTGTGCTTTTAACCTTTTGGGTTTTTTTTTGACATGATACTAAACATTATTGGAACATTATCCTAATTTTTATTTTGAACTAATGGATGTCTTTCTTTCATCATGCAAGTATAATGGCATCTTCATCTAGTGAAAAAATGGCACCAAAGCTCATTGTATTCAAGTTCCAAGGTGTGCCATCAAAATCTAGGATCCAAGATGACTATGCTAAGATTAAGGATACAGACTTGGGTCACACTGATCTGGGAGAGTTCTTAAGGATTTGCAACAAGCCCAAGGAGAGATTGGCTATGGTATCTACATTAATCTAATTAGGGTTGGTAAATGTAGCTTCGCACCCAACATTAGTACAATCCTCAAAGTTAATCATGACACTAGCACAACACTTTGTTCCTGAGGAAAGGGTGGTAAAGAGTGTAACTAGAGAAGTTATCCTTGACCTCTAACCTAACAAAATTGAGAGGTATTTCATCTTCCTAGTGTAGATCAATCCCTTAGACTCACTTATGAGGCAACAGAAAGATGGTATATGGAACAACTAAAAGAGGATATAGATATCATGCAATCCTCTTATCTCATTGAGAAGAATCCTTTAGGAAAGGTAACCGAGAAGGTGGATATGACAAGGGGGCATATGAAGGAAGATATTGGATACGCTATCATTCTTTTGAGTAGAGTGATGGGTTTACCAGCAACTGGGCACTGAAATGTTTTCATGGTAAATTTTATTGGAACTATCAAGATGGCAAGGATGCCACTTGGCTGGGCCACCACATTGAGAAAAATCTTATGTGAACAATTGGAGGCAGTAAAGGACAAGAAGAAGTTCTACATGACTTCATATTTGGTATATCTATTAGCTACCAAGGTGACAAACTATCCCAGATTATACAAAAGGTGCAACATGCAGGATCCCAATGCAAGGCCATATATCGTCTACCCTCAATTGGTGAAGAAGAAGCTCTCAAGATAGAGCAAAGAATATAGAATTGTGAATAATGTATTCATATATGCTATTATCTGATTCATAGAGGGAGATTATGCAAAAATATTATCTGATGATGTAGTAGCATAGATAATAGCTCTCGAGACCCATTACATTCAATTTAAAACATTCACATATCTAAGGGTAGTTGGTGCCACTATCAACCCAAAGAAGCTCCCTAGATATCCTAGTGATAGACTAGTCCTATTGGAGATTGTATGACAGATTAAATCTACATATGATAGGGTCAGGCGACAACAAAGACCATGTTGGATCTGGCCTCTAGTCATAGGATCATATCAAGTGGAGCTAAAATAGGATATTCCATCTTTTGAATGGGAGTGGGAGCAATATACCCTTGAGGAGTACAATTCTCCCAGGTCATGTTTTGACAATATTAGGAAAGTTTAGAGTTTGGTAGGCAAGGAATTTTAGCATGAAGAAGCTATCAAGGTTCATTGGATGAATGCAACAAATGACTATGATGTCTGTATTAGGGACTATTGTAGGATGACTTTTTATTTTGCTAAAAGGGCTTTAAAAGTTTAGATTCTTGAGGAGATATTGAAGCAAGACTTGGGGGAGCTTCTAGAACCTCTATTCAACATAGACAAAATTGGAGAGAGACCCATAATGAACATTGAGGTTGAGAGAGAAGAGAATGATGATATTAATCATTAGGCAAGGCATGTCATTAAGATGACATAGGATTGGATCAAGAAACCATTCCAACTTGATCCAATACCTAATACAGTGGTTTTTCACACACAATCCTGCCTAGAAAAAGGTAGAGGAAAGAAGGTTACTATTCCTACCTTTGTAGCCCAATCATCAATAAGGCTAGATATAGTATACCAACTTGACTACCCAATTGGATACTATCACCCTTCAGTGAGGATAGGAAAGGGAAAAAGAAAGAGTTCTCCTCAAAGGGCCAAAATAGAAGAGGGTGAAGTAAAGGCACCTCCTCAGCAATATGAAGAAGATGTACAAGGGTCAGAAGATACTGGAGCTACTCAAGTCTAGGAAGATCCTTAATTGCCACCAGTTGCACCCAGCCAGACAGAGGGTGAAACCCAAGAAGTCTCTCCTCTTTCATAGGAAAAACTAGTGTCCCCTTCCATCTCTAAGAAACAAAAGAAGATTAAGATCACTATGAAGAAGAGACAAAGGGTGATTAGAAGGATGGTTCCTTTCCCATCTATTCCAAAACCCATTTTAGAAGGAGAAGAAGAAGAAGAAGAAAAAGGTGAGGAGGAGGATGTGCCCATGCAAAGGAGAAGCTAGCTAGCTAGAGCCACAAAACAAGAAAGGAGGAAAAGTTCCACACTAACATTGCCATCCACCCAAGAGGAACCTTTGGAAGTAACTTCTTCAAAAGATGAAGTACAACAATGGGTGGATGAGCAAAGTAAAGAGGGCAATGACATATTCAAGATGTTATATTTTGATTTTATGTCCATAGGGATGGAGTTGATTGGGGATAAGATCAGGGATACCCCAACAGGTGAACCCCAATAGGAGGACTAGATGCAGATGTTGCCAGAATTACAGGGTCCTAATCTTGCTCCTTCATCCCCAGTATAGGTTTCAGTGCTAGATAAAGGTTCTATTACTCCTCTTCCTCCAAGTTTCAAAGAAGAATAGGTTAAAAAGGAACCTTCACAAGAGGAGAAGCCATAGAAAATGGCAATTTATGAAGTGTTAAAAGAGGGACAAATGGTTGAATATTCTCAAAAAACCTCCCAAGACACTAAGGTGAAAAATAGATGTTCCATAGAAATAGAGACCACAGAAGGAGAGCCTTTGCAAAGAGAAAGAACTTCATGGAGGAGTCATAAGGGAAAGGAGGTAGTTGAACATACTCCTTAATTCTCTTGAGGTGGGCCTTTAGTTGAACGGATTCCAAGGTAGTTGAGGAAAGAAATGATGAGAAACATGGAACCACAATTTTGTGTAGATGAGGAGGATATCATTGAATTGGTCGAGGTCTTGAATAAACCTGAATCTCAATCATAGGATGTAAGACCGTTGGTGTTTATCAACAACACTCGAGATCAAGATTTGTTTGCTCAAGTGGCTATCCCTCCTCCTAATGTAGATCCAAAAATTTTAAACCCACAAGATTACCAAATCAAAGAGGTCATGCTTGGGAAGCCCACATTAGATATGGCTAGATTGATGGTGACCATTGGAATAAAGGAATTTTTCAAAAGCATGGACCAGGAAGGGGCTAAACTTAGAACACTTCAAAGGAAAAATGAAATCCTAAGATGATATCTAGCCAAAGTTTTCGGTGCCCTAGATCTTGATCACCCCGAGAAGACTCTAGATGATGTACTCAAAGAAGGCAGAGGTGTGAATTTGGACCCATTTTTGAAAGCCTGTCATTAGTGGTGGGAAAGTTTTGAAGAAAAGGGTGTCTTGATCATCCAAGCGAATCTGAAGTTACTGCATGCTACATAGGAGAATGTAAATAGGATGGTGGCAATTTTGAAGCAAGGTTTCAATATAACAGATGAAGTGTGTGCCTAGAGCAAAGATTTATAGGTTTTTCAAGCTATAAAAGGGTAGAGATATAGGATTTTGATACATGTATATACAATAGAAGAATTAAATTTGATTGATGACTAGATTGAGAAGATCGTAGATAGAAATAAAGTAATGGAAATATTACATGTGGAGATCCACTAGCTCAAGGACCAAGCCCTAGATTGAATTTTGGAGGCAGAGAGGCATTATAATGATGTGTGTCTAGAGATTTTTGAGGGTGAGGAGTGGGAGAAGTTAATGCTAGTGGAAGTAGTAGTAGAGAAATTTAGGAAGATTTTTGAAGAAGCTACTATGATGAGGACATTTGGCAAGCTTTTAGAATAGAGGAAGCCTTATTAGAATTGGATACCAAACTCAAGGATTTTGCTAAGACTCGAATTGAGGTAGAGAATTATAGAAAAAAGGTCAAAAAAAAGTATGAGGCTTTAGATTTACCAGATGTAGAAAAGATTACTAAGATAATAGAGAAATTCAAGGGCAAACATCCCAACATAGATTTGGGATGAAGGGCAACAAAACCCAAAAGCCAGAATTTCAATTTTGACACTTAGTAAAATTTTGAGATTTTGGACCCTTTTGAGGTGCACAAGTCCACAGGTCTATAGGTTTGTAGGTGTGCTTTTCTAGAGGTGTGTTGATACTTAACTACCAATTCTAAAAATAGAGCTTTCATTGCATCACAAATGTATTCTAATGACAATTTAACTCTGACAAATGCCTAGTGAAGGATCAACTTCCACTTTTGGCACTTCTAAACACTTCTACTTCGACTGAAGGCTTTCTTATTCTTTATCCTCTCATAAGTTCTTTGTTTTTGACATCTAAAGGCTCATGCATCCAATTAATAAATATAAAATGGATGGAGTCCTACTTAGCACCAGTTAGATTGTTAGTTTGTATATAATTAGTTTGTTTTATTAATTTAAAAGCATATTATTGCATGAAGATATCTCTCATTCTCAACACAAATTGAGAAGATTATTTCTTATAAATACTCCATTATAATATGTAATTGAGACCACCATTATTTTGCAATAAAATTATGCTTTTGGTGTTCATATTTGGAGTGTAGTGATTCTTTCCTAAATATGTCATATTTTTGTGGATGTATGTTCATGGAATGTGATTGAGCCAAAGTTTATTGCTTTGCTTCTAGTTGTGTGATTCATTAACTTTGGTGTTTGCTATGGTTTTATGAATTCTACTAACCTATCTAGCTCGAGAAGAAATCATCAAATTGTACTTGCATAACTTTTGGTCTAGCATGAGCACACTTTTTGTGGCCTTGCGATTTGATAAAGAGTGAAATATCATACGATTACTAAGTTTCTTGTTGATGATTGCATCAGTGGAATCAAGGAAGTGTTGCTCCTTCTTTTATTAGCTACTCACTAATTTCTTTGAAAGCTTAACTCGTAGACGTGTTGTTTTCCATAGCTTATGTCCATTAGGATTTCAATTTCATGTTTTTTGATTTAAAGTTTTGTTATTTTCTTTATTAACCCCCTTGTTAGAATAGAACTTTGTACTAGTTGCATTATTAGATTGCATTCATTTAAAAACAAAAATAAAAAGGCATAGTTCTTTTGTGTGTTTTATTTTAAAGCAATGTGTAGATTTTTCATCTCATCTGAAATCAAAATGAACTAGAAAAGGCCTCCTTGTGAAAAATCACATTTATCTTCAATTAAATGGATTCTAGTAGGTCACAAGATCACTTGGAACCTTGGAGTTGATTCACGAGATCAACTTTTCAAGAGAGGAGTTCACAAGAATTCCTATCATTAAGCATCATGCAAAACAATAGCTCATGCTGAGTCTTAATTATAAAGAAGTGAAAGAATCCATCAAGAGGAATGAAGAAAAACTTACTCTAGAATTCAACTCTTGCTTGATACTGGTTAATGACATAGAACATGTGGTGAAGAATACCACTACTACATGGAAGAGTATCTACAATCTTCATTAGAAGAGTGATTTTGTTTTTCATGTCAATGATAAAGATGATGATGAAGATGACAAGGAATAGAAGGAAAATGATGATGAAGACAAAATAGATAATGAAGATCAAAATGATGAGGAGCAAGAATAAGAAGCTAATAAGGAGAATCTCCCTAATATTCAGAGTGTTGAGGAAACCAACCTAGAGAAGATTAAAACAATAGTTATGACCTCATTCCTCACTCTTTGAGAAAATATATAAAGCCATCTAGCTCCAAGAAAGCTTCTATCAAGTTTGTTGTGGCAACCACTACAATTCCAAGAACCAAACCAATATTTACACCTATTCAACTAAGTACTACATTGACTGAAGTAATAAACATTACATCTATCAAGTAGTCAGTGATTCCTTCTTCATTAGATTTTTCTATATAACAACTAGGTATTTCTATTATCAATGTAATATCTACTCTTGTTGCTAGTCCTTCTATTTTCACTATTGTTACAATTCCCAGTGTACAAATAGTTAGTACAAAGACATTTGAGAGCAAGCCTCAACTAAGTACTAAAGTTTGAAGTAAAAGAAAAGTAAAGAAGAATACATTGATCTAGATGAGGATATAGTTATCCTAAATTGGGATATCTCTACTTTGAATCTTGATCAAATACACACACTAGGTGAGCTATTACAAAAGAAAGCTAAGCAACATAGGCTTAGAGAGGAGAAAAATAGAGTAAACTAAGTGCTAGAAGATGCAAAGAACATACTTGCAAATGCACTTAGTACCAAGGTTGATACTACTCAACCAATTTTGGTTCAATTAGTAGAAGTTTTTTAGAAATTTAATGAAGAGCTGAATGGGAAAGAAAAGTTATTTCAAAAAGCAGAGGAGAATTTTGAAAACAAAGTATTAGAGCTAGTTGCATAGAATATTGCAATATATAAAATATACTTATCTACTATCCTCAACTAATTGGAAACCTCTACCAATAATGTTACTTCATTATTTAGTAAGTTATGTGATACATCTATCTTTACTTAGGAAATCCAAGACAAACTCTCCAAGATAGATGAAGACTTGAAGTCAAGTGCACACTAGTTACCACTTGACCTCACCTACAGTTCTGCTCATTATTCAAAGATTAGATTTTTGACTAATATGCAAGCAAAATTATTAAGGGAAGAAGCTAGGATTAGGGCTACACTTGTAGACATTTAAGGCATGATTCTTCCAAACATGGATACATTGCAAAAACACATTTCACATGCCAAAACTCTCATTCATGAAAATAACTTCTCCATAGCTGATCACATGATGGAGCTATCAATAGAAATGCAGATTGCATTACGTACAAGCAAGGTGTTACAAGAAAATTGGGACGAGATAATGTCACTAATTTTAAAGGTACAATTTAAATTCTTGTCACATTTTGGTATCACCATGTAGCATACACATTTGGCATTAATGTCAAAAAGGGGGAGAAAAGAAAAAGATGAGATAAGGGGAGAGAAAATAAAAAAATGAGAAGAGAAGATATAATATAACAGACATATGATATATGTATACAGAAAGTAAAGTATGATGTATATATATGTATGGGGGAGCATCATAATATTATACATATACATGTACAAATGATCAAAAAACATCTCTTAAAAAAGAAATTTCAAAAAATCTCAAAAATAGAGCATGTTATCAAGTTGGACACACAAGATGAAAAAATGTTTTGAACTTAAAATTTTGATAATTTAGTTTTGATTGATAAGTTTTTTTGTTCTTAATATTCTTTAGAATAACTGAGAGAGGGGGGGGGGGGGGTTGTGAATCAGTTATTCAAGGTCCAAATGCCCTAATAATACTTTTTCACTACTTATAATGAGCCCATAAACTTTTCATCCATCCAACTTAAATCAATCATCCTTAGCAAATCACAGTAAATCAACATGCAGGAATAAAACATGCAAGATCAACACATGACACAGTGATTTACGTGGAAACCCAATTTGGGAAAAACCACTAGTAACATGCTACTTGATTTTCACTCTTCTAAAGTGATGCCCTATTAAAAGCTTGCCCTATTAAAGGCTTACAACACACTGTTAAATGTGACCTTGTTAGAGGATTTCACCATACTATTAGGAATGGGCCTGATCAAAGGACTTTAGAACATTCACTTGGAATGTCACCTTATTAAATGATTTACAACATGGATATTAAACCAACCTAAGTCCATAGGATTTAAACTATCTGTTACAATTGCTAGAGAGTAACAATAATGGATTGTTGATCTGATACAACTTACAACATACTTTGCATATTTCAGATCACTCTTGAGTTCAATCCTTTTTCTTGGCTTTTAATCACTTCAACTCTTACAGCTTGTCATCTCAAGCTTCGTCTCCTTGATTCTTCTTACTCATCATACCAATGCATCCATATCTATGGTCATCTGTTGAAGGAGAGTAAATGTGCTTTCTTTCTCTTTAGCACCTCCTTCAACAATTATGCTTTCATGCTTGACCTCCTCTCTCTCTAATGCTTCGTGACCTTATGACTCCTTAAATAGAAATCTGGTTTTCTTTTGTCGCTCAATTCTCCCTTTCCAATTTTAGGGTTTCAAATGGATTAGGTAGGATACAATGTATCTACCCTATATCTTGCTCTTATCTAGAAACTTCATCTAGAGTCTAGTTGTAATCTCCAAAAATGTTCTACATGGTATTTTGTGCTACCAGCTCATCATTCTTATCTTCTATTTAATTCACAGACTTCAAGATAACAACTTTTTTAGCTTAGATCTGATGAATCTTCAATCTTTAAAATAATGCAGCAACTCGACACTATTGATTTTTTGATGCTCGACATCTCTGTGTTACTTAGCACTATTGGTTTACTAATGCTCGACATCTCTGTGTTACTTAGCACTATTGGTTTACTGATGCTCGACATCTCTGTGTTACTTGGCACTTGTATCTACTTGGCACTTGTATTTTCTCGGCACTTGAATTTTCTCAGCACTTGTATCCGCTCGGCATATGAAGTTCACTCAGCACTTGAAGTTGAACTTGCTCGACTTCAACTAGGAATCTGTTCGACACCTACTAGCTTGCTCGGCTCCCTCTCTCTAATGAACTTATTTGGGCTTTACAAATGACTTAGCTAAAACCTTATATCTTTGATATGTTTTAGTGTGCTTATTCTCTGTGTCTTAGAGTATGTCATCAATACACTTTTTCATTAATGGCTTAGCTGATCCTTGGACTTCACTACAACATCATAACTTCAACTTTTCTCTAGGTGTTCTAGTTACATCTTTATTGATTGCCTCCTCAATGTCAATCAACTAATTGATAGTATTTGGATCACTAAAGCAATTGTCATTCTTGCAAGTAGCAAGTTTGACATCAATGACAAAACAATGATTGAGAACATTCTTTACTAGTTCCATATGATCATTTCCAACAATCTCTCTCATGATCTTTTTAATCATTTTCAACAATCTCCCTCTTTGGCATTGATGGCAAACCAGACTGATCAATTGATCAACTTAGTTACCACCAAGATTGTATACGTTGTCTGCTACTTTTCTTGGTTGTTGCATCCTTACTACTAATATCTTATATCTCTCTCTTTCATATATATCTCCCTCTTGCTTTATATTGATCAATTTTTTGTATATTTCTCCCTCTTTGACATAAATGCCAAAGATGTAGCATCTTTATCATGTAAAATATAAGCTTTTGGCTTCTTGATGTCTTCTCCCTCTGTCACCATGCTTGTGACTGATTTGGAGTTTCTGCTCCTGCTGTCATCCTCTGCATCATTCTTCTAATATTTCAATGTTTATTTCTTGTTGATGCAGGGAAACATCCTTGTTATTTTATACTACTTGAGTTAGGGGTATTACCCCCAACTTGCCTCTAAGATATTCATAATCATCCTAAGGCAATGGTTTGGTGAAGATATTTGTAGTTTGTTCCTTTGTGTGAATGTATTCTAACTTCACTTGCTTGTCTTCTACCAATTCTCTGACATAGTGATACTTAATTGCAATATGCTTGGTTTTTGCATGCATTACTAGATTTTTAGATATGTTTATAACACTTGTGTTATCACAATACAATATCATGGGTTTAGTTACCTCTTCTTTCATTCCTTTCAATAGATGTGTGAGCCACACAATGTTTGTACAATTGACTGCTCCTACTACATATTTTGATTCTACAATGGATTGGGATGTGCATGTTTGTTTCTTGCTAGTCCAAGTAACTAGCCTTTTACCTAAAAATAATGCACCTCCACTTGTACTTTTTTGTCATCAATGTTGCCTCCCCAATCTGCATCTATATATGCATTAAGCTCAAACTTTCCATTCTTTTTGTAGTATAGACTAAAGTTATCAGTTCCTTTAAGATACCTCATTATTCTTTTTACTACTATGAGATAATTTTCTTTGGGATTAGCAAAGAATCTAGCCACTATTCCTACTACTAATTCTATGTCTGGTCTGCTATGTACAACATATTTTAGTTTTCCAATCATGGATCTGTACATTGTTTGATTGACTCTAGCTGATTCATCATTTTTGGATAGCTTATTTCCTATTGCCATTGGTGTGCTGACTGGTTTGGACTCCTCTAATCCAAACATTTTGAGTATCTCTTTGATGTACTTTGAATGTGTCACAAATATACCATGTTTTAGTTGATGTATTTGTAATCCAACAAAAAATTTGATCTCTCCAAACATAGACATCTCAAAATCATGTTTCATTTTGTTAGCAAAGCCTTTGCAAAGTACTTCCTTTCCTCCAAACACTATGTCATCCACAAAGATTTTAGATACAATAATATCCTTACCTTCTTCTGATTTGATGTACATGTTTTTGTTATCATCAATTCTTTCAAATCCTATTTGCACTAGATACTTGTGAAGTCTCTCATACCATGCTCTAGGTGCTTGTTTTAGACCATAGAGTGCTTTATGTAATTTACAAACCATATTCCTATTGTTCTCATCAACAAATCCTTCTAGTTGTTCAATGTAGAATTCTTCTTCTAGTATACCATTTTAAAAAGAAGACTTTACATTCATCTGATAGACTTTGAAATCTTTATATGCAGCACATGCAAGTAGAGTTCTTACACCTTCCATTCTAGCAATAGGGGCAAATGTTTCCCCATAGTCTAATCCTTCTTCTTGAGCATAACCCTTGCATACTAGTCTAGCTTTGTTTCTAGTAATCTCACCATTCTCATCTAGCTTGTTTTTGAATACCCACTTGGTGCCAATCACATTCTTTTTGATTGGTCTAGGAACCAAACTCTAGGTTTTGTTTTTCTTAAATTGATCAATCTCTTCTTCCATAGCTTTATACCAGTCATCATCTTGTAATGCACCATATACTGTCTTAGGTTCAGATTTTCTAATCAGACATTATTCATGTCTTAGTCTATTCCTTGCCATTGGTTTTACATCTTTGTCACCAATTATTTGTTCAACAGGGTGATGTCTTTTTACATATATGGATAATCTTGGTTCTGTCTTTGTTTCCATGTTTGATCTTTCTGATTCAAGGTCACTATGCATTGAGTTGTTAGGTTGTTCTTCATCTATTTCATGTGTACTGACTTCAGTATCAGATTGTACATTTCCTTCATTCTGCAACTCGGCTTCTAAATGTAACTCGACATTCATTGGTTGTGACTCGGCTGAAACTGAAATTTGTTGTTGAGTTTCAATTTGATTGACAACATCCTCACCAATAGGCATTCCTTCACAAGAATATACAAAGGTTCTGTATTCATTCATTCTTTTTGGTTCATCAACTTGGACTTTTGTGTGCTCATCAAAGTTTACATTTGCACTTTCCACAATTTTGTTAGTGTTAATACTCAAACACTTGTATGCCTTAATTCTAGTGGAGTAACCAAGAAATATTCCTTCATCTCTTTTTGCATCAAATTTTCCATTTCTAGCATCTTTAAGGATAAAGCATTTGCAACCAAACACTTTGAAATGTTTTACATTCGGTGAGTGACCATACCATAATTCAAAAAGTGTTGTGTTTGTACCTTTCTTGACTTGTACTTGGTTCAGTGTATGAACAGCTACACTTACAGCTTCTCTCCAATATTTTAGAGCAATAGTCCTTTCCATCATTAATGTTCTAGCATAGTCAATCACAGATCTATTTCTTCTTTCAGCAATTCTATTCTATGGGGGAGTTCTAGGAGCTGACATTTGTCTTTTGATTCCTTTTTCATTACAAAATATCTCAAATTCATTTGATGTGAATTCACCACCTCTGTCTAATCTTAGGCATTTCAAGCTCTTTCTTGTTTCCTTTTCAACTCTAGCCACATACCAATTCAACATTTGAAAAGCATCAAATTTTTGTTTTAAAAACATAGTAGTCATCATCCTAGAATAGTCATCAACAAATAACATTATGTACTTATCTCCTCTATAGCTTTGTACTTCCATTGGACCACATAAGTTAGTATGAACTAACTCAAGTACTTCTTTAGATGTATAGTTTTTTTTTTTGAAACTTAACTTTGTCATCTTTCCTAGCTGACATTGTTTGCACATGATATTATTAGGCTTCTTCAATTTTGGTAAACCTCTAACTTTCTTCATTTTACTGATATTGATCAGATTGTCAAAGTTGACATGACATAGTCTTCTATGCAATAACCATTCATCTTCAAATTTTGCAACAAAACAAGAAACATCATCCATATCAAGGTAAAATAGATTACTCCTTGTTTGATCTCCTTTTCCTATAGTTTACCATTAGTATCATAGATTTTTGGAGTTTTGTTTCCAAATTCTACTTTGCATCCTATATTGCCTAACTGTGAGACACTCAACAAAGTGTATTTTAATCCTTCAAAATAGTATGCATTATCACACAAAATTTGTTCTGTAAACTTAATGGAACCTTTTTCTTTTATTTGACATGGAGCATCATTACCAAATCTAACACTATTTCCAGCATACTGAGTAAAGTTAACAAACTTACTTTTGTCTCCTGTCATGTGATGTGAGCATCCACTATCTATGATCCATCTATCATTTTTGTTCATACATGTTACTAGTGCTGTAGGCTCTTCTTCATTAGATTGGTCCTTCATGGCTACATAAACAAATTCATCATCATTATCATCAGAGTTCTCTTTAACAATATAACATTTCTTGCCTTTGTCTTTGTAATCTCTCTTTTCATCTTCTTTCTTGTACTTGTACTTGTTGCCTTCCTTATAATCCTTTTCCTATGTACATCTTGCAGTAATATGTCCTACTTCATTGCAATTAGAAAAAATGATAGGCATCTTACCTTTGAATTTTCCTTTGCCTCTGTGAAATCTTCTAGCTAGTAATGCTTCCAATTGTTCCACATCTTCTTCATCAGTGCTACTATCATTGGATACATATTTCATTTTTCTTCCTTTCTTTGATTTCATCTGTTCAGCATCTTTTAGTGATAGCTTGGCCTTGAAGGTAAATTCAACATTCTCAGGTCTGTAGTTGTCAAAGTTAGATAACTCAAATGCAATGAATCTACCCACTATACTTTCAAAACTTAGATTGTTTCCTGATACACATCTTAGTTCTTGTATTGCTGATACTCTAATAGCATAGATAGGGAGAAAGGTTCTTAAGAACTTACTATTAATAGTATCTTCATCTAATTGACCATTCAAACATCTTATTGCACTTACTACTTCCTTTATTCTTGCACCATATTGAGCAGCATTCTCATTTTCCTCCATTTTCATATCATCAAACTTTCCTTCGAGGGTTTCTCTTTTTTCTCTTTGGACATTCTAATCTCCTCCATAGATGTCTGATAGGGCTTTCCACATTTTGAATGCAGTATTACATCCTTTGATATCATCAAATTTAGTATAGTTGAGTGCAGAAGCAATTTCCAGCATTGTCTAATTGTGTTCCTGTTTGTTTTCAAATCTTCTGCAGTAAGAGTGCTAGTTGGATCAACATGTTCAGTAATAATTGAATTTTGGACATAATCTCCTATGGATCCAAGATGTAGCTTCATCAAAATTTTCCATGCAACAAAGTTATCTTTGTTGAGCTTGGGGACTTCTCTCTCTTAGGCATTTTGATCTTTTCTGCTTATAGTCCCTTTAAACTGAATCAACAGTACAGCTCTAATACCAATTGTTAGAATTCTTTAGAATAACTGAGAGGGGAGGGGGGGCAGGTGAATTAGTTATTCAAGGTCCAAATGACCTAATAATACTTTTTCACTACTTATAATGAGCCCATAAACTTTTCATCCATTCAACTTAAATCAATCATCATTAGCAAATTACAATAAATCAACATGCAGGAATAAAACATGCAAGATCAACACATGACACAATGGTTTACGTGGAAACCCAATTTGGGAAAAACCACCAGTAACATGCTACTTGATTTTCACTCTTCTACAATGATGCCTTGTTAAAAGCCTGCCCTATTAAAGGCTTACAAAACACTGTTAAATGTGACCTTGTTAGAGGATTTCACCATACTATTAGGAATGGGCCTGATCAAAGGACTTTAGAACATTCACTTGGAATGTCACCCTATTAAAGGATTTACAACATGGCTATTAAACCAACCTAAGTCCATAGGAATTAAACTATCTGTTACAATTACTAGAGAGTAACAATAATGGATTGTTGATCTGATACAACTTACAACATACCTTGCAGATTTTAGATCACTCTTGAGTTCAGTCCTTTTTCTTGGCTTTTAATCACTTCAGCTCTTACAACTTTTCATCTCAAGCTTCCTCTCCTTGAGTCTTCTTACTCATCATACCAATGCATCCATATCTATGGACATCTATTGAAGCAGAGTAAATGTGCTTTCTTTCTCTTTAGCACCTCCTTCAGCAATTATGCTTTCTTGCTTGACCTCCTCTCTCTCTAATGCTTCGTGACCTTATGACTCCTTAAATAGAAATCTAGTTTGCTTTTGCCACTGGATTCTCCCTTTCCAATCTTAGGGTTTCAAATGGATTAGGTAGGATATAATGTATCTACCCTATATCTTGTTGTTATCTAGAAACTTTGTGTAGAGTCCAATTGTAATCTCCAAAAATGTTCTACATGGTGTTCCATGCCACTAGCTCATCATTCTTATCTTCTATTTAATTCATAGACTTCAAGATAACAACCTTGTCAGCTTAGATCTGATGAATCTTTGATCTTTAAAATAATGCAACAACTCGACACTATTGATTTTTTGATGGTTGACATCTATGTGTTACTTGACACTATTAGTTTACTGATGCTTGACATCTCTGTGTTACTTGGCACTTGTATCTTCTCAGCACTTGTATTTTCTTGGCACTTGTATTTGCTCAACACTTGTATCTGCTCGACATCTAAAGTTCACTCGGCACTTGAAGTTGAACTTGCTCGGCTTCAACTAGGAATTTGTTCAGCACCTACTAGCTTGCTCGGCTCCCTCTCTCTAATGAACTTAGTTGGGCTTTACAAATGACTTAGCTAAAACCTTACATCTTTGATATGTTTCAATGTGCCTATTCTCTGTTTCTTAGAGTATGTCATCAATACACTTTTTCATTAATGACTTAGCTGATCCTTGGACTTTACTATAACATCATAACTTCAACCTTTCTCTAGGTGTTCTACTTACATCTTTATTGATTGCCTCCTCAATGTCAATCAAATAATTGATAGTATTTGGATCACTAAAGCAATTGTCATTCCTGCAAGTAGCAAGTTTGACATCAACGACAAAACAATGATTGAGAACATTATTTACTAGTTCCATATGATCATTTCCAACAATCTCCCTCATGATCTTTTCAATCATTTCCAACATTTGTCACTAATGCCAAATGGGGAGATTGTTGACATTATAGTCAAGTTTATTTATTAGTGACAAACACACTTAATCAAATGGTCAGTGGCTACCAA
The DNA here is from genome assembly GCA_028749045.1 of Cupressus sempervirens. Taxonomy (NCBI): domain Eukaryota; kingdom Viridiplantae; phylum Streptophyta; class Pinopsida; order Cupressales; family Cupressaceae; genus Cupressus; species Cupressus sempervirens. The sequence continues at coordinate 364,130,583 of CM053784.1, forward strand.
ACTTATCTTGCAAGTAATTTAGGCTCTATCGAGTTCTATAATTGCTATCGGGTTCCAAAAATAGTATTCAGTTTGCACTAAGAAGTATCTACCAAGTTATTAATTATTAGTGAAAACTGAGCTTCCTAGTGTTTACCAAGTTTCTTAATGAAAATTGTGATATTTAGTGTTTACTGAGCTCATAGATTTAGTGATGTGAATCTAGTGTTGACCAAGCTAGGATGTGTCAACCAAGTGATTTAGTTTGCAATAATAGTGTTGACCGAGCTATGAAGTGTCAATGAAGTGATATGTCAAGTTTTGCAGTGTTCATTGAGTCACTAGTGTTGACTAAGTTTAGACTACTTGGAAGTGATTAGTATGAACCAAGCTTCTACATCTACTAAGTGCATGATGATGTCGAGCATTGGCAATGGTTTTCTAGTATCAAAATCTCACCAAGTTTGTCTTCAGAACCTAAGTACCAGTAGTTTGGCCAACTTTGTGTATTTTATTGGAACTTGTATTGTATTTGACTTTGATGAATTGTAAATTGGATTCATATTTATATAATGTATTGTATCACATACAAAGAAGAATGGTATGAATATAAAAAGATACAAGTAAGAGAAGATGTGTGAAGTAAGAAGGCTACAAGTAGCACTAGCAACAAAGAATTATCTATCACAACAAGGTAATCATTACACTTAAAGGGAATCTCATTTAACAAATCAAAGATGTAGTTCTGAGATCAACAACTGGTTCATCCTAACAAGTGGAACAATTAAATCCTTTCACAAGGTAGACTTAACAGTCTTTTGTATATCTCTTTACAGAGTGCATACTTCATTGTATGTTTTGTAAATCCTTTTACAAGGTGGACCTGGTAGTCCTTATTGCTCCTAATAGGGTAGATCATTAGAAGTGATCATTGTAAGCCTTAACCAACCAAATTTATACTGCAATACTAAAGCTATTGCGTATCATCCCCACTCGAGTTTTACTTTCTATTTGGAAGGTTTTTGGGTCACCATATTATGTGTCAAAGTGTTATGAATTTTTAAATGCTTTCAGTTTCTCATGCATGCAATTAGATTAAAATACATATGAAGAATTAATTGATAAAATAAGAATATGTTTTATTGGTTCCTGATTCACCCCTCCCCTCTTAGCAACCTAGCCTTTCTTATATTTTCAACATAGATGAAGAATATAGAATGCACTTGGGTAAGTGCACCAAGATGGTGTGTAAGGGGGGGCAGAGGGTATAAGTGGACACCTTTTATCTTAAACTAGGCAAACTTGATATTGGAAAAGTCATTTGAGGGTCATCACTCAAATTAGAAAAGGTGTAAAATAAAAAAAAAATTATTACTATGAATCTAGTTTCTAAACTACTAAGGTTTTTTAAAAATGGATAAGATTGAGAGGGTCAAACCCTGTGTGTATGGAAAAATATTCCTATTTTTTGTTGAAAAATATAACATAGTTTTTCTGTACCCTCCATAAAAAATATAGTTGTATTTACTATTTTTCAAAACCCTTTCGTAGGATTATAGGTAAGAGTGAGATTGAAATGTTTTGTAATTTTTCATAATTTTATTAGGAGTAGATTGATTTCTATGATTTTCTAAAGTGACCCCATCTTAAAATTGTAGTACCTCTTTGTGTGCTAGGCATATCTTGCATCAAAATAATCTAAAATCAAATTATTATTTTTAAATATATATAATCAAGTGTAGAACAATTTAATATGTAATTTATTTTTTATTTGGTTAAGTAGATCAAAAGTTTTTAAAAAATGATAGGTATAGGTTTGAGAGGATAGTTAAGACGTTGATACAAAAAAATCAACTTCAAAAAGTTAGTGTTATCCAAAAGTTCAAAAATTATATGGTTGGAAAGTTAAGAAAATGTGTGAAATTATGGTGGTAATTTTAGAGATACCTACTTCACCATTTGAAAACTTGATGAAGTTAAAGATGAGAATTGATCTTAGAAGATGAAAAATGCTTAAAGCAACAAAAATGGAGGAAAAAAATCAACCCAAGCCTTTGGGTTACTCAATAGGCCTATAAACAAGCCTAAATATGATCATGCTTGTATTTTAAAAAAATGTGATCACTTTATGTAGAGTAAAACTAAATTGTCATACTAGCTAATGTGACCACATTATATGTGTGTAAAAGTAAAGTCAACTGTAAGTTTCCATTAACATTACACACACACACATATAGATATATTTATATTTTATTTATCTTTAAATATATAAAAATAAGTCTATATCATCTATCTACATTATTTCTCTCTCCTTCTTTAACCCTATCATTTTTCTCTTTCTCTTTCTCTATGGATATAATGTTATTTCAAATCCAATTGGTGTATCTCCTCCATTGAAAACTATAAGTTCTTCCAAAGAATTGGATTTAAATAAAGATTGTTAGTTTGTGAATATGTCACACTCACGAAGATGTACCCAATGTCTCATGGGGAAATAAGATAGTATTTTCTTTTAAACATATTTATGATCACATTTGCATTCAATTACATCCTCATGCAAGTACATGCTAGTTATTTTTTATTGACCTCTTAGGACCCTATATGACCTGTTGAGACACATTATAACCAACAAGTGTTCCCTGAGAGGTCTTAAGACCTCTTATGGCACACTTGATAGCTCAAATGTGTCTAAATGGATCATACAGAGTCCTAGTGTGTTGAGAGGGACATTGAGAATCCTTAGGATCCCATATGACCCCTTGGAACACATTAAAACTATTAAGTGGGCCTCAAGAGGTCCTAAGACCCATTCAGGCACACTTATTGGCTTTAATTTGTTGAAATAGGTCATAAGGGGTCCTAGTTTGTTGAAAGGGAAATTATAACCCCTTAAGATCCCATAAGACCCCTTTAAACACATTACAACTATCAAGAATTCCCTAAGGGGTCTTAAGACCCCTTAGGACACACTTCATGGTTTCAATATTTCTAAAGGGAACATAAGGGCTCCTAGTTTCTCAAAAGGGACATTAGGACCCCTTCTAACCCCATATGACCTCTTGGGGCACATTAGACCCATCACCTATATTGTACAAGAGTCCTAAGACACCATAAGGTACACTTGATGGTTCTAATGTATCAACGGGAACATTAGGACCCCTTACGACACCATATGAGGTCACTTGGGACACATTAGAAACATCAAGTGTTCCTTAAGGGGTCTTAGGACCCTTATGGAACACTCATGACTCAAATATGTCTAAATGGGTCATGCAAGGTCAAAGTGTGTCAAGAGGACATTGGGACTCTATGTGACCCCATATGAGGTCTCTTGGGACACATTAGAAAGATCAATTGTTCCCTAAGGGGTCCTAAGTTCCCTTAAGGAACACTTGATGGATCAAATGTGTCTAAAAGATCCATAAGGAGTATAAGTGTATTGAGAGGGACATTGAGACCCTCTAGGACCCCATATGACCTCTAGGGACACATTAGAACCATTAAGTGTGCCTTAAGGAGTCTCAAGACCCCTTAAGGCACACATGATGGCTTAAATGTGTCTAAATGGGTCATAAGGTGTCCTAGTATTTTTAGAGGGACATTCAGACACCTTATGATGCTATATAACTTTATGGAGCACATTACAAGTAGTAAATGTGTCGAGAGAACTTGATAGTTGTAATATGTTGAAAAGGTCATAAGAGGTCCTAGAACTTCTCAAAAGTGACATTGGGACCCTTTATGACTCCTATAGACACATTATAACCATCAAGTGTTCTGTAAGGGGTCTTATGACGCCTTAAGGAAAACTTGATGGATCTAATACTATTCTTCCACCAAATCTAGATTTCAACCCTTTTGTGGATCTACACACTTAGTCACAAACCCCAAATGTTTAGTTGAGAGAAAACTATAATTATATATCAATTGACTCAAAATGTTCAGTTGAGGAGAAAATATTGTACAATGGTCAAGAAGACAACTAAATATGGAGATTCTAGTTATGAATTCTATTATGAATGAAACTATTAACAAATTAGTTAGGATTAAGAGACAAAGCCCACCTGGTTAATGGGAATGAATGGGAAGAGTTTCTTGGACCAATGGTAGAAGTTACAGATAAGGACCTTACGAGATAGGAATGGGAAAGCGACAAAGAAAATAAATAAGATATTCATGTGAGCCTATGCTAGAAGATGATGATGATGAATACTTTCCATCTACTAGTAGCTCAAGTAGTGAAAATGGGTCTTCAATGCACATGTATTCAGAAAAAAAAAATCTCAGATAGAGAAGTGACAAGTGTTGTGGAATTATCCATAGAGAAATGTGAACTTCATAATCCCCCCTTTATCTCTATACACAAACATATGTGTATATATACATATACACACATATAAATATATATGTATAGATATATACATGTATATATATATGTATATAGACACACACATATATACATATATATGTATGTAAGTATACATAGACACACACACACACACACACATATCACTCTCAATCTCTCTCATTGCTTCTAGTTATGCATAACATGATGGCATTATGGAGAACTAGATGCAATGCTTTTGGTTCTTCATAACATAACTATGTTTTTTCCATTATGCATATAGTAACTTACACATAATATTATTGTGTTATGAATATGTTATAGCGAGATCACATTATGTCTAACATGAAGTTTTTTAATGTTATTTTCTTGACTTGTTAATGATCTAAGCCCCATTTTAAAATTTGATGAAAAGTACACATAACATGATCATGTTACGTATAATTTTAATTTTTCTTCATGGTGTCTACTTTTTTGCACACCATCTTGGTGCACACACACTTTATTTCTTTTTTTCTTATTGTTCCTTGGGACATAACTAAAGATATATGAAAGTAATAAGCAAGAGGAGTGTTGATTTCTTTGGCATCTATCATGCCAAACCTTTCCCAACCTTGAGAACATAATGTTCTTGTGATAATTTTATGTTTTCGTCTTACCTATATCAAATAATAGTCATACAAAGTATCCATATTTCTACTCCTATGCCCTTCATTGCAAACCTTTATGATAACTTTCACTTCATGAATCATCTTCTTTGAAGACTTGGTAACTAAAATATCATCAACACAAAGAAAGAGAAGGAAAAAAATACCATTGGGTAACTTTTTGTAACACACAAAGATCATATTTGCAATGTACAAAATTATTTTTATTCATGATGCTATCAAAATTGAGGTACCATTGACTCAAGGCTTGTTTGAGCCCATATAAGCTCCTCTTCTACCTTCAATATAAATGCTCTTGTCCATGTTTTACAAAATCCTTGGACCACATCATATAAATATCTTCATTTTAGTGACCATGAAGAACACAAATGGTATTCATTTTGACTCTGTTTTACAAAACCCTTGGACCACATCATATTAATATCTTCATTTTAGTGACCATGAAGAAAGTAAATTTTACATCTATCTACTCAATTTCAAAATTATAAATAGCTACCGAACCTAGGATAGCACAAATGATATTGATTTTGAATTTGGGTGAAAATATTTCATTGAAATCAATTCCTTTTGTTGAGCAAATAATTTTATAACCAACCCAGCTTTGTATCTCTTCCTACCATTTTCTTTATCTTTCAACTAAAAAATCTATTTTATTTTCAATGCTCTTCAATTTGATAGTAATAAAACCAAATTTCATTTTTGACTACAAAGTCCATCTCTTATTGCATTAGATCATTCCATTTCTAAAAAATAGATGCTTTGCAAGCATCCTTAAAGCTCATAGGATCTACTTAACGAGAGAGTAATAAATCTTGTGTTACCTCTTTTTAATATAGAATTTCATAATCTATGGCCAAAATAGAACAAATTTTGTCTTGGAGACCTCCTCAATCTAGGAACATTACTTTATCTCTTGTGTATTAACATTTTTGTGTGTCTCTTGTTCCTTGTCTAGAACTTCATAGAGTATTAATCTTAGAACTTTAAGAAGTTCTACCATGCTCTATTGCATGTCCTTTGTAATTGAATTATTTGCAAACCAAGATTAGTAGCTCTATGAAGCTCATAGTTGTGAGTGTTGATAGCATGTGTATGCACCAAAGGTAGTGATTAATTTGTACTAAGAACTTGCATTGTATCCCAATGATCATCATTAGGGTAGAGAAAATTTAGACTATGAGCCCACACACATTCTCTAGTCATGTAGAAACTCTAAAGAAAAAGAAAATGATAGTGAAGATTTGAGATAGAGTGCACATGCATTTAGAAATAAAATTCTCAGATAAAGAAGTGACAAGTGTTATGGAATTAGCAATAGAGCAATGTGAACTCTATCATTCCCCCCCTCTCTCTCACTCTTCTCATCTCTCTTGATCTCTCTCTCCTCCCTATCCCCCTTTATCTCTCAACCCTCCCTTAAATCTCCTTCCTCCACCCCCTACTCTCTCTCTCTCTATACACACACACATGTATCAATAAAACATTTGAGGTCAAATTGCAACAACAATTTGTGATGGTGGGGTAATTTGTGGTGATTTTTATTTTATTTTTGTAATCATCCTTGACATTGTCAGAATACTAATGTTGGTGTCATAATCACGACACCCACGTGAGTATTAAAAAAATTTAAAAATGAAATAAATCATTCCCCATTTGTTTTTATTTTGGAGAGTTGTGCACATAAGAGGGTGGAGAGCTCCGAACAAGGGTGAAGAGATATGAATGTTTTTGTACCTTTGCAATATCTTCATTTAATAGTCATGCCCTTGCTCTCTAATTGCATTGTCATGTCGTGTCCTTGCTCTATGATTTTCTTCAAGGGCTATGTAAATGTTCTTTTCTTTTCCTTCTAAACATGTATATCTTAGACATATTTTTTAAGGTGCTTATTACATCTTAGCACAATAGAAAAATTGATCTAGTTACATACACATTCCAAAATCCAAATAATAAAACAATAAAACTCACTCAATCCATGCTAAGTGACTTACCTCAAGATCTTGCACAAAAATAATGCAAACTAGGAAAACTTGGTAGAGTTTGCAAGAAATTTTACAAAAACATATCATAGTAGATAATTTTAGAAAGAAACTAGCCATAACCCAGTTAAATGGTCTAGTTGTTGATTTTTTGGGTTGATTACAAATTCCTATAGAACTGTAATCAAATTAGGTACAATAAAATGAATAATCAGTTGTTCACAGCTAGCGGGATCAAATACAACTTTCTAAGGTGATAAAATTTCATATGTAGATGCATCACTTGCATGCTAGGCATGAAGTGCATTCTCCAATTTATAATGAATTGTTGGATATAAAGGCTCCATACACTCACCCAAAAATGGAAGCCAAGGATATAACCATGCATGTATTGGCAAACTCTCCTTGCAAGGATCCTAAGTATCTACTGTTGCTATTAATTTGGGCATCACTATATGATCCAAAATGTTATGAAGTACTAAAGTTGGTAGTAACTTATCCTATGTCTCTAGAAAATGTAGCATAGGTTCAAGGTCCCTTGGCTCCCAAGAATTTTTAGCAGCTATTCTCACTAATGGAAGAATAACTTCAATGAAGATTTGAGTGTAAGGATTTGAAGAAGCAAGTTCTACTTCTATGTAAATGCCTTAATCATGAGGCTCATTCCCTTGTAGAAGCCTCTGCCACAATGACATTACCTCTAAACCATGCAAAGGATTTTGAAGTGGTTCTCAACCTTGAAACATTCTTATAAGCAATTGATACTTGGGATCATTGTAGGGAAACTATGTCAATACTTGAAACACTCGTAGGTGAAAATTCAGATGCAACATCAAAAATTTCACAACTTGTAGTCCTCTCGATATTTGGATTGTAAATTCTCAAAGAGACTTGCAAGTGATTCCAATGTCATAGTACCTACCACTACACTTTCCTGGATTCTATCTAGTGGCTCCCATAATATCCTCTATGTTGTCTAGCTATTGTTTCTCCCATGTAGCCTCTTTCTAAAGCTGCTCCTTCAACTTCTCTCTCATGCCTTAAATTTTGATTATCAATCTTCTAAATATCTACCTCTACCATATCTAAAATCAACTTCACAATGTTTTGTAACTTTGGCATAGGTGTTTGATCATTAATAGATCTCATTTCAGCATTCAAGTTTTCAAGATTGGTCAACACCCTCACTTGCAAACACCTTTTTTCAAGCATTGTCTTTATTATTTCAACACCATGATCTTGCTTCTGAGCCAACAGTTCTTTAGGTGTATTTTCTTGTAAAACATTAGTTTTGTTGAACAATTATAAACTTTTATAAAGTGCATTGTTATTTTCATGTATGTATTTATATATGTATGTATGTACATATGTATGTGTATATATGTATATACATATGTATATGTGTATATATACATACACACATATCTATGTGTCTATGTATATATATGTATATATAGAGAGAGATCTTGTGGATTATGGATTATGGATTATAAACAAAAATAAAAAGAAAACATGACATTCATTATTTCCCATTTGTTTTGATTGATTGTGGAGAGTTGTGCACGAAAGAGGGTGGAGAGCTCTCAATGAGAGAGGAGAGCTCTAAACATTGGTGGAGATCAGTGGAGATCTAGGATTTTCTTGCCATTCCCTTGTGATCATTGTATTTCATTGTTGTATATTTCCCTTGTGATCTTTGTGCCCTTCCTTTGTGATTTTCGTCAAGGGGAGAAGAGGTGCCAATGTAAATGTTCTTTTTTTTTTTCCTTCTAAACATATATCTCTTATTGACATATAATAGCTTTGGTAAAATTCAAGGATAACTAATTATGATGATTGTAGGCATATGTGCATGTATGTATGTATATTAGTTTACTATGTGAACTTCTTTATATGCATACCTACACACTTGAATAATACTCATGATAAATTAAATTAATCATTCACATTGTTAATTCACACAAGAAATTATCCTTGCATTCAATCAAAACTATTCATACCAAACTAAGTATGTGGAAACATGTACTTGCAAATTATATTATCTCTTGGTGATTGAGTAAAGATATCATTCATAATATTATCTAGGTAATGATTAGATGCATTCACATTAAGTCATAATAGGATTGAGTAGATGAACCATTTATGTTTATACAAATCAACGTCTTGATATAAATCATGTTTGGTTAAGAATTAAGTAAATGAATTAGCATAAGGTTAATAATTGTTTATATCAATAATCATGTCATCAGTGGTGGTGTAGAGCACCAAGGAACTATTGTGGAATTTTTTTTAATGTTTTGGTTTCTCACCTAATCAAGCTAGGATAAATAAGTCTTGGATGAAAAATCCATGATTGTAATGAAAAGACACCTTCATGTATGCCTAGGTCACTTTGGGAACATTATAAGCCAAAGTTGCTAGTTAAGAAAAGGATTAGGTTTTTTTGTTGTTTTTGAATAATTTGGAACCTTTTCCAAGTCTTAGAATTGAAAATTTGTGAAAATTGCAAAATTTACACTTTTTGTGCAAAATTGCTAATTTACAAAATTGTAAAAGTTGCTCAAAAATGAAACTTAGTTGAAAAGGAGTTGTAACTATTCAAATAATAGTTATAACCATTTTAATGGATGTAGGAAGGATATATACCTCATTTTTGAGGTCACAACGGGAAGATTGTACAGATTGGAAGAACTTGCAATAGGAAATGTTTTTGTTTTGAAGCATTTTTTACTAGTTTCTTGTACTTTGTCCATAATGCATAGATTGGAAGGAATAATCATATGATTTTTTGAAGAATAATTTTGTCTTAATTTTCCATTTCTTTTGTTTTCATCAATTTTTGTGGAGTTTTGTTCAAGTTATTCCTTTTTTTGTACAAGAGGGTTAGTAGGACAACAATTTTGTGCAATCTTCAAATATGGGCCCATAGTTGTGACTCCCTAGTTGATTTTTTATGGCCTCTTGGGGAATGATATTTAGATGGGCCCTCTCAATGATTCCATGGTTTCAAGATTGGGAAATTTTTTTTGCTATTTTTCCTAACCAACCCTAGGTCAAGTGCCTATTAGTATTTGACCTTTGTGAGTGTGTTGTTTGGAGTATAATAGGAGAAGGAGAATCGTTGGAGGGTTGAGTGTTTGGAAGGAAATTGGAGGAAGGTGAATATACATTCTTGAGTATTGGGTGTATTTTCATGACCCCACCTTCCCATAGTTACTTTGTAAACCAATCCTAATTAGGCTAATTAGGACTGTGTTGCTTAGTGAAGGAAAGGGAGTACTAGAGTTAAAATTGAGTCTTATGCTTTAGAATTGGATATAAATTTGAAAAGGGTATCTAGAACCCTAATTTTTTTAAGGTTTATTTGTGACATTTGGAAGTTAGACACCAAAAACCTCTTAAGGAAGCCTAATAGGGCTACAAGGTGAATTTGGGTTTGATACATTATGGAAGTGTGGGGATCAAACTAGTAATGTATTTTTTGTTATGTAGATGCCATAAGTATATTTCATGCCCTATAACCACTGGAGAAAACCTTTTTTTTGTTTTCCTCACGTTGCCCTAGTTGTAGGGATTAGGTCTTGAAGCCATAATTTGGATGAAGTTGATCCTTAGACCATGGGTGCTTGAAGAAGTTGGTAGTCTTGTTTTCTTTAGCATTTGAAGGATTTAAATTGGTTATGACCTTGTGAGAAGGTTGGGGATTTGGTAACTTGTTGATTTTTTGTTAGAGTGGGAAAGCCCATTTACACCTTTCTAGTTGTGCATTCTGCATCAAGCAAACATGAGACATGTCCTCTTGTGACATGCTTTTTGGCTTTGTGTCTTTTGAAACAATACTTATACCCAACTGAACAACCAAGAGAGGTATCAAAATCAATAAATGATTTTTCCTTTTTTGTTTAGTAACTTCAAATATAAAGCATAGAGGTTACTAATAATTACGTTATGAAAATAGAAAAGATATTCATAGTCAAATCTGTAAGAAATCTAATCACCTTCAACATCTCTTTATATTTCCCTCGACAAGTGAATAAAGAAGCTTCTCTTTATGTATATGTAGGTGCATATATACATACATATACACACATATGTGTGTGTCTATGCATGCATGTATGTATATATAGAGAAGCTTCTCTTTATGTATATGTATATATATATGTTTGTGTGTGTGTATGTGTATACATATGTATATACACATATGTGTGTGTCTATGTATGTATGTATGTATATATAGAGAGATCTTTTTAAAGGTGCTTATTACATCTTAGCATAATAGAAAAATTGATTCAGCTACATACATATTCCAGAATCTAAAATAATAAAACAATAAAACTCATTGAACTTGTGTTGACTTACCTCAAAATCCTACAAAAAAATAATGCAGACTAGGAAAAATGGCCAAAGTTTGCAAGAAATTTTACAAAAACATATCATAGCAAATATTTTTAGAAAGAAACAATCCATAACCCAATTAAATGGGTCTAGCTGCCAATAAGTTGGGTTGATTACAAATTCCTCTAGAACTATCATCAGATTAGGTACAATAAAATAAACAATCAAATATTTCCAAATAGTAGGATCAAGTACTATTTTACAAGGTGATAAAATTGCATATGCAGATGTATGTATGTATTTATATATGTATATATGTATGTGCATATGTATGTATGTATGTATGTATGTATGTATGTATATATGTATGTATATATGTATGTATGTATGTATGTATTTGTATATGTATGTATGTATGTATACAGAGAGAATTTTTTAAGGTGCTTATTGCATCTTAGCACAACAGAAAAATTGATCTAGCTACATACATATTCTATAATCCAAATAATAAAACAATAAAACTCACTTAACCCTTGCCAAGTGCCTTACCACAAAATCCTGCACAAAAATAATGCAGACCAGAAAAAATGGGTGGAGTTTGCAAGAAATTTTACAAAAACATATCATAGAAGATATTTTTAGAAACAAACAAGCCATAACCCAGGTAAATGGTTTAAGTTGTTGATTAGCAGGGTTGATTACAAATTCTTGTAGAACTATCATCATATTAGGTATAATAAAACAAAAAATCATATGTTCCTAGCTAGCAGGACAAAATATAGTTTTCCAAGGTGATAAAATTTCATATGCAAAAGTATGTATGTATACACGTATGTATGTATGTATGTATGTATATGCATGTATATGTAATATCCCTTGCCCAAACTAACAAATTTTAGCTCAAGGAATATTGTCAAACACTTGTATCATTGCCTTTCAATGCTAAGAAATTTAGAATGTTTGCAAATGAACTAATATGCAAGTCTAGTTCTTTTGATATTTTCAATGCATATACATGGAAACTAGATATAGAATGCATACCTACAACCAACTGACATTTTGACAAACAATTAACATACAACCATTATGTTGATCATATATGCTATTAGATGGACATTTTGTCAAACAAATGGTATGCAACATGTATCTCCTTTATTGAATTCATTCTCATCTACAATGTTGCTATGATTTTGCCAAGACAAATAGTTTAGAATAATGTCTACAGTAATGCCAAAATCTGATTCTGAATTATCACAACAAAATCATATGCCTAAAAATTACAATGTTAACTACTAATAGCTACAAGAGGAACCTAATAATAGTGATGCCCAAGGATGGAGATGAATCAAGCATAAGTATTGTAGCGTGGCATCGTTCTTATGTACTATAGCAGCCAACAATAAATGTATGCTCCAATTTAAGCACAAAGAGAACTCCTGAATTGAAGCTCTCCCAAATACCAAATTTAGTGGATATTTCACTACCTCAAATTGTTGCAACACTAAAGAGTTGATGTTCTCCAATGGCTGAATGAAATAAAAAACCTTAGTTTCTTCTTCCAAATTTATATCAAATGCAATTCATAATAATTAGATGATTAACAATGAAGCTCTCACCTCTATATATTCTTTTCCTTCACCCTTCTAAAAGGAAATAAAATATTATTTAATTGCATTCTCTAGAAGCTTCACCCTTTCCAATACAATAATTAGCTATATTTTTAGAAAATTCACTCTCATAGAAGCTTCTCCCTTGCAATACAATAATCAATTGTGCTTCTTTAAATTAATTAAATATAAAGTCACCTTTTAATTTTAATTTATTTAATGACTTTATAAGAAATTAATTTAATCAATTTCTCCTTCTTTCTCCACTTAGCCTTTAGAGAATGTAAAGGCTAAGAGCTCCACTAAGATGGTAAAAATATTGGGACATTATAGATTGCCCTCCCTAAAAATTTTTGTCCTCAAGAAACTTCAAATCTAGATTCTGCAAAATCTCCTCATTCTCCCATGTTGCATCCTCTACTGGTAGGTCCTTCCATTTCACGAAATACTCCCTTATAGTATGCCATATCAAGTTCCTTTCCTTAAAATCAATTATAGCCTCTAGCACCAATACCAATTTTCTTTCATCATCCAAGGGTGGAAGCACTATAGAAGGAACAATATGATGTCCTAGCATCTTCTTGAGCCGTCACACATGAAAATCATTGTGCACCTTGCTCTCCACCAATAAATCTAACTCATAAGCCACCTCTCCCACTTTCTTGATAATCTTGAATGGACCATAGTATCATGGCTTAAGTTTCTCGGCACCACTCTTCTTGAGAGTGGATTGATGGTAAGGCTACAACACAAGATACACCATATCTCCAACCTCAAAAGTTTGTTTAGTCCTCTTTTGTTTTGCATACTACTTCTATTGATTCTATTCCTGTTTATATTATCCTTGAGAGTCTTAAGAATGTCCTAACTCTCCCACAACAAATCACTAGCATTGGGCACTCTACTGTCACTTAAAAGCATATCCATAAAATTGGGTGCCTCATACCCATACAAGGCCATAAAGGGTGACATCTAAATAGACATGTGATAAGTGGTATTGTCGCAATACTCATAGAGATAAATCCACCTTACCCATTCCTTATATTTCCTTGCTATATAATTTCTAAGATATCCCTTCACCCATTTATTCACTATCTCCATCTGACCATCTGTTTGAGGGTGGTACCTAGTACTCGGAGTGAGCTCTGTCACACACAACATAAATAGCTCTTGCCAAAAGTGACTCATAAACCTACTATCTCTATCACTCACATTGCTCTGAGTTAAGCCATGTAATTTGAATATCTCCTTGAAGAAAAAATCTACCACCTATGTAGCAGTGTATGTAGCAATGATCAAAAAGAAGTGTGCAAACTTTGTAAGGTGATCCACAACCACATATATGCAGTCCCTACCTTGGGTTCTAGGTAGTCCTGCTATGAAGTCCATAGATAAACACTCTAACTTCCTATTAGGAATCAGAAGTGGCTAAAGTAAACTAGTTGGATAGGAGTGTTCCTATAGTGTGCTAGCAGGCAGGACACTCCCTAACATTCTAAAGTACCTCTACTTTGAGCCCTTTCCATGTAAAGTTCTCTCTAATCTATCAGTGTGTCTTGTAGAAATGAGGAGGTCCTACCATAGGTGAATCATGAAAATATTTTAGAACCATCCTCCTCACTGTTGAGCCTAGAACCAAAAATATTTTCCCTTTGTGAATAATGAGCTCATTCACAAGGGTGCATCTGTTGTCTTCAATAGTTCCATATATGAATCTAGTTGTCCACACATCTTTTGCATACTCTACCAATATCAAGTATCTCCAATCCTCTGATATATCTGTCAATAAGCTCAAATGGGGCCTATGTGATAAAACATCAGCAACTACATTATGTGTCCCCTTAAAATATGTAATATCAAAGTCATAGGACTATAACTTGCTCACCCACTTCTACTACCTATCATTGAGATCTCACTACCCCAAAAAGTGTTTTATACTATTATGGTTAGTTTTGATTTAAAAAAATTCTACCTACCAAGTATTACCCAAATTTAGCCAAAGCATGCATAATGGCTAACATCTCCTTATCATATATGCTAAAGCTCCACTATGGCCCTCTTAATTTCTTGCTCTCATAAGAAATAAGATGCTTCTCTTGCATAAGCACCACTCCAATACCCTCTCCAAAAGCATCATAGTGTAGCTCAAAAGGTTTGCTGAAATCTAGTAATGCTAAGACTGGACATGAAATAATCAACTCCTTAAATTTCTCAAAACACTCTAGTGCCTCAAGAGTCCACAAGAAAGCTTCCTTTCTCATCAAATTTGTCAAGGGTGTTGCATGGCTAGAATATTCATCTACAAACCTCCTATAGAAACCATATAATTTGAGAAAGCCCCTCAACTATGTAAGGTTTACTATTGAAGGCCACTCCACAATGGCATGAATATTTTTAGGATCCATATGTATGCCTTTTGCACTGATGATGTGACCAAAATACAACAACTCTATCATACCAAAATCACATTTCAACTCCTTTGCATACAAGGAATCTCTGCCCAATATATTCAACATCATGTCAAGGGGAACCAAGTGCTTCTCCTAAGATCTACTATACACCAAGATATCATCGAAGAAGACAAGTACAAATTTCCTCAACTAAGGATAGAATACCCAATTCATTGTTGCTTAAAAATTAGCAAGTGTGTTAGTTAGCCCAAATGACATAACTACAAACTCAAAATGACCACAATGACTTCTAAAAGATGTATTCTTGATGTCCTACTCTCTAACTCTGATCTAGTGATAACTTGATCTCAAATCTGTCTTTGAAAAGAAGCAATCTCCATGAAGCTCATCTATCAACTCATTGATCCTAGAAATGGGGTACCTATTTTAAATTGTCTTCCTATTAAGCACCCTGTAATCAATGCACATCCTCAATGTCCCATCCTTATTTTTCACCAACACCATTGAAGAAGAAAAAGGAGACTTACTTGGTCTAATGTGGCCCATAACAACTCCTTTATGGTTTTTTTAGTTTCATCCTTCAACCTCTTTAGATGCTTGTAAGGTGTAATCATGATGGGCTTAACCCCCTCCTCTAACTCAAAAATGTGCTCAATACCCCTGTTTGGTGGTCTACTTGGTGGATGTCACTAAACATCTTAGAGTACTCTAAGCTCCTAAATATTAGGAGGATATTTGGTCTTTTGGTATCCTTCCTGTGATGGCATTAACATGCACTCTACTACCCACTCTATCTAATCACGTCGAATCAATCTAGCCATCCTCTAGAAAGAGACCATTCTAAAATCATTATCCTTGATTACCATAAGAATCTATGTCTTCCCATTCACTTTAAACCTCATCTCCATCTCCTTGAGATTAAGAGTGAACTCATCCCAAGGACTATATCTATATCTCCCATAGGCATAACATAGAAATCTACCTTAAATGCATAATTATTCACTTCCAAAGGGAGTCTAGTGATCTTACAATCAAAATTGAGGATATAGTCATCAGTTACCCTCACTCTAATTCCACAAACTCCTATTTTTGTATGCCATGCTTCTCTACCAACCTAGTATCAATGAAATTATGAGTGCCACTGGTATTAACCAAAGTTATAACTCATTGTCTAGCAAGTACTCCTCTCATTTGAAATGATCCTTCTTTCTTAATACTAGTGAGATGAGCTTCCCCATCTGTGGACTCCATTTTAGACAAGTTTTCAGCCTTGTCTTCCTTTTTTTCACCATCTATTTCCTCTATATCAGACTGTTGGTCTCAATTATCTGATTCTTATTCCTCATAGTATGCCCACATAATGTTATTAGCTTTTACCTTTAGTCTAAGAGGACAGTCATGGTTTGCATCATAGGTTCCCTTATAGTAGAAACATATTTTTTTCTTCCTCAAATCATTTAATGTTTCCTTGTCAAAAGGTGTTGGAGTTTTATCTTCATAATCATTTTTAAAATCAATCCTCTCTAGTGTTTTTCTAAAATAGTTTGTTACCCTTACTAGAAGATGCTCCTTTGGACTAAAATTTGTTTATTGGGACTACATGTTCCATACTTCTTTCCTTTTTCATAGCTTCCTATAAAGAAATGGGATCAACTGCCTTCATCCAACCTCACAGTGGTTTAGATAGGCCCTCAATGAAAAGAAATATCAATCTAAACTCTGAAATGTTTAGCACCATGATTGCCAACCACTAAAATTCACCAATGAAATACTCCAAGTTGCCTATTTTTTTCAGCTGTGCTAATTTCCAAAAGTAAACCTCTAGATCTTTCTCATCAAATCTTTCAACCAACCTATCCACGAAGTCCTAGTACTCTGTCACCTAATTATGCTGAAGTGTTACCATACCATGGTACCACCAATCATGTGCTACTCCCTCCAAATGCAAACTGGTAGATTTGATAGCTTGAATCTATGTCATTGGCCTCAGTGCCAAGAATATGTCAAGCTTATGAATCTAAGCTTAAGTTGTCATCTTACCACTCCCATCAAATGTACACATAGAAGCTTGCATGGAGCCCTCTTCAGCTTACTCTTTTGACCCCTAAGCCTCCTATCCCATCTGAGTGACCTATAATGTTCTCTCCTCTGATTTACAAAGCATTCAACAGTCATCCTCTCCCAAACCTATGGTGCTAATAATTCTCATTCATCCTGCAACCATAAAGATATCTACAAATGTCTCATCCTCAACTTCCTCTATTGGTTCCTATACTAGTTCCTCTCTAACAAAAGTAGGATGTGCAGACCTATCTACTATTCTGAAAAGAGTTCTATGAGTTCTAGGTGATCCCACTGCACTCATGTTATCCCCTTGTTCTTGATTATGTCTGTCTTTTGGGTTCATGCACTCAACCATGGTGTTGAGTGCCTGCAAAGCCTAAGCCATTTTCTCTTGTCCTATAAAAATTGCTCTAAACATTTCTCTTCTTATCCTTATTCCTATTGTATCTTTTTGGGATATGCTCTTGCCTATCACTCATGGTGTCTAGTTTCCTGATAAAATCTTGTTCCTTGACAAACAAAGCTTTCATAATAGTAAAAAAATTGTGAGAGCCAACCCTAGATGGCTTGTGATTACTAAACCCTCAGGATGGAAAGATTTAGCTCTGATACCAATGTAATATCTCTTGCCCAAACTAACTAATTTTAGCTCAAGGAATATTGTCAAACACTTGTATTTCTGCCTTTCAATGTTAAGAAATTTAGATTGTTCACAAATGAACTAATATGCAAGTGCAGTTCTTTTGATATTTTCAATGCATATACATGGAAACTAGATATGGAATGCATACCTACAACCAACTGACATTTTGACAAACAATTGACATACAACTATTAGGCTGATTATATATGCTACTAGATGGACATGTTGTCAAACAAATGGTATCCAAAATGTACCTCCTTTACTGAATTTATTCTCATGTACAATGTTGCTATGAGTTTTCCAAGACAAATGGCTTACAATAATGACTACAATAATGCCAAAATCTGATTTTGATTTTGAATTATCACAACAAAATCATATGCCTAAAAATTAAAATTTTAACTACTAATAGCTGCAAGAGGAACTTGATAATAGTGAAGCCCAAGGATGGAGATGAATCAAGCATAAGTACTATAGCATGGCATTGTTCTTGCATATTATAGCAACCAACAATAAATGTATGCTCCAATTTAAGCACAAATAGAACTCCTGAATTGAAGCTCTCCTGAATACCAAATTTAGTGGATATTTCATCACCTCAAATGGTTGCAACACTGAAGAGTTGACATTCTCCAATGGCTAACTGAAATTAGAAAACTTATTTTTTTCTCCCAATTTTATATCAAATGCAATTCACAATAATCAGATGATTAACAATGAAGCTCTCACCTCTATTTATTATTTTCCTTCACCCTTCTAGCAGGAAATACAATATTATTTAATTGCATTCTCTAGAAGCTCCCCCCTTTCCAATACAATAATTAGCTATATTTCTAGAAAATGCACTCTCTAGAAGCTTCTCCCTTGTAGTACAATAATTAATTATGCTTCTAGAAAATTAAATCAATTAAATATAAAGTTTCCTTTTAATTTTAATTTATTTAATGACTCTATAATAAATTAATTTAATCAATTTTCATTATTTCTCCACTTAGCCTTTAGAGAATATATATATATATATATATATATATATATATATATATATAGATTTTGTGGATTGTGGAGATCAGTGGAAATCTAAGATTTGTTGCCATGCCCTTGTGATCTCTGCATCTTATTGTCATGCCTTTGTGATCTTTGTATATGTATGTATGTATTTATATACATGTTTATACATATGTGTATTTATATATGTGTGTATATATATACATACACATAAGATCTCTATATATACATACATACAAACATAGACACATATATATGTATGTGTATATACACATACATATACATAAAGAGAAGCTTCTCTAATCACCTGGTGGGGGATATATAAAGAGATACATGTTTAGAAGGAAAGGAAAAAAATATTTACATAGGTACCTCTTCTCTCCTTGAAGAAAATAGAAGAGCAAGGGCACAAAGATCACAAGGGCACACTATGACAATGAAATTGTAGAGCAAGGGCACAGAGATCACAAGGTCACATCGATGAAATGCAGAGCTCACAAGGTCATGACAATGAATTGTAGTGATCAAAAGGACACAACAATGAAATCATAGATCTCCATTGATCTCCACCAAGAGAATGATAACAAAATAAAAAGATCAAAAGAGCACAACAATGAAATGTAGTGATCACAAGGGCATGACAATGAAATCTCTACCAACATTAAGAACTTAGAGCTCTCCACCAATGTTTATATCTCTCCACCCTTGATATGTGCAACTCTCCACAATCAATCAAAACAAATGGGGAATTATTTATGGTTTTTTTTTTTGTTTATACTCATGTGGGTGTCACAATTGCAATGACATTGAGGAAAATTGCAAAAAGAACATGAAAATCCACAAATTACCCTACCATCACAATTTGACCCCAAATGTTGTAGTGAACTTAAGTGTTTTTAAGGATTTCAGTTTGAAGATAGAAAACCTGTGGTTGAGGTTCCTTCTATTGAAAGACAATTATCTAATCTTGTGATTAAGAGCAAAGGAAAAAGAAAGAAAATTTCTAATCAGATGAAGACTTGCAACAAGTATGATTCATTTGACCTTGATAGTTGTAAAAACAAGAGAAGAGCTGATATGTAGTTGGTTGTAGTAGTAAGTTTGGACAAAAACTTTTAAGATGATTGATGAAGAGGATTTTTGGATTAAGAAAGTGCATGGGAATTATGTTTTGAATTTCTTCATATGTTAATAGGTCCTTATGAAACATCTTTTTTTTGAAACCTTGGGTGTCTAATGTAGGTGCATCCTTGGGATATATTACCTTAAGCCCTACTTAAAGTATCCCCTTAGGAGAAGCCATAGACTCATGACTCACTTTGATCAAGATTTCTCTTCTCCTCTCTTTAGGAACCTTAGTAATCCTATGGCTTCTCATGACCCTAATCCTTCTATCGAGCATAACTCTTCTCACTCATCTCATGATGAGGATGAGGCTTTAAGGGTTCCTCCTGAAAAAGTTCATAAGATTGCTACTGAGATTGATAAAATGCATGATTAAATTCTTCAAGAGATTAATAATACTGATACTATGGATTCTTTTGATACTCTTAAGAAAGTGATCTATAATGATAGACATGGATCTTTTGTGTGGTCTTACTCATCTTGTCCACACTCACGTTAAGCCTTTAGCTCAAACCACATCTGAAATAGGAATGGCTTCATGTATCCCTAGTGTTGAACCTACCTTATCTCTTTCCAAACCTATCTCTAGCATTCCTTCTTATGTTGCTCCTATTGTGACTACTTATATTCAACCATTTAATCCTCCTATTAGTAGTCTTACTATTTCTTCTCTACTTGTAAGTGTTCCACCTACTTCATTTCCTATCCCACAACCTTCATAGTGTTCCTTACACTTATCCTAATCCTCCTACTATGGTATCTCATGTCCCACTTGTAGCACCTTCTATTCCAAATAATTTTTACACTCTTCCTAGTGTGTCGAATGTGTCATTGCCACCTATTTCCTCTATTTATTTCACTTTCATTAGTATTGCTCAAATTGTTTCTTCCTTTCAATAGAAACTTGCTCCCCTTACTCAATTCAAGTTTAATGTACCTACATGTGATATGGGTAGTCCTACACAAAAATAATGTATACTAGGAAAAATGGGGAGAGTTCACAAGAAATTTTATAAAAGTATATCATAGAAGATATTTTTAGAAATAAACAAGTCATAACTTGATTAAATTGATCTGGTTGTTGATTGGCTAGGTTGATTAAAAATTCCTATAGAACTATCATCATATTAGGTACAATAAAATGAACAATTACTTGTTCCCAGCTAGTAGGATCAAATATAGTTTTCCAAGGTGATAAAATTGCATATGTAGATACATCACTTATATGCCAAACATGAAGCACATTCCCTAATTTATAACAAATGGATGGATATAAAGGCTTCATATGCTAGCACAACAATGGAAGCCAAGGATTTAACCATGCATGTATTGGCACACTCTCCTTAGGAGGATCCCAAGTATCTACTACTGTTGTTAATTTTTGCATCACTATATGTTCTAGAATGTTATGAAGTACTGAAGCCAATATTAACTCCTCCCATGTCTCCAGAAAATGTAGCATAGGTTCAAGATCCCTTGGCTCCAAGGAATTTGTAGCAGTTGTTCCCACTACTAGAAGAATAACTTTAGTGAAGATTTGAGTGTAATGAGTTGAAGAAGCAAGTTCTACTTTTGTGTAATGCCATAATCATTAGACTTATTCCCTTGTAGAAGCCTTTGCTAGAATGACATTACCTCTAAACCATGCAAAGGATGTTGAAGTTGTTCCCAACCTTGAAACACTCTTATAAGAAATGGCAAAGCAAATATAGATGTAATACATATATTACTATTATTTATGTATATCTATGTATGTGTATATATATGTATGTATATGTGTATATATGTATATACATATATATGTATATATATGTGTATATATGTGTATATATACATACACACATATGTGTGTGCCTATGTATGTATATGTACAAAGAGATCATGAAACAACAAAAAAATTGATCTAGTTGCATACACATTCCAAAATCCAAATAATAAAACAATAAAACTCACTCAACCCAAGCTAAGTGACTTACTTTAAAATCCTACACAAAAATAATGCAAACCAGGAAAAATTGGTAGAGTTCTTAATAGATTTTACAAAAAAATATCATAGTAGGAACAATTAGTTGTCCCTAGCTAGTAGGATCAAATACAGTTTTCTAAGGCAATAAAATTGCATATGCAAATGTATGTATGTATGTATGTATATAGAGAGATCTTGTGGATTATGTAGATCAATGGAGATCTAGGATTTCATTGGTGTGCCCTTGTGATCTTTATATATATATATATATATATATATATATATATATACATATGTATATACATATATATACACATATGTATATACATATATACACACATATGTATATACATATATACACACATATGTATATACATATATACACACATATGTATATACATATATACACACATATGTATATATATATACATATGTATATATACATATGTATATATATGTATATATGTGTATATATTCATACATACACACACGTGTGTGTGTTTCTATGTACATATGTATATAAACGGAGAGATCTTGGCACAACATAAAAGCAATAAAACTCACTCGACACATAGCATGGCCATAGATGTGATGGCAACGTTTATTGGTAAGTAGATTCCTCTTTTTCTCTCTTATTTTTATGTGTTTATTTTAGTTGAACTATTATTTCTTAGGGGGCATTTTGTAATATTAGATCCATTTTATGTAGGATGTAGTGAGGACATTCCTAGATGTACTCATGTTGGATGTACATGAATCACTAAATAATTGTGATGAATTTCTCATGAGCAATGAAGATCGACTTCCCTTGAGAATAGTAGGAGGTGATGACAACATTCCAAGTACTTTAAAGATTGATCCTTTCTTAAATATTTTAGATGTTAATGGAGAATTTAGATGTTTGGAGGGAGGAATGAGCTTCCACCTTCATGTGGTTGGCCCTGATTAGTAGAGAATATTAAACTATTCTCAAAACCAAGTGAAGCTCAACATTGACCTATGATTGCATGACAACTAACTGTGTGAATCTCTTGGTTTCAGGCAATGAGGAAGGATGCCATAGTTCAATATGAAATCTCAATTCATATGCATATGACGTTAGGTGGAGTTGAAAACATAATAGGTTTCAATTTTTGTTAGAGGTCGTTAATTAGGTATTTTAGGTTATAGACCATCAAAACATTGTAACTTTGACACTTATAAGAAAGGGTAATGTCCTCAACATGCAAGACAATCAATAATTTCTAGGTGTTGGCTGGCTGAGGAAATTCTCTTGGCCATAGCAGCTAGAATTCTAATGTTCATAATGGTCTATAATTTAAAAACTTAATAGAGCTATTAAATAAATGTAATCATGTTGCATTTTGTTAGCTCCACCTATTGTCCTTGCATATAGAACACACTTGCACATGCATTCTTGATTGCGAGTGGCAGAATCTTATTTTAGATGCAACAAAAAAATCATATGCACCAGAAGATGGGAAAATGATGTCACTTTTACAGGTCTAAAACCTTTTTTTGTACTGTAAGGATTGATCCTTTCTTAAGTATCATAGTGTTATATATTATTATATAGTATTTTATATTATATATAGCATTATATATTTCATATAGTATTATAAATACTATATTATTATGTACTATTAACATATCTACTATAATAAATATTCTAACATAATATAAGAAATTATTATATAGTATCATATATTTTATTAAATAAACATAATTTATTTAATATTGTATAGCATTCGATCAAACTAAGTTGTCATATGTAATGTGTCTCATGTTATTATGTGAATGGTCAAAAGGGGTCATGGGGTAACCTAAGATTTCTTTTGACCCATTAGAACACAACATGGACATCCCTAGGGGTCCTTGAATTCCTAACAACACATGTTGTCATGTTAATGGCCAAAAGGGGTCATAAGGTATCCTACGACCCCTCATGAACCATTGGAACACAACATGCATGTCTGTAGGGATCCTAAGACCACTATGAATACATGTTGTCATGTGAATGGTCAAAAGGGGTTAGGGTAGCCTACAAGCCTTTACAACCAATTCAAACACAACATACATGTCCAAGGGGTAGCAAGACCCCTAGGAGAACATGTTATCATTTGAATTTTTAAAAGGGATTATAGGGTAACCTACAACCCCTTCTGACCTGTTAGAACACATGTTCTCATGTGAATGGTTGAAAGAAATCATAGGGTATCCTTCCATTCCCTACAATCCATTGGAAGACAACATGCATGTCCCTAGGGGCCTTAGGTCCTTAGAAACACATGTTGTCATGTGAATGGTCGAAAGGGGTCTTAAGCTAATCTACAACCCCTTATGAGCCATTCAAACACAACATGCATGTCCCTAGGAACACATGTTGTCATGTGAATGGTTGAAATGGATCATAGGATAATCTATGACCCCTTACAACTCATCAGAACATGTGTATGGGTGATCCCACAATGTTGGATGCCACTTTTGTGGCACAAAGAAAATCAGAAATAGATGAAAATTTCCAATTGTTCGCACGAACATTACCTACATTTATGTTTGCAAAAACATAAATAAATATAAATAGGCACATTTGTGTGAACAAAAGTGCTATAAATGTTCGCACGAACATACAAAATTTATTATTTCATCATAAAATTGCCATTTTTTGGAAACATATTTTTGCACAAACATGTAAAATATGTTCATGCAAACATATGTTTTTTTTAGAACTTTGTTACTTTCTTTTTTTTTTAAAGAAAATAATAGTGTTTTGACCCTCAAAATTGGGATCAAATGATCTCCTACTATAAATCAATAAATGTCAAATTGTACCTCTTGGATCAATCTTTCCAACAACTATAATTTGAATAGGTATTATGTTCATTAGGAATTTCAAAAATAAGTTTAACTCATTATCAGTGTATTAATGATTGAACATCAACTAACTTTGACACTTTAGGAAAAATTGTGAATTAGGTCAAAAATATTTTGAAAAATATCTAAGAAATAGGTTACTGAGATAGCTTTCTATTGAAAAAAGAAAATTTGATTTATGATAAATTGAGTTCAAGTTATCCTAGTCAAAATGAAGATGTCACTTCAAACCTTCATAAACTATACAAAATTAAACCAAATGTATCCTCTAGATATTGATGTTACAAATCCAACATCAAAAGAATTACCTCATTATCATTTCTAGAAAAAAAAAGCTATGCTTGTCAACCGAAGTCACTCTTTTTTAAAAATGATTTTTTATATATACCACTTTTCGAAGGAGAAGAAAAATTTGGCTTAAATGATTTTTTTAAAATTAAAAAATATGATTACAAAGTAGGAACAGAGTACTAAAAATCACTAGTTTACATCATCTTCAAATTATTCATATTTTTAGAGATGTAGCCACTTGAATGTGAGGTTTGTTTCAAAAATATTGATTTCAGTGTCAAAATTTGTCAAAAAGTGGAACCCATTATTGTAGGATTACCTGTATCTCTCTAGGGGTCCTAAGACCCATAGGAACACATGTCATCATGTGAATGGTCAAGAGGAGTCAAAGATAACCTACAACCCCTTTGGTACCATTCAAACACAACGTGAATGTCCCTAGGGGTGTTATAATCCCTAAGAACATACTTTTCATGTAAATGGCTGAGAGGGGTCATAGGGTATCCTATGATCCCTTTCAGCCCACTAGAGTACAACATGTATGTCCCTAGGGGTCCTAGGACCCCTAGGGACACATGTTGTCACATGAATGGTTGAGAGGGATCCTAGGGTAACCTAGACCCCTTATGGCACATTGAAACACAACATCCATGTCTCATGTGGTACTAGGACCCCCACAAACACATGTTGTCATATAGATAGTCTAAAGGGGTTGTAAGGTAATCTATGACCTATTAGGAGCTATTCAAACATGTAACATGTGTGTCCATAGGGGTGCTAGGACCCCTAGGAACACATGTTTCATGTCAATGGTTAAAAGGGGTCTTAGGGTAGCCTACAACCCCTTTCAACTCATTAGAACACATGTGGATGGTTGAAAGGGGTCTTAGGGTGACCTATAACAGCTTTTGACCCATTCAAACACAACATGCATATCCCTAGAGGTCCTAGGAACCCTAGGAATACATGTTATCATGTAAATGAATAAAAGGGGTCCTAGGATAACTAATGACCCCTTTTGAGCTATTGGAACACAACATGGATGTCCCTAGGGGACCTAGGACCCCTATGAACACATGTTGTCATGTAAATGGTTGAAAGGGGTCCTAGGGTATCCTTCAACCACTTGTAACCCATTTCAACAAAACATGCATGTCCCTTGTGATCTTAGGACCCCTAGGAACACATGTTGTCATGTGAATGGTGAAAAGGAGTTTTAGGGTAACTTGCGACCCCTTAGGAGCCATTTGAACATACTAGGTATGTCCCTAGGGTTCCTAGGACCCCGAAGAATACATGTCATGTGAATGGTTGAAAAGGGTCTTAAGATAAACTATGGCCGCTTGTGAGTCCTTTGAACATAAAATATATGTCCCTTGAGGTCCTAGGACCACCAAGAAGATATGTTGTCATGTGAATAGTTGAAAGGGGTCATAGGCTAGCCTACAACCCCGTACAACCCACTGGAACATATGTATGCCCACAGGGGTCCTAGAACCCCTAAGAACACATGTTGTCATGTGAATGGTCAAAAGGGGTCATAGGGTAACCTACTACTCCTAACAACCCATTGGAACACAAAATGCATGTCCCTAGGGGTCTTAGGTGTAACGCCCCGCTCGGGAACCCAAGAGAAATAAACTAACATGTTACAATGTTTACTGGTTTTTTTTAAAAAAAGTTTAAACAACATCAACATAACATTAATGCAAAAGAAATATAATCATACACATCAAATACACCTTATCAATTATAGATATAGTTTCAATTCCTCAAGGGTTCCTTTGCATTGAATCACATTTAAGAAGTTAATATGAATTAGTTTAAGTTCCAAGCACAATGTCTCATGATCATAAAGAAATAACAGATACATAATCACTATAGCAAAGCTTAAGTATAACTAATACCATGAAAATACATCCAATATATAACATCCATTGCACATGTCGCAGGGTATGTGAGAATAGATACAATACATCAGAATATATGATAACATATATATATCAACTGCAAAGAAGTCTCTGAGATAATAAATAAGAATGATAAAGGTACATCTTCTACAACAAACATCCAACAGTGGGCAATTTGAGGGGAATCCAAATGGTAAGAAGGCACTACCTCCCAACTGTGTGGTTACCTAGTCAGGCTTCCACTCCCACCATGCAAGGAAGATAATGAACAATCCACATACGGCTAATCAAACATAAACATTCCTAGGCAAGGAATTCCTAATAGCCAAAAACTACCTCAAAGGTAACACATGTTACTCAAGAAGATATGATAATCCAAAAAGAACGAACACTCAATCCAATACCAACACATAATCAAACACCATACATGAACCAAATATAAATCAAATACCAAGATCATAAGATAAAGTCAATGAAAGACATTCACCTCAAGTCAAGAACCTCATGTCAAAGTACATCACCCATGAATCACCAATCATCATCAATGAAAGTAAATAAGCACAATAAACACATTCAACAATAGGTACACCACCAGAGGTACACAAAATCTACAGAGGAGACTTAGGCTACATACTAGGGAGTGTCATCACATGGCTTCTTGAGTTACCCTAGACTAGTCTCTCAATAGACCCTAGACCCTCAATGTGACACATGTGAAACCAGAAAGCCCTCTCGAAAAGATGAGGCAATCATCCCATTCCATCCTTAGTCTATACAAGCACTCAAGGCATGGGCAGGTCAAATATCTCTAACTTATCTTTTCAGTGTGTGTCCCCAAAATTATTAATTACTAGATTATCACTTATTACATAACTTACAATAGGTTACCCTGGTGCTAACCACTTTGGGTCCCAGACCCCTACTGCAAGCCACTCCCAAGACATGTACCTAAACAGCCTCTCCTAAGAACATAAAACACAGTTCTGTCCCATACCACAACACTCATAATGATCAAACGTGATTCCTTAACAGGCAACTTGAAAATAAGATGGTTTTTCCACCCAAGTACACATAAATGCTTCACAAAGTAAACCTCGTATATATATAATTTTCAATTTGAATAACAAAACACATCATGACATCTAGCCACATAAATGGTATAAAAGAAATCACACAAAGCCTAGTGTACATCCTAGTTGGCCATCTAAACAACTCAAAGAAAAATCATCCCAATAAAATGCTAAATCATCTTAGAAATAATCACCACAAACAATAAAAAATAAAATCAAAAAGAAAATATAGAAAACCATAGGTTTCATTCATATGATTTAATTCATTCATTTATTTATTTTCACCAAATTATTTTGGCCATAAGATTGTGTGCACAAAAATAAAATAACCATTTAATATAATTAATCTTAATTATAATTTCATTTCATATTAGTCAAGATCAATTATTGTTTAAATTATATCAAATTCTAAAAAAATAAATTTATAAATAAGAACTATTTAAAATCATAAATTAACTAACTTAATTTATAAAATTCTATTTAAATTATCATAAATTAACTATAGACTAAATAAACTATAATTAAATATAGAAACAACATAAACTAGATTTCAATTAACTCTACTTTATACCAATTATATTAAAGTCAATTTAATCTATTCAAAACATAAATTAATTAAATAAACTAAATAATACTTAAACTACAAAAAGGTACCTTGCTTTTCTTTTCTTTTCTTTTTTTAAAAGAAATTAAGGGAGACCTACTTCTCCTTTTACCTCTTACTTACGTGGAGTAAGAAAAACATAAGCTTGATCTTTTAAAATAAAGGCACTCCTGTAAGTTTATCGTCTAGTACGTTCGATACCGTATTTATGAAGAGATTTGATTTATATATTTTTTTTAATTTAGTTTTTTTTTTCTTCCCCCTAAATTTATCAAAATCTATTTTATAAAAAGCTTTTCAATAATTTTATTTTATTTATCTATGCAAATACAGGTTTGGTACGGAAACTTTCCAGCAACCTATTTTTTTCCTCTTGTTTTGTTTATATCAAATTTATAAATATCTATAAACAAATATATATGTATACAAATAAATAACAAGATTACAATCTAATTGTAGATCAAATTTATTTTATTTTATTTATTTTTTAATACAAACAAGAATAATTCTAAAATAAATTGTAAATTCGAAACAATTAGATTTTAACCAAACCCTAGCTCACAATTTCATTTTCTCTTAAATTTTCTTTTATAAAATAATGAGAAACTAATTTCAATCAATCAAATATGAAAAATAATCAAGATGCTAGACACAGTTTCAACCACCCAATCAAGCATGAAGCAAAAAAATCTTTTCTAATTGAAAATGCATTAACAAGATTTCAAACCCTACCTTGTATTGATGCTCAACTCTGATAGCTAGATGAAAATTCCTACTGCAAACAAAATCTTTCAAACCACAAAAAATTCACTTCTTTTCCAAACCCTCCGAGTTGCTCTCCAAAACCTGTGTTCCTTGAAACTGGTGTGTGCGATAATGACCCAAAAAACCCTCTCATATAAACTCTAATTACCATTTAGGGTTTCTACGACTCCCAGGTGACTAGTAGGTGACTATGAGTCCCTCCCTTAACCACATTAGACACGTTAGACAGAAAGATAAAACAAACACGCGCACCATACACATGCAAGTATGGGGTAAGTATCATAAAAATTACAAGTCTAATATCAAATGCATACATATAATAATGCATCTCTATCAATACAAACATAATCATTATTAAAGACATCATGTTAACATTGTTATGAAAGAAACAACATTTACTAACTAGGAATCATCAAAACATCATTAACAACACATGAAATGAAATCAACTAAGCAATTATAACCAATATATTTGTAATCAAAGTCATGAAATAATATCATAATATTGCAAATCCAGTATCTCTAAAACTAATCAATGCACAATATCAGCCTAAAAGAATTTGACAATTAGAACATAAAAGAAAACTACAGGTGGGCATTACATCCACCCCCCCTAAAATTAGGCTTACTCCTGGAAGCCCATTACAAAGAAACATGAATCAAACTAAAAAATTGATACGCAAGTCCTCTTGGACCATTCTCCACTGAAAACTTAAAGTCTGCAGGCCTCATACTCAAAATTGAGGTGCACGCTCAGGACAATTGGTCGCTCTATGACCATATTGTCCACAAAAGTAGCAATCTCCACTAAAGTTTCCCTAAGCCCTAGATGCATGTGACTGATGAAAACTACCAACACTAGCATCCTGGTTGTGACCTTGAGGAACTTGATCCAACCTATTGTGCATACTACGCTTCTAGTTACGATAGCTCCCTGACTATGAACCACCACTATTACCATGGAAGAACTTTTTCCCCTGCTTCTCCTGATTAACCCTAGAGAAGGTAGGAGAATTTTTAGAACTTCCAGCTCCTTGAGACTGGTTATCCCTAGATGCTCCTGAATAAAGTGACCCTCTAGCCTGAACACCTGGTAGGCCACCTTGACCTGAAGTCACACTCATCTCAACCAAAGTAGCCCGCAATATTGCATCCTTAAGGGTTTTAGGTTGGAAAAATTTGACACCCCTAATGATGTTAGCATTAAGTCCTCTAATGAAATGTTGGACCATTAGTGGTGAGCTATCACTAATTCCTACATAAGATATAAGCTCGAAGAACTTACGCTCATACTCCACCATAGTCTTGGTACCCTATCTCAAGTCATGAAACTCATCTGCCCTTTGTTGTTGCCACTGCTCTGATAGAAATCACTTGCAAAAGTGTTCAAGGAACAACTCCCATGTGACAGTTTGCATATTTATCCCAAGTTTCTTCTCCTCTATATTCCACCAAACCGCTACAAAGTGCTCTAAATGGGTGATGGCATATCTTGCTTTAATGTTGGAGTCAAAGTCTTGCATGGAAAAACATCTATATAGTGCAATCAACCAATTCTCGGCATCATATCCAGTACCTTCTCCATTGAAAGGTTTGACCTTGACCCATAGTAGGTCCTTCATCTGGATAGACTGGCTAGACTGCCTTCAACTCTCTAGGTTCCTCCCTCTAGGACTCATGGATCTTTCTCTATCTCCATGCTCTGAATGATGAGTTCTATCCTGCAAGGGTAGGCATGCTAGGATCTCTTTAACCAAGTCTCTAGTAACCGGTCCTTCTGTCTTAGCATGTTTCTTAACACTATCATCCCCTCTAGCCTCTTCCTGAATAGGGTCCCCTAAATGGACCAAGGAATGGATACGGTGATTAGCTCTCCCACGACTTCTACCACGTCCTAAGCTATGACCCCTAGCAATGGATCTAGAACCAAAAGTAACCTCTCCTACAACACCCAAACACAACAATGACATCTAAGAATCCATCATAACCATAAGGTCATAACTTACCGACATAAAGCAATAATCTAGAAAAATTTATAAGTTTTCTAGTTCCATGTTCAGAATTTGTATTGTTTCAGAGTTCTTTGTTCAACAATTTGGTTTTATGTTTGATGTCAATATAAGTTTGTTGTTTAAGTAAGTTGCAAGTTTACTAATTGCTCAAGTGATGGCGCACATTATGCCCAGAGTTCCCAATGCTGAAACTTAGGCTCTGATACCCGATGTAACGCCCCACTCGGGAACCCAAGAGAAATAAACTTAACATGTTACAATGTTTATTGAACTATTTTTTAAAAAAAGTTTAAATAACATCAAGATAACATTAATGCAGAAGCAATATAATCATACACATCAAATACACCTTATCAATTACAGATACAATTTCAATTCCTCAAGGGTTCCTTTGCATTGAGTAACATTTAAGAAGTTTATATTAATTAGTTTAAGTTCCAAGCACAATGTCTCTCGATCATAAAGAAATAAAAGATACATAATCACGTAAGAAAAGCTTAAGTATAACTAATACCATGAAAATACATCCAATATATAACATCCACTGCACATGTCGCAAGGTATGTGAGAATAGGTACAATACATCAGAATATATGATAATATATATACATCAATTGCAAAGAAGTCTCTGAGATAAGAAATAAGAATGATAAAGGTACATCTTCTGCAACAAACATCCAACAGCTAGTAATGTGAGGGGAACCCAAATGGTAAGAAGGCACTACCTCCCAACCACATGGTTACCTAGTCAGGCTTCCACTCCTATCATGTAGGGAAGATAATGAATGATCCACATACGGCTAATCAAACATAAACATTCCTAGGCAAGGAATTCCTAATAGCCAAAAACTACCTCAAAGGTAACACATGCTACTCAAGAAGATATGATAATCCAAAAAGAACGAACACTCAATCCAATACCAACACCACATAATCAAACATCATACATGAACCAAATATAAATCAAATACCAAGATCATAAGATAACATCAACGAAAGACATTCACCTCAAATCAAGAACCTCATGTCAAAGTACATCACCCATGAATCACCAATCATCATCAATAAAACTAAATAACCACAATAAACACATCCAACAATAGGTACACCACCAGAGGTACACAAAATCTACAGAGGAGACTCAGGCTACATACTAGGGAGTGTCATCACATGGTTGCTTGAGTTACCTTGGACTAGTCTCTCAATAGACCCTAGACCCTCAAGCATTGAGTTACCTTGGACGGGTTACTTTGAACCCCGAACCCTCAACATGACACATGTGGAACCAGAAAGCCCTCTCAAAAACATGAGGCAATCATCCCATTCCATCCTTAGTCTATACAAGCACTCAAGGCATGGGGGGGTCAAATATCTCTAACTTATCTTTTTAGTGTGTGTCCCCAAAATTATTAATTACTAGATTATCACTTATTACATAACTTACAATAGGTTACCCTAGCACTAACCACTTTGGGTCCCGGACCCCTACTGCAAGCCACTCCCAAGACATGTATCTAGACAACCTCTCCTAAGAACATAAAACACAGTTGTGTCCCATACCACAACACTCATAATGATCAAACTTGATTCCTTAATAGGCAACCTAAAAATAAGATGGTTCTCCCACCCAAGTACACATAAATGCTC
Source organism: Cupressus sempervirens (assembly GCA_028749045.1). NCBI lineage: Eukaryota > Viridiplantae > Streptophyta > Pinopsida > Cupressales > Cupressaceae > Cupressus > Cupressus sempervirens. The sequence goes on from CM053784.1 coordinate 364,163,882, forward strand.
CACAAAGTAAACCTCATACAATTTGAATCACAAAACACATCATGACATCCAGCCACATAAATGGTATAAAAAAAATCCCACAAAGCCTCTGGTGTACATCCTAGTTGGCCATCTAAACAACTCAAAGAAAAATCATCCAAATAAAATACTAAATCATCCTAGAAATAATCACCACAAACAATAAAAAAAAAAATTTTAAAAAAAATATAGAAAACCATAGGTTTCATTCATATGATTTAATTCATTTATTTATTTATTTTCACCAAATTATTTTGGCCATAAGATTGATTGTGTGCGCAAAAGTAAAATAACCATTTAATATAATTAATCTTAATTATAATTTCAATTCATTTTAGTCAAGATCAATTATTGTTTAAATTATATCAAATTCTATAAAAAAACAAATTTATAAATAAGAACTATTTAAAATCATAAATTAACTAACTTAACTTATAAAATTCTATTTAAATTATCATAAATTAATTATAGACTAAATAAACTATAATTAAATATAGAAACAACATAAACTAGATTTCAATTAACTCTACTTTACACCAATTATATTAAAGTCATTTTAATCTACTCAAAACATAAATTAATTAAATAAACTAAATAATACTTAAACTACAAAAATGTACCTTGCTTTTCCTTTCCTTTCTTTTTAAAAAAAGTAACTAAGAGAGACCTAATTCTCCTTTTACCTCTTACTTACGTGGAGTAAGAAAAACATAAGCCTTGATCTTTTAAAATAAAGGCAATAAATGATAGTACTCCTATATGTTTATCGTCCAGTACGTTCGATGCCGTATTTATGAAGAGATTTGATTTATGTTTTATTTGTAATTTAGTTTTTTCTTTTTTAAATTTTTTTATTAAAATCTATTTTATAAAAAGCTTTTCAATAATTTTATTTTATTTTTCTGTCTAGGTACAGGTTTGGTACAGAAACTTTCCAGCAAATTTTTTTTTTCTTTGTTTTGTTTATATTGAATTTATAAATATCTATAAACAAATATATATGTATATATATAAATAACAAGATTACAATCTAATTGTAGATCAATTTTTTTTTTAATACAAACAAGAATAATTCTAAAATAAATTGTAAATTCGAAACAATCAGATTTTAACCAAACCCTAGCTCACAATTTCATTTTCTCTTAAATTTTCTTTTATAAAATAATGAGAAAATAATTTCAATCAATCAAATTTGGTAAATAATCAAGATGATAGACATAGTTTCAACCACCCAATCAAGCACAGAACAAATAGATCTTTTCTAATTGAAAATGCATTCACAGGATTTCAAACCCTACCTTGTACTGATGCTAAACTCTGACAGCGAGATGAAAATTCCTACTATAAACAAAATCTTTATTTTTTTTGAAAAAGAGGGGTAAAAACTTTATTGAAAATTAGAGCAAATGAATGCAAAACATCAAAGGGCCACAGCCCTAGGAAACACTAGGAACCACAGAGCCACTATCACTATAAACATCACTCCCCAAAACCACTGTTATCATCTACTAGAATCGTCTCCAAGTCCTGACATAACTCATAGGGTAGTTGTTGCCACTCATCAATCTTCTGGCCTTCTATATCTTATGACGCCCATTTTGCCAGACAATTAGCCGCCCTATTCCATTGCCTTGGAACATGGGCAAAAGACACTGAATCCATTAAAGAACTAACTTGCAATATCTGTTGCACTATCGTAGATAGCTGCCAGCTAACATCCGAAGTCTTTCTCTCAAGAAGCATATTGACCAGCACCTGGGAGTTAGCCTCAAAAATCACCTTCCGCCAACCTAGAGCATAAGCCCGCTTCAAAGCATATAGAATAGCCAAGCCTTCCATCCTATTAATAGTTTGTATCCCCTTATTGGCCGAGAAGACAAAAACCATAGATCCAGAATAGTCCCTTCCAATCCCACCAATCCCTTATGGGCCTAGATTACCCCTGGAAGAACCATTCGTATTAATTTTCACAAAACCATCAGGAGGGAGCATCCACTTTCCCATCCTTTGAAGTTTTTTCTTCACACGTGTCCCTCTCCTGACACATGCTGAGGTCAGAGATATCCCTTGTATGCCAAACCTATGAACCATCTCAACATCCCCTTTCTCCGGAGGCAACACAATCTCGCTCTTAGCTTCAATGGTTTCTTGGATCATTCTCATAATTCTAGTCCAAACCTGTTGAATCCCCAAATTCTCACTGCAAAAGATTCTATGATTCTTTTCCAACCAAACTTTCCATAATAGGAAGATAGGACCATCATACCACACATCATGCAGGAATCCAAAAATCAGCCAAGGAGGAGGCATGAATGCATGAGCATTTCCAAACATCCCACCAAAAATGCCATAATTGTTGGGTGAAGGAACATCGAAAGAATAAGTGTTGTACATCTTCCTCCCCCCAACTACAGAGAACACTCCTCGAAGGGCCAGAAAAGCCCCTCTTCCAAATATTGTCCCAAGTCAAGCACCTATTCTAGATCAGAGTCCAAGTAAAACAATTGCACTTTGGCCAAGAGAATTTATTCCAGACTTTCTTTTTCCATTGAACCTCTCCCCCTACAATTTGCTGAGAGAGTAACTCTTGATAACTAGAAGACACAATGTAGACACCCTTAGGATTAGGGGACTAGGCCAGCACATCACTACCCATAAGGGCACTGTAGCTATGATGAGAAAGAATGTGATGAAGCTCATCGCACTCTACCTCCAACCCAAAGGTAGGCCACTCCTCTAGGTTCTTCCATCTTTCTTCCACCAACTGTCCTTGAAGGGAGAAGGATTTAAAATCACTCACCCTAGTCCATCCAGCTTCACAAACCTCTGGGATAATATGCATAAATGAGGATATTGAATGACTATGGGAGGGTGGCCATCCCAAGAATCATGCCAGAAGTGTGCCTCTAACCCCCTCTTATAGATCCAGAAAAGTCCTCCCTTTATGAGTGCAACCCCTTTCTTGAGAGTAGTCCAGATCACCGAGCCTTTCCCTATCAAGCTATACCGAGGGATATCATTCTGTGGGATCCCAAAAAAATACTTATGAGACAAAATTATAGCCCATACTCAATCCTATTCCACACACCAATGCCAATAAAGTTTAGCTGCCAGAGTAGTACCAGAAATAAAAGATTGTCGTAATCCAAGACCACCAAACCTTCATGGGCTACAAACAACCTCCCACTTAATAAGACTCCACTTAGTTGAAGACAAATTTCTAGCCCATAAAAATTGTCTTGCAAAGGAATCAAGCTCCCTAACAAAGCTCATCAGCACCACCTAAATCATACACCTATAAAGTGGGAGGGCCTGCACCATAGATTGAAGCAATTGAACCCGGCCAACAAAGGATAACCAACGGTGGGTCCAGTGAATCACTTTATCACAAAACTTATCCAAAATAACCTGCCATGATTCCCTTGAATTCCTACCAACTGAGATAGGGATCCCAAGGTATATCAATGGTAGGCTCCCAATTTGGAACCTAAGAATATGAGCAACTCTTCGCTGAATGGACGGTGGGGTGTTGAAGAAAAAAATGGAAGACTTGCCCTCATTGATTAGCTATCCTAAAGCATCCAGATAGACATCCAACACCTTACGCATATTAGACACCTCCCTGATAGTAGCCATACCCATCAAAGCCATATCATCCACAAACTTGAGGTGAGATTCAACAAGAAGACCCCCTCCCCAATGCCAACCATGAATGAAGCCCTCTCCAACCTTCCTTTTAAACAACCATCCCAGACCTTCCACCAAATGAAGAAATAGGTAAGGAGAAAGAGGGTCACCTTGTCACAAACCTCGAGAGGCTCCAAAGTGATTAGAATGCTCCCCATTGATCAAGACTGAGAAAGAAGTTGAATCCACACAACTCATAACCCAACGAATCCATTCCTCCTCAAAACCAAAGGCACCCAAAACCTTCTGAAGGAAGGACTAGCGAACTCTGTCATAAGCCTTGGCCATCTCCAACTTGATAAACGTAGCCTTTTCTTTGGAATTAGCCATGGAATGAATAGTCTCAGCAGCTACAACCACCCCATCCAGAATCTGGCGACCCTCCACAAAGCCACTTTGTTCTTTAGAGATTAAGACTGTAAGCCACTTTTTTAGCCTTTCAGCAATCAACTTAGATATAATTTTATAAATTACATTACAAAGAGAGATAGGGTGAAATTGACTTATCTGATTAGCCTTCTCTTCCTTGGGAATGAGAGCAAGGAAGGTAGAGTTTAGGGCCCTAAGAATTTGCTTATTCTACTGGGATTCTTGAGCCACTGCCGATAAATCTAGTTTGATAATATCCCAAAATTCCTGGAAGAATTCAATTGGGAAACCATCAAGACCAGGAGCCTTCCCTTTTTTCATCTGGAAAACAATCTTCTCTAGCTCCCCCAAAGATATGGCACTCATAAGATGCTCTTTCATTTCCAAAGTGACTAAGGATGGGATATAGGGGAGGACCTGAGCCTCAACAAATGAGTCCCCCTGTGACTCCTCCCTAAAAAAAGAAGAAAAATATTGCACAACTTCATCTGAAATATCCTGAGTAGAAGAAATAACCTCCCCCTATCAATAACCAAAGAAGATATAGAATTACCATGATATCTGGCTTTCACCGAGTTGAAGAAGAAAGTAGTATTCTTGTCCCCCTCCTGAAGCCACTCAATCCGAGCTTTATATTTCCAAAAGATTTCCTCTCTCAGCTCCCATTCCTCTAGATTTTTAAGAGCCCTGGCCTCCTCCTACAAAAAATACTCTGACACCCCATCCTCCCTAATCATCCTGGTAATATTATTCAACTCCACTTGAGCCTCATGTTTTGCCTAGTAAATGTTCCCAAAGCACTGTCGGTTCCAACGTTTGAGCTGATACTTAGTATATTGAAGGAGCTTAGCAAAGATATACATTGTTGTTCCAAAAGCTAGCCTACCATCCCTCCACCATTCGACAACACAACCATAAAGATCTAGGTCCCTGAGCCACATGAGCTGAAACTTGAAAGGTGGCTTCTAAGGTAAATAGGCTGAAGAAATGACAAGCTTAATGGGCCAATGATCCAAACCTCTCCAATCTAGTATCTCAGAATTGGAAGACCATAATCCTCCCACCCAAAAGTAGGAAACCATAAAGTGGTCTAGTCATTTGACAATGCACCTATCACCCACCCTTCTATTGTTCCAGGTAAATTGACCATTGCTGGGTTTGATATCCACAAGATTAAGTGTTGACATATTATCTCAGAGTAAGATAGAAGAGGGCTCTAATATTGCATTACCTCCTCATTTTTCAATTAAATCAAGAATAGCATTAAAGTCTCCAACAATAATCCATGGCAAGTAAGGAAATAGGCTACAAACGAAATGAATATTATTCCAAAAAAGAAGCTTACCTTGAAATTCAATAGGAGCATAGACATTGGAGAGAAGAACAGTTTCTCCTGACTTAATGCAAAGAGACACCATGGATAAGGAAGATTTAAAGGAAATCCATGACAGAAGTTGGATCTTCCATGGGTTCCAGAAACATGCCACCCCCCGCCCCCCCATGACCCCTGAGCTCCAATGCACTGACATTGACCATTTCTCCATAGTTTAGGTGCCATACTCATCATACAATCACTGAAACCTTAGTCTCTTGGAGACAGAGAACATTCAGAGAATAATTTCTAATTAATTCTTGAAAAACTTTTTGTCTAGGGCCACTGTTCAAGCCCCTAACATTCCAAGAAATAATGATCATTTCAAAGGAGTTGAAAAGTGGGAATCTAAGGTCTTAACAGAACTTGAATCCACTAAAGTCTCCCCTATCATCTTAGTCTTCTCCAAGTCCTTCTTATGTCCCATTTTAATATTTTTCTCTAGAACCCCCTTCTTGCCATCCTTTTGAAGAATTCCCAAATGAGAAGCAGATTTACCTCTCTTATCTGTATTTGAAGCCGCAGTCCTTGCAGGAAGAGTAGCACCCTACCCTCTCTGACCCAATTCAACATTTGGCTCTAAAATCATCTGAGTCCCTGCTTGCCCATCCATGACCATATGCATGGTAGATTCCACATGAGCATCAGAAGGAGGAATGTATGAAGAAATCTCCAGTCCAGGGTCTGCCATTAGTTGTTCTGCATTAATTAATCTAGGATTAACTTCTTTCTGACCCAATTCATCCAAAACGTCAAACCTATTAAAAGTATCCTCTTCTTGTCTCTCCATTAAAGTCCTCTTTTATTTCAATTTCGAGCCTTAACCTGAATGAACCCCTCAACATCCCTGCCCTCACCAGTAGTAGGCTTCTTCCCCTTTTCAATACCAGAAGTGTTACGAGGAGGAGGTAGAGGTTACTGCTCCATTGGCTTGGCCTTCGAGCATTTTCACACAAGGTGGCCATATTTGCAACAAAGATGACATCAGAAAGGAAGGGTCTCATAGTCCAGCTGTTGCACCCAGGAATATGAGCCTGCACACATTTCTACTGCGTCTGGAAATGGCCTACTCAAATCAAGTTCCACATAAATTTGGGCAAAAGTCATTACTTTCTTACCCAAAGTTTTTGTAGAAGGACCCACCGGCTTTCCTAGCATCAATGCAAGCATAAGAAGTAAATCCTCTCTACAACATTCTATTGGAAATCTGGGTAATCGAACCCACACCGAAACCCAATTAGGAAGCTCCTCGGAAGGATTAAATCCCGCATGCCATGGTTTGACAAAAAGTCCAACCTGTTTATAAAAATAAGGCCCACCCTCGAAATTCCTATTACGATCTACCAAGTAGTTAAATGTAACCATGAAAAAATTGTTTGCAAGCAGTGTGATCTCCATTTCGCCCTCAAGTTCCCAAACTCTTTGAGCCCAATTCTCCAAAAATTGAAGATAAACTCTCAAACCCAAAAACTTGTAGTATAGCGAATGTTTAGAGTAATATTGGACATCTTCTACGATCATTTCAAAAGGAATAACCAGCTTGGGTCTCTCTTTGCAGCACTCAAGGCAACCATTAATCTTGGTGATCCATGGTCCCCTAGGCAGACTCGAAATCGCAACATCTACATTTTGAGAAAAAAGGGCATTCTCAAAAACCCTTGGCTCATGATCTAGCAAATTTCAATTTTCCGTATCATGTGAATCTGCTACAAGCAATGCCCCAGAGGGCTCTCCCTTATCCATACCCACGCTTAGCCTTGTTCAATCCCTCACAATGGGATCAAACCAGGCTCACTTGCTGATCTGCACAACAACCAACTTCTGCTTGGTGTACACTCAGAACCAATGAACCAGAGCCTACAAAAATCAAATGCTACCCCCTCCCCCCCCCCTCCCCCCACACACACACAAAACCAGAAGCTCCCCCCCCTTGCACACACCCAAGAATGACGATGAAGAGCTAGGGCACAACTGCCCTAACTCAACGAACAGCTATAGACACACGACTTCCCATATTGCATTTTTTCAACAAGACCCTCTAGAAATGAGAAAATTTCCATTGCAAACAAAATCCTTCAAACCACAAAAAATTCTCTTATTTTCCAAACCCTCTGAGTCACTCTCCAAAACCTATGTTCCTTGAAACTTGTGTGTGCAATAATGACCTGAAAACCCCTCTAATATAAACTATAATTACCATTTAGGGTTTTTGTCTCCACCAGTTCTAAAGTACAATTATTTTATTTTATTATTTCTTTAATGCACAATTAGTTTGCTTTTTAAATTAAAATATTATTTTATTATTCCTTTCATGCACATCAAATGAATTATTAAATTACTTTATTTAATTTTCCACTTGACTTCACTTTTATTTAATTTATTAAGTTTTAAATGTCATGTGCATTTAATGAAAATATATTTATTAAGTTCACATATTTTATCTTTATAATTAATTTCCTATAATTTAATCTCATGTACACATCATGCGAACTTAAAATTTTTTCATAATTTAATATCTTTCTCCTTTTTATATATTTTTGAAACTTAATTGATAAAATATTTATCAACTTAAATAATAATAATATTTAGCATTTATTTACAAATGAACTCTAAATATATTATTATTAAATTAAATAAATATTATCACGTTCTAAAATTTAAACTTATAACTTTCATCTTCGAATTCAATTCTTTTTATTTAATTAATTTTTCAATTAATCAAATATAATTAAATATTAAAATGTCATAATAATATTCCATTAAATTAAATCATTAATTTAATCTTTTAATTAGACTTAATTAATAGAAAATTCATCAAAGACTCATAAAACAACATATGCACAAAAGACTCATGGGTTTTAAAAAGGGTAGACAATTTGTTACGAGTTCTCCTTGCAGGACAAGTATTTTAGGCTATGGTTGGGATTGGACCTGATCATTATCTTCCTATTCTCACCATTTGAGTATTTGTAATTGGGTATGTTCATCCTGGCAATTCAGGGAAGTTGATGCCCGGTACCTGCATCCTGCATAAAAGACGAGCATGTACATGTATATAATATATCTAAACTAAATAGGCAATGGTGGGGAGTGGTGCATCGTGTAGATCCTGACTAGCAGGTGACTACAACTCGTTCCCTTAACCACATCAAACACGTCAAATAGAAAGATAAAACAAACACACACACCATACACATGCAAGTATGGGGTAGTATCATAAAAATCACAAGTCTAATATCAAATGCATACATATAATAATGCATCTCTATCAATGCAAACATAATCATCATTAAAGACATTAGGTTAACATTGTTACGAAAGAAACCACATTTACTAACTAGGAATCATCAAAACATCATTAACAACACATGAAATGAAATCAACTAAGCAATTATAACCAATATATTTGTAATCCAAGTAATGAAATAATATCATAATATTGCAAATCCAGTATCTCTAAAACTAATCAATGCACAAAATTGGCCTAAAAGAATTTGACAATCAGAACATAAAAGCAAACTATGGGTGGGCATTACATTAGGACCCCTAAGAACACATATTGTCATGTGAATGGTCAAAAGGGGTCCATAAGGAATCCTATGACCCCTTATGATCCATTCAAACATAACACACATGTCCCTAGGGGTCCTAAGACCCATAGGAATACCTGTTGTCATGTGAGTAGTTGAAAGGGGTCATAGGCTAACCTACAACCTCTTACAACCCATTAGAACACAACATTTATGTCCCTAGGGGTCCTAGGAACTCTAGGAACACATGTTGTCATGTTAATGGTCAAAAGGGGTCATAGGGTAACCTATGACTCTTTACGATCCATTAAGACACAACATACATGTCCCTAGGGGTCTTAACACATATTATCATGTGAATGGTTGAAATGGGTCTAGAGGGTATCCTACGACCCCTCAGGACCCGTAGGAATGATGAGAAATCAAATTACTATTAGCACTTTGTGTAAGAAGTAGACAAAATCTTTCACAACTGATTATAGATGATGATGGATTCACATATCCTATGTGTTCAATTATTATTGATGGAACATGGCTACGAACATATACACTTACAAAGAATGGAATTCTTGTATTTGAAGACTATGAAAAGCACAAAATAATTCTCATATATTGACACCTTATTATAACAAAATTGTAAAGTTGTTGAAGCATCAAGGAAGGCTAAAACTAAAAGAACTATTTACTATTAGTGCTTATAATCATGAAGCCTTATTGGAGACCCTCAATCAGAGAGATGACCTTATAGGAACACTCTACTAGGTATATTTACTTCTTATGTTATTTTGTTCATAATGATTTGGTGAACTAGTTAATATCTTATTTAAATTCAATTAACTTATGATAGAATCTTGGTTATCAATCTACTTTTTATATGCCTATATAATACTAATATTTTGTATGATATTGGAATGTAGGTACATCATCAAGAGTAGAAGTGCACAAAGATAGAAACCCAATAAGGAGAAGAATGAAGCCAATTCTATTATATTTTTGACAATAGGATTTTTGGTAGTTTTGTATTGATCTAATAATGATGAAACATTTGAGATATTGTAAATATGAACTCATTGATTTGATATAGTTTTTCATAAGGTTCTCTATTAGTCATCTATGTAACTATTTCACCTATTAATTCCCTATCAATCAAAGGTTAGTCAAAGTGGTCTAAGAAGTCAAAGTAAACAAATAATATGTTGAGAGAAAAAAATGATGTTTTTCCTTCATCTAATCAATATTGTTAATGTTTAAAAATCTGAAAGTGTGAGGTTTATCAGTGAACCATAAAATGCTATAGGACAGTGATATTGATGTCTATATTAACCTCTCTTAGTCTTGATAAATCCAATTCCATTTGAATTTGGCACAACTTTCTGGCTTGATGCCAACACTTGTAGTGTACCTTAGTTCATTGGTGCATCACTGCGTAACTTTAAAACTAATGATCATGACACCAATTCATCAACACTATTAGCTCTAGTTTGGTGAGTCAATCATAGGTGACATCCCTTTTTTGACCATGGGGTCCCTATAAAATTCATGACCACCATGTATTGAAGTGTCTCCTAAGGTGCACTAAGTGCGATTTGAGGGGTACACTATAGTAGAAGGATATATGGTTGAAGGAGGAATCTATTTAATATTTAGAATATTTAGTTTATGCCTAATTGATTCTATTTAAACTTTGTTTGAGTTCTAGAAATATTGAGAATTAATAGATTGAAGATGCCCTAGTTTTGCAAGAGTTTGGTGAGGGTTTTATGACAAATTTGGGGCTTTTATAGTAGAGGGGAGCCTTAGACCAAATTGGTTGTGAATTTGACTAATTGGATACATATTAAGGGACTATTTTTAGGTTTCAATGATTTTGATTCAATATTTCATATACCTCATTTGAAAAAGCACCCATTTTCCTAGGTTGAAAACAAGGGTCCTAGTGTGGGCAACAACTTAAACATCATTTCAAATTAAAAATAGGATAAATTTCAAATTAAACATAGGATGAAATGTTGATACTAAAGTTTGATAAATTTTTCTTCAAAAATTAGTACATTTGAACCAAATATACTAACATGATCAAAACGAATGATGCTCGATAAACATGAAAAATACACATGCATAATACGTTGAACAATACTATAATATATTAAAATATATATACATTTGTAGATAAATGACACAAATATATATCACAATACATAAATCCATAGATAAATAATACAAATGTATATCGAAATACATTATTGTTAGGATTAACCATGAATAGAAATAACAATTACATGCAAATATAACCAATATCAAAAAATAATAAATCACAAAAAAGAGAACACAAGACAAAAATATTTAATGTGGTTCATCCAATCCCTGGGCTACATCCACAAAACAACAACTCTAGCATTATTATTATCTAGTGATTACAACCTGTAATCCTTGACAACTCAATAGTGTCACAAGAAGCAATTATCATAGCACATCTTAAGAAATCCCTAACCCTAAGCCATTTTATACTTATTATTTTTTCCACTTTAGGGTTAAAATTAATTATAACATGTCACCCCAAAACCCATAAAGGAATTATGGAGAATGTACAATACATCCTTGACCAATTACCACAAACTAGTATATATCTATATACAAAATGTGGTTGATTATACCATCAAAATATGTATATAATATGGAAGTTTCAATATACAATGTGGCATATGCCATCTCAAAATATCTCATGACACATCTCTAAAAAAGTATACTATCCTATGCTACCGGTGGATCATCAAAATGAAACCTCTTCAATGTACTATGAGGATTAGATGCCTCCTACATGAGAAAAAAAGAAAACCCAAAGTTAGTCTACTGAATTTATATGATTGTACATATCTAAAATTAATTTACTCAAATGAATAATGATCAATTTTTTTATGAAGATTTATAGTTTCAAACTCTCATCATGTACCTCTCTTCTTGACCTCCTCCACCAACTAGAGGTCCTCTCATATGTCCTTGACAATGAATGAACCTCATTAGTTCAGGCCTGTATATGTTCAAGTATGGTTGTGATATGGATCTATATGATTGTGATATGGATCTATGACTTAAAATATAACATTATAATTGATAGCATACTAAATTTATAACATATTCTATAATTCAAACTTAAACTTACCTATGTCAAACCCTTCTTTGCAAGCATCTACTGTGTTAGCAAAGATACATAACTCTGAATTCCAACATCCTAGGTACTAGGGGTTTCCTATGGGAGTCAAAAGAATAGGTCTTACTATCATGGAAATAAATTTTGCAAAAAATTATGGAAAAAAGGAAAATACCAAATAAATGATAAATATACATACGATGGGGCTCTCATTGTGAATGGAAATGTCAAAGGGTTTGGGATGCCCAATCTACCTAGAGTCATCAACAATGCCCACACCCTATACAATAAATAATGTAGTGTACACACAAGATACAAGTATGCATCTATATTTAATCACTTTAAAATTAGCTAATTACCTTTACCTTGTCAAATAGAAAAGAAATGAGAACATGACATAATGCACTATAGATGTCTCAAGGCCAAATGTAATAGCCAAGAATGTGACATTATCAACTTGTCTGAGCTCTTCCTTAGTCATCAATTGAATGTGAATGAAGATCACATACATGTATAAGTGTGTAGTTGTTAAAATTATTCTACTATAAATATTTATTTTAAATCAACTATGTCATAACAAAAAAATGTGTACACTTACCGACAAAGAAGGAGTCCATGGCTCTGCATGCCCCTCCTCCTTTATCACATCAAGGCTTATAGTCATTATAGCTACATGTGCTATATCCTCCTCCCCAAATATAAATTGATAATAACAATCAGTAATGGGACCTAGACGTTAATTCTTGCACATCATGTAGGTATGGGGCACATAAACATGTGATGTGCTTGTTGATGATAAAATCATGCCAACATCATGAACATGAGGAGGAAACACTGACCTAGTCTAAGAGATCAATAGGCTACTCAATCTATGAATGGGTCTAATAGTTTGAGAGCTCGCATTTGCAATGATATCAGGATGTTGTATTGGAGGAGGGGGGATACATTAGTAGGGGGGATATAAGTGCCAACTTTATTTTTCTTGGAAAATGGTCTATGTTGGGGAGCTCCTCCTCATACACCCATGTTGGGCCTCATGCTAGCTCACTTTAAATCCCAACAAAAATTTAGCACACACATTTTTAACAAAATAAAATGGGACCTCCAAATTTTTCTGTGGTAGTTTGTCAAAAACCATCCACCAGTGATCCCAAAAGTTTGCACGCATAGCCTCATTTGTACACCATTTAATTGATAATTTAGGTGTTTTGCAATCCATCTTATTGCCATTTTTTGGGTTCACAAATAGTTCAACTATATGTCATCTTTATTTATGCTAAGAGTTATAACCTCATCATAGTCCAACCCTTCATCAAATAGGGCATGCATTTCTTCATGCAAGTGAAGAGCATCATTTTTTTGCTCGAAAAGTGTCTAAATATTGTCCACAATGGTATTTAGCATGGTTAATATGGGAGACCATTTAGGTATATTTTTATATGTTCTTTCTAAACCCCTTATTTTGGTAAGATTGTTTTTTTATCAAATATTCAATTTTAGGAGGGTTTTGAGGGGGTAGTGGATCATTTAGCCGAGGTTGAGGATTTTGAAGGGTTTGTGGAACATTTGGCAAAGGGTTTTGAGGAAAATTATTTTGTGGCTCTATTTTATCAACTTCCTTGGGGTTAGCCATGCCTATTAAATTGCAAAGAATTAAAAAAATACTAATTCTATTCATATTTGATAATAAAAATGAAAAAAAAAATTCTATGAAGAAACCTAATTTTAAATAATAAATAATGAAAAAAAAACAAAAAACAAAAAAAGTGAACTTACATTTCATTTAAATAGTGGATTGAAGGTAAATATAAATCTAATGCCTAATATGAGATCATTTACATGGAAGGAGGGTAATTGACAAACAGACAAACAATGAAAAATAACATTCAAGTTTTTTTGTTTTTATTTTCTACATGTAGGTTTCAGGTATATGATATCATATTGAGTACTAAAAAATATCGAGTACCGGATATGACATTGGGTACCTAATAAAGTAAGGTATTACATTTTTTTCTTTTCTATTAGGATGGGTGGGAAAAATACACAACAAAATTTTAAACACTTTTAGACATTTTAAAATTGCAACTCTTTCATATCACCACTTTTTGGCACACCATGATCCTAGACATACCATTTAAATAACAATTGAGTTGCATATTTTGAGATAACAACCACTTATTAAATTTAGTAACTTTCTAAACTAAGTATGACTCATACAACTACATGTTAAAATTTTGTTCAAATTACTATTTTAGGGTCAACCCATTTTGATGACTCAACCACAACTAGATGACTAAAAAAATGATCTCACATTCTAACATTCTCCCACTTGAAGTAAAAATATAAACTTGTTAAAATCCTCTATTAAGAGATCATTGTCATTGCTACCTATTATTAGGTAATCTATAGACCAAGATAAATTCTACACTATATGAACTTCTCTCTATCTATATCCATTGTTATAATATACATAGGGCTAACATCCATGTGAATCTTGGCCAAAGATATATATCCTCCTTTCACCTTTTTATGAACATGATATTGGATATCAACATTATTTTTGCTTCAATGATAGGTTGAGTTACATGCTAAATAAATAACACTCTAACTATCACAATGTAAAATCATTTTTCCTTATTTTACTTGTAACTCACCCAAAAGTCTATAAAGGTAGATTGCCCCTTTTCTAGCCTTTGTTGCTTTCATAAACTATGCTTCTATTGTTGATAATGTTTCCACTACCTACAACTTAGAAACCCAACTAACAACATCTCCAACTAAAGAGAAAAGATAGCCTATAGTAGATTTTCTCTTATCTTTGTCTCCAATAAAATCTACATCTACTAACTTATCTATTTGAAGATTACTCTCACTATAAAAGATAGAAAATTTTGAAGTGCCTCTTAAGAATCTAAGAATCTACTTTACATTTTTTTAATGATCAATACTAGGATTCTCCATGTACCAACTGAAAACTCCCATTCCTTGCACAATGTCTAGTCTAGTGAATACCATCACAGCCATAAGACTCCCAAGTACTAATGGGTATGGTACACGAGACATTTGTGTCTCTTCCACTTTTATACTAGGGAAATGTTCTTCATACAACTTAATGTGAACAAGAAATGGAGTACTAACTAGTCATGCATTTTGTATATTGAAATGTTGCAAAACCTTCTCTACATAAGTCTTTTGTGTCAACCATATTTTCATGTTATCTCTATCTCTATGTATCCTAATTCTAAGAATCTATTTTTCACTTCCTAAGTCCATCATTTCAAACTCCCTAGCAAGATGAATTTTTCAATGGATGATTTGAACCATGTTGGAACCTACAAATAACATATCATCTACATATAACAATAGAATGATAAAAATTTTATGATTATACTTTTGAAAATAACCACAATGATCAACTTTACATCTACTAAATCCTATACTCATCATGAAGGAATCAAACTTCTTGTACCAACATCTTGGCACCTAATTTAAACCAACAACAATTTTTTCAATATGCAAACAAGACTCTCCTTGCCTTTCTCCTTGAAACCTTCTAGTTATTGCATATAAATCTCTTGAAGGATATCACCATGAAGGAAGGTTGTTTTAACATATAACTATTCTAATTCCAAATCAGTACTCTCAACAAGAGCTAAATAACTATGGCAGTACTCAAATGTACAACTGGTGAAAAAATTTCATCAAAATCTATACCAATTTTTTTATCAAACCCCTTGGCCACCAATCAAGATTTGTATCTCTCCTAATTATCATTTATATCCCTTTTTAGTTTTAAAATCCACTTATTCTCAATAGCTTTTCCTCCTATAGGTAGTGGGACAAGATCCCAAATCTCATTTTTATGAAGAGATTCCATCTCATCTTCCACAGTATCTCTTTATTTGTCTGAACATTCTACTTCACAAGCCTCCTGATATGACCTAGGTTCATCACCTTCAGTTAGTGATGCATAAGAAGAATTATCAAAAGGATAGTACCTTTTAGGTTATTTGGATGCTCTATTATATCTTTTTACAATGGGTCATACTTTACCCTATGGCTCTTTTAGTTGTTCAACTAGATGATCTTCTTCTAATTGATCTTCATCAAGAACATCATGACTAGTAATATGGTTTTCCACCTCTACTAGAATAACTTCAACACCTTATTTTTATTTATCTCCTTTTGGTGCCTTCTCATTAAATAAAAAATCTCAACTAACTATAATCTTGTGGGCACCAATATCCCATGACCTATACCCCTTTGTACCTTCTACATAACCAAGATAAATACATTTTCTAGACTTCTTGTTCAACCTATTTATGTTGGGAGGTTGGTGCCTCTATCCCCTTGAGGTGAAGGTACCATTAAACATAGACTAATTGATTTGTGACATGTTCTTAACCACCTCCCATATATCCTTGTCTCTATTTGTTTTGATGTTCATTGACAAGTTGAGCTTTTCATGTAATCACAACCATGATTCCAACAAGTGGTATCAAAGCACTAGGTTGCAGCTTCTAATCCCTTGGGTCATGTTGAGGGGGGCATTTTTGGGAGGTTGGGACCTTTATATCCTCTAGGTGAAGGTATCATTCAGCATAGACTGATGGATATGTGGCATGTGCTTAACTACCTCGCATGGATCCTTATCTCTAGATATTGTGATGTCCATTGATAACTCCAACTTTTGGTGTTACAACACTGGTGATTCCAACAATTTCTACGCTCTTTAGGAATATGTGCATAAACATCATAACAAAAAAAATTAAGAAATAAATTATTAATTGGTTTCCCTTTCCATATTTCTTCAAGAATATCATTTTCAAGAGTAGTTTTGGGAGATCTGTTGATCAATAAACAAGTTTTCTTAATAGCCTCACCCTAAAAATTTTGCTCCAAACCAACGATGCTTAACAAACATCTAACTCACTTCATAATTCTATGGTTCATGTGTTTAGTAGAACCATTTTGTTATGGTTTCATTGCAGCCATTAATTGTCTCACAATTCCATGTTCACTACAAAATTTATTAAATTCTAGTAAATAAAACTTGCATCTATTATCTATTCTAAGACATTTTATTGTCTTCCCTTTTTTAATTCCCTAATAGAGCCCTAAATCTCCTGAAGCAAGACAACACTTTGCATTTATTCTTGAGAAGATATATCTAGACCTGATGGGAACAATCATCTATAGATGAACAAAATATGATGATCCTCCAATAGATGTTACATGAGACTCCCAAGTATATGAATGTTTTAAATATAAAGCATGTTTTCTTTTGAAAATATTTCTAGGAAAACATAGTCTGTTTTGCTTTCCAAACAAGCATTTTTTTACAAAAGCTCAAATCTTTCAATTGAGAACCAAGAAGAATATTTATATCTAACAATACCTTGAGATCTTGTTGACTCATATGGACTAGTCTTCAATGCCAAGTTGTTAATGAGTGAATCTCTACATATTTTAGCCACAACAACCTCTCTATTGTCAGTTCTACCAACAAACCTATATACATTGTGAAATTTTTCTCCCTCAAGTAAAACCAATACTCCCTTTTTTACTTTCAAACAAATATTTTCACCAATAAACCAAAAATCTTGTTCATCAAACATACCAAGTGAAAGAATATCTTGTTTTAAACTCCATACATGTCTATTATGCTCAATAGTTCTAACTATGCCATCAACCATCTTAATTCTTACCTCTCCTTCACCAATAAATTCATATGGGCTATCATCTTCCATATATACCATACCTCCATCACAAGCCTAGTAAGAAGAAAACCATCCTCTATGAGGAATCATATGAAAGGAAGCACTAAAATAAAGAATCCAAACGTGAAGTAAAAATTTCCTCAAGTTAGAAGTTAATACTGCTACATTTTGCAATTGTGTTTGAAATTATGCAATATTTTTTTTAGATGTATTTGAAAAAGGACTCTCCTTGGTTTCTTTTGGAAACTTGCAACCCTTTTTGACATTTCTACTTTTTACATAGTTCCAATATTTCACCTTTTCCTCCCCTTGGATTTGTACCTATTTTGTCCATAATCTGTATTGGTTCTCTCATAAGTTCTAACTCTAGAACCTAAGGGTTCATTCGAAGATAAAGATCTTTGAGATGTCTTTTGTCTTGAATCATCATAGAATAAATTGGATACAACATTATCAAGGACTAGTGCCCCACTAGGTGCCAAATTTTTGAGATCAATCACCAATTGATCCAAACTATTAGGCAAGGAATGAAGTAAAATTATGTCCTTATCATCCTACACAATCTTAACTCTCACTGAAGCCAACTTGCTTGTCAATGTGTTAAATTAATTAAGATTATAGGTGCTAGATGTATTGTTAGGCATCCTCAAATTATACAATTGTCTTCATAAAAGAATTTTATTTACCAAAGACTTCATTTTATACAACTTTACAAGTTTACTCCATAAACTATGGGTAGATTTCTCCTTTGCAAGATTGAACATAACTAAATTTGCTAGAAATAACTATATTATAGATCTATTAGTATTATCTATCAAATCTCAATCTGATGTACTCATACTTCAAGATTTTGATGAAACTCCCTTGAGAGCTAAATCATAACCACCCTTTATCAGCAAAACTTGAATCTTCAACTTCCAAAGAGGAAAATTTGAGCCATCCAACGTTTACACTTGAAATTTAGTAATATGGTCTCCTATTGCTCACCACTCAAAACAAACACATTCTACACTAACATCCTTGCTTTGATACCATTTTTAATAAAAAAAATAGCCCAATGTAGAAAATTGCAGAATTAAGAAAATACACAACACACAATTTACATGGATAAACCTAGTATAAATAAACTAGTAAAACACCATGGGGAAATATGTTAAACTTTTATTGTTTGAGAATTTTAATAGTAAGAGAAGTGTTCAAAAAAAAGAACAATCATGACTTTAAGTTGTAGATAATGAGTTATAGAATTCGAAATAAATACCACATACTAAATTTAGTAAGTTTGAATTGTACAACTACATGTTAAACACCTGTCAAAAGTACAATTTTATGCTCAACCCATTTTGATGACTCATCCACAATTGAATTATTAGATGGATAACTTTGCATTCAAACATCTTCTTCTAGTATACCAAAATTAAACTACGGTGGACTTTGCTTGATGAGATATATCATTGTATTGCATGCTTCAACCCGAAATACTTTTCTAAAAATGACATTATAGAGCATACGACAAGATCTTCTAAGTAGTGTTCTATTCATCCTTTTAGCTACTCTGGTTTCTTGAGGAGTAAAAGGAATAGTTTTATTTCTATGAATATCATTATCCATGCAAAAAGAAATAAATTATAAAGAGAATAATTCACCACCATTATCAGTTTTCAAACATTTGAGCTTTTGACCAATATGATTTTCAACTAACAATTTGAAATATTTGAACTTGTTGAATACTTTTGACTTCCTATTGTGCATATATCCACACTTTTCTTGTGCAATCATAAAAAAGGTAATAAATCATAGCTCCTCCAATGGACATTATCTAAGTACGCCTGAATACATCATAGTAGAACAACATTAACAATATGCTCTTCCATGCATGTTTGGATTTCAAGAAGCTCACTCACTTCTATTTTCCATTAAGGAAATGTTGAAAAAATTTCAAATTAGTGGATTTGAGACCTAATAGTAGTTTCATACTATACATAAGATCAAGGAATTTCTTTCTCATGTGACTGAGACTTTGATACTATGATTCCAATTTGTTGTCCACAACTATAATGGAAGTGTCCATTTCACCAATACTTTCTATAATATATAGACTACCAATTTTATTTCCCTTGACAACTTCCATGGAATCTTTGGCTACTTTATATGTGTCAAATAGAGAAGTAAGAAATCCTTGTGTAGAGATGACTTACTAAAATCAGATTTCTTTTTATTTGGGAACAATGCACACACCTTTTAATAACCATTTTATGCTATCTTTTCATAAAAACGAAAAAACACCTTTATGAATAGTTTTACATGCTTTATTATCTCCTAAAAATACTTCTCCAAAATTACTTTCTTAATACTTTGTGAAGTATTTCATACATGAGGAGACATGGAGTGAATCCCTAGAATCCAAGACCCAATAGTATGAACAAGACTCACTTATTGATATTATCAAGATATCATCATCATTGTTATAAGTTGTATTTGCCTCATTATCCCACACTCTTTCTTATAGTTTCTATAATCCTTTTTAACATGGTTTATTAGTCTAAACTATTGTTTTTAGCTATGGTCCACCACTTAGTTTTTATATCTAAACTCACTGTATCTTAAAGTTAAAAGTTGATTTATCTTTAAATTAATTTTTACACATTAATACCTTAATTTTGATTGGATAAGCTCCATTTTCCTAGTGATAAATTTATTTTTTTGAAAACAAAATTTCTAGAAATTATATTCTAGAACTTTCTTCCTAACCTCTAGAATGACAAGATGGCTAATGGCTTTAGACAAAAAATTGTGAGTTGTTGTGAGCTTTTCCATGGGGAGCTCGATTCTCAGGTGTTGAATTTCCTTGAAGCTTTTCAAAATTTTGCCAAGAAAGTGTAAAGAAACTTGACCTGATATGGCTTTTCATGGTATAACGAGGTTTTGTAGGTGTTAGAATTATTTAGAATAACTGAGAAGGGGGGGGGGGGGGGGGGGGGGCACATGTTCTGGGGGGTTTTGAATCAGTTATCCAATGGTCCAATGATGTCCAATAAAACTTTTTCTTCTAATCCTTAATGACACACAACTGAAATTATCATGCATGCACTTGAACGTTAAACAATCATGAAAAGTAAACATGCATCACACCATAACACTAAGGATTTTGATGACCCAGAAACCCCCCAGGAATAAGAAGGTAAAACTGGGGTGGGGATGATACCCACAAAATAACTGTGCAATTGATTTCAACCACTTCTAATGGTGTACCCTGTTAAAGGCTTTACACATTGTAAGATGTGACCCTGTTAAAGGATTTAAGAACATTCAACTTAGAATGTCACCCTATTAAAGGATTTACATTGAGCTATTAGGCTCACCCAAGTCTATGGGATTTTTAGTCGCCTTCTCAAAAGAATCTTTTATCCCTCTCTAAGGATCTCTTATCCTTCTCCTAAGGATCTCTTTATCCTTCTCCTGAGGATCTCTTTGTCCTTCTCCTACAGATCTCTTTATCCTTTTCCTGAGGCTTATCAACCTTGCTATTAAGCTAACCTAGCAAAGTAGGGTTTTAATACCTAATACAATGGTAAGAAAGTATTAGAAGGGTTTTGACCTCATATAGATTGCAACTTCAACCTTGCATATTTTAGATTGCTCTTTAGTCCTTTTCTTTGCTTGGCTTTCCTCCCTTGCAATGCTGACAACTTGTTCACCCTTCAAGATCTGTCTCCTTGAGTTCTTCCACTCATTATGCCAAAGCACTCTATGGTCACTTGATCAACTCAAAGTCATGATGCTCTATTCTTACTCTTTTTGGCTTCTTCGCATGATCACACTTATGACCAATTTCCTCTCATGCATGCACATTTGATCTCTGACCTATAACTCCTTATAAAGAAGTTTTGTTCTTCATTTCCTGCTCAAATCTTTTTAGAAAAATGGTATTGTTTTCCCTCCAAATTATTTCTTCTAGAAACTTCATGATAAATCCATTAGCACCAAAAAGCTGCTTGGTACCTGAAGATCACTCGGCACCTAATCTTCACTCGACACCTGATTTTCACTCGGCACACACTAAGTTGAACTTTCTCGGCTTTAAGTAAGAATCTATTCAACACTTATTAGCTAGCTCGGTTCTCTCCAATGAACTTAGTTAATCCTTACATCTTTGTTGTGTCTCAGTGTGTCCATCCTTTGTGTCTTAGAGTATGTCATCAATACACTATTTCATCAATGGCTTAGCTGATCCTTATACTTCATTACAACATCATAACTTCAAATTTTCTCTAGGTACTCTAGTTACATCTTATTTATTGCCACCTCCTTATCAATCAACCAATTGATAGTATTTGGATCACTTAAGCAATTGTCATTCCTACAAGTAGCAAGTTTGACATCAATGAAAAAAAAATGATTGAAACATTCTTTACCAGTTCCATTATTCTTCATTCATGATCTTTTCAATCATTTGCAATAGTAGGGCCTGTAACGGCTTCACATTTTTGCTGATCATGAGCTAGATGATATGGGCAAACAAACCCTTGCCTTGGTCAAGCCTCTATCTTCACCAAAAAATTACATAGTTGACTTTTACAACAACATTTTCCACTTGCAAAACTAAGGAGTACAAGCATTTGGACATGAAGTAGCAATGGCTTCTACTTGAAGATTCTAAATTCCCCTCTAATTTTTAATTTTGTATTGGTTGTGAGAAGGAAGGTTAAGGTGGAAGAATGGAGCATGCTCATCATCAGTGGAGAGTGAGAGAGGGAGAAGGAGGAGGATGTCTCTTACATCTTGAAGGATCAAAAATTTGCCAAATTTATGCATGTGTTCCCTCTATCTAATGATTTCAATACACATGCCATTTCTTCTATGTTTGAGGGTGGAGTGTTGAGTGTCACCATTCCCAAGCTTCCTCCTCAAGACCTTGAGAATTGCTAGGATATTCAATTTGCAATTGCTTAGGATTTTACCATACTCAAGATTGTAGGTTTTGACATTGAATTTAAATTTCTCTTCTTGGCTTCAGCTATATGAATCATCACAATTTAAAATTGCAGGTTAAATTCATCATTTTAATGGAAATATTCAATCTTGAACTCTGAAATGTAGTAGTGTTAGTGTAAATTTTTTCCAAAGCCCTATAATTTCTTTATAGTTGTCATTGCCCATTTCAATGGAAAATGTTCAAGACCCATTGCATAAATCTTGTACTTGCAACCTGAGAATAGAAATGAATGAAGGGTTTTGAGATTATCTAGTAATTTATACTAAAAGAAAGTTCTTATAGATCTTCAATGGGATTTTGTCGACATCCAAATCTATAATACAAGCTTCTTGGTTCTTTAATAATTGTAACAATTTTTTTTTAAGTATTTGATTTTTTAAAAAAAGAATTTAAAATGTTTCATCAATATTATAGTTGCATATTCTACAAAATGACACAAACGATGCAACTATTTTTCATTGATAACTCAAAATTGTTTGCAATGAAGATTTTGTCGAGTGCAATATTGAATTTCACAATAAGGAAACAAATTTGAATTTAAATTTGAATATGAATATTACAATAAAAAATGTTTGTTTCTTATTTAAGAAAATAGTATATTTGGGGAAGGGAATTTATTTGAAGGATAATTACTCTCTTTATTTGAATTGAAAAATATTTATTGTTAATTAATTTGAAATTTATTAGAATTTTTTGTTATGAATTTATGCTTTGGTTTAATTAAATAATTTATAATTCAAAATTGAATATTCTAATTGAAGTCGATCAAAATATACTATTTGATAAATCTAAAACATTAATTGTTTCACGTTTTTGAAATTCTTATTTTTTTCTCTTGGATCAAAATAGTTTAGCTATATGAATCTTTCTTTTCAAGTTAATAAAATTATTAAGTAGGGGTCCCATGAGGGGGGATTGGGCTCTACTTTTTAGGAAATAGAAGTCTCATAAGATTTTTTCTTGGAGGCTAAAGGGTTATTTAGAATGAATCCACCAAAATAAGATACCCTATGTTTTAGCCATATTGACTTGAGCAGGTGAAAATGGGGTGGGGCTGAAATAACTCTGCCAACATAGGAAAACTTTGTGCCACATATCAACAAATAAAACAAAATTTGAAAAGAAAGGAAAGTTTTTAATTTTTTATTTGATATTTTAAATTTAAAATCTTTCAAACTTCTATACGTTTAGAAATTCAAAATTTTAAAGTAATACATTTTGTAATTCATGAGACCATTCATCTTTAAACATTCCTAAAAAAATCTTAGTGGTGATTGCTTTATTTTTTAGGAAGCCCTCCTCCTTGCCACAAAAAAACTAGCATTTGATCCAATCTATTAATATTTACAATAAAAATATTCTAACATTATTACATTTGAAATATTTTTATTCATATACAATTTAAAAGGCATTTTACTCTTTGAGTTTTGGAAATTTTTTGAGTTCTATAATTATTATAATAACCTTGTATTAAGACTTATTAGTTAGTTGTATATTAGTTTTAATTAATATCTATTTATTAATATATTTTAATTAATTAATAAATGTTATTTTAAATTTATTATATTATTTACATTATTAGTGGAACTAATATATTCATTACACTCAATCTACTAATTTTTACAACAAAAATATATATTGTTAAGCCAAAGGACCTAGAGTAACCAGGCCACAATGTCGAATTTGACCCATAGGACTTATTTTTCTTTAGAGGTGATATAATATCTATAATGTGACATGATTTAATCTAACAAATTTATAGTCCACTTTTTAAGATGCCAACTATTTCTCAAATATTTCATTTAAAATACTCAAAATGTTATTTAGAGTGCATCTATATACTAGGAAGTCAATATTTTCTAGAATATTACTATATTTCAAACAAAACATAATATTTAACAAAGATGTAAAAAATTTATCTTCTAATTCTGCAATAAGGCAGGGACTCAAGCTCTTCTAGGGCTCTTGCTTTTGTACAAAACTAGCAATCACCATTTCTTCCTCTTGATTTCAATCTCCTAGTTGATTTGGATCTCCTATGATGATTATTTATGCCTCTATTGTGGCTCCATCCTCTACTCCCAATGCTTACAACCTTTGAAGCTCCACCAGATGAGGGTTCTTGATTCCTTCTCCTCATGTCCTTGCTAAGACTTACTCTTATAGGATATCAAAGTTCTTATCACTATCACAAGTCCATCCTAGTTGTCTAGTAATGAGCACAACAAGAGATCAACCTTATTCTCATAATATTTTTTCATGCCAACTAATTTTTCTTGGATTATTAGAGTTTTAAAATCATTAATATGGTTTGACACAATTGTTCCTTCATATTGAGTTTATAAACCTTGTTCATGATGAAGACTTTGTTTGCAGCTGGTAGCATTTCATACAAGGATTTGAGTTTTTTCCTAAACCACTTAAGTTAAAGTTTTATTTGCAACATTGAAGAGAAGATTGCTAGATAGTGAGAGAAATATAGTTTCCATCACCTTCTTGTCAATATTTTCCAAATCTTCATTAATCATTTTAGTTGGTTTCTTTTTTTCCCTCAAGTACAAGAGAAATGTATTTTTGTATTAGCAAGGATTGTATCTATACTTTCCATAAACTATTTTTTTTCCAATAAATTTCTACACCTTCATTTCTTCCATGACTCTAGAATTTCAACCACCAAAAGCTTTCTCAAAAAATCTACCTTTCTTTGCTACCAGTTATGAAGATATTTAAAAAGTGTGAAGAGAAAATATAGAACAAAAATGTTATAGAATTAGAACACACATAATGTGACACAATAGATTATAGTGGTTCACCAATTTGACTATGTCCACATTCAATAGAGGAAATCCTTTATTAATATTATTGTGTTTAGTATGTTCAACAAGTGCTTGTATATATAAAAATCTCTAATCACCAATATTTATGAAGTATCTTAGAATTGGAGAGACGTGCATTTGGAGTGGAAAGCATAATAAACATAATAATGTATAATGGACTTCACACTCCCAATATAAGTTGTGTCAACTCACAACCCTTTCTCATCGATATTATTTCCCTCCCAAGGTGGTGCAACTTACAAGAAATTGAAAGAAAATTCAGTGCTAGTTGTGTGAGACACCCAAAGTGAGTAATGTCCACCATGTTGAAAGCATATTAGGGTATGTGTAAGATCATGGTCAATCAAACTATGACCTTAAGTGGTAGTGAAAAACTAGCAAATTAGGGTTATGTTAACTTGACATGTAATTTTAGAGTAGTTATGGGATTTGTATCAAAAGGTTGTAATAAAAGAATCTCTAAGAAATTGAATGTAATTTCTAAATTATTAGGCCTTATCAAGAGAAAAATATTATTTTATTTGTCAAAATTTTTGATTTTAATGTAGTACTACAAAAATTTCAAAGCGAAAATAAAAGGTAGGCGTATGTCTAACCACCTTAATCAAAATCAAATGATAATATTTTTAAATATAATTATAGATTAAAAAATTAGACTCATGTCTAGATGCGATGCATATAATTGGGTATTTTTATTCCAAATAAATAATTAAGTATGAATTTTCTACTATAACTTTTCCATAATAAAAAAAACTCTTGTGTCTAAACACCTTAACTAATTGAAAACTTTACAAAATTAAATTATTATTTTCTTATACTAGGTGAAGCATAGAATGTGACATAACTTTTGGATTACAAAAATGTTATACTGTTTGAAAGTTATAGTTACTTTTCAATCAATGTGTTAATCAATAGTTTAAAAACATCTTCATTAAAAATTATTTAATAAATACTTATCAAACTTGGAATCTGATAGCAATTATATAGATGGAATCTTGATAGTGTTCTAAACAAAACTTTTTGTTTCATTGAATTTCAATGAAAAAAACATTGTCAACTAGCTACTCAAAGTCTAAATGTCAACAAAACTTATCTCAAACACATTTTTTGAGTTGACTAAATAGGGTTGGTAAATACCAAGCCTAATCAGGTACCCAATGTGAAATCAAGTTCTCAAAAAAGTGGTAGCGAAATTTTTTCCCAAAAATTCATAGCCCAAATTTTAAAGGGAAACCAAAATTCGGGAAGTATGGGCATCATTATTATTATTGACTATTGTTATTATTATATATGATCTTATGATTATGATTATTATTATTGTTCTTATTATAAATAGTAATATTATATTATTATTATTATTATGTATAGTAATATATATTGTTATTATGATTATTATTAAATATAATATTGTCATGAAATGCATCAAAAGGGGTCATATGTTATCTTATGACACCTTTCAACACATTTGATCAAATCAAATAGGTCCCTGGGGTTATGGACTTCACAAAGAACCATTTGATTGTGGGCTTCAAGACTGTATAAGATGTTTTTTGACAACAAGATAGTGGTGGAGCAATGCCAACTTTTTATGCACTTATTAAAGATGTAAAAGATGAGACCTATGCTTTCTAAATTGAAGATTTGTGTCAATAAAGAATTGGAAAGAAATTTCATTATTGTGAAGAATCTTTTCAGTGCTCTCAATAAAATTGGGAAAAATAGTAGGGAGAAGGATAAGATAGCTTCTTGAAGGGTTATTACAACCTCTTTGGTAAGTCATCATTTGAGAAAGGGTAGATATATGAGACAAACTTGTATTGACTTGAACCTAGATCATACTACTTTGAGAAGAGCACTTAGTAGACAAGAGAGAATTGATGATCCTCTTCAAAATGAAACATGGGCTTTTAATGTGAGACTTCCACATTTTGATAAGAAGCTATTTGATGATGTGAAGGAAGAAATTACATAGTTTTGACACTCTAAGTCAAGAGTATCACCTAATGCTAGAGACATGTTGAAGCTAACAATTGGCATTAGAGACCACACGTTACATACTAAACATTATTTGGAGGTAAGTCAAACTATGTTGTTCAAATAATTTAGAGAGAGTCATCCAAGATTGCATATATCACAAATGACTTTTGGATCTTTGAAACCATTTTATAGTGTGCCACTTAAAATTTGAAATACATGTTGTTGCAAATATCATGTTGAATTTTCTGTGCACCATGAACTATTATGCTCCATTAGTTCTACTTTGAATTGTGGTGCTAGTGGGATTCCAAAATCATCAAGAGACTTGCTAGATAGACTTTTATGCCATAGAGTTGATGGTTGTTACTTTTATAGAAATTTTTTCTTAAATGAGAAGTGTTTAGTATGTGGTGGCTTATCCAATTTTGACACATGTTTCCATGAGGGGTGCAAACAAGATCTTGGGAGGACAATAGTGAGAAAAATGGTATATGAAATGGTGAATTACACATTGAAGAATGAGGGTGAGGGTTCTAGATGTGAATTGGTTGCAAAAGAAATAAATGTGGCTAGTTTTATTTCATATTTCAAGACAAACCTTTTTTTACAAGTATGCAAGGCATACTCATAGGTCTCAATGGTTAGATCAATAATTTAGAATGTCTAAGGAGACTTTTCACATTGGCATTATTATATCAGTTGTTCACTTTACAAAGAAACATTGCAGCCTCAAAATGAGACACAATCTCAGTATTACAACTCTATTTAGATTGCTATTTTTGTCCATAACATATAGACATCTCCCTGATAGTGCAGAAGATAATTAGGAGATTATTAGAGAGTATAATTTTTATATGAGTGATGACAAATCTCACTCTCATGAGTTGTGCAACATTTTTTTGAGAATTATTTTGATTTCTTATAGGAGCATGACATTGTTATGGATAGACATATCATTTGGTCAAATAATTGCATAGGTTAATTCAAGAATCCTCACATGTTTTATTATTTGTGTAGGATGCACATAATGAAAGGGGTGACTCATATTTGGAGGATTTTTTATTCTAGCCATGGGAAAGGGGAACATGATGGAGTAGGGCCATGTGTGAAGAGAGCTCTAGTTAAGGAGAAATTTAATATTTCATGAGAAAAGCTTCTTGATACTCATAGCATTGTTGACTAGTGTAGTTCAACATTATCACAAGGGGGGACACTTAATTCAATAGTTCACATGTTCTTTTGGTTGGTTGAGGAAGGTTCCATAGGTGATAGATTAGATTGTGCTGCAGTTAGATACTCATCAAAAATGCATTCAATCTTGAGCTTTGATTCTAGTACATGTACCATTTGGACACGACAATGAGCTTGCTTTTATCCTAGTTTTTTGTAGTGTGATTGGGGTCACTATGAGTTGAGTGAGTGGGTGGACATATGGGCTCCACATTATCTTACTCCATTGTTTATCATAGCCTCTATAAAAATGATGACATGGAAAGTTCACTTGAGCATAACCATCTATCAGATCATCTTTAGTTAGGACATGTCTTTGCATTGGTTGCACCACAAGAGAATGATTAGAAATTATATTACTAGTTAGTATGTTGTGTAGGAAGTAAACAAAATCTTACACAACCGATCTCGATCATAGATGATGATGTATTCACATATCCTATTGATTTAGTTGTTGTTGCTAGAAATTGGTTGCGGACATACATGTTTAGAAGGAATGGAATTCCTACATTCAAAGACTATTAGAAGCACAAAACAATTCTCATATATTTACATCTTATTATAGAAACAAATGTTAAATTTTTGAAGCATCAAGTAAAACCAAAAGTAAAATAACTTTTTACTATTACTAATGCTGATCATGAAGCCTATTTGAGACCCTAAAATAGAGAGAGGACCCTTCAGGAACACTCGACTAGGTATATTTACTTCTTATGTTCTTTTGTTCATAATAATTTAGTGAACTGATGATTATCTTGTTTAATACAATAAGTTACTCATATTTTTTATGATATTGGAATGTAGGTACATCATGAAGAGTAGCCATGCATGAAGCTAAAAAACTAAACAAGGAGAAAAATGAAGAAAAATCTATTCTATTCTTGACTCTATGATTTTTGACACTAAAATTTTTGATAGTTGTGTATTAATGTAATAATGATGAAACACTTAAGATATTGTAAATGTAAACTTGTTGATTTAATGTAAGAAACAAAGATGTTTTTACTTAATGCAATTTATGTGGAGGGACCCAAAAAATGATGATTTTGATACATACTAACACCAAACTTGCACTATTCCTAATGCCAAAAACTTGAGAGAGGTAAAAAATTATGTTTCTACTTAATACTAACCTAAGTGACACCCTTGTGGGGAGAGCCTCCATTGTCACGGCCACCTTGTACTGAAGAGTCTCCAAGGTGCTCTAAGAGCATTTCAAGGTTGATCTTTCGATGGTCATAACTCGAAGCTCATGGGGGCTATCAATAAAACATCAAATGCTACAAGATGGTCATGTCAAGGCCTACAATAACCCATCTCATTTTTGAGAGATCACATTCTATTTGGATTCAGCACAATGATATTGCTCGATGCCAAAACTCGTAGTGTGCCTTAGTTCATAGGTGCATCACTGCATAACTTTGAAACTGCTGATGTTGGAATCAAATCATTAGTGCCATTAGCTCTATATGGGTGGGTGAACCCTAGTGACACCCTTGTTTTAATTGTAGAGAGCCTCCATCATTCGTGGCCACACTATACCAAAGATTCTCCAAGGCACTCTAAGTGTGTTTTGAGGTCGATCTTCTGAGTGTCGTAACTTGAAGCTCATGGGGGCTATCAATGAAATGCTAAATGCCTACAAGATGGTCATTCTAAGGCCTACAATAACCTATCTCATTTCTAAGAGATCACATTCCATTTGGATTCAACATAACGATCTCACTTGATGCCAAAACTTGCAGTGTGCTTCAATTCATTGGTGCATCACTACGTAACTTTGAAATTGCCAATCTCGGCATCAAATAGTTAGTGCCATTAGCTCCATATGGGTGGCTAAACCCTATTGACATCCTTTTTCTAGCTGTGAAGAGCCTCCATTGCTCACAACCACCCCGTACCAAAGAGTCTCCAAGGTGCTCTAAGTGCATTTCAAGGTTGAGCTTTCAAGGGTCATAACTTAGAGCTTACGGGGGTTATTGATGAAATGTCAAATGATATAGGATGGTTATGTTGAGGCCTACAATAACCCATCTCATTTTTGATAGATCACATTTTGTTTGGATTCGGTACATCAATCTCGTTCAATGCCAAAACTCATAGTGTGCCTTAGTTCATAGGTGCATCAATGTGTAACTTTGAAACTACTGATCTTGGCATCAAATTGTTAGTGCCTTTAGCTCTAGATGGGTGGGTGAACACTAGTGACACCCCTTTTCTCGCTATGAAGAGCCTCCATCATTTGTGGCCATCTCGTATCGAAGAGTCTCCACGGTGCTCTAAATGCATTTCAAGGTCAATCTTCTAAGAGTGGTAACTTGAAGCAAGTGGGGTCTATCGATGAAACATTAAATGATATAAGATGGTTATGTTGAGGCCTATAATTACCTATCTCGTGTCTAAGATATTACATTTCATTTGGATTCGGTACAATTATCTCACTCGATGTCAAAACTCACAGTGTGCCTTAGTTCATAGGTGTATCATTGTGTAACTTTGAAATTGCTAATCTTAGCATCAAATCATCATTAGAATTAGCTCCAAATGGGCAAGTGAACCCTAGTGAGATACTTGTTCCAGCCATGGAGGGCCTCCATCATTTGTGGCCACTTTGTATCAAAGAGTCTCTAAGGTGCTCTAAGTGCATTTCTAGGTCGATCTTCCGAGGGTCATAACTTGGAGATCATGGGGGCTATCTATCAAATGTTGAATGCTACAAGATGGTCATGCCAAGGCCTAAAATAACCTATATCATTTCTTTGAGATCCCATTGCATTTGGATTTGACACATCGATCTCCCTTGATGCCAAAACTTGCAGTGCACCTCAGTTCATAGGTACATCACTGCATAACTGTGAAACCATTGATCTTGGCATCAAATTGTCAGTGTCATTACCTCTAAATGTGTGGGTGAACTCTAGTGACACTCTTTGTTCTAGTATTAGAGAGCCTCCATCATTCATGGCCACCCAACCGAAGAGTCTCCAAAGTGCTCTAAGTGTGTTTTAAGGTCGATCTTTTGATGGTTGTAACTTAGAGCTCATGAGGGCTATCGATGAAATTTTGAATTCTATAGGATGGTCATACCAAGGATTACAATAACCTATCTCATTTTTGAGAGATCACATTCCATTTGGATTCGGCACAATGATCTCGCTCAAAGCCAAAACTTGCAGTGTGCCTCAGTTTATTGGTGCATCACTGCATAATTTTGAAACTACTAATCTTGGAATTAAATTATTAGCACCATTATCTCTAGATGGGTGTGTGAACCCTAGTGACACTCTTGTTCTAGCCATGGAGATCCTCCATCGTTCATGACCACCCCGTACCAAAGAGCCTCCGAGGTGCTCTAAGTGTGTTTGTGTAGATGAACCATAGTGACATCTTAAGGGATTGCAAAGGTCATTTCAAATTAAACATAAATGATATCATTTCAAAGTAAACATTGCATCAAAATTTGATTAAAAGGGTTGTTAAAAATGTTATACACAAATTATTGCATTTGAATCAAACATAACAAACATGATCAAAATGAATGATATTCCATAAACATGAACAATGCACATGATCCATGATAAATTGAAAAATACTATACTAAATTAACATGTATATCATTGTACACATAAATGAAAAAAATATATATCAAAATACATAGATTCATAAACAAAATGTGGTTGATCATGCCATTCATATGTGTATAATATCAATGTTACTATATACAATGTGGCATATGCCATCTCAAAATGTATCATGATGCATCCTATGAAAACTATACTATCTTATGCTGCTAGTGAATGATCAAAATGTAGCCTCTTCGCTACACTAGGTGGATCAAATGCCTCCTACATAAAAAAAAAGGAAAACCCAAAGTTAGACTACTAAATTTATATGATTCTATATATCTAACATTGAATGACTCAAATGCATAATGATCATTTTTTTAATGAATATTTATAGTACTAAAATTTCATCATAAATACCTCTCTCGTCGACCTCTTACATTAGTCAGGTGTCCTCTCATATGTTGTCAGCAATTCTTGAACCTCATTGATTGTGGCCTATATATGCTCAAGTATGTTTGGTAGACTACAACTTAAACTATAAAATTATAATTCATAGCATAATAAATTTATAATATATAATCAAGAATTCAAACTACAACTTACCTTTGTTGAATCCTTTAAATATAATGGTTGCATCAGCAAAGATACAAAACTCTGGCATCCAGCTTCCTATGCACTAGGTGTTTCCTATGAGATACAAAATACTAGTTGTTAATATCACGAAAATAAATTTTGAATTTATTTATGAAAATAAGTAAAATAAAAAATAAATGATACTTATACATACCATGGGGTTCTCACTATGAATTGAAACACCAGAGGGTCTATGATGCCGAATCTACCTAGACTCATCACTAGTAGCCACAACCTATACAATAAAGAATGTAATTAAATTTCATTACCAAAAATATTTTACAAGAAGACATTGATATTTAATCACTTTAAAAGATCCTAATTAACTTTCCCTTGTAAATGGATTGTGCCTCACCCCCCGCACTCTACCTCCTACTGACAAGGGATACTTGCATGAGAAAAGAAATATTAGAAACCATATTTGCTCCAATATCAAATAGAAAAATAATGAAAATACAACATAATGTATTGTATATGTCTCAAGGTCAAATGAAATATTTGAGAGCATGACATTATCAACCTATCTGAGCTCCTCGTCAGTCATCAACTAAACATGAATGAAGATCACACACATGTATAAGTCAGTATGGGTTAAAATTACTTTATTATAAATGTTAACTTTAAATCTCATATGTCATAATAAAAAAATGTATACATGTGCCAACAAAAAAGGATTCCATGCTTCTATGTGCCCCTCCCCTCTCACATTAGGGTGTGTAGCCTCTATATGCATGCCATGTGTATCCCCCTCAAATACAAGATAATATTTAGAAAGATCACCTATGGGATGTAGAAAAATATTCTTGCATGTTATGCAAGTATGGGGCACACAAACATGTGATGAGCTCATCGATGAGCATCATCAATACGAGGAGGCAACACTGACCTAGTCTGGGATATCACTATGCTACTCAATCTATGGATGGCTCTAATAGTCTGAGAGCTAGCCTCTATAATGATATCAAGATGTTGCACTAGAGGAGGGGGGAAACATTAGTAGGGGGGACAAAAACACCATCTTTCTTCCATTGAGAAAAGGGTCTATTCTGAGGAGCTCCTCCTCCTACACCCATGTTGGGCCTCATGCTCCAATAGTTCACCTTGAGGTGCAACACACATTTTGCATACATTTTTTTAATGAAATAGAATAGAACCTCTAAATTGATGTGTGGAGGGATGTCAAAAACCATCCATCCACCTATTAATTTGCAAAACATAATTTCTATTAAAAATAACCTAAATTTCAACAATTTCTATTATAAAAAACTAATTTTTAACAAATTCTATTTAAAATAACTATTTATAATAATTTCCATTCAAATCATAAAAAATAAAAAAAGAAATTACCTTTATCTAATACTCTTTTGAAGATTCGATACTTGAAATGGAGTACAACAATAAAACCCAAAAAAATGCAATGCAAAATAGCTCTCGAGTTTTTTTTTTTTTTTAAAAAAAAATTGTCATAGGTTTCAGGTATATGATTTCATATTAGTTACCAAATATGATATTGGGTACCCAATATGAAATTGGATACCCAATTACCAATCAGATACCCAAAAAGGCTTGGCCCAAACTTTTTAGCCTTGGTATTAGGATGGGTGGAAAAAAGTCAGAGCAGATTTTGAAACACTTTTAAACTCCACTTTTTTCACATCACCATTTTTTGGCACACCATGACCCTGCACATACCATTAGAGAACCAATATATCTCAATAAATGAATTATGACTAAATCAGAGAAAAATAAAGTTATTTCTTTCTACATTTGCATCCCTCTTAAGGCATATCTTTAGAAAACTTCTTAAATACCTGATTAGCTTATGCGATGATTAATTCAATAAATATCATTTAAGATTTTGTTTTCATATTTCATTCCTTACTACCATATCTCTTCTCTTGTCAATACTGAATTTCTTTATCAAATTTTATAAATTTTTAAAGAAGGTTTAAATTTAGTATCCATATAGTATATTCAATACAACTGTAGAAGTATTTAAACTATATATAACAACATAAGTATGAACATAGCTCTCATTAAATAGTTATATATACATGAAATAAAATATAATTAAAATATAAATGAAGAGTTCTTGAAGACTATAAGTCGATATATATATATAACAATTTAATTATGTGTATTTGAATGTTTTGATTTCTTTTTTATAAATTTTTTTACTTATCAATATATTCAATCAAATAATATTAATGTAATTACTCAACCAGAACAAAAAAAATGTAATTATTGCATTGATAAAAACTAAACAAAAAAACCATTATTGTTCTCTCTTTTGTTTTAGCTTAATATATTTTTTATGCAATTTTTTTTTTTAATATGAACTTACTACTTTAAAATCCACTTGCTACAAATCTCTTGTAATCAATTAAATGGGAGACCAGCTTAACTTCAAAAAAGGCTATATAGTAACACAAAGTCATTGTTTGTGCAAGACTTCCTCTATGGCATTGTGTGGCCAAACATGGTGGATAATGAAAATTTCTACCAATGTTGTGAGTTGGTTTGTATATTTAGTGGTTTTGGGCTTTCTCTTCCAAATCTGCACTATTTAGAGATCTCTAGTATTGACTAACATTGAGCTTTTATCTTAATTGTCATTTTCACTTTTTTTGAAAGACATGATTTGGTATTGAGAAAATTATTGGTATAGAGAAATCATCCTCTCTTGGTCAAACCTTATATAATTTCCTTTAGTCTTTTTACTAAACTAATCATTGTGTGTCTCTTGTATGGGTTTGTCTTCCTAATATTTGTCATTATTTTTGGGAGAATTCTTTATTTTGAGAGCACTGGAAACTATATTGGTCATTTTTAAAGGTAGATGAGGCTACAATTGCATAGGGACCTCTACATTTTATCCCATTCAAGTTTGCATTGACATCTCTAGAACCCTTTCTACGGATGTGGTTCTCATTGATGGGGATAGGCCTTGGACCTAATGAGGGCCTCCTCTTTTGATGTAGATGACACTTATCTACTAGTGATATTTCCATAAATTGTTCTCTCTTGTGTTTTAAAGGTGTTGCCACATGGTGGAAGGATACTCCAAATCATGAGTATTTGACTATTCTAAACTCTAAATCCTCCACTTATTAATCTTTATAGGTTGCTGGTGTCTCACTCATAGGTTGGTGTTGATTATATATTAATGCATTTGAATCCATCTCAGTCTCTTTTTTACCCCCTGTTATAGTGCAAACCCTTCCCTAAGTGCTACTATTGCTGATCTACTTCAACATTGTGTTTCTAGTGCTAATATCACCTAGGTGGTTGTCTAACAACAAAGAAAAAAATCACTCTATAGAATCTCATTCTTCTCCCCATGTTGGAAGTGTGTTGTGTACCCACTCTTGATGTGGGTTGGTAGTTTTGATGCTAGTCACAAAATGGGGACCCCCTAGTTTCAAAATTTTCTATAATATATCTAGTCCAAAACCTCGATCATTCTAGACCCTCCCATATGTCTAAGTTAAACCCTAGTCTCTAATCAAGAAGTATCAAGTAGCCAAAGAGAAGAAAAAATCAAGGAGTAAACTTCATAGGTTTTTGAAGTGTACATATGTGCACTTGCACACAAGAACACTTCACCCTACTCCAGGGATGCACACATGCACACACCCTTAGAGGTGGACACAAAGTTTCCTCCATAAAGCCTATAGAACCCCCTTCCCCCTTCTCTATTCCCCACTTTCTCTCTCCTTCCTCTGGTAACTGCACCTGCACACATCCTAGCTCTTTGCAACTATGTTTCTCCATGTTCCCCCTCCATTCACACCAAGGTAAAGACACCCTCTAAGAGGTGCACATATTCACACCCTTGAGAGAGGTGTGCATATCTGCACCTCCACAAAACAAAAAGGGCTAAAAAACATAAGAACTAAGATCCCTCAAACTAGCAACATGTGTTGATGCACATGTGTGTAGCTATGCACATGTGCACCTTGACAAGGTGAGTAGGTGTGCTAGTGCACAACTAAACACTAGGCCATTTCTAAGGAAAAATGAGTGCACTAGAACACCTACCAAGGTGCACTAGGTGTGCTAAAGATAGAAAACAAGCTATTGGGGGGTTTTTTCATAGATTTTGCTAGTTTGACTAGTTTTGACCCATTTTTTGTTAGTTTGAGTCTTGCAGAGTCCTCTTTTGGGTATTTCAACATAATATGGCTAATGTTTTCTTATTTTATGCAGATAAAATAGAATCATCATCATCTTCCATGAAAGAGAAAATGTCACCCAAACTCATTGCATTCAAATACCAATGAGCCCCCAATAAATCTAGATTCCAAGACAAGCACACAAAGATCTGAGATATAGAGCTTGTTCACATCAATTGGAATTCCTTTTTTACAATATGTAACAAAGAAAAGGAGAGATCACCGATGATATATGCCTTGATCCAAAGTGGGTTGGTAAATTTTGCATCATATTCCACAATAGTTCAATCTTCTAAACTGATAATGACACTCACAAAATGCTATGTGGCCAAGAAGAATGTCATCAAGAGTGTCGCAGGGGAGATAGTCCTAGACCTCTGACTATGCAATATATAGAAAACATTCCACCTTTTCAGGGAATATTAGTACCTCCAGATATCTTACAATGGAGGAGATAGGTGGTACAGAGAAAGAAAGAAAGAGGAAAATAAATTTGTCCAAACCTCATTCTTGATTGACAGCAGAGTAAGAAAAGTAGACATGACCCAAGGATATATGAAAGATGAAATCAGACACTTAATTGTCCTCCTTAGTAGAGAAATTGGCCTCCCTGCAGTAGGTCACCTACATAATTGGATGGTTTACTTCATTGAAACCATAAGGACTATAAAGATGCCTATTGATTGGGAAACCATCCTAAGTGACAACTTGGTTAAGTAGTTAGTCACAATCAAGACAAACCCTTGCTTCTACATGACATCATACATGGTGTACCTATTAGTAGCTAGAACCATTGAATATTGAGGGATATATAGGACGAGGAGCATGCAAGATGTAAATGATTAGCCCTATGTGGTATTCCCACAAGTCATAAAGAAGAAGCTCCCACTACAAAGAGTTAAATAAAAGGTAGTTAATGATAGATTCATATTTTCCATCATTATGTTCATTAAAGGAGATTATGCTAAAAGAGTGTCAGTAGAGGAAACAACAAGAATAACTAAAGTAGGAGCCTACTACAGTCAATTCAAGACATTCACATATCTCTAGGTAGTTGGTACTCTACTATGCCCCAAAAATCTCCCAAGGTACCCTTCACATTGATTGATACTTTTGGAGATAGCCCACCAACTCACTTCTACATATGAGCAAGTAAGGAAACAACACAAGAAGACTTGGGTCTAGCCAATCACAATTGGGGAATTTGAGGTAAAGAAAAAATAGGATATTGTTATCTTTAATTCAAAATGGGATTAATATCTCTTGGAAAAATATAACTCTCCTCGCCCATATTTTGATAATATTGGGATGGTTCAACATCTTGTGGGGAAATAGTGCATCCATGTAGAAGCTTTGGAAGATCACTGTATGAATACAGTAGATGACTTGTTAGGATTAACCTCAAATAGAAATAATAGTTACATGCAAATATAAACAATACCATAAAATAATAGATTGAACATAAGAGAACACAAGACACCAAGATTTAGCATGGTTCACCCAATCCCTGGGATACATCCACCAACAATAAGTCCAACATTATTATTATCTAGTGATTAGAACTTGATTGCAATCTATAATCTCTTACAGCTCAATACTGCTGCAAGAACCAATTTTCACATCACACATTATGAAAATACCTAACCCTGAGCCTTTTTATACAATCTGTTTACTACTTACAAAATGAGGGCTAGAATAATAGGAAAATAGTAGCTAATGCCTTTTACAATATAAGGTCATTTTTTTCTTCGATGGCATTGCCCCCAAAAACCTCCATAGGACCCCACTCTACACTATGATAAGGAGCGCACCTAAGGCACTACCTTAGGACCCAATAGGGGCACTATCCCTTAACCCCATCTTGGGGGCATTGCCCCAAAAACCTCGTAGAATAATATGGGGAGAAAAATACATCGAGTGAACCTTTGAGCCTAATTAGGCTCCACATCACAAAAATCTCCCACTTGGAGACTAATAAGGCTCTACAACAATAACCTTCCACTTGAAAACTGATCAAAGCATTGCTAAACATGTAGCTCCCATTGGAATATCAAAGCACCCTTGACTCTGATGTTCTTTTATTTTGTTCAGTCTAGAAGACCAACAAAGCTAAAGAGGAGTTCAACTTCTCCCTTGTGACTACCTTGGTAAATATATCTACTAGATTATCATCTATATGTATCTTCTACAGCTTTAACTATCCATCATTCAAAACTAATTAAATGAAATGGTACCACAACTGAATGTGTGTTGTCTTTGAATGTAGAGCTAAATTATTTGCAAGATGAATGACACTCTGGCTATGTATGAATAAATAGTCATTACTATGTGGATGTCCCAACTCTTTCATGAAGAACTAAAGCCATATCATCTCCTTGGCTACCTTTGTAGCAGAAACATACTCTACCTTTGTAGTGGATAAAGCATTATCCTTCTATAACCTAGAAACCTAGCTCACGGCTGCCCCACCAATAGTATATACATAACTTGTAGTACTTTTCCTAGTATCAATATCCCCTTCCAAATCTGAGTCAACATATCCATTTTAATTAGTAGTAGAGCCCCCAAAGCATAAACACTTACTAGATGTTCCTCTCAAATATCTGAGAATCCATTTAATTGCATTCCAATACTCAATTCCTAGATGACTCATATACCTGCTAATAATTCCCACTACATG
This sequence comes from Cupressus sempervirens, assembly GCA_028749045.1. NCBI lineage: Eukaryota > Viridiplantae > Streptophyta > Pinopsida > Cupressales > Cupressaceae > Cupressus > Cupressus sempervirens. Next base: position 364,203,820 of record CM053784.1, read on the forward strand.
TACAATATCTGGCCTTGTACATACCATGGCATACATCAAACTTCCTATAGCTAAAGCATAATGTACCTTGGACATCTTATCCTACTCTTCTTGTGTCTTGGGACACATCTCCTTAGTCAACTTCAAATGACCAAGTAAAGGTGTGCTGACAGCTTTAACATTCTCCATAGAGAAACATTGCAACACCTTTGCAATATAATCAGCCTAAGATAATGTTAGTTTCATATTCTTCCTATCTCTACAAATCTCCATACCAAGGATTTTTTTTGCTTCCCCCAAATCCTTCATAGTAAATGCATGTGCTAACTGGTATTTTAGCCCCTTAATGCAATGCATGTTAGACCTAGCTACAAGCATATCATCAACATATAGACATAAAATAATGTAGTTTTCATCATCTAACCTCTTAAAATAAACACAATCATCTAAATAACACCTATTGTATCCATGCTCATGCATAAACTTGTCAAATTTTTGATACCATTGCCGAGGTGCTTGCTTCAAGCCATATAAACTTTTCTTTAATCTTCATGCTAAGTTCTTCTTACCTTTGACCTCAAATCCTAGTGGCTATGCCATATATATCTCTTCATCCAAATCACCATGAAGGAAGGTTTTTTAACATCAAGCTACTCCAAATGAAAATATTCAGAAGCTACAATGTGAATAGAAGTCATTTTAACAATAGGAGAGAATATCTCAACAAAATCAATGCCTTTTTATGTGTAAATTCTTTTACAACCAACCTAGCTTTAAATATTGTCTTACCTCCATCCTTTTCTTTTAACCTATAAACCCATTATTTTTTAAAGCCTTTTTACCTATAGACAACTTGCATAAATCACATGTCTTATTCTTTAGCAAAGAGTCCATTTCTTCTTTCATTGCAGACTCCCACTAAATCTTTGTATCCACTTGCACAACTTCTTCATAACATTCAATTTCACCAGCATCAATAAATAAAATAGAATACAAGGAAGGAGACAATCTTTTTGGAGGTCTACTTAGCCTTGTTGACCATCTAACATTCACTGCCATGTGTGGTATTTGTTGTTGTGGTTGTTGTAGATCACGAGGAATTGTTGGAACATTAGCTTTTGGAGTATCATCTAGCACTACATTATTACTACAATAGATCTTTGTACAACACTTTCTCATTGAATATGACATCCCTGCTTCTTACAATTTTATAATTTTTAAAATTCCAAATCCTATAACCATATTCATTTATGCCATATCCAAAAAATACACATTTATTTGACTTACCTTCTAACTTAGTTCTATTTTCAGAATCTATATGAGCAAATGCTTCACAATTGAAGGTTTTGAGAAAAGAATAACTCACCTTCTTACCAATCCATGCTTCCTCTAGAATACTATAGCCCAAAGGAGTAGAGGTACCTCTATTAATAAAATATACAATAGTATTGATAGCCTCTACCCACATTTTTAAGGGCAACCTTGCATGCAACCTCATGCTCTTTGGATTCTCCATTATTGTCATGTTCATGTGTTCAACTGCTCTATTTTCATGTAGAGTCCTTGGAATGGTTTTCAATCTACAAATGCCATTAGTGGAGAAATAATCTTCAAATTGATGACTGTAATACTCACCACCATTATCAGATCTAAGATATTTTAATTTCTTTCTAGTCTAATTTTCAACCAAGCATTTCTATTTCTTAAAAGTTTGAAATACATAACATTTCTATCTAAGGAAATAAACCCATACTTTTCTAGTTTCATCATCAATAAATATAATAGAATAATGAGATCCACCAAGGGAAGATACTTGAGCTGGTCCCCATACTTCTATATGCACAAGCTCTAATCTCTCACTTTTCTTTTCCTTCCCAATCTTCACAAAACTCACTCTATTTTTTTTTCCATACACACAACTTTCACAAAAATCCATATCGACACATTTCAAACATGGTAAAACTTGCTTTAAATGAAGTACTTTTATACCTTTCTCACTCATGTGCCCATGTCTATTGTACCACAATGTTGTATCAAAATCTACAACAACTATTTGTTTCCCCTGCTCAACTGCAGCAATTGGTCCTAAACATTTATTTTTCTTTGAAACAATCAATGTAGAAGGAACAATATGACTTGTACAAAGATAGAAAGTGCCTACTTTCACACCTTTTTCTACTACAAGGGATCCTTTTGAAAATTTCCAATTTTTATCATCAAAAATAACTACACAACCCTCATCACCGAGTTTCCCTACTGAAATTAAATTCTTACTTAGCCTTGAAACATGTCTTTCCTCATGTAGTAGCCAATGATTCCCATTCTACAAGGTAATCTAAAATTTTCCCTTTCCAACAATCTGACAAGGTTCATTATTCCCCAAATAAACAAGCCCAAAATCTACTTGGACATAATCAATTAAATAACCTTTATGAGGTATAGCATGAAATGAAGCACCAGAACTAAAACCCATGAATCATCAATACTTTCTAAAAATAGAAGCAAAGCATCCTCTTTGGATTTGTTACTTATCACATTTGCCTCCTTGTTCCCTTTTGGTTTATCTTCTTCTTTGTTCTTTTGATTCTAGCAATCTTTCTTCTTATGCCCTATTTTACCATAGTACCAACAATCTCTTGGTCCTCTGGATTGAGACCTCTTCCCCTTTGACTTTCCTCTTGATTTCCCAAGAATTCTAGAATTTTTTCCTCTCTCAGTCATTCTACCTCTACTATATGTGTTCAAAGTGCTTCCTGATGTAGATACACTTGAGGTTTTCCTATGAGTTTCCTCACTCAAAATAACACCAATCACATCATCATATTTTAGGGTATTATGTAATGTCCCCAATTAGGACATTAGGTTTTAAAACCCAGTGTGCATATAATTTCCATTTTTTCTCCCAGATGATCCTTACAAGAATGTTATTATTCCATATATATATATATAATAGAGTAAGAGTCACGTCCTTACATAATAATTATTATATTATATTAATTATATATTTATATTAATATTAATATTATAAAATATATTAATTTAATAATATATCAGCTATATTATTAGATTATAATACTTTATTAATATAGCATGTTGTTACATTGAAATATATCTTAATCATAATTATATTAGATTATTATTATTATACGATATATATATGATATTATTATATGATTATAATATAATATTACTTTATAAAATATTATTATTTTAATATCATTATTAATATTGATTTATATATAATATTTATTTATTTCTTAAACTATATGCCAAAAATGGGGATATCATAGTCCTCCTATGTCCAATTTTGTTGTCCTCAAGCAATTGGTTTGATACTCATTAATTCATAATCTGGATTCATTCTCTTTCTTGCATATGTGTTAGGCACTTGCAAAGTAGACATGTTAGTATATAATAGCATGTACAAGAACATATGAATGAAGACACAAAGTAGACACATTAATGCATGAAGATGTGATGCAAGCACGAGATAGACACGAATGCATGAAGACATAAAGAAGACACAAAGAAAACACATTGATGCATGAAGACACGATGTAGACACATAGTATACATCTTAGAATCTAGCTTACAAATTGAAATAAGAAAAAGGGTAAGGAAATGTTTTAAGACTTTGATCATGAATTTCATGCTCCTTTCCCCTGTCTTGAAATAAAAAGTTCTTGAAGATGCATATTTTCTATAGCTAGTACTATAATAGGGTGTATAATTCCAAAGTGGATGGTAGATTTACTATTGCTTGAGTTTGGACACACTCAGCTTGGGACTTCCTTAGATTTTTAATTCATATTGATATTCTTTTGCCCCAATGTGATCAATTTACTCCTCCCCCTATGAAAATTCTCTACCCAATAGGAACATGTTTAATTTCATTATGAATGGAAGGTTTACTACTATTCGAGTTTGGACACGCTTAGCTTGGGGCTCTCTCAGATCTTAAAATCCATATTGGGATTCTTTTTCCATAATGCGATTGATTTACTCCTCCCCTTGTGCATACTCCCTATCCATCATGAACTTAAGCACAAAGATCTTTAATAATGTCCCCTTCTGAGATCTCTCTTTATAATACCAAATTTTTTGTTACTCGAGCTTGCAACTTATAACTTTTAATGCCAATTTTTAGTATCATATCCACTTGAGATATATGTTTAACTTAATCCTGAAATATCTAAATACATTAAATAAGGATTCTAATAAAGGTGATCTTAGAATTGAAAAAATAAATTAGAAGATGATATCACTATAATGTCTTTTCTTACAATCTACTTAGATTTTTTAAGCTTGAGTATAATAATTCCATCTTAAATTGAGAGAAAAAAACACTTAAAAATATAACTTTATAATGAAATAAACATTTAATAGAATTAGATCTTAGAAGAAATAACTTATCTTTTTCGTATTATGTTCCTTCTTCAAGAGTATTGCACCTTCTCTTTTGATGTTGAATCCCATATAGGTAAGATTCTTTTCATTTTTTTCCCTAATTAAGTGAATAGATATAACACTAATCATTTATCATTGATAATTAGTCGATCTTTAAGTCTTATTAATCAATGGAAAAATCCCCTTTATTAAATATTCTTCTTTGAAGACATACATGTGATTCACCTTTTAATATAGGGTTTTCCCTTTTCCTTCCTTTGACCTTATTCAATACTTTTGAAAGATATGGTTGCTTTAGCTAATATTAACACTTAGACACTTCCATTCTAATATTTCCTATTCAAGGCCCCACAGTAAGGATCTTCACACGTGGAATATAGTTTCCAATTCCTCTCAAAATTGTTAATCTCTAGCTCAAAATTTTTTTGTTGAAAGAGACACACTACAAATACACTTCATAAGGAATGTCGATTAAAGAACAATGCATATGCTACATCCTAAAATTAATAGTGAATGAAATTTTTTCCCACACAAGTCTTTGATAGTGGTGGTTGCATGATAGCCAATGACAAAGAGAAGATGAAAGGGCTATTGTATTCTTAATGATGCTTCCAAAGTTGTGCAGATAATTACTAATTGACATTGAAGAATTAAATCTTTCCATCCCAAAGCCTTCATTCATTGGACCCTTCTTATATAAGCTCGACAATGATTATTCACGATAACTATTTTCTCACCAGATGCTTATCTTCCAAACACATTTCTTTAATTTTCTCATTAAATTTATTTAAAGGCTTCTAATTTGTGCAACCCTATGCAAGGAGAAATTTTCTAACATGTCTTCTATGAGTGGGTGGGTTTATAGATGTGAGATTTAGAACATCATATATGGGGAAGCAATAGTGTAATTTCACATGAAACAGTTTGAATGAGATTGCACTAAATTCTTCCAAATTGTCCAAACATATTTATCTTTCAAAGTGCTTTCAATTTATGTATTTAAAATAAATGGAAAAAGATGACTTGTGTTCCCTCATCGATGACCTAAAAAACTCAACCATAGAGGCATCCACAATCATAGACCAAACAAAATGATTGATCTATAATTGCCAACAAATTGTCATCTTTGTCAAAGCCACAAATTATTAACTTAGTTTACTAGAAAATGTGGATGATTATGTCGATCAAGCTTGGAATGCCAAAATTATCATTTATAATAATACCTGTTGCTCAATTTTGGTGTATTTCTATCCTCTGGCTAGTTAGTTGAAAAGAGGAAAATTAGTATGAGTAGACATTGATTTTATTGAGGTGGGAGTCATATTTAAGGAGGCATCAATCAGTATAAAGTTGGAAGATTTGGAAAAAGATGGGTTTCAATGCAAACCCTTTTTCAAATTCTTTCTCTCGAGCCTGATGGAAACTATGGCATATTACTTTTGTCAATATAGGTATTTCAATAACTCTTAATGATTCCATTGACTATGAAATCAATGCCAAATTATATTTATGTAGTTAATTTAGGTCACAGAGTGTGTGGGAGGTAGAATCTACATTGGAACCACCTTTCATCACGTTATTGTGGATGAAACATCTTATATCCATTTCATGAATTCGTGGGCAGAGAGTAATAGAGGCCTTCCCATCACCAACCCTCCTCAGCTCGATAGAATAGTTTTCAAATGAGAAAACAAGACCTCACCTTCAATTTCTTACAAATCCCATGATATTGTAAGTGTTGGGATAAAAGGAGCTAAGATTTTCAAGTTTGTACTAGACTATTTACATTTTTAATATTATAAAATCCATTCATTTGGGTGCTTGTGGCATTGGTATACTCCAATTTGTCTAACTAAAATTCATAAATGATTCAATTTAACCTTCAGAGGAATGATTCTTTCAATTTAACCCTTCAGACTAGCAAGATACTAGAGCTAATACCAATTGTAATGTCCCTGATTAGGACATTAGGTTTTAAAACCTAATGTGCATATAATTTCCATTTTTTCTCGTAGATGATCTTTACAAAAATGTTATTATTCCATATATATATTTTATAGAGTAAGAGTCACATCCTTTCATAATAATAGCTATATTATATTAATTATATATTTATATTAATAAGCTTAGTTTATATTAATTAATATCATAAAATATATTATATTAATATTTATATTATAACATATATTAATTTAATAATATATCAACTATATTATTAGATTATAATTCTTTATTAATGTAACATGTTGCTAGATTAAAATATATCTTAATCATAATTATATTAGATTATTATAATAATAATACGATATATATGATATTATTATATGATTATAATATAATATTACTTTATAAAATATTATTATTTTAATATTATTATTAATATTACTTTATATATAATATTTATTTATTATTTAAATTATATGCCAAAAATGGGGATGATGATGGTTTGGATAAAAAATATAATGATGATCATCTAGCTCTGATACCACTTGTTAGGATTAAGCTTAGATAGAAATAATAGTTACATGAAAATATAAACAATATCATAAAATAATAGATCACACATAAGAGAACACAAGACACCAAGATTTAACATGGTTCACCCAATCCCTGGATTATGTCTACCAACAATAAGTCCAATATTATTATTATCAAGTGATTACAACTTGATTACAATCTATAATCCCTTACAGCTCAATACCATCGTAAGAACCAATTTTCACATCACACATTATGAAAATCCCTAATCCGAAGCCTTTTATACAAGCTTTTTGTGACTTACAAAATTAGGACTAGAATAATAGAAAAATAGTATCTGACACCTTTTACAATATAAGGTTATTTTTCTCTTTGAGGGCATTTCCCCAAAAATCCCCGCGAGGCCGTTGCCCCTCCACCCTACCTTGTATTGCAACAAGGAGCAGACCTAGGGCACTATCCCGGAACCTGTGTTGAATAAACCTTTGAATCTAATTACGCTCCACATCACAATATGACTATGATGTCTACATTAGGGACTATTGTAGGATGAGTCTACATTTGGCAGAATTTTTTTAAAATGAAGACTCCCATAAAGGATGTAGAGAAGGATGTCTCAAAGGTAATGGACCCTTTCTATAATAGGGACAAAATCGATGATAGACCAATTATGAATGCATAAGTAAGGCATGAGGAAAATGATGACATAGATCATCAGGCCTAACATGTGGTGGAACTAATGAGGGAATGGATTTAGAAGCCATTTTGGATGGATCTAGTTCCCTAGGCCATACCTCTACAAGCTACAACTAAGACTTAGAAAGGTAAAGGTACTAAGGTCACTATACCAACCTACCCAACTAAATCCCTAGTGAGATTGGAAATGGTGCATCAAAATGAATGAGAGGTTGATTATTTTGAGGTGGACAAGGGAAAAGGAAAGAGGAAAAGGGTAGCCCCTAGGGCAAGGAAATCTATAGTACAAGCCCAAAAAGCCAAACTAGAATAGGAGCAAGGGCAAGCTAAGTCAAAGCTAGCTGACTAGCCTCAACTAGATAAACAAGAAGAGGAAGCTCAAGAGGAACAAGGGGTCCCACCATTGATACTTTTAGAGGAAGTAGCCTTCCTATCTATGCTAAAGAGAGAAAGAATGGAAATGACTATGGTTGATGTTAGGAGGAGGAGATTGAAGAAGAAAAGTACTCCCTCCCCATAGGTTCCAGAGACCATCCTTAAAGTAGAGGATGAGGAATAAGGGGAATGAATGGGAGGTTGAGCATTTTGAGGTGGACAAGGGAAAAGGAAAGAGGAAAAGGGTAGCCCCTAGGGTGAGGAAATCTACAGTGAGAGCCCAAAAAGCCGAACTAGAATAGGAGCAAGGGAAAGTTAAACCAAAGCTAGCTCGCTAGCCTCAACTAGAGAAACAAGAGGAGGAAGTTCTAGAGGAATAAGGGGTCCCACCATTGAGAACTTCAAAGGAAGTAGCCTCCCTATCTATGCTAAAGAGATAAAGAATGGAAATGACTATGGTTGATGTCAGAAGGAGGAGATTGAAGAAGAAAAGTACTCCCTCCCCATAGGTTCCATAGACCATCCCTAAAGCAGAGGATGAGCAAGAAGGGGAACAAATAGAATTTGTCCCCTTAAGTCAGAGAACCCACTCAGCCAAAGTAGTAAAGGAAGAGAGGAGGAAAATCTTTACTTAGACACCTCCATCCACTCCAAGAGAGCCTATCCAAGTAGAAACTTCAGGGGATGAACACTAGAAGTGGATAACAGAGATGGAAGGTGAGGGGAAAAATGTTTTTGATCTCTTTGAATTTTATTTTATGCCAGTGAGAACTAAGATAGTGGGCGAGGAGATAAGAGATACTCCCAGAAACAAGCCATTACAAGAGGATTGGAATTAATTGCCTCCTCTACCTCAAGGACCTCTAGGTATTCCACCACCACCACCATAGGATATGGCCACCATTTTGTATAAATCATGAGTAGCTCCACCTCCTCCAACAATAAAAGCAAAACTAGAAAGTCAAGAAATCAAGGAGAGATAATACCAACAATATCATTCTGATGAAGTATCTAAAGAGGGGAAAATATTAGAAGAAACTCAAAAAGCTCTCATAGATACAGAGGCTAGATCCTTAGCTCAAAAAAGCACATAAATTGCTTCCAAAGATCTTCCTTGACATGAGAAGAATCTAGAGAGGTGTAATAAGGGAAAGGATCCATCTTTAGGACCAGCTTCTTTAGCCAAGTACATGTCACCTATGATGAGGTCATGTTTTGATAGAAGAAGTTGGAGCTGACAGAAGAGGAGGGAATGAAGGAATTAATAAAAGTGATAAGAAGCCTAAACCACCTAAGTGTGATGCTAGAACACCTACATTCATCATGAAGAATCAAAGTTAAGACCTTATAGCTCATATCAACATTTATTCTTGTCATGCCAGCACTGAAGACCTAGTGCAAGGAGTGTTGAAAAACTAGGGCCAAAAGCACACCTAGCTATCCAAACCACCTACAAGAGTAAACACAATAGAAACTCAACACAAATAATAGAAACCAAAGGAGAAAAATAAATAAAGGAAATACTCATTGATTTTCCAAATCGTAGATATACAAGCCCAGTTGTAAGGCCCTTTGGGTTACGACCAACATTTATAATTCAAATTTTGATCTTCAATGAAGGAATTGCTAGATCACTCTTCCTAAATCTAACTACTTCCTAAAACTCAATCCTAGACTTCCTTAAATATTTGTACAACCATAGCTTAGCCTACACTAGTACATTTGACCCCATTTTTAGACCAAAATTTTTGACCATCTAAAAAATGGGGTCAAATTGGTCAAAATATGGAAGGAAACATTTTTTTTTTAAAAAAATACAAGCTCGTGTTGATCAAAATTTTAACCAACACAGGTTTACACTATGCCAAACAAATTAAAAAATCTTTTCCACCCTAATTTCATTCTTACGTGACTGGAAGAGAGCTTGTGTAGTTAATTTTTTCCTCATTACATTTTGTGGTGCTAGGATTACGTGCAGAGGTAGGGTTTGAAGATTACATACCAACAATGTTTTATAGCTTCAGTGTAAATGGGGGTTTGAGAGCTTGACTAATGTAACCTCCAGAATTGTAAGGGTTCTTACCGTTCTTTTCTTCATTAGAAACAAAAACATTTTTGTTTAATTCAATGGCTTTTCTCAATCATTTAATGCTTAATCATTTAATGTTTAATGCCGATCATATGAGCCTTGTAATATCTAATGCCATAGAATTTTAGGGCTGGCAACCAACATCCCCACATTCCATATGAGATCATTTCAACATAGGGAGATCTCCAGAAAGTAAATGATTTTAGAGATAACTAAAATAAATGTGAGTACTTCAAACTTATCATAAGAAGGAAATAACTTATTATTTTCTTTTTTATGTTATGGATGATTTCAACTTTCAACTTCACCAAAAGACCAAGGATCTGTTGAAACATTTCACTATTTTGAATGCAACTGGAGCCAGTATATTCTAGGTTTAAATATGTCAGATTATAGCAATAAGATTTTTGTAGATACACTGCTGGATATTTTTGGTGTAGATATTTTTGATTCAATAGTTTGATTTTTTTGATAAGTTATCCTTCTCTAATTTATTTGGGCAGAATTATGTGTTTTTCATTCAATTTGCATTTGCATTGAAGGTATATTAGAATTATAGAGCACATTCTGAATATCTAATCTACTATTTTGTAGACTTCAAACCCCCTATATTTTATAGTTGTACGTCCCTAAAATTTTGAAGCACATTGTATTCTATCTCAAAACTTCAATATTGCTACATCTATAGGACATAGTGAAGTCCAATCTTGAAAATAAAACTTCAATTGAAGTCCAAAATATAAAGCTAATGCCAAATTTGGCTATACAACTAGTTATTAGAATCATCATTATTTAGCATAGATTTTTTATCTAGATATTTTGATTTTAGCATGTCTCTGTGTATCAGGTAATATTAGTGGCAGAGGAATTGTATCAAATCAATTTCTTAGTAATTAACATACATCTTTACATGGAAGTCAAAAAGGATTTATGCTTACGTCAATTTTTTTTTAGTAAGCTGAATTTCATCCATTATATAGATTCCTTATCAAATATTTGGAAATCACAGAGCACATCTTATTAAAATGGCATTTGATGAATCCAAACATAAAATTCCCTTCAAAATCTACACTCTCTATTTTATTTTGAGATGAGGAATGTTAATCATTGCCTTAACAAGAGGAGCCTGACTATGAATAATTTTACATACCAACAACTTATTTTATCTGGGGCTCCTTTTATCTCAATGGTAAGTTTACACCTTTGATCCCTATTTCACTAGATTGAAATTGCAAGTGACACATTATAGGGTCACTATATGGAAGAAAATATAATGTAATGAACTCAATTTCCAAGACTACTAGCCATTAATGTGGGAGCCTAATTTATCCTCACTTCTAAGATCAGAATAACAAAAAAATTAGTATTGAGCACAACACTTTACATGTTACAGATTCTTTTTTATCCATTGATACTTGTAACTAGTCTCCTTAGGGGAAGTGGCTATATGCACATCATTTAAAACATATAAACTGTTGGCATGATAACCATCTACAATTAATTTCTATTTAAAAGCTATTTAGTTTTAATAAACTAGGGCAATGCATAAGCAATGAGTAAGAGTTTTGATAGTTATCTTCATTTTACACCATAGGTTTAGTGTTCAAGCATATAGCAATTCACAGTTTTTATACTATTTTAATTTTTTTAAATTATTGTTAATGGAAGTAAAATTGAGTTGTTGTTTCACAAATCTATATTCTACAACTCTTTAAAATAGTTTATTTTTATTCAAAGGGTTCCCAAGCTACTATGCAATATCATATTTGTAAGCTGCAATAAAGATTTCTTTGTCATTCTATATAACTAGAGTATACTTTTTCATTCTGCAATAAAATTTATTTGTCAATATTTTTTGAGGTATTTATCAATAACAACCAATTGGTTAACTCAATATCATTCTTTAGTTGAAAGCCACCTTCATAGTATAAACAATAATTTGGATGCATGTTTACCTTTTTCCTCTCTTATAAATCATGAATAATTTGGGTTTTTACTCTTTTATGTTCCTTGGATGGGAATTTATTCTTTCTTTTTCTACCACAAATAATGAAGAGGATGAGTATTTTACTCTTTTTGCTTCCTTGCAAATAATGACTATGAATACTAGTTTACTCAACTTCAGAAACCTCTCTAAAACAAAACTGCAGGAAGACAGATGGGGAGCAAATCCTGATTTGGTTGATACACATTGAACAAGGATTTTGGATTAAGGGACTATAAAATATTTCTTTCTTAAAGGTTTGGTTTTAGATATTGTGGTTTGAAATGTGTTTCTTTGGATTCCCTTAAAATGTCTAATAGTTTATCGTTATAGAAATGAGAATCTCAGACAAAGAGTTCCAAAGTACTTGAATTATTTTCTCCTATTAGGGATCTTGAGACTTGAGCTTTGAGGTCACTAACATGAGCTTACCCTTAAAGGCTTGCATGTTTAGTAAAACTTTGATGGGGATTCCTAGCTCAAACATTGAAATACCAAGAACCTATGTTGCCTAGCTTTAAGAGGGTATGGGAACATGGGTTTTTTTGATAAAATTTTAAAGTTTTCCTTTTTCCCATGTTGAAAGTTAGCTACTACAAGGGACTTTAGGACATCTCTGAGATAGCACGGGGATGTTGGGGATGGGCTTGCATCCCCTTGGGATTTCCCAATTAGGAGGATTCCCAGGAGACATCCCCCAGGGGTAGGAAGGAGGATGTCCTATCCCTGTCCCTAGAACATCCCCTTTTTACTAGACACAATATAAAACATTGGAAGGATCAACCTTAAGAAACAATTCAAAATAGTTCATGGGATACTCAAAGCAAAGTGTATTAGAAGATTCCTAACAATATGGCAACAACAAAAAGTGGTTAAAGATTGCTTTCAATATTCAAGTCCAATCCGTCTCTTCACCAATGATTTAGATTAAATCATTCTACAACTTTGCACCAGAGTCCAAACAACTTGCTTATAGTTATGAGTTTATGAATACACCATATCTCCATTGCTCTAGTCAAGGATTAATGTTTTGATTCAGCTACCATATTGAATGTGGTAGAATTATGAACATGATAGTCAACCAATTAGATCTATTAGCCTAGGGCTATTAGAAAAGGTCAAAATTAAAACACTCTAACTATTGCCTCAATACATAATTAGGAATCAGTAATTAATGATACCAAACATCTTCCATGAAGTTTCAATAAAGTTTTAGTGTACTTATCACCTAGCTGATTTGATAGTAGTGTGTGCTAAATGGTTCAATAGTATTTCAAACTTTCTATTTGTACATGTATCCAGAAGCATGATAGTCTTACATCTCTAGAGCATATATAAATAATAGTCTCAACTGATGACAATATTAACAAGACACCAGACAGTATATAAATGTACCAAATTGCTTCTTTTGAATTGTCCATCAAGATAAACTTCCAAATTTATGATACTTTTGTTATCCAACATACACATTTTGCTTAGAATCAGAACAAATACTATTACAAAAGTCCAGGAACTGGGGTCTAAAAAGCCAAAAAAATCACTTAATTAGAGGATATAGAAACTTACTGACTATAAATAGAAGGTATGTTCTGGACAACCTAGATTTTCAATTGGGGACTTAGGTCCCTACCTAAACAACTAGTATAATTAGGTTCCTATCACAAGATATTGGTTGTATCGACTGGGCTGCAAACTCTTGTTTAGTAGCAATATTTACCAGGTTACTTTGCAGGCACTCTACCATTGTATAGGTTTTTGGAGTTCAAATTCCATTCTTCTGTTATCTTGGCTTTCTTTATGTATGTTTTACAATTGTAGTCACATCATACATGCACACACATATGACAAACATGGTTGTTACCACAAAGATAAACACTTGTGTTGATGACAATATGTCATGGGGATCACTTGGATTCATACTGCATGACACATTTAGGCATAACACCATTATCGATAAACCACATTCATGGGTTCGTTGAGAGGGGTATTGTCCATGGGGGCTAACTTGTAGGCTCCATACCTATAAGTAAAAGGTGAAAACATATGGCCCCAGCTAGTTGGGCTGAATTTCCTTCTTTGACTAGGTGACACATTTGCATTCATTTGGATTTCTAAAGAATGAGATTACCTACCTTAAAGTTATGAGAGTGCTTTCTAATAAGCTCAAAGGCGTAGAGTATGTTCATCCAACATTTTTAACTCATGCAAATGATTCAAACTATTAGTGTCATCACCGACCAATCCTTTAAGGGAGACACATAATGATGGTATCTCTAGTTTAGGGGCATGATAGCATTGGCTCTGTATACTAGGCTATAAGGAGTAGATCATGTATCTATAAAGACACTAGTGCAATAAGCCCAAAAAGGATAGGTTAATTGGGTATGCCAATCTCTGCCATTCTTAGTTATAAATGTTTGCAATATTTTCTCAATGGTCTTGTGAGAGGCTTACGCCTAACTATTGGATTGGAAATAATAAGGTATAGAGACGTGATGTAGGAAACAAAATATTTTTATAATATTTTTGCCTCATTTAAAAAATATGTCCCATTATTTGAGACAATAGTGGAAGATAAACCAAAATAAAATTAGATATTGTCTAGTACAAATTGATAGATAATTTCAGTGATGGTAGACCTTAATGGGCCCCTTCCACCCACTTACTAAAATACTATGAGGTCATGATGATAAAAATATGGCCTTTAAATAGTGGTAGAGATATTTTTCCAATTATATCTAAACTCCATGTCTAGAAGGGCCACAAAGAGTTTTGAGCTTAGTGAGTCTATCCAAGAGCTTAAATCAAATTTCTATGTTGTTGGCATTGTGAGTACTCTTGATAAATTAAAAGGAGTCTTTCTCCATAATTTTATAATAGTATTGTAGATGAATTACCTTTTGAACTAGGGCCTTAGCACCTATATGTCCTCTAGTGGGACCTGAATGAGCCTCTCAAAAAATGAGTGGTATCTTACCCTTGGTTAAGTATCGCTGGAGGAGACCATTATAGGATCTTCAATACAAAACATTTGACAAGACAAGATAGCAACCAAAGAGTTTTCTTATCCTAATATAAGCATTTCATCAACTCTATCAGGGAATTTTTTTCTCTTTAGATACCCATAGATTCCAACAAACCATTCTTCTAAGTCTACATGTACACAAATGGGATCACCAAGGCTTGGCAATTCTGATACTACATGAGATCTCAACACTTGTAGCATAAATTGATATGCATTGGTGATGATTTTAGGTTAGACCAAAGAGGCTACACTAGCCTTTGCATCTGCATACCAATTTTCTCTCTTTGAAATACTATCTATGGTGTAGTAATAGAATTGATTAAGATCAATGGTAATTCTATATACTGAGACAACCTAGATTGGTTCCCCTTAAGTTTTTATTGGATTCACTATCAACATATAGTTTATATGTATATTAAGGTTTTTAATCTCTATAGGAATCACGACATGTACCCACATGATTAGGGCTTTGTACTCAATGATATAATTTTTCTAGTGGAATTCTAGGTAAAAGGAATGAGTAATTAATTTTCCTTCAAGGGATATCAAAATATCAAAATAACTAGAGCTTGCACCCCTTTGACACTTATATATGTCATGTACTTTCATCCCAAAGATATCACTGTAATGATGGCATTGTGGTAATTGTTGTCCTGCATTTTGGTGTCATGTGTTTTAAACACTTGATGGAATGAATAAAGAAGCATTTATGAGTTCTCTAACATGATGGTCTATTACATTTCCTGTATGTTCTCATACACATTAAACTACACCCTATGGAGCAAACATGGGTTGTCCAAAAACCTAATTCCATCTTGGGATGGATTGAATTCAAGATTCACAATGTGCTTCATTAGTCAGTTTACGAAATTTTCAAACATGTGAGGTCTCAATCCAAAAAAAAATTGTAGAGAGGTCTTGGTAATATTTTGGTATACTATGTGTAATATATTAATTGTTAAAACAACCCAATATGGGTCAAAGGAGAAGCCAAAATTTGAAGGAAGATACATCTAAGCCTCTTAGATCAGTTAAAAACTAAAAGTATTACTAAAATATCTTATGTAGATTGCCTTCTTTTATGACCCAACTTTTGATAAATTTCATTTATAATAATGACTATTGCATGCCTTAAGTATTCAATCAATGTGATTGGACCAGATTTATCTTCATAAAATCACATCAGTTTATTTTCTAAACATCATGCTACATGGGAACTGGATAATTGAACCCTAATGAGTAAAATTCATGATCTATGATCCTTTTTAGTGGTGAAACTCGAGAAAATAAATTTCTTTTCCATTTGGTAAAAAAAAATAAAAATTATTCATTAAACAATCATATGATTTTTCTATTAGATCATATTTTTGTTCTGGATTGGGCTATTATCTCTATACACTAATACATTTGGTACCAAATTGCAACGGCAGGGCCGTTGCAATTTTTTTGTCACAACCTTGTTGTCATTGCAATTACAACGGTAGACTGTTGCAATTGCGACGATGACAAGGTTGTGACAGAAAAATTGCAACGGCACTGTCGTTGCAATTTGGTACCAAATGTATTAGTGATAAAAAGAATCTTGGACCTATTTTAAATTGACAAGCAATTTTTGCTACATTTTGAATGATCAAATATCAATAGTGTAAAACTTTTAAGATTTTGTTTTTAGTTCATTTTCCACACACAAGAGATGGTTGATGTCAATCAATGGATAATGTTGAAGCAACTTCAGATTTGATGTAAAATCACCATCCAACAAGTGACTTCTTATGCACATTAGCATAACACAACATATGCAGAGTAATATGTCCTGTAGTAATAGAGTAGGCAATGCCCAGTCACCAGATAGCCTAAAATTTTATGCAAAAATGTGATACACCTTAGAAGCATTGAATCAAGCTCTCTAATATGGCAATATCTTTTATTTCATTATCAAGAAAATTAATAGAGCACATATTTACTTTATTTAGTTTTTTGGGTACTTGACAGCTTATAACTTTTTTAAAACTTTGATTGAAACTTTGTGTAAATGATTAATAGAAGATTCTCTCTTTTAGATGGAAGATAGAAACATCAATCTTATTAGATTTCCACAATCCATTGGAGTATAATTTGTGCTTCTGGATTTGATTGTGTCAAATTTTTTAGCATCAACGTTTCGGATCACACTCTGTGATCCATCATCAGGATGAGAGAATGCCAGAATGAAAAAGTGAGCAGATCAAGCCAGTTCAGGGGTTAATAAAGGGAAAAAAAGAGGAGGGGTGCAGAAAGTGAGGTGGCTTGGGGAGAAAAAGAATAAAAATAAAAATGAAAAATGGGGGATGGGGGGGGGGGGATTGGACCTAAGAAAGAGAAAATAAGAAAGAGAAAATAAGAAAAAGGAAAGATTGACACTACCCCTAGGAATTACAGAACCCAAAAGAATAATTAATCAAGGAAAAAATTGAAAATGAAAATTAATAATTAATAATATAAAAGAACTAAGCAGGAAAAAATGGGTGGGGGTCAAGACGCCCCAACCATTGGGAAAAAGGGGAGAATAAAAAGAAAGAAAGAAAGAATATAAAGGAGAAGCTAATAAATATTTTTTAAAAAAAAAAAAAAATGAAAAAAAAAAAAAAAATAAAACACTAAAAATAAAAATAAAAAGAATAAGAACACCCAAGAAAGAATACGAAATTATATATATATATATATATATATGTATATATATATATACATATATATATATGTATATATATATATATATGTATATATATATATATGTATATATATATATATATGTATATATATATATATGTATATATATATATGTATATATATATGTATATATAAGAAATAAAAATAAATTAAAAATTAAAAATTAAAAATTAAGAAATGAAAGAAACAGAGCGCTCCAGAATAAAAACTAAAATAACACACACACACACACAAAACGGAGTAGAGCTAAGCAAAAAGAAGTTTGTTAATCAAGAAAATAGCTAACAAAGAAGAAAAAAGAAGAAAGAGCGAGAAAGGAAGAAAAAACCAAGGAACCAAGAAAAGAAAGGATGAGAAGGGTGAGGAAGAGGGGGAGAGCACAAGCTAGGGGAGAGTCATGACAAATTTCTTAGAAACATACCATAGGCCCATACAAATTTCTTAGAAGTGAGCCCCAAATCCTTAGAATATCAGGGAATCTAAAGTCTTGTGTGAAAAGAAAAGTAATGCACCTAAATGCATAAAACTGATGGTTAACCTACACAATACAAGCAAGAGGAAGTATGCTCCATTATATCTTTTCCATAAAGTAGTATTTGATAAACATATAATGATTTCCCAGCTAAAGGATATATTAACATATATGAAAAGTTAGGTTTCTGTCGTGGGATAAAAGATCACTCTCTTCAAGACACATTAACTTGCATCCAAAGACAAATTATTGTACAACATTTAAAATTCTATGATTTTCAACAGAGCTCTCATTCACTTGTGAGTTAGGAGAGGTTTCTTAGTACCCACCATGATAACACCCCACCTTTAGCCTCTCTCATATGACTGGTCGAAGATGAAGAATGTAGATCTGTACAAGTCCTAGTCTATGGTGATCTGGGACAATTATGGATAGTCTCTAGAAGTAGAATTTAAAGAACAAATACAATGAAAACAACACAAAAATGTAATGTGAATCAAAATAAGACTTTTTTTCCTATGACAAAACATTATTGTGTTGTAATGGTAAAAATCAAGTAGAAGATCTTCTCCTTCATGTTCAAAGTTTATGCTCATCTATATTTTAGTCTTGAGGGACCCTTAACTAGTGAATCTTGGATAATCATTATTCAATTGTACAAACATGTATTCATTTTCTTATATGTTTCAGCTTAAATTACTTAATGTTCTTAGGATTATTTTGTGTTAAATCTTATTGATACACAATCATTTGGTTTGGAATGCTTAGGACTCTAGCTGTAATTCTAAAGAGGAATTATTGGAGATTGCTTTCCTGCCTTGAAATCATTCCACCTGTAGCTCTTGACATCTTTAAACTATAAGACAACGCCACTTGTCAAACATTTGGGTTTCATATTTCATCTAAAATCAAAATGCTAAGAAGCAAAATCCAATTAAGACATCCTACTTAGATGATTTCTATGAGTATAATATCTATTCTTTAAATACAATTTGCATTCTATGGTTTCTAGAAAAAATGAGAATTTCAATTAGAATACTTAATCACAAAATTCATCCAATTTGTTTTCTCCTTAAAAAAGATATATAATAGCTCCTTTCTTATTTATAGATTCCCACAAAATATTTATCAACACTTACCTTGTTGCTTATAACAAAATGCTACATTTCTAAACTCAGATCTACAAGCATTTGAACCCTCCGAATATAATATTCCTTTATAAACTCTAAGTTTAACACTAAATCCATTTGAGTTTAGATATCTTGATCTCTAATTTCTTTTCCAAAATCATCCTCCAAGGTGAAACTTGTCAATCTTCTCTTCTTATATGCTTATGGAATTATTTTGGATGTTGAAAAGAATTTCAACATCCAACCTTTATAGACGTTTGAGTCCTAAATTCATGTCCCTTGATGTTAGGCCCAAATGGTCTAAGGATTAAGTTTTTTAATATTGTACAACCACCATGAGGCCAAACTTGCATAAGCTAATTGATTTGTAATTCAGTGAAATTTGAATTTTTCTTTTGACCCTTAGGCCAACCCACTCAGGCCTATTTTTCAAAGAAAATCAATTGCAATTATTTCATGGCTGAAATTGTAATGATCTTAGGCTCACGAGTTTTTGAAATTTACCCATCTTTTGAGCTCACATGTTCTTGATTGAAGATTGCATTAATATGTTTGGATCTTTTAGTCATCTTCATTAGTTGATGCATTAATCACATTAGTCATTGCTACCAGGATTAGTCATGGAATGTTGTTGTTAGCACCTAAGTAACTTTCACCTTGTGACATCTCTTTGAGGAATTTTGTAAATAACTAAGATACATTGTCTATAAATCAACATTTTGCAAACATGTAGGCCTTCTAGAAATTATAGGATCATTTTAGTTAAATTTGAAAACATTAATCGACAATTTCCATATGTGTAGATATAAACATTAACTACAACATGTCCAATTTATTTGCAGATATATTTGCTTGTGAAGAAAGACCATGCCTAACAATATGAACCCAGAACAAAATAATGAGACAATGGCTACATTGTGGGCTCAGTTTCAAAGAAAAACTGATAAATGTTATTGTCCTTGTAAAAAGTGTAAGGTCTTAAAGAATCAAAGAATTTTAAGCCCAGATTAATTGTAGGCAACATGGTCATGTTGAAGGGGGCCACAATTTTTGTCCATTGCTGAATGTGGATTTCCTACTCGAGGAACATGGAGGTGTGAATATCTAAGCTGAGGATAACACTCCCATGGAAGAAGATGATAATGTGCCAGAGGACATGATTGAAGAAGATGGTATTGGGGTAGGTGATGAAGAGGCTCACAATGATGGTACTCGTGAATCTATTCATAATGATGATGAAGATGGTCTTGATATACCTTTACTTGAGAAGGCACACAAGCCCTTATATGAAGGCTCCCAAATAACTCTACTCTCGGCTATAGTGTTGTTGGTGAACTTAAAGGTTATGAATCATATATCCAATGTAGCAATGTCACATATGCTAAGGTATGTCATTTTTGTCATCTTCAATGTTAGCATACAATTACTATTCATTATATTAACAATGCATATTTGTTGTTGTAGGTTAATTAGTGAGTTTTTCTTACAACCATCAAATATTTTTCCTCATTTGTACCAAGAATTATCTAACATTATGGATCAGATTGGAATGAAGTATCAGACAATACATGCATGTCCCAACGATCACATTCTATATCATAAACAACATGAATTTGCAATAGAATGCCTTGATTTTCATATTAGTAGATATTGATAAGATCATATTACAAAAAAAAGTGTCTCACAAGGTTTTTTGATACATTCTCATTATTCCACATCTTCAATAGTTATTTAGGTGCACTAGCTTGGCACAATTTATGGATTACCATGCACACAATAGAAGTCAAGATGACATTAAGTGAATGTTTGTTGATGGTTCTGCATTTAAAGAGATAGAAGAAACATGGTAACACTTTAAAGAAGAACCTTGTAATCTAAAACTTTCATTAGCTACAGATGGTGTCAATCCATATGGAGATATGAGATCTATTTACTTAGTGTTGCTATTTTTCTTATTAACAATAACATTCCTCCTTGGCTGTCCATAAAGAGGGAGCACATAATATTGTTAATGATTGTGCCAGGTATTTTCTCATTTTATAGTTATCTAAATTAATTTATAAATAGTGCATGAAAATGGTCATAATAATTACGTAATGCTTATGTTCATTCAATTGCTATGTAAATACCAAGTTAAAGATATGGCTGTGTATATTGAGCCCCTAATTGACAAGTTGTTGAAGTTATAGAATGGCATCACTATGTATGACATCTCTAGACTGATAGGACATCAACACTTTCAATTCCATGCAATACTTGTATGGACAATACATGATGCCCCTGGGCTAACTCATTTTTGTGGTATGTTATATTGTTAAGATCACATATTTTTGGCCTATTATAGTGCTTACACATTACTATCAAATTCTTAAATTATGCATGATAATTATACATGATCTTTTAGGTCTTTAGACAAAGGGAAAATTTGCATGTCCAGTTTGTGGTCTGAAGATGAAATCTCGTCATTCGAGAAGTTTAGGAAAGCAGGTGTTTGATGAGTTTAGAAACTTTCTCCAAAATAGTCATAAGTATCAAATTTCTTAAAAACATCTTTTCAATGGGAAAGAAGAGGCATCATCAAGGCCATGAAGAATGACACCTCATTTATGGAAGTTGGAATACAATCAACTAAATCATCGAGGTAATGTCCAATTTATCATCTGAAGTTTAAAATTTGTATTTTAATATTGTCTTATATTTACTAATGCTGTAATTGATGCTCATGAAGCTCATCAAAGCATCAATGACCAACTTCCTAGAGGAATGAAAAGTTATCCTACTCAATTTAGTAGGTTACCATACTACAAGGATCTCCTAATCACACATTTGTTTTATGCTATGCATATTGGAAAGAATGTAACAAAGACACTATGAAAAATGTTGGATGGAAGGTGTGATAGAGAACAAATTGCCAAAATTTGTACTAATATGCATGAATCCAATCATGCACTAAAAGCTTTTATTGAATCAAATAGCAATGGAGACCGCATAAATACAAGTGCCCTTCCTTGATTATTAAAAAACAACAAAGTGATGCATTAAAAGAAGTCATTAAAAAAGAAAAATTTCCAATAGGATTTGCTGCAAATATAAGCACTCTTCTATCAAAGAAAGGTGATTTTGGGCTAGGGTTGAAAACACATGATTGGCATACCTTTGTCAAGGTAAGTCATGTTTTCTATCAATAGTATATTTGTAAGATTGAATGTACTACCAATTGTATTATTTAATAATATAATGAAATGATCATTTTTTAATGATTGTAGTTCATCCTACCTTTCTCCCTTCCACAATAGTTTGACAACAATATTAAACAAGTTATATATGATCTTGGAAAATACATGAGGTTAGAAGTGTTTTTTCTTAGATTTGTAGCTTTTAATCTAAAATCTATTGTATAATTTTATTTGAAAACTCATTTATGTGTTTTTGCACGTTGAATCTCTTTTAGGTGGTTATCATCTAAAGAAATTGATAAAAAAGATATAAAATATTGGAAGAGAAAAATTCTACAGCTTATGCATGAAATGCAAAAGTGTTCACCTCCAACCTTTTTCAATGCTCAAGAACTCTACGTCATACATCAAGTTGAGGAGATTGAATTATGTGGACTTGTACAAGCTAGATCAATGTGGATGGTTGAGAGGCACTTGAAATTTATGAAGGGCTTGGTTCGACAAAGAGAGTTTACTGAGGGTTCTATGATAGAGGGATATATGATATATTTGACCATAGTGTACATTAGTGAATATCTTCCATAGTTTGCAGTAGATATCCATGTAGATCACATTTGGGATCCCAACTCTAATGAAAAATTCAAAGAGGAGTACCTGACGAGGAAAGGTAGATTGAGGAGGGTGAGAGGTAATTATAAGTTTTTTTTTATAGTTTAATAATTCTTATCCATCATCAATATATATAAGTGTTTCTAACTAGTGTAATTGTCTTCTTTATAGTTGGTCATGAGTGGGATGCACTACACTTGTATATTGCAAACAATCTTGATTAGATGACGGTATGGATTGAACAATTTCAAAAAAATGGTCACTCATTAACATGGGATGGTGTTGCATCATTGGTTAAAGAAGCTCATCATAATGGTGGTCCTAATGTTATGCCAATGGTACTTGATCTAATATATGGCTTAAGAGATACAAAGGTATGCATAAGATTACTAATCATGAGACATAAGTTTAATATCAACTCATAGATCGATGAGAAGATTCTTGACATGTTTGAATAATTGCAGGTCAAACACCACAAAGCTATGTACTACCATGGCTATAAATTTTGTATAAAAAAATTAGACAAAATGATATAATTGAGTGCAACTTTAATTCATTCAAAATAGTTCTATTTTTCCTCAAATGGTTCAAGTTATGACTTAATCGAAATGATCCTGATAGGACTATTATAGAACATGATAGTGGATTTACTATGATTAATACAAGGTCATTTGAGCCAATTAGATATGGGCCCTATGTTCTTCCAAGCCAATGCGAACAAGTGTTTTACTTTAGTGTTCCATACAAACCAAGTTGGTCATTTGTTGTTAGACATGACCCAAGAGGAAGGCTGGTAAAGTATAATGTGATCGAAGAAGAAGATATTGAAGAAACACAAGAGGAAGTAAATGATTATTAGGAACAACAGTTATCTAGTGATGAAGATGATGATCATGATCATGATGATGATGATGATGATGTTGATGATGATCATGATCATGGTGATGAAGATGGTGATGATCATGGTGATGATGGTCAAGATGATGATGGTGATGAAGATGGTGGTGGTGACAACGATGATCAAAGTGACAAGTATGATGATGGTGGTGGTGATGATGATGATGATGACATGGATGAAGATCATGATGATCAATGAAATGTCTAGGTAGGATCAATGTCATCTATGATGGGGTCTTCTATGACCAAATTTTTCTTTCCAAACCATATGTGCACATATAAACATTAAGTAGAACATGTCAAATATTTTTTTAGATATAAACATTAGTTACACTAAATTTTTAACTTAAGGCAAATCATTTACATATACAAACTAAATTTTTAACTTAAGACAAATGCTTTACATATGCAATCTACTTTATTGTTAATATTTGGGTAGGTAAGTCTATTACTTTGATTTTTCTGTTGATTTCTAAGACTTACTAATTTTTTTCATAGGGTGATATGGATGCACCATCTCAGACACCTTCAATAGAGGTAAACATTAATTATTGTAAATTTTAATATTTTTGATTAGATAAACAGGTTTTACAGGGAACCTAAAACCCAAAAGTTAGTACATAAGAAGGCTGATAACAAGCATGACAACCCAACCAAAAAAGTTTAAGTTCAAAGGCTGATAATAAGAATTAAGCCTAGCCAAAGGAAAAAGTACTGAGAAAAGACCAGGAAAAGGAAACAGACAAAGCCACAGCCAAAAGCCAGCACAAAAAGACAAAATATAGCAAAAAATAAAGGAACAGACAAGAGTTATTCCTCGTTCTTTCACTCCAGGTCCTGCATCACCTGAGTAGCCTCAAAGGCCTGTTGATTCTCCTCCACTTCCATTTTTTGCCCTCTTTGATTCCCCTGTTCCTATGTAGGAGTGGAGTTGTCCTTTGCAGGGTCGTCCTCTATTCTAGCCTCATCTCCGTCATTTCCATCCTCATCCTTGTGTATTTCTCTATCTTTGATCCAACCCATGAGAGAGATGATGTTGTTGTTGATGGAGCTTAATAAGGAAAACATTTGGTTGGCAAGGTTGTGATTGTAGTCTTCCAAATTGTGTATCCTCTGTTCTGCCAGAGTGAGCCTATCGATGGAATCTATCCTCTTGTTGGCATCCTTTCCTTCCCTTGTTGCCTCAATGTGTTTCACCTGGTCTTTAACCTCCTTGAGCTCGTAGAAGATCCATTTGATTGATCTGAAATTATCAATCATGTTGTTGCGAGCATTATTTAAGAGATTCATCCCTATTTCCCTGGCTCTATCTGAAATAGCCATAATCATCGGATCAATTAATTCTTCTAGTCACTGCTCTTCCTAATTATCCACTAGGATTTGGGGATTCATGGCCTCCCTAAAGATTCCAATTTTGGTGGTCTTGACATTGAAATTAATCCATGCTTTCCTCTTGTCATTGGTTTGCACTTCCCCTTTCGCATACCCAACTTTCTCCTCTTTCTGATCCTCAGGGTGGAGATGGATAGGAGAAAGGGGCAGTGTAGATGTCTCCTCATAATGAGAGTGCACATCCTCCAGGTTCTCCCTCTTGCACTTCTTCCTTCCACTATCGACCTTTATTTCCTCCTGCGTCTCCTTCACCACCTCTTCAGACTCTAGATCCTCCTCATCATTGCTGCTTCCCTATTTAGCCTTCTCAGCCTACTTCTACTCGAGATCCCTAGGGCTTTTTCTACTTGGGATTATGGGGGAGGGGGATTTTTTAACAATCACAACTTTCCTTGAGGAGGAGACTCCACCTTTCTCAGAATTGAGGCTCTTAATGTCATCTGAGTCAGAGGAGTAACTGGAACTTCCAAACTCCATAGTCTCAGTCTGAGGGGGGGCATTACTAATGGTCTAGGCTTTGAAGTGCTCATGGATAAGAAGCATCAACCCTTCATGCAGAGTTGGGTTTGCAATGGGCTTCTTTTTGAAGTTGCCCATTGCCTTACTCATAGAGGTTAACAGATAAAAAGGAAAATAAATTTTGGCTTTCTTTCGAAAATGATTTAAAATAACAAAGTGGTGGGTGCGAGCTCTATCAAACCTTGGGTCCAAAGTGATATATTCAATAACAGCTTTCAGCACATACCTCCATCATTTCTTCATGGAGTTGGGGACATAGTAGGTGTCGAGCTTTCTTAATGCCTTCAATTCTTTCTCACTCTCCACAAAATCCCTTACCACATTGGCTGAGAGCTTCCTATCCCTGAAGAATTTGAAACCCTTGATAGGGATCTTGGTGACAGTCGCGATAACCTCCTTTGTTATTCGGAAGTTGATGTCGTACACCTTAACCCTGCCTTCTTTCCATGACCCCACCATACTATTAGTCACCTCCTAATCATAATCATGCAGCTTCATGAGATACTTGGTTACCCTACCCTCTTCTAGCTTTTCCCAAATTTTCAACCTGCTTCTCCATTTCTCAAAGTTCCCCGCTAGCTCATTTCTACATCTCTCACCCACCATCTCCTCACTTTGCGCACCCACCTTACTCATAAGCTCTTCACTGTGAGACTGAAAAGGATCGCCAAGATTAAGCAAGGAGTAGAGAAAAATAACTCTATTGTTGCCCTTGAAACAAATGCAATGAAGAACCCACAAAGTGTGGCAATTAATCATAGTAGGATATCTGCATTTACGAATTCCCATTTTTCTATTATGAAAAGTACCCATATATCTTAACCCTTTCATATTCATAATTACATCTTGATATCCTCCATACTTCCTTGGATTTTCTCCAAGTCAATCAGACACTTGATGTCCGTTAGCAAAGAAGTTCTGGGAAGCCATGTCATTTTTTGGTCTGTACCGACCCCTATATTTGCCAACCTGTTGACAATTGGGTTTGCTTCTCGAAAAGTATGGGTGATATGGAATTTTTTGAATTTGGCAAGTGTCTCTCTCATCTCATTGATAATATTTTCAATCTTCCAAGAAGGATATGAATTGCCATTAATGCACTTAATAATATTACTCAAGTCCCCCTCCAACCATAAATTGGTGACACCAATTTCAAAAGCTAGCTTAACTGCATTGCACACAGCGTTGGCTTTTACAAAATGATTTGTTTGGAAACCCAACAGAAGAGTGAAAGCTACAATACTATCTCCATTTTTATTTCTGACCACACCTCCACTACCCGAGGATCTAGGGTTTCCCTTGGAGGCTTTGTCAAAGTTGGCTTTGTGCTAGCCTTCAGGGGGAGGTGCCATTTGGCTTCCTATCTTTTTCTCATTTTGTCTTTTACCTTCTCCTTCTTCCTACCTCCTATCTCAAAAACTCCCCCTTTTCTCACAGAAATATTTTCCTTTATGTTACTGAAGATCTTCCTTCCAACAACCAAAGCCAACTCCTCCCTATTTTTGAAAATTTGGTTGTTTCTCTCCTTCCATATGCTCCAACAAAAATGGGGCAGGAGCCAGGAGCTAATTTCCTTCAAGGCAGTCCCATTGAACATACCTTGCCATTAGCAAAAGAAGTCTAGGAGGTTGGAAGGAATGCACCAGCTATGGTCATGGTCCTAGGTGAGGAAGTCCCAGACTGTTCTCAAGTAAGAGCAAAGAAAAAACAAATGGTTGCTTGTCTCTAACTTGTCTTTTCATAAAACACATCTATTGGGCATGATATGACCTCTTTTAATGAGATTTTCCTGCGTGAGATTTTTGTCCTAAAGTGCCAACCAAAAAAACATGTTGACTTTTGGCGTTAGGCCCAGGAGCCAAGCCCTCGACCAAGGGGGGACACATTTGTACTCCATAAAGCAGAGTACCTAGAGGCAATCGAATAGAGGTCATTGGCATTATCCCTCCAAACTAGTTCATCCTTGTTGGTGCTGAGGGATAAGGAATTAAGCATGATCATAATTGGTTTGAGTTCCTCTGAGATGATAAAAAGCTCCTTCCATCCTTGATCAGTCTTGTAGTTACTGACTTTGTGCCCAAAAAGGTTGATGCAATCATTAGCCCAAACACCATAGGTGGGGTTATTAATGAGTGGGCCCTGAGAAAGCCAGCTGTCCGACCAAAAATGAACGTTCTCCCCATTTCCTAGCTTCCAGGAGACCTTAGAGTTAGCCAAATCCTTGGCTTTTAAGAAGCCATTCCAAACAACTGAGCCTTTGGGTAAATCCTCACTAAAAAGAGGGCCTTTTTTTATACTTTTTCACCACAGTGTCTCTCCATTCCCCCATGCTACTAAAGATGCACCAAATTTTATTTGCCAGGAGGGCCTTGTTGATATGAGTGAGCTTCTTGATCCCCAGACCCCCATTCTTTTTAGGGAGACAAACTTTGTCCCAAGCAACAAGGGGGTACCTTTTATTCCTATCAGTTCCCATCCATAAAAAATATCTTTCAATTTTTTTCATTCTCTTAGTGTATTTTCCAAGTACGGTGAAAAGGCTCAGGGCATATATAATCAGGTTTTGAAGGATGGATTTAACCAGTTGACATTTTCTAGCTTGGATGAGAGAGGATCCTTTCCAGCTAGCCAGCTTCTTACTGAACCCATCCAAGATGTCATTCCAAAAGGAATCAGAAGGGGCCATGCCCAAGGGGAGACCAAGGTAGGAAGAAGGAAGCTTCCCCACCTGAAAACCCAAGATTCTGAAGATTCTTTGTTGTCTTCCCTCCGGAGTGTTGATAAAGAAAATAGAGCTTTTCTCCCAATTTATAAGCTACCCTAACCCTTTGGAATAGGTATCCAAAGTGTATTTCAAAGCCTTGGCTTCCTTGACCAAAGCCTCTCCTCCCATAATGGTATCATCAACAAATTGCTGATGCGTGAAGGGAGTGCATTTGGAAGAAGGTTTAAAGCCTTTGATCCTCTCATCTTTATTTTTTCTTCTCCATGAGTCTGCCAATATATTCCACTAGGATGATGAAGAGAATCGGTGATAGAGGATCTCCCTGATGAAGGCCTCTAGTGGGTTTGAAGAAATCAGAGGGGGATCCATTCACTAAAACAGCTAGCGAGGGGGTGGTGACCAGCTAGGAAATTAGCTTGCAAGATTTGGCATCAAAGCCAAAACCCTTCAACACCAACTCCAAAAAGGACCAATCCACCTGGTCATAAGCTTTAGACATGTCAAGTTTGAGTAACATCCCTTCTCTCTTACTAGCTTCCATAGAGTGAATCACTTCATGCACCATGATAATCGAGTCTAAAATCTATCTTCCTAAGACAAAACAATATTGTTGTTGAGAGATGATCAGGGGGAGGAGCTTAAGCATCCTCAAAGTGAGCACCTTTGAGATGATCTTATAAAATGAGTTGCATAAGCTAATTGGTTTGAACTTATCTAGAGTGTCAGCCCCTGGCACTTTGGGAATAAGAACTAAGAAAGTGGAGTTGATTTCCTTCAAGATGCATTCGGCTCCAAAGAACTCCTGAACCGCCTTAACAACATCCTTCATAATGACAGGCCAATACATTTGGAAAAAGAAGGTAGGAAAACCATCAAGTCCAGGTGACTTATCTGTCGGAAGAAAAAAAAGAGCTTCTCTCACTTAAGAATCAGAAGGAATGGCCCAGATCATATTATTATGGTGCGGTTGGAGGATCTGAGGGATGCAAGAGACAATATCATTCTGGTCCACCTTAGAGAGAAAAGGATCCCAAGAAAGAAGGGAGGAGAAGAAAGAGATAGCTTCAAGAGAAATATCATCTTCCTTATTCAACACACCCTGGTCTTTTTTTAGGCCAGAAATCCTATTGTTAGCTCTATGTTTAAGTGTGGATAAATGGAAGAACTTTGTGTTCTGGTCTCCTTCCTTGAGCCAGTTGATTCTAGATCTCTGCCTCTAGAACTTTTCCTCTTTAGTAATGATGTAATGTAAATTAGATAGGGTGGACAGCTTAGCATCTCTACTAGAGGCATCATACCCATTTTCCTAAATGGAGGCTTGGATGGAAGAGAGATTAGAAGAAAGATCCTCTTTCATAGAGAATAAATGACCAAAATCTAACTTATTCCAAGCTTTTAACATCCTTTTAACATTACTGAATTTCCTTGCTACCCTAAACATAAGTGCCTTCCACATCTATGCTCCACCAGCCCTTTAATCTCTCTAGAAGGTCAGGGTGGGAGGTCCACATTTTCTCAAAATGGCAAGGAGGAGGTCTATAGGGTTCAAAAGGGATAATCGAGAGGGAAATGGGGGAGTGGTCAGACCTAATTCTAGGAAAAAGAGCTAATCTACAGGAAGAGTATTGTAGCCAATTAGGAGAAATGAGGGCTCTATCCAGTCTAACCTAAATACACTCCTTACCTAAGTGTTTATTGGACCAAGTAAAGTTACCACCCATGAGGTCCAGATCCAAAAAGGCCAAATCATTGATAAAGTTTGAAAGATCATGCTTGCTATCCCAGTACTGAGGCAGACCGCCCTTCTTCTCCTTATCCAGAAGAGGGGTATTGAAGTCTCCCATAATGATGCCTTTTTTCAAGTTTCTATTCTAAACCATCCCTACTACTCTAGACTAGTAGGAATTTCTTTCTCTCTTGTTGTTGGGAGCATAAATGTTGAGCAAGAACCAAAATTCATTGGAATGAATATTGTACACTTTACAAAACAAAATGTTACCAGCATTGGAAATCAATTCCACCCTAAAAAAATTTGATTTGTATAAAGTTAGCAAGCCCCTAGAGGCTCCATCAGAGTTCGCAGCCTCTCCGCTCATCATGTTACTGAACTCTATGTTTCTCAAAGAATCCTTTTTCATTTTTGTTTCTTGGATCATCAAAATATCTAGTCTCTGGTCTCTGATCAAATTCCTAATGATTTCTTATTTATGGGTGCCATTTAGGCCCCTAATATTCCATGAGATTATCTTCATTTTTTACTCTTGGAAAAGTCCTTCAGGGTGCTTTGGCACCCATTCACCAAGCATCTTCTAGTCTCTTCTTCTCTAGACTCCCTTTCTGATTTCCTACTTGCTTTGGTTGTAGAGCCCACATCTGGTTTGCAACTGCTCCTGGTCACTGTCGAAGAAGCCTTGGATGAATCTCTGATTTGATTCTTCCTTAGTATCTCTTCCTTCTTTGCAAACTTCAGGGATCTAGAAGCCTTAGTAGCATTCCTTGGGGTGTTGTGAAGATCAACCCTTTGGTTCTGATCTATCTCCTTATCCTCCTTATTTCCTGTTTGGGTTAGTGCATCATTGGTGGAGACCAAGTTTTCCTCTAGATCCTGAAAGATGATAATTTCCCTATTATCTCTTTCCTTAATCTCCTCCATGGAGCCTAGAATCGACTGCTCCTCTCTAGGAGGAAGGTCCAAACCATCCTCTTGAAGACCATTCTGCGAGACACCCTTAACTTCCTCTTCTCCAGGCTTGAGGGTCCTTTCCTTGACCTGATCATCCACTAATGGCTGGGGTTTGGTTAAAGGTAGAGAGGAATTAGGAAACTCTCCTTCCTCACTAGTCTTTCCCTTAGGTGATTGGTCTATCCACTTTGGGGCTTCTACTGCAACCTGGGTCCCCGAAGATAGGTCCTTCTGGCCTTGAGCTGTGGTCTTTTTTTTCCAAACTTTCTTCAACCTCTGTTGAGAAGAAGAAGGCGGATTCTGCTTGCTAGTCATCTTAGCTTTTGGGCACTGAAATGCCTTATGATCAGTTTTTAGACAGTGAAAACACCCAAAAGGAACACTTTCAAAGTCCAGCTGCTGGATATGGGTACCAAGTTTGGACTAAAAACAAACCACTTTGGGCATATCCTCCCCTTCCCTTACTCCAACACATATCCTCACATAAGTCAGCCTACTCTTCGAAGCAGTGATTGGATTGATGAAGAGAAGCTCTCCGAAAGAGTTGGCCACTCCCTTGAAGACATCCTCATTCTAGAACTCCAAAGGTAGCTCCGAGAGTCTGACCCATATCGGAGCTTGCTGGAGGAAAAATTCGTTTAAGTCCAATTGGGATGACCATCTTTGAAGCATGAGGGTGGCCCTTCCAAAGCTCTAGGGGGTGACCATCTTTTAAGTGTATAGGCTCAAACCACATCAATATTTGGTCTAGGGCCGATAAAATTACCGATGAGCATTGAGGCCATAGAGGCAATGTTGTGATCAACAATCTTATTTGGAATAGCAATCGTGCAAGATCCCTTTTCCAGACTTGACACAACCTTAACCAGAGGGAAAGAGGATTTACCTGATGGCTTGACTCCAAAGAGTGAGGCCCAACACTTTGGGAGAATCCCTAGAATGTCCTCACGTGGGTCCCCATCACCTGACTACTCTTCGATGCCTGCCTGGATCCCCTCTTGTGTGCCTAGTGATCGAAGTCTGCCTCCCTGTGAATTCTCGCCTGTCTCCAGATTTGAAATTTGAACTTGCACTCTCACTCCCATTTTTCAAACTATGATTCTTGTAAATTTTAATGTTATTATAGAAACAAATTTCATATTATTATGTTCTTTTCTTTATGGATTTGGAGTTATTTTGATGAAATTTTATTGATATTTGATGTCACAAATGATAGGAAAAAGCTAGAATGATCGCTAATCAAATGCAATATAAAATACGGGCGTCATATCTACATGACATCACCCTTAGTAGTAACCCTATGTTGATCACCCAAAAAATTAAGAAAAGATACACTAATGAACTTCTTAACATTATCATCGAGAGTGATAGAAGTGAGGAGAAAGAGGCACTAAGACCAGAATTGGATTGTAGAATCCAATCTTTGAAGGTAAGAAGTAATTTGACTAAAGCAATAATAGAAGTTCAATAGATATTACTATTTTATAGTATCTTATAGATAATGATCTCTAATTTTGTGTGTTCTTGTATAGACATATGTGCTAATTGTGACATCACATGGTGAACATGGTGAGGCTTGTTGTGCACAACCTTTGTGTAAGTAACACTTTGTTTGTTTTGATCAACATTATAACACTTACCTTTTTTTTTGTGGATGTTTCTAGCTAGTATCCCATTTGATATTTATCCATTGCAAATGTCATTGCTAACAATATTATATTCTTTAGCTCATGATGAAGTGTGGATCCCTCCTTCGGTTGGTAGTCCAGTATTGCCTGGTGCATTGTTGGCAACAAGGACCATGCAAACATCCTTGTCTATGCCCACTAGAATTGGTAAAACCTTGTTTTGCTATATTTTTTAATGTGCTATATTTTGTAATGTATTTCTACAAGTTGATGAATAATGAAGTAGAATATCAATGCTTAAATGATGTCTAAAGAAGCCTACATACACACAAACACATACATACACACACCATGCATAAATACATACATACATACATACATACATACATATACATACACACACACACACACACACACACACACACACACACACACACACATATATATACCCATACATAGAGAGACTTGGAGATAGGCAGGGAGGTAGACTTTCAATTTTATCTTGTATACCTTTTCCTCATGACTTCTAATCTGCACTTTCGACATTTTTGGGCTCATGACCCTTGACTATTTCTCCCTTTAATATGTTGGTACAAGAGCACACTTATATTTACTCATCCCAAACAGATGGGCTAGAATGCATATTATTATTCAAGTGATGTAATCGTCTATTCCTATCTCTAGCTGTTGGTTTCACATGCAACATTTAATCTCTACATGACTTCTCATTTTATAATTTTTCTGCTAACTTTGTGTTGAAATTACTAGTAAGAATAAAGCCTTGCGGTGTGTCATCCACACCACATTTAGTATAGTTACAAAAATTTATGAAAATTTGTTTTTATCACCTTTTTTTAGCTACTTGAAGAGTGTTGAATAAGTAAAATTAATAGCTTGAGGTCTATAAAAGTACCAAACTATTGGTTTTAAGTTGTGTTTGGTCTCCACTTATTTAAACCTAAAGTTGTTGCACAACATTTTTTAACATCAGTAATCACATATACAATTGATAAAATAATGACAGTTGTTGATGGAATTTTGTCTAAGTTAATGTAGGCCATATGCCTTGAATTCTTTGGCCTGACAAATACTCTTGCTTCAAATATACTCCAAACTTATGGATCATCTGGATGCTTTTGTGATGGATTTACTTGTTAGAATTGCCTTGAACAACACAATCACTCATCTGCATTTTATTGAAAGCAAGAAGCTCAAGCACCTAAGGCATTATACTTCATACAACATCCTTACGCACAAGATCTTTAAGCTTTGAAGTATGTTTTCCATTATGATGTAGATGATTATGTGGATAAAGCTTACAAGTAAAATACACTCTCAATTCTATAAGATTATAGTTGCCAATTTGAACTACTTTACTAAAGTTCTAGAGTTTGTAGCCCATTGGTTATGCTTCTCTTTCATGCTAGGCTAGAAGTTATCTCCATTCATGATAATGAATATTCATTTTGGAAAATTTTAGTTCCTTTGTATTGTGAAGCTCTTAACACTTTGGAGACATTTTTTCTCATTTTAGGTGTTATTACTGTGAATTCAATTTGAGTTATAATGAGGTTACTAAAGCTCTTGAAATTTGAATGCCATCAAGGGCAAGTAAGCTTCCTCATTAATCTATTTCTATAGTTTCTACATTCTATACAATGTGGCAATCTTGACATTGATTTTTTTGCCAGCTATTGTATCTTTTAGCGATTCTGGTTTGTTATGCCTATTTGTAAGTGTTGATCAAAGAGATGTCATTTGGATTATATAGATTCCTCTTATTTTGCAAATGACATTTGGATTATATAGATGTCTAAATTTAGTACTACTAGCGATTTGTAGCTAATAGAATAGGAGTACATAGGTGTCAACATTGTCAATTTTGGAGGATTGAATTTATGGAGCTTTAATTGGCTCATTATCTACTATAGATTCTAAGATTCTAGTATTGTAAGTTATTTATAGCTAGTGTGATAGTTCAAGTTGTAAAGCATAGTGCTACAGGTTATTTGTACCTTAAGGTTACATTTTACTACATTTTTCTTGAGGTTTATGGTATGCATAGACCCTTTGATTTGATTATTGTGGCAGCCATAGTTCTCTAAGATGCAAGTGTGGTATTGCATACTTGAGCTAGTTGGTCTTGTTTATCTATATTTGTGTACCTTGATCATCATTGAAAGCCAGGTTGATTTGTTTGAGTTGCAACTGAATTTGTCTATTTATGATAGTAGACACAATTTTTATGTTAAGTGCATTTGTGGAGAAAATTGTAGTGTTAGCTAATTGTCAGTATTCATTTTTTATGAATGGTCTATGAATGTTAGAGGTGGGGTCACTTTTCCTAGGTGTTCAATCAAGTCCATTTATATGCACATGAGATTGGTTATGTCGAGACTATTTCCTCAACTTAAATCCAAGGAATCATTGTTGTAGCAAAGTAAAATCTAATAACATACATTATTATGATGATTTGTGATCTCCTTCAATAGCCCTATAGATTTTGAAAATATAATTCTAAAAGTGACAAATCAACCTATTTCCTCAATTTACCACCTTGCTAACTTCAATTTTTGAATTTTGAACATTGCATATTGTTTCTTTAGCACAAATATGTGATTTCACATTTATACCCCTTTCAAGGCCTTTCCAGTTTCAAATTTCTTCTTATATGGGTTATCCAGTCTCTCTGAACATATTTCTTGTAGATTGTTTGCTCCTTTCCTGTATTAAGAGACATCTAACATTAACCATAAACAAGGTTACTCCTAATTTATATTTTCCTCAAATCATACTTTTTTGGAGGAAGCCATTATCATCTATAAATGTTGTGAACACGCTAAAAGATTTTCTACATCATTCAATTTGTGAATTTCTATGTCAAATAAGCTGGATAATTGACAAGGGATATCCACAATCATTAGGTGTTAAATTTACATCTGGAAAGGTACCTATTTACATAGATAATTTCTATATCCCATGCATGCCAATTTGCTCAATTATACAGTAATCTATGTTACTACTATATTAAGTTTTTTGTTGGGGTCAACTTAAGCCATAATTTCCCTAGACCATATTTCTTGAGCAACAATATTTAACTTATGCCCTATTATCCTCACAGACTACAACAAAAGAGATCAGGGTACCTTTTTTCTACACATTGGGACACGTGTGAGGTGACTTCAACATCAGGAGAAAATTTATTGAAGGAGGATCTTGCAAGTGAACAAATTTATTGGCAAGCTAGCAAAGAATACTTGCATTGTCACTATGTAAGTTATCGCAAAAAATCTTGTGAACCCACTTCCCTAAAGCAAACAAAACTAGGAAACTATATGATTAGGGTAAGGCAACCCTTATGATATAATACAAAATCTTTTATAAAAAATGGGTATCTAGTAGCCAAACATATGAAATTTATTGGCTTGAAAAATATCCTGTAATCTTGATAGGGATGACCATTAAATGTTGTACAAACTTCCCATTTAGATTAATGAAGTTAAATATTTGACATAAATTGAAGAAATTCCAAGTTTAGTAAATATTTTACACAATAATAACTACATCATGGTAGAGATAGAAAGTAGGAGACAAAAAGAATCCAATTTAAAGTAGCTAGCTATCTAGCTGACCACTGGAGTAATTGTTTTCCACCTTATCTCACTAAATGGAAAAATGTAATGATAAGTGACCTCTACTAAGAATTATTGAGATACTAATAGAGCATACTCGAACATTTTCTACTTCTCAAAGTACACAAAGATTGAATCTGGCAACCATCCAAATGTGTCTACAAAAGAGTCACTTGCTTCTCTGCTACTATCAAGAATCAAGACCATTGATATCATACTAGCTACTTCAGTACCAATAGGATTACTTTTGCATTGATTTCTAGGAAACATGCCCTTCTTTGAGCATTGTATTCTCTTGCCTTCAAGAATTTCTATAGAAAACATTATTAGCATAGGCCATTTCATTGACACTATTCTCAAAAACATTAGGGGTAAAATGATGATTATTGATGTAGGTGATACTTTAGGTGTTAAGGAAGTGTAGTGGAGGTTAAAATCTTTATTCTTTTCCATTCTTACTAATCAAGGTTTTAGGGGTGGCATTCTTCTTGTGTGATTCAAGGGAGAAGATTGTTTATAGTTTACAACCTTTGTTGATCTATGTTTGTGTCATTCACAAAATTATTGTACTATCTTTCTCTCTATTGGAAATTTGATCGAAAAACTCATTATTGTTGAAGATCAAAGAGGGAGATTGTTGTAAAAGATTGTTTTCAATCATTTTTTTTCCATTGATGTCAAACCTACTATATGTAGGGATTATATCTGCTTATAAGATTCATGCACTATCACTTGGTTTATTGATGAAGAGGATTTGATCAACAAGATGTAACATGAGCACCTAAAGGAAAGGTTGACTTATGATATTGTAATGAAGTGCAAGGATCAATCAAGACAATGGTTAAGTAATGTATTGATTACATACTCAAATATATAGAGGTTGGTCATACGTAGATACATTGGAAGAAGAAGTTGTAACAAGGTTGACTGCAAAGCTTTTACTTTGATCATCAAAAGGTGTTGAGCAAGTTAGTTGAAGCCAAGAAAATTCTTAATAGAAGCTGAGTAACAGAAAATGTTTAGTTAGTGCTGAGTAAAAGATCAGGTACTGAGCATCAAGAAAAAATTTAGTTGGTGCCAAGTGATCTTTAGGTGTCGAGCATAAAAAAAAAACATAGTTGATGTTGAGTAACACAGTATGTGCTGAGCACCAGTATTTCAATAGTGCCAAGCTACTGCATTATTTCAAATGATGAAAATTCACCAAATCTAACCTAACATAGCAGTTGCATTGCATTTTGTGAACAAGTTGGAAGATAAGGATGGTCATTTGTTGGCACAGAATCTTATGTAAACTATTTTTGGGCGAATTCTAAAGGATTATTCAAAAAGTTTCTAGAGGAAACAGAATATGGGTTAGATACAATGCATCCTACCTAATCCATGAGAATTGGAATTAAAAAAATGGAAGAATCAAGAGGGAAAAGGAACTCCAAGACTTCTATTTAAGAAGTGATGGATCAAGAAGCAATGAGCTATTGATACTGTTGTTGTAGAAGTATCAAATCTATGAAGTGATTGAAAGAGTTTCAAGAAGGAGAAGGAAGAGCACAGAGGCTCTGCTTCTACAAGTGGTCATGAAGAGATGATTGCACTGGTACATTGAGTATGGAAACTAAAAAAGACAAAAGCCTGAAATAAAAGGCAAATAGTTAAGATTTGTATAGATAGAAGGCTAGACAAGGATATGAGCAGAGAAGTGATCTAAAATTTGCAAGATAAGTTGTATGTTGTATTCAAGTCAAGATTTTCTAATACTTTCTAGCAATTGTATTAGATCTGAAAATCCTATGGACTTAGGTTGGCCTAATAGCCATTTGTAAATCCTTTAACAGGGTGGAATTCTAAGTGAATGTTCTAAAGTCCTTTTACCAGGCCCACTTCTAACAAGGTGGTTAAATCCTCTAATGAGGTCACATTTAACAGTGTGTGTTGTAAGCCTTTAACAGGGCAGGCCTTTCATAGGGCATCACTTCAGAAGGGTGAGAATTGAGTAGCATGTTACTAGTGGTTTTCCATGTAAATCATTGTGTCATGTGTTGATTTCTTGTGTGTTATATTTGCATGTTGATTTATAGTAACTTGCTAATTAGACAAGTTAAAGTTTGCATGAATGAATGATTGAATGGATTTATCACACTCACTGAAAAGTTTGAAAGGGACATCTAGACCTTGAATAACTAATTCACCCCCCCTCCCACCTCTCAATTATTCTAAAGTAATTCTAACAATTGGTATCAGAGCCTTCTACTAATTTAGTTTCAAGGTACTAGAAGCAGGAAGATCAAAATGTCCAAGAGAGAAGTTCCCAAGCTTAACAAAGACAACTTTGCTACATGGCAGAGTTTGATGAAATTGCACCTTTGATCAATAGGTGACTATGCATAAACTTCAATTGGAACAGAACATGTAACTCTAGGAAGACCTCTTACTACAGATAATTTGAACAAAAAGAAGGAGCACAATCAAGTAATGTTGGAGATTACCTCTACACTTAGCTATGTTGAATATGATGATGTCAAAGATTTTGACACTACATTCAAGATGTGGAAAACCCTATCAGAAATCTATGGAGGAGATCAGAATGTCCAGAGAGAAAAGAGAGAAAGCCTAAGAGGGAAGTTTGATGACACAAAGATGGAGGAAGGTTAAAATGTTGCTCAGTAAGCTACAAGAATAAAAGAAGTGGTGAGTGCAATAAGAAGTATAGGTGGTCAACTGGAAGAAGAAAAATCCATTAGAAAATACTTGAGAACTCTACTCCCTATCTATGCTATAAGAGTTTTAGCCATTCAAGAGCTGAGGTGTGTACAAGGAAACACACTAACTTTTGAAGGAATAGTTGGAAGACTGACTACATTTGAGCTATCCAATTTTGACAATTACAGATGTGAGAACCTTGAATCTTCTTTTAAGACCAAAATGACAGTAAAAGATACTGAGGAGGACACATCAAGCAAAAGAAGAAGAAAATGAAAACATGCATCCAGTGATAGTAGCACAGATGAGGAAGATGTGGAATAGCTAGAAGCACTATTGGCCAGGAGATTTCATAGAGGTAAAGGCAAATTCAAAGGTAATCTTCCTATTATATGTTTCAATTCTAATGAAGTAGGTCATATAGCTACAAGATGCCTACAAAAGAAAAACTTTAGAGAAGGAAGCAAGTTTAGGAACAAAAGAGAAGATAATAGCAAAGATTACAAGGAAATAGGCAAGAGATGCTACATTATTGAAGAAGATTCAGATGAAAATGATGATGAAGTAGTCTATGTAGCCATGAAGGATTAATTAGACAAAGATGAAGATGAAGCAATAGCATTAGTTACTTGTGTGAATAGGAATGGCAAATCGATCATAGATAGTGGATGCTCACATCACATGATAGGAGATAAAAGTAAGTTCATTACCTTTACTCAATATGATGGAAATAGCATTATATTTTGTAATGATGCCCCATGTCAAATCAAAGGAAAAGGCCCTATCAAACTTATAGAGAAAATTTCATGTGATAATACATAGTATGTTGAAGGATTGAACTACAACTTTTTGAGTGTATCTCAGTTAGGCAATGTAGGTTGCAAAGTGGAATTTGGAAACAAAATTGCTAAGATCTATATATGATATTGATGGAAATCTGATAGGAAAAGGTGAACAAACTAGGGGTAATCTTTTTTACCTAGATACGGAAGAAGAAAAATGTCTTATTGTTAGACTTGATGATGTGTGGTTGTGGCATAAAAGGTTGTGTCATGTTAATTTTGATAATCTGATCAACATTAGCAGAAAGAACAAAGTCAGAGGATTGCCTAAGTTAAAGAAACCTAAAAACATGGTGTGTAAACAATGTCAACTAGGGAAGATGACTAAATCTAGTTTCAAAAGCAAAGCATACACTTCCAATGAAGTTCTAGAGTTAGTTCATACAGATTTATGTGGCCCAATAGAAGTACAAAGCTACCTAGGAGAAGGATAAATAATGCTATTTGTAGATGATTATTCTAGAATGATGACTACTATGTTCTTAAAACAAAAATTTGATGCATTTTAAATGTTCAAGTGGTATTTGGCTACAGTTGAGAAGGAAATAGGAAAGAACCTGAAATGCCTAAGGTTAGATAGAGGAGGTGAGTTCATATCAAGAGAATTTGAAGTATTTTGCAATGACAGAGGTATCAAAAGGCAAATGTCAGCACCAAGAACTCCACTATAGAATGGTATTGCTGAAAGGAGAAATAGGTCAGTGATTGACTATGCTAGAGCCTTGATGATGGAGAAAGACGTTGCACTTAAGTATTGGAGGGAAGCTATAAGTACTACAGTCTACAAACTGAATAGAGTTCAAGTCAAGAAAGGTACAAACACAACACCCTTTGAATTATGGTATGGTCATTCACCTAATGTTAAACATTTCAAAGTGTTTGGTTGTAAATGCTACATTCTAAAAGACACTAGAAATGGCAAGTTTGATTCAAAAAGTGATGAAGGAATATTTCTTGGGTACTCCACTAAAATTAAGGCATAGAAGTGTTTGAATACTAATACCAATAGAGTTGTGGAGAGTGCAAATGTAAATTTTGATGAGCATGCAAAATTTTAGGATGATGAGTCAATGCAAATAGAGGATTATAGATCCTTTGTATACTTCTATGAAGGAATGACAGCTAAAGACAATGCTGCAAATCAAGTTGGGAATCAACAACAAACTTTAGTATCTGTTGAGTCTCAGCCTATGATTTTTGAGTTACATTCAAAAGCTAAGCTATTGAATGTAGAAAATGAACATACTAGTTCTAAAAACAATATACATGGAAATAATAATGAATTATTTGATGAAGAAGAATGAAATGACTCTAAAGCTAAAGGATCAAACGTGGAAAGAAGGACTAAACCTAGATTAGCCAAGTAGGTAAGAAGACATCACCCTGTAGATCAAATCATTGGTGATAAGGATGCTAGACCAATGAAAAGGAATAGACTAAGAAAGAAATGAATCATGTCTACTGAGCAAGGTTGAACCCAAAGTAGTCAAAGATGCATTGCAAGATGATGACTGGTATAAGGCCATGAAA
This sequence comes from Cupressus sempervirens, assembly GCA_028749045.1. Classification (NCBI taxonomy): domain Eukaryota; kingdom Viridiplantae; phylum Streptophyta; class Pinopsida; order Cupressales; family Cupressaceae; genus Cupressus; species Cupressus sempervirens. The sequence continues at coordinate 364,245,494 of CM053784.1, forward strand.
GAAGAGATAGATCAGATTGAGAAAAACAAAACTTGGTCTCTAGTCCCCAGACCAGTAGATAAGAATGTGATTAGTACCAAGTAGGTGTTTAGAAACAAACTTGATCAGAAAGGTGAAATAACAAGAAACAAAGCCAGACTAGTTTGCAAAGGCTATGCACAAGAAGAAGGATTGGATTATGGAGAGACATTTTCTCCTATTGCAAGAATGGAAGGAGTAAGAACAATACTTGCATATGTTGCATATAAAGGTTTCAAAGTTTACCAGATGGATGTGAAGTCAACTTTTTTGAATGATATACTAGAAGAGGAAGTTTCCATAGAAAAACTAGAGGGGTTTGTTGATGAGAAGAACAAGAACATGGTCTTCAAACTACACAAAGTACTTTATGGACTGAAGCAAGGGCCAAGAGCATGGTATGAAATGTTGCACAAATATCTTTTGAAAATAGGATTTGAAAGAAAAGATGACCATAGTAATTTGTACATCAAATCTAAGGAAAGCAAAGACATTTTGATTTCAAAAATCTTTGTTGATGACATAATATTTGGAGGAAAAGATGTTTTATGCAAAGATTTTGTAAACCAAATGAAGCATGAATTTGAGATGTCAATGTTTGGAGAAATCAAATTCTTTGTTGGATTACAAGTACATTAGTTGAAGCATGGCATATTTGTGACTCAATCCAAATACATCAAGGAAGTACTCAAAACATTTGGGTTAGAAGACTCATAACCAGTCAGCACACCGATGACAACTAGACATACACTATCCAAGAATGATGAGTCTACTAAAGTAAATCAGACATTGTATAGGTCAATGATTAGAAAGCTACAATATGTTGTACTTAGTAGACCAAACATTGCATTAGCTGTTGGAATAGTGGCTAGATTTTCTACCAATCCAAGAGAAAACCACTTAATGGTAGTAAAGAGAATATTGAGATACTTGAAAGGAACTAATGACTTTGGTTTGTACTACAAAAAGAATGAGAAATTTGAATTGAGAGCTTAGACTGGTGTAGATTGGGGAGGTAACATTGATGATAGAAAAAGCACCAATGGAGGAGAACTTTTTTTAGGAAAGAGGTTGATTACATGGACAAGCAAAAAACAAAGTTGCACCTCATAGTTTACTGCTGAAGCTGAATATGTGGTAGCTGCTATAAACTGCACTAATATTGTGTGGGTCAAACATTTTCTGCAAGGTATAAAGGAAGAGGTAATTGAGCCTGTGACACTTTATTGTGATAATACAAGTGCTATCAATATATCAAAGAATCCAGTAATGCATGCTAAAACCAAGCATATTGCAATTAAGTATCACTATGTAAGCAAGCTAGTGGAAGACAAACAAGTGAAGATGGAATATGTTAGCTCAAAGGAACAAATTGCTAATATCTTCACAAAAGCACTACCTATAGATGCTTTTGAGTATCTTAGAGGTAAGTTAGGGGTGATATCCCTAGCTAAAGCTACTTAAAGTAAAAGCAAGAATGCCCTGCATGAAATAAGCCAAATGTTGAAGATTTTACACATTGATGCAGAGGATGTTTTCTTTGGGATCCAAGCCTAAAATAATAGAAGTGCTGAAAACTTTCAATCAGTCACAAGCAAGGTGGCAGAGGGAGATTGACTAAATCTGTAAAAGCTACATCTACATATTAAAGATGCTAATACATCTTTGGCATTATTGTCAAAGAGGGAGAAGTGAACAACTGATCAACGTGGTTGTTAAAGATAAAGGATCAAAGAAGTAGAGGGAGATTTTATAAGTTGATTAGAAAAACAAAAGAAAAAAAAAAGATACAGATAAAGGATACATCAGCAAAGAGGGAGAAGTGAAATGAATCAATCAAAATAGTAGTAGAGATGTGATGTTACAACTTACTTTTTTGGCATTTGACTTACTATTCTAACCTAGTAATTTTTTTGTGGTATAGTTTAGTTTGATGGTTGATCAGTTTGGTTTGCCATCAATACCAAAGAGGGAGATTGTTGTAAAAGATTGTTTTCAATCATTGTTTTGTCATTGATGTCAAACCTGCTATATGTAGGGGTGATATTCGCTTATAAGATTCATGCACTATCACTTAGTTGATTGATGAAGAGGATTTGATCAACAAGATGTAACAAGACCACCTAAAGGAAAGGTTGAGTTATGATATTGTAATGAAGTGCAATGATCAGTTAAGACAATGGTTAAGTAATGCATTAATGATATACTAAAATATATAGAGGTTGGTCACACTTAGATACATTGGAAGGAGAAGTTGTAACAAGGTTGACTACAAAGCTTTAAATTTGATCATCAAAAGGTGCCGAGAAAGTTAGTTGAAGCAGAGAAAATTCTTAATAGAAGCCAAGTAACTGACAATTTTTAGTTAGTGCCAAGTGATCTTCAACTACTGAGTAAAAGATCAGGTGCTGAGCATTAGGAAAATTTTCAGTTAGTGCCGAGTGATCTTCAGGTGCTGAGCATTAGGAAAAACATAGTTGATGCCAAGTAACATAGTATGTGTCGAGCACCAATATTTCAATAGTGCCAAGCTACTGCATTATTTCAAATGATGAAGATTTGCCAAATCTGAGCTGACATAGTGGTTGCATTGAATTTTGTGAACAAGTTGGAAGATAAGGATGATGAGTTGTTGGCATAGAATCTTATGTAAACTATTTTTGGGCAAATTTTAAAGGATTATTCAAGAATTTTCTAAAGGAAATAGAATATGGGTTAGATACAATGCATCCTACCTAATCCATGTGAGTTGGAATTGAAAAATGGAAGAATTAAGCGAGAAAAGGAACTCCAAGACTTCTATTTAAGAGGTCACGGATCAAGAAAAAATGAGCTGTTGATAGTGTTGATGTAGAAGTATCAGATCTGTGAAGTGATTTAAAGAGTGTCAAGAAGGAGAAGGAAGAGCACAAAGGCTCTGCTTCTACAAGTGGTCATAAAGAGATGATTGCACTAGTACATTGAGTATGGAAACTCAAAAAGACAAAAGCCTGAAAGAAAAGGAAAATAGTTAAAGAGTTGTAGAGATAGAAGGCCAGGCAAGGATATGAGCAGAGAAGTGATCTAAAATTTACAAGATAAGTTGTATGTTGTAGTCAGGTCAACATTTTCTAATACTCTCTAGAAATTGTATTAGATCTAAAAATCCTATGGACTTAGGTTGGCCTAACAACCATTTGTAAATCCTTTAACAGGGCGGCATTCCAGGTGAATGTTCTAAAGTCCTTTTACTAGGCCCACTTCTAAAAGGGTGGTTAAATCCTCTAACGAGGTCACATTTAACAGTGTGTGTTGTAAGCCTTTAATAGGGTAGGCCTTTCATAGGGTATCACTTTAGAAGGGTGAGAATTGAGTAGCATGTTATTGGTGGTTTTTCCCAAAATGGGTTTCCACATAAATCACTGTATCATGTATTGATTTCCTATGTGTTATATTTGCATGTTGATTTATAGTAACTTGTTACTTAGACAAGTTAAAGTTTGCATGAATGAATGATTGAATGGATTTATCACACTCAGTGAAAAGTTTGAAAGGGACATCTGGACCTTGAATAACTAATTCAACACCCCCCACCCTCTCAGTTATTCTAAAGCAATTCTAACACTCTCTTCAATTCCTACATGGAGTTCCTCAAAGACACTACCATGCCAACCTAAGATATCAAACAAGTAGTGTTGAGAAACTTCATAATCATAGGTAACAAAGATAAGTGGTAGACAATGGTTAGACATAGAAACTTGTTAAGTAAATTCAAAATATAAGGTCTAGAAATATTATAGTATTTTGAGGGCTCTTTTAGAGACTTGAGCACTTTTTTAGTGTACACAATTGAATATAAGTTTTTAAATATCCACAAGAACAAAGATAGCCTATGGGATAGAAGAACTATTATTTAAGCTTTCTAAAGTGATGATTTCTCTCAAAGGTACAATTTTTGCACTATGCATTGTCCAACCTTTAGGCTTATTTGGATATACTGAAAGTCTAGAACAATAAGAACATTCTTAAGAGTGGATATATGACTTGTAGCCTTAGGAATAATATTGGTATTGAATAAAGAATGGCCCAAATCAAGTAAAATCAAAAAGTCATAATTTTGTTAACTCAAGTTTTAGGGATAAAGCTAACAAAGACAATTCAACTGGATTAGTAATAAAGAAATTCACTGACTAGCTAGGAATCAAACCTAGGACCATCTATTTTTTTTTGGGCTACTCTATAGCTATACTACCAACTCTCATGTTTACTAGTCCATCTATGGTTTAGGTGTTTCCTACATTCCCTTTGGTCCAAACTGCAAGTGCTTGGGGCTCCTATCCTAGCCCCGGTCTACTTAACCTTGGCTTTGATACCAAGGTAAACTTTTCTGTGGACCAACCAAGAGTAAAATTGAGGACCACTAGTTTGATGCCAGGATGATCTACCACTAAGATACAAGCCCTTTTGGTGACCAATCCATCTATGGTCACTAGAGGCTAAAGCTTCTAAATCTTCCACATTTTATTCAGATTTCATTTTTAGGATGTATGTGTGAATGTAATGATCTCAACTACCATAGATCTAGAATTTAGTATTTAAAGAAGAGAATCCCTTAGGAATAAAAAATTACCAAAATTTTGATCACTTCATTGCACTTCCATCCCAAGGGATTATACAAAACAATTGCCTGTATACATAACATTGAAGAAACATACAATTCAATCAGTCAATGTAATATGATTAGAATGAAAAGCCACTGTAGATGAATTAAAACTATGTTAAATCAAAATATAAATGAAAAATACACCAGACTCCTCCCAGCATCCAATTTGGCTGCAGATTTGGGGTAGTAGCCAAGGTAAACTTTAAGAGACCCCCTTCCAGAGAAAAGATATAAAATATTGGCAAATCTTTCATCATTTTGAAAAACTAAATTATTTTTATTTGTGAATCTCTCAGTTTTTTAATTTTAAATATTATTTATATTGGTAATTATTTTGGAATCATAATTTTTGAGTAGAAAATATTTGTGAATCTTAATAATAATAGGAAGTCCACTAATTGTCATGGATTATTACAAATCAAAATTAAGCATGTTTTATCTCATGGAAATTATGAGGATAATTACTTTATCTTTTAAATCAATAGTGAAAACTAAATATAGGTGATATATCCCTAAAGTAACTAATAATTATGATAATTATTGATGAATTAATTTTAATTTCTTCAATAATATATAATATTTAGGTGAATCATATATAATCATGTATTGAATTTTATGGCGAATCTTTGAGTTTAAATTTTTTAATAAAATAAATTATTGAGTGATTTTACATATTTTAGAACTAAATTTAATAAAAATGAGGTGATTTAAGTTGCATTAAATCTTAAATTATTATCCAAATTACTAGTGAAAAATTTCTAAAATTAGCCAATTTACGAATATTAGCCACTAAAAAATACCTTGGTAGTAGCTGATATTCATAAGAGGGCACTATGAAAGCAAGACATAAAAGTTATAGATTCCTAGTTTTCGAAGCAACATATAATTGCCAGAGAAGCAGAAAAATTATTCAAATAAGAATGTTATTTGTGTATGCTTATGAGAATTCAAACTAAAAGTATGAACTTCTATGTTCACTTCTTACTTTGAAATAGCAAAGTTGCTTCGTGGAAACATATCCTACACTATCTAGTCCAATATTAGACATCATGTTTTGGACAATGTACCTGTTCAAGTTCTATTTTATCCCTTCAAATACTTTTTGAATCTATTTCCTCAAACAAATTTTCCTTTTTTGGTTCTATCTGAGCTCTTGATTTGCCATTCATAAGGTAGACTAATGCTAACCTAACTACAATCTCAATCTGCAAAGGAACATTAACCAAAAGTATACTTCAATGTCATGCTAAGAATGGATTGTTAATTGACAAATTGTCACTTGAATAGCCTACATGACTATTTTAAGCAAAAAAAATTAAACTTTGATAAAATTACATAAGTAGCAATAAGGACTTGAGATATTGTCTAGTTTAAACCTTTAGGGAACCATGTGAAAGACATGCAACATAATCATTGGCCACATGTTGTTTTGAAGTACCAGCTACTACATCATGGTGTTGTGCAACTGCCATTACTTCTTCCAAAGAATAGGTGTTAGGCTATCTCTTATTATTGACTGCACCTTTCATAGTCTCTGGTATTGTCTTCTTCTCTAATAATATAATTTGCATTGGTTTCTAGGTAGAAAATTAATTGGTCATATTAACAATGTGACTGTTGGCATCTCTCTGTCGTTCAATTCATTTGGTGTCTACTTTAATTGTCATGATGTTTCAGTTGATAGACCAATAGAGGGCAGTACTACTAAAGCTGATCCATTTCCTAGAGCAGTTCATGTGATTAGTACTAGTTCATATGAAGGTACATTGTTGCTAAATAAGAAAACTATGTTTCCATTAAAAGAACAAAAGCTTCCAGGTGCTTTAAATTTGTTATTATTTAAAGTGTAAATTTAGCTTACTTTTACATTACTTGTTTTGGACTAATAAATCCTTTATGTTTTTGTAGGTAATAATGCTTTCTTTGAACATATTTTTCATATGACATTGAGACTATTTGGACCCACCATACATAAAAGGTACATAGTTTCATATCATTGCTACATAATTTTTCTTTTCTTCCATTTATTGTAATATATTAAAGTTATTGATCTAACAATCTATTTGTTTTTAAAAAGGTGGAATTTACAAGATGTGGAATTAAAAAATTAGCTGATTGCATCTTTTGAGGAGAAATTTGGAAAAAAACATTTTTGACGCTAGCCTACTTTTCAAAAGAGCAGCAACGCATATAAAGACTGTGAGGGATCAATATAGAAGGGCTCTTAAGGATAACCCAAAGTATGACCATCCTCCTATGATTACACTAATGGAGTGGAATGAAATAATAGAAGATGCAAAGGAGAAAAGGCTATGTGAAGATAGAGATAATAAAGTAACATAGGGAAAAAAGAGGTATGTCATGATAGTATTAAGTACATTGTAATCATGCACTAATTATTGATATTTGTAAATATATACTCTAAGATGTTTGAAATTGTTCATAGATTGTAGGGCACATCCATGGCTACAAAATCGAGAGTAGAAAATTTTGGCCAACACAAACTTGGCTTTGGTGGCTATATGAATCTCTAGTCTCGACTTGTAAGTAGGAGCAATGAAATTTCTTTTTTTTTTTGGATATAATGTTGCAAACAGTTTTGTTTAATGAAGCCATACATGGAAAATTGATGATATTAAGAAAAATATATAAGGCACAAAGTTCAATGTGGAGGTCACAGATGAAGATAGAAAAATTGCCTTGAAGGAAGGCTATAAAGTTGTGGTTGCACACCTGCACGAAGAATCTGTAAACCTTGCCCAAGAATCTAGTGCACCAAATGATATCTCATAGGTAAATTGGTCAGATGAAAAGTAAATGTAATTGAATAGTTGAGAATATTCTTTTTTGGTATTAGTTTTGAATGTAAATTGACTACATAACAATGTGCATAACATTTTACTGCAGCCTTCATATCCTACCACAAAACTTGCTCGTGAAAAAGGCCATGATGTGCATTATAGTTGTGGAGGTATTAATTTTCTATTGGAAATTAATTATGCAATTATGAATACAATTTAACATCTTCAATTACAATTTGATGTGTATCCTTTTTTTGAATATTTCAGAGCATGTTGAACATGATGCTGAAGGAGTGGACCATGTTCCAAGTGTTCAACATGTTGACATGGTGGTAGATCAAAATTTTAATGTACATGATGTGGAATTGTTAGGTAAGAAAAATATATGTTATGTTGTACTAGTACTTAATTATAGACTTGTAACAGTTAGAAAAAGAAAAAGAGTATGCCAATTTATCGATCCCATTCACTTATTCTTGCAACAGAGCCCCCTTTAGTGTAGTAGCCTCCTACTCCTCCAAAGAGAAAGAGCCATCATAATTTGACATTACACATGCCAAAAGAGGAGGAGAATGATGCAGATATGGATGCTCCTACGAGCACTTTTCTTAAGAGAGCTCATAAAAACAAAAAAAAGAAATGATGTTTTAAAAATCTTCGTTGATAGACCTTGTTGGATAATGAAAGAACTTTGTTTTAAGAAATTATGTATAAATGATGCTTATTAATACAGATTTTTATTTTATGTTAACGAATATTGTTATGTGTTGATGAAGTCTTGATTAGTATTGTGTATTAATGAATTTTATATCATATTAATGAATGTTATGTGATTGTACTGGTTGAATGTTATAGTTCATAAATGGATGAATGAATAAATGAAGTATGTAATTAGATGATAATGGGTACTTTAGATTGATGTTAGGGGGAGGGGGGTGAGGCTAGATGAGCTTCCACCTTCACATGGTTGGCCTTGTTAAGTAGAGAATATTATAGCATTCTTGAAACCAAGTGAAGCTCAAACTAACATAAAATGGAAACTTTGCATGTGGTAGGTCTAAAATGATCCATGACTACTGTTGCCCATAACATAGAATGCAAATGTGATATGGGATTTATTTGTGGCTACCTACAATGTTTGATATTTGATAATTTAGTTCCCTTTATATATATTTGCATTCTCAAGGTAGATTTGGCAAAGTCATTGTGGTCTAGCAATTTTAACCTTTGAGTCCTACTAAACTTGTTATTGTTGAATATGACTAATAGGTTATAACTTCCCTGAGAGAATTTGGGCTTGAGTCATCAAACTTGATTCTTGGAATCGACTTCACCAAGAGTAATGAGTGGACTGGTATCAAAATCCTCTCACATAGAAAGTTTCAAATTTGTTTAGTTTAACTAAACTAGGCATAGAAAGTTTCAAATTTGGTATCAAAATCCTCTCACATAGAAAGTTTCATATTTTTTTAGTTTAATAGAGCTTCTGTTAAAACCTTACATGACCATGAGACTCTTCAACTGCTAATTTTTGGAATTTGAAAATAATCAATGGATGTCCATTCATATTTTGTCTAGAACTATTGGTTTTGACTTCAACGAAAAACACATCGTGTGGTAAACACATTGTGTTTTCAACACCATTGACAACCATCCAATGATCTTGTCTTTCCATCACGATGTCACCATATTGTCATGAAGAGTATTGAAACACACTTTTCACATTGTCTCCATAGTGCCATGAATAGATTTGAAACACACAAACACTATCCAAGAGTTATCATCCTCATAAGGTGGTATAGCTAGTGAAGGCATTCTGAACATCTCACAAACAACACTCTAAGATAGCACGTTTTGGCATCAATAATAAACATGCCTAATCTAATAACATCAACATTATATCCAACATTGTTATTTGTTTTGATAAATTCAAAGCCATTGATGTTTCCAAGCACAACCATATTGTGCCAAGTGCCTTTTTATGAAGGACCCTTCATCTATCATATTTGTTATCTTTTTTTATTGTCCACCAAATGATAAGAAAAGATCATCCTAATATAGATACTCTTCAGGGTACACATTAGCATGGATTTCTATTCTTCACTCTGACCTCTGGTATGTCATGCCTCATCTTCAAGGCATCTTTTGTTGACAGATTACCAGGGGTTGGAAGCATAGGAGTATGTTGTGAAATTCCATACTCTTCCGATTTCTTGACCTAGCACAGTTAAGGTCTCATTCTCTATTCCTTGACTCATAGCTAGCTTCTTTTCCACCTTTGCAATATTGAGTGTTACATCTACTTATTCGACCATGGTCGTGTCTAATGATCTCCTTATTTGCAATTTTCCATATAATTATTCATGCTCTTGAATCATGGGTGGCTTTAACTCAATCAAGTAATATTCAGTGGAAACTAAGGCATCCTAAAACATTAACTATAATGATATCATACATTGATTAAACCCGAAGCTGAAAAAATCATTGAATTAAAAATGGGGCTTCATCAAATTATATTGAATAGAAACTAGGATATCCTAAAATATTAGAAATAGGAGAATTCATAAAAGGTGATCAAGGAACATGAGGACTTCTCTAATAACATCTATCTCATCTAACTATTTAAAACATAGCATATGCTATACTTAGAATGTTATATTTAAACTAAACCATTTTATAACTATTCTTATTTTCCCTCCATCTATAATGAAAGGATAAAGAAACTAATCTTATTATTCCATTGGTAAATGTTGTAACAACAATAGGCAACAAATGATGATAATGGAAATTTAGGTACATCCATCAAGGACATGCTCATTTAACCATCTAGTAATTTTATTGATAGCATTTGTTTTAGATCTAAAAATGTGGAATTTTGTGGTTATATAATCTATATGCAGAGACTCAGGAAATGCAACCAATGCTTGGGAGTTGGTAAGAATGTAAACCCTCTCTTATTGTAAATGTCAATGAATTCATTATTGTTTTCTATGCATAATTTTGCAGTTGAACAAAATGAAAGGTCTTCTTTCCTTTCAATCTGTTCATAATAGAATAATTTTAGCTCAGGTACACTGTTATTTTGTATCTTTGAGTACATAAAATCTAGGGCAAGACAAAATTTTTTTTAGCTATGACTGTTGAAAGATTCAATATGTATGAAGAGTTTTTTACTTAAAAACACAAAATTTATTCTATTTCAATGATTCTCTATATATTATAACATGAAATGTTTTTGCGTTTGATTGTGAGCTTGTTTCATAAATAGTCAAGGTTAACTCCATCAACTACCATAATGAATTGATAGCAAAGAAGAGAATTTCTCTTACTATCTTTAAAATGGATCATAAAAAATGATTCAAAATTAATTCTCCAACTTGATGTTATAGAATGATGCACTGGCAAAGCACAAGAATGCAAAAAAATCTTTAGAAATGTTTTATGTTTATGTCATTTCTTTTGACGCTTAACAAAATATATATCTGCAGTGCTTCTAACAAAAACATACAACGAATGATGATAACAACAGCTGGTAACTTTTGATGATAATGGAAATTTAAGTGCATCCATCAAGGACATGCTCATTTAACATGCTTGTTTAACCATCTTAGTAAAAATTTAGGTGCATCCATGGGTATTAATTTTTTTGTTAGAACTGTTTAAGGAAAAATATCATTTAAGAATACTATGGGAGTTGACACATCCTATGGTTTTATATGACAGATTGCAGATCATCATAGTTTTGACACCAAAACTTTATATCAAAGTATTTGCAACTTGGTAGATGAAAAGCCTCTAGATGTACAGACACTTAACCAGTGAGTATTGACCGTACCTTCCTAATTATATGTTTTAGTGCATTGCATTTTTTTGGTATGATTTCTTTATTGTTAGATCTTGACAAAGTTTCATGGGTTTAGAAGGGAGCATTTATAAATATCAATGGGTAGTACAAGTGAGTGTCAAATTTTTTCAAAGGAATCACAAGGATGAATTACTAGATGTTCTAGAGATTGATGTAGATCTTGTATATAAAGACTTATTTTATCTAGTTTTCATGAAAAAGTAAAAGTAACAAGGACACTAAGAGTTATTTTGGAGTACTACCTAAATATTAAGGAGCTTATAATGTCTTGAATGTCTACTTTGTTGGACCTTTTCTAAATGTTATGTAGATAGTAGATTGAAGAAAAACAAGAACTTCATCTGGGGCATACACCCAAGGTAGTAGTAAAGACATCATTGCGCAAGGAGAATGTAAGCATAAGGTTGAGGATAGTAAAAATTTCTTGTAGTCCATAACATTTAACTAGAACATGTAAGAAATGTAGTAAAGTATTAGTCCCTTGTACATAGTGTAGTAAAGGATTAGTCCCTTGTACATAGTGTAGTCCCTTGTTTGTAAGCAATCCACTTGATTTGCTAAGTCAGACTGTATTCAAAAATCCAAATTCACTAAATGTAGGCCAACGTGAGCTATTGAGTCAACAAAAAAGTGTTCAAAAGAAATTGGGTTTGAGAAGAACACACCGAGCCCACTTACCAATTAATGTTGAACTTGATGGGAAAGTGGTGTGACCCCTCTTAGAGGCATAACCAGTAAAGTATTATAGGAAGAAAATGAAAAAAAGATTATGTCATAATCATGGCATATTCAAGTTGGTTATGAACTTTGCAATCTCAGTCCCAAAAATTACCCCACATATGCCAAACAGTCTGAGATTTTGGGCTTGTACTCTTTCCTCTTCTATGATTTAAGCTTCTTGCTCCCACCTACTACTATTATTGATATTACTTAGTCTTGTTGACCAATTTTACTAATTTTTGGACACTATAGTAATGTGTTTCATATTTTTTCTTTCTTCAATAACAATAGTTGTTTTAAAACCATTGCAATCACCAATTATAGCCATTAAAATACTGCTAAAAAATCACCAATTATTCACCAAAGCAACTGCAAGCAAATAATAAGAAAGCTTGTCAGTCTTTAGAGAAAAGCAAGATTGACTAATGAATAAGGGGTATTTGTTGGGTTAAACCCATTGGAAGTTCACCCAATAGGCATAATCAAACTAAGCCAGGTAGGCCTGGGATACAACTCAACCCAATAAAGTTTTCAAATAACCTTAGTAATAAATTAAAAAAGAAGATATCAACAAACATGTTAAAAACTTCATTAGATAAGAATCGCAAATGAGCTGAAGAATTGTTGAACTTCAAAATCCAATGTAGAGTGGAAAAAATGGTCATTTATGCACATCAATTATGAGAAAACTAAGTGCATGCTACCCCAAGGGATATAGGTTGTTAACAAGCAATGGTGTGTACATATTTTTTATTTTTGTTTCAACAAAATGCAGGGTTAAAATTCAAAGTAGAGTCACAAAAATTGGTCATTTATGCTCATCAAGTCTTAGAAAACTAATTATATGCCCCAAGGGATATAGGTGTTATCAAGCAATGGAGTGTACATATTTTTAATATTTGTTTCAATAAAAAATAGGGTTCCGTACTCATCTCACACTAGATTCTAGTTCATAGAGAAATTATTTGTCTTTCAACCTTAATTGTTACATTACTTCATACATTCACATGTAGAGATCAAAATTAACTTTCAATAAAGAATATATATCATCATCATTGCAAAAGGCAAAAAGAAGTTTAAAGTATATATTGGCATATCTATATTTTGTATCATACGAACATTATTTGAAGAGTACTATTGCAATTTAGAAATTTCATCATCGGCTTTTTTGAAGGAAAAGGATAAGAGAGACTGCACAATCTCTAAAGACTTTCCATAGTTAGTAGTCACAAGACTAAAAAAATCTTTGTTCTGTATCTTCTCTTTTCAAGCGGATTCTACAATGAAATTTTAGATTAGAAGAAGACTAAGAAACACACAAATTATATAATCCTCAAAATTTAATATCAAGAGAGTGGGTATGAAATTACAAAAGTGTACATACACATAGAGAACATAATGCAAATCAGCAAAAAATCTCAAACTTCCTATCAGTAAGGTAGTCCAAAAAATCAAAGGTTGAAGCATCCCATTAGCAGCTATCTAACCAAGCAGCTAAAATAGACCACTCAACTAACACACATGGTAGACCAATAGAAATGGCAACAAACTATTATTGATTCATAACAAAATAGATCCATTAGCTTGATATATGCTAGAAATTGTTGTTTAACTATAAATAGGTTCAACAACTCTTAATATCCTCATCCAACTTCTATTCTTCAATTACGTTTTCCACCTCTATTGTTCATTTTCCTCAAATGATAATAGAATCCTCTTTATATAGATGATATAAATTGGTGTGCATTGAATGAAACCATTACTAGAGGCAAATATGACAAGGAATTATGGACATAAAATTAAATTATATGAACATTTGGTCGGCCTTAGAATTAGGTGTACTTCCATATATAGTGTGTAGGTTTGTTAGTAATACATGGAATCTTTATTTATAATATGGTTCAAGCAAGGAGTCTAAAAAATTCAAATATGATTCTTTACATAACCCATCTCAAAACCTATAATAAAGTAGGTAATAGTATGAATCACTACAAGATTTAATAGCTATAGCAGTCTCAAAACAAGGTAGTATTAGGCCATCATCAACCCAATACTAGTCTAGTTAAGCTGTGATGTCCCCTTCTAGCTAGAGACATCACTTTAGCTGGTGATTAGCCTATCAGAGACCCTCGTAGGCTAATAAGATTGGATAGAGGGTCACCTCGGTGTGGAGATCCTCCAAGGACCAGAGCAGAGTACTCTTCTGGGTTGCCAAAGTTTGTTTATGATGAGTTTTCCTTTGAGTTTGGCTTGGTCAGGATATTTTTAGCAGTTTTGGAGTTATAAAGATAGACCCCTGCTATTTTTAGAAAAGGGGTATGGTCATATGTAGTTTTATCATGTTAGCTCCCAGTCCAAACGACATTCAAAAATGTTGAGTAATAATGGAGATATTAATGTTTATTTATTTAAAATAAACATTATTGGTTTTGAGCCTATATTGTTAAGTTATAATAGATAACTTAAGTGAGGGTCATGATATCATAAAAAGGGCCATCGTTTCAATTAATTGTGGGTCCAAGCTTATGGAAAAATTAAAAGGGGTTTTCTAAGTTTTAATGTAATAACATTTTTTATGTTATTATTTTATCTTTTATCCCACATTGAGCATGGAGACTCATTCTGGAGTTGAGGAGTCCTTATAAACAAACCTTGTCTTCCTTCAAGAGCAGGTTATGAGAATTGCTTAAAAACTTTGCCTTGTGAAATTTCTTGAAGTTGTGGCAACAAGGGTTTCTACAAGTTTGAGAAGAATTCAAACTGTGGAGGACGTAGTATCTTCAGAGTTGATGCAATTTGAGGGTGTGAAATATCACTTGAATTTTGCCTATGAGTTGACTTCATTCTGGAGTCAATATTGTGTTTAGTGGGAAAGAATTGGATGAATCTGTTTCAGGTTGGAAGGGTTTATAACAGCAGCTACAGTGCTGTGAATAGTACAGCGCTATAGTGAATTAAAAATAAGAGATTTAATATTGCGGTTTTTGATAGGTGCTTCCCAAGGAGGAAGCAACCAGCAGTGTGGTTGCATATCGGAGACAAAAATCAGGTTTTTTTTCAACTATTTACGATGATGTTTTTAATGTATGCTTCCAACAATAAGTATTGTACAAACATTAGGAGCCATCTGAATAAATGAATTTGATTAGCATTATAACCAAATTTGAGTTATAATTTTAGGTAAGATTAGTTTTCAATATTTGTATTTTCTTTTCATCAACTCAAAAACCCAAAAACAGCTTAAAACATTCAAAAACAAACCAAAAACAATCATTACACCTAGGGAAACAAACATTGATCAGCATAGAGCCTATTTGGGGTTCTTACATTGGTATCAGAGCCTCATTCCTATCATCCTAAGGGTTTGGGGAGTCATATGCAGCCACTAGAAATTGGACCACACAGGTACCATACTCGTAGGAGAGCTCTGATTGAAAGAGAACAGTTGCAGGAAACAGGAAATATGGAAGAGAGGCATGATGGTAGTCCACCTAGAAACAAGAGGAATAATGATGATCAAGATACTAGAGAATTCTATCGTGCTATGGTTATAGGGCAGCAGCAGATGGCACAGGCATTACAAGCAATCACTACTATGGTAGAAAGGATGAACCCACCTGTTAGACAAAATGGGGAGACAGGAGAATAGGGAGATAGCAGGAGTGCTACAGGTAATCAGAGACCACAACAGACCCATTCAAGAATAGCTGATAAGCCTACACACCCTACATTTGTTTCGGAGGAGCAGAAGAAGCTCTGGTAGAGGAGGCGACAGGAGACCCCATATTCGCAGATGCACTCATGGCTGCAAATGATGAATGTGAATTATTAGCTCCACAGGTTTGGGAGAGGATGGCCTTTGAACTCTTTGTAAATCAGAGGAGAGAGCATTACAGGTCACTCAGACAAGATAGGAGGCCTAGAGGTCAAAATTGTGAGCTGAAGAGGGCTATAGGAAAGCTTACTATGCCTACATTTGATGGAAGTGGTAAGATGACAGCTCAAGCTTGGATTCATAAGCTTGACACATTTTTGGCACTGAGGTCAATTACAGAGATTGAAGCTATCAAATATGCCACCTTGCATTTGGAGGGAATAGCACATGATTGGTGGTACCATGGAATGGTAATACTTCAGCATAACCAAGTGACAGAATACCAAGACTTTGTGGATAGGTTGGTTGAAAGATTTGACAAGAAAGATCCAGAGATTTACTTCTGAGACTTAGCATAGCTGAAACAAATAGGAAACTTGGAGTATTTCATTGGTGAATTTCAGCGGTTGGCAGTCATGGTGCCAAACATTTCAGAGCATAGATTGATAGTTCTTTTCATTGAGGGCCTATTTGAACCACTGAGAGGTTGGATAAAGGCATTTGATCCTATTTCTTTACAAGAAGCGATGAGAAAGGCAAGAAGTATGGAACATGCAGTCCCAACAAACAAATTTCAGTCCAAAGGAGCATCTTCTAGTAAGGATAACAAACCATTTTATAAAAAACCAGAGAGGACTGATTTTAAAATTGATTCTAAAGATAAAACTCTAGCACCTTTTGACAGGGAAACATTAAATGATTTGAGGAAGAAAAAATTATGTTTCTATTGTAAGGGACCCTATGATGCAAACCATGATTGTCCTCTTAGGCCAAAGGGAAAAGCTAACAGAGTTATGTGGGCATACTATGAGGAATCAGAATCAGATAATTCAGATCAGCAATCTGATATAGAGGAAATAGATGGTGAAAAAGAGGAAGACAAGGCTGAAAACTTGTCTAAAATGGAGTCCAAGGATGGGGAAGGATATGGGCAACTTAGGGAAGCTTGTCTCACTAGTATTAAGCAAGAAGGGTCATTCCGGATGAGAGGAGTACTTTTTGGACAGCGAGTCATAACTTTGGTTGATACAGGTGCCACTCATAATTTCATTGATGCTAGGATGGTGGAGAAGCATGGCATACAAACAGAGGAGTTTGGAGGAATTAGAGTGAGGGTAGCGGATGGCTATGTCCTCAAATGTGATCGTAGGATCACTGGACTCCCATTGAAAGTTAATAATTATGACTGTAAGGCAGATTTTTATGTTGTACCTATGGGAGATACAGATATAGTTCTTGGGATGAGTTGGTTGCACAATATTGGTGAGTTCACTCTTAACCTCAAGGAGATGGAGATGAGGTTTAAAGTTAATGGGAAGAAACATATTCTTAAGGCAATCAGGGACAGTGATCTTAGGATGGTCTCTTTTCGTAGAATGGCTAGATTGATTCGACATGATCAGGTAGAGTGGGCAGCAGAGTGCATGTTGATGCCATCACAGGAGGGACAACATAAGATTGAATATCCTCCTGATATTCAGGAGCTTAGAGTTAAACACTCTAAGGTGTTCAGTGACATTCCACCAGGTAGACCACCAGACAGAGGTATTGAGCACATCATTGAGTTAGAGGAGGGGGCTAAGCCCATCATGATTACACCTTACAGGCATCCGAAGAGGTTGAAGGATGAAATTGAGAAAACCATAAAGGAGTTACTTGCTATGGGCCACATTAGACCAAGTAAGTCTCCTTTTGCTTCTTCAGTGGTGTTAGTAAAGAAGAAGGATGGGACATTGAGGATGTACATTGATTACAGAGTGCTTAATAGGAAGACAATTAAAAACAGATACCCCATTCCCAGGATCAATGAGTTGATAGATGAGCTTCATGGAGCTTGCTTCTTCTCAAAGATAGATTTGAGATCATGTTATCACCAGATCAGAGTTAGAGAGTAGGATATTGAGAAGACAGCCTTTAGATGTCATTCTGGCCATTTTGAGTTTGTAGTTATGCCATTTGGGCTAACTAACGCACCTGCTACTTTTCAGGCAACAATGAATAGGGTTTTCCATCCTCAGTTGAGGAGATTTGTACTTGTCTTCTTTGATGATATCTTGGTATATAGTAGATCTTGGGAGGAGCACTTGGTTCACCTGGACACGATGCTGGGTATATTGGACAGAGAATCCTTATATGCAAAGGAGTCGAAGTGTGATTTGGGCATGACAGAGTTGTTGTACTTGGGTCACATCATCAGTGCAGAGGGCGTGTGCATGGATCCTGAAAAGATTCGTGCCATTGTGGAGTGGCCTTCACTGGTGAACCTTACACAGTTGAGGGGCTTTCTAGGACTATGTGGTTTCTACAAAAGGTTTGTGGATGGATATTCCAGGCATGCGGCACCCTTGACAGATTTGATGAGAAAGGGAGCTTTCTTGTGGACTCTTGAAGCACAGGAGTGTTTTGAGAAATTTAAGGGGTTGATGACTTCTTGTCCAGTATTAGCATTACCAGATTTCAGCAAACCTTTTGAGTTACATTGTGATGCTTTCGGAGAGGGCATTGGAGCGGTGCTTATGCAGGAGAAGCACCCTATTGCTTATGAGAGCAGGAAATTGAGAGGGCCAGAGCGGAGCTTCAGCATATATGATAAGGAGATGTTAGCCATTATGCATGCTTTGGCCAAATTTAGGCAATATTTGGTAGGTAGCAAATTTTTTATCAAAACCGACCATAATAGCCTAAGACACTTTTTGGGGCAGCGAGATCTCAATGATAGGCAGCAAAAGTGGGTGAGCAAGTTACAGTCCTATGACTTTGACATTACATATTTTAAGGGGACACATAATGTAGTTGCTAATGCCTTATCACGTAGGCCCCATTTGAGCTTACTGACAGACATATCGGAGGATTGGAGACACTTGATCCTTGCAGAGTATGCAAAGGACACTTGGGCAGCTGGATTCATAGATGGGACTATTCAGGACAGCAGATACACCCTTGTGAATGAGCTCATCATTTACAAAGGACAAATATTTTTGGTCCCAGGATCAGTAGTGAGGAGGGTGGTTTTGAAATCTTTTCATGATTCACCTATGGCAGGACATCCTAGTTTCTACAAGACATATCGACAGATTAGAGAGTGATTCACATGGAAAGGGCTCAAAGCAGAGGTACTTCAATATGTTAGGGAGTGTCCCACTTGCCAGCAGAATAAGCAAGAACACTCCTATCCAGCCGGTTTGTTGAGATAGTGGGCGTTACACACATTGCATAATATTGTTATTTTATTATTTTATTTTATTATGTAATGTCATGCCTAGATGGACGTGCAACATGTAAAGATTCTCATGGAATATTCTTGATGAGTTGTATTGTAACATTGTAAAAATATTTTATGGAATTATTTAATTTTGGAGAAAAAAATTAAATGCCCAATATTAAATGAGGGGTCAGTGGGTTAGGTAGCACATGGTTTTAGCACATGGTTTATGTAATACCACTTAGTGGTTTTGTGGGACTTGCTACTATATAAGCAGCCACAAGGGTAGTTGTTGTAGAGAGAAAGAGTGACAAGGAGAAGACAAAAGGCAAGAGTCAAGCGGGACAAGGCTTGATAGGTTAGCCAAGGGAGCATTTGTGAAGGTTGAAAGCATGGCATGGGATGTGTGGATTCATGCTTATTCACATAGTTTGCTTGGTTGTGGCTATGGCCATGAAGGCTTCCATGGTTGTATGGAAATGGTATTTTTTGCTGAATAATACATGATGATGGATGCTTTTGGAGCCTGGGTTTTTCCCTCAATGAGGGTTTTCCAGGGTATATCTTGTGTCACAATTTTGTGGGTATGTTGTCTATTCTCTTGCATGTGGATTTTAATTTCGTGTTTATTTCAATTTTATTATGGGTTATGTGGAAACGATTATATTCTTTATTGCCAAGTTTCCTTACAAGTGGTATCAGAGCTATAGTTTTATTATTGTAACCCTAGATTGAATCCATGGGAATGCATGAGAGGATAAAAGAAAGGGCAAGATATATGAATGTTTTATTACAGATCTAAAGGTTTTGGATTTGCTGTTATGATGAGATGATAAAAGATTTGGGCATATGAAATTGTTGGACAAAAAGATTTTTTTGGATGTTTCATTTAAATGAGGGTTTTGGGGGGTAGCTTGCATAAATGACCTCCTGGGTAAAAACAGACCTCACCATTGGATCCGGGTCGACATTTTCATAAATTTTGATATATAATATGCCCTAGTTTGGCCATGTTCAGAGGAAATGAAAGAGTTATTCAGTTTCAGTCCATGGTGGTCATCAAATTTAATCCCGTCAGAATTTTCATCACTGAAAAATTTTAAAAAATGAAAAATCGTACTGAAAATGGTAAAAAGGCTGTCTTAGTAAAACGGCCATAACTTTCTCTCAGAATATCAAATTTCAGAGTTCTTATAGGTGTTGGAAAGCTAATTCAGAGCACTACAAGATGGTGTAGGTTTGGTTTTGTGATTTTGAAATTTTTTCAGGTTTTAAGAGCTTTAAAGTCAGATGTTATTTATTTTGAGCATGGATTAGGGCATAACTTGGGCATACGGAGTCAGATTTTGGACTTCGAGTAGTCAACGGAAAGCTCTTGGAGAGCTCTACACATTTGTTTAGATTTGATGTAGGTTTTGCATGATTTATTTGGTGATATATTTATCTGAACATTTTATAGGTATATTTTGACTATGGTAACATTGTGAGTTTATGGCATTGGAGATTTAAGTTTTGATGTCATTGTATACTCAGTTCATATTTGTCTCATGATGATATAGTTATTAGTGTTTGGTTTGGATATGTATGATGACTTGTTGGATCTACAAGTTGTGCAGTGTTGTAAGTGGTCTATACTTACAGGTTGCATTTATGGCTTGGTTATGGGTTGTCTTTACCCATTGATCTTTCATTATTGATGCATATTCAGATTGGTGGCTTGGATTTGGGTTGTCTATGCCCTAAGTCACATGATTTTATGATTTTATCTTCGTGTAGAAGGGATGAGATGTTGTTACCAGGTACAGTCATAGTAGAGGATTGTAGTTGACTATGCTGACAGGTTGGACATATTGAGAACCAGATGCTTAGTTCATGGATGTGATCATGGTGTCATGAATTTTGGCATGACATGATTGGATATACAGATACATCCTTGATGTTCATTAGCTTGGATTTTTTGATTCAGTTATGGTGGTATATCTTCTTGGTTTGAGGATCATGGTTATTTGGTTTCTTTTGAGGAGCTCATGATGTGCACTTTGAGTTCTTTGATGGTTTGATGCCTTGGTTGATTCTCATGGTTAGAGGATGGGTTTTCATCATGATGTCATGGATAGCTTGGATACACAGTTTAGTGGGAGCTTGTGACAGTGATGGGGTGACAGTGTAGGATTAGTTCCTGTTTTGATTTGGATCCTCATATAGAGGATAGATTTTATGATGCCATAGGTGACTTGGTACCACGGTTGAGTGGGAGTTGTTGGCATTAATATATTTATTGAGTGTTTGCAGATGTTGGAAGTTTGTCTTAGATCCTGTTGCTGCAGAAGCATCTTTGACATTTGCATGGTGCACTTGTTATCTTCATGGTGTGTGAAGATGGTTAGATCTTGAGACTCATGGAGTTCTTGGTTATCTTCATGGTGTGTGGAGATGGTTCTTCCTGGTATGTGGAGATGGTTTTTTCTTCATGGTGTATGGAGATGGTTGCATCTTGAGGACTCACAGGGTTCTTGGTAAAGGTGTGGTTTATATTTTTTTATTTTTTTTTATTTGGCATGTTATCCTTGGTATGAGGATGGTTTCATTATTATGTCATGGTATACTTTTGATACACGTTTAGAGTTGTGACATGTTATGGTGTGTTCATGTGGAGAATGTTATCTCTTTGGTTGAGATGGTAAGATCATGTTGTCATGTTTATGTTCCTGAGGCCATGGTTGGAACTTTGACATTGATCTTGGTTTAGTTTCTTGGTATTGAGTACACTGATCATAAGCTAGATACTTCATGATATTGCTATGTTGCATTTGGAGTTGGCATGGATTGATTGGTTACAGGTGCTCATGGATACTTAGAGACGGTGGTGATGCTGATTTCTCTTGGATTAGAGAAGTATTTGTTAGGACATTTGATGATTTTAGCAGGAAGTCCGAGGGGCAGTCACCTGATATGGACTTGAGAGGAGATTGTTCTTAGATGAGTCTTGGTTGGAGACTTGGGTATCTTGATGAGCATTCTCATTCCCCACTCTTGGTCTACTCGGCGATTTGCTACTTGAGAGGTATAGCCCATTATTTTTTCTGAGTTGCATTATATTTATGCTTGTCTTTCATGGATATGGATCTTGAGCTATGGTACATGAGTTAGTTTTGGAGGGTTCATTTGAGAGATGGTTTAGCATTGGTTATCTCCATGTGCATATGTTGTTATGCTGGTTGAGTTTGGGAGATGGTTTTATATTGGGCATATTCCTTGGATTAGGAATGGTTATTCCTTGGTTTAGGAATGGTTTTATTGAGTTTGATCTTCTTGTGAGAGGCTTACATCCATGATGAGTTATATGGTATGGTTTAGGTGTTGTTGAGGCTTCTTGTTGGGGTTTTATGGAGGAGATCATACTTGCACAGTTTACATCTAGAGGTGTGTGTAGAAGGACATGATACAGGTTATGATTTGCATGGTTTTTTTGGTCTTGGTTGTCTTCTTGGATGTTCAATTTTGCCTACATTGGATTTGAGATTGGTTGGAGATTGTGATCACTGGTTTGTGTTCATGACATGGTTATTTCTTTCTCTTTCCTTTTCTGGTTGTGGAGAGTTTGAAAGACTATTGGAGACTTTTTATGAGAGTTTTTCTTGCAGGATATCAGTTTATGTCTAGTGGATGTCCTTGATACTACATGGATTCACTTCTTTGAGATGTGTTGAGTGGATTGGTTATAAATTTGACATTATCTTTTGTAGTGGGAGCTTCTTGGTATATATGTGGCAGGTATTTCTCTTGAGGCTTGTGATTGTAGGTTATAGATTGGATATGCCGGTGATATGAGATTCACTTGTTATACCTTTGAGGTATGGATAGTTGGATGGGTCTGGCACTTGCTGTGGGTGCTATTTCAGCTATGGATATTTTGACAACTACGAATACATGTGATTACCTTTGGATCAAGTTTTTGTACTTGGAATTTCAGTTGGTATAGGATTTTATGATCTTCTTATGTGACAGGTTGGGTGGCTTTCTCTTTGGATGGCTTCTATGTATGTCCAGTTGGAGTGGCATAATAGGAGGTAAGATCATTCATGTTCGAGATGCTGGATACTTTGATTTTGTTGTGGGTACCAGGATGGAGCACTTGGTGTATTTTGATTCATGATGGTGGATGTGCTTGGAGGGATTGTTCCCTTATTCATTTATGTGGCTACGGATTGACCCTATGCAATGTATACAACAAGTGGCAGATTGTTGAGATAATGGATGTTGCACACATTGCATAATATTGTTATTTTATTATTTTATTTTATTATGTAATGTCATGCCTAGATGGACGTGCAACATGTAAAGATTCTCATGGAATATTCTTGATGAGTTGTATTGTAACATTGTAAAAATATTTTATGAAATTATTTAATTTTGGAGAAAAAAATTAAATGCCCAATATTAAATGAGGGGTCAGTGGGTTAGGTAGCACATGGTTTTAGCACATGGTTTATGTTATACCACTTAGTGGTTTTGTGGGACTTGCTACTATATAAGCAGCCACAAGGGTAGTTGTTGTAGAGAGAAAGAGTGACAAGGAGAAGACAAAAGGCAAGAGTCAAGCGGGACAAGGCTTGACAGGTTAGCCAAAGGAGCATTTGTGAAGGTTGAAAGCATGGCATGGGATGTGTGGATTCATTCTTATTCACATAGTTTGCTCAGTTGTGGCTATGGCCATGAAGGCTTCCATGGTTGTATGGCAATGGTATTTTTTGCTGAATAAATCATGATGATGGATGCTTTTGGAGGCTGGGTTTTTCCCTCAATGAGGGTTTCCAAGGGTATATCTTGTGTCACAATTTTGTGGGTATGTTGTCTATTCTCTTGCATGTGGATTTTAATTCCGTGTTTATTTCAGTTTTATTATGGGTTATGTGGAAACGGTTATATTCTTTATTGCCAAGTTTCCTTACACAGTTTACTTCAGCCACTTCCAATTCCTGATAGGAAGTGGGAGTGTTTGTCTATGGACTTCATGACAGGACTGCCTAGAGCCCAAGGCAGAGACTGCATATATGTGGTTGTGGATCGCCTTATGAAGTTTGCACACTTCTTTCCGATCACTGCTACATACACTGCTACACAAGTGGCAGAGTTGTTCTTCATAGAGATATTCAGATTACATGGCTTACCTCGGAGCATTGTAAGTGATAGAGACAACAGGTTTATGAGTCACTTTTGGCAGGAGCTATTCAGGTTGTGTGTGACAGAGCTCACTCCGAGTACTAGCTACCACCCTCAGACAGATGGTCAAATAGAGATAGTAAACAAATGGGTGGAGGGATATCTCAAAAATTATATAGCAGGGCAATAGAGGGCATGGGTAAAGTGGATTTATCTTTGTGAGTATTGCTACAATACCACTTATCACATGTCTATTCAAATGTCACCCTTTATGGCCCTGTATGGGTATGAGGCACCCAATTTTATGGATCTGCTTTTGAGTGACAGTAGAGTGCCCAATGCAGGTGATTTGTTACAGGAGAGTCAAGACCTTGTTAAGACTCTCAAGGATAATCTAACTAAGGCACAAAATTAGCAAAAGTAGTATGTAGATCAGAAGAGGACTGAGTGGACTTTTGAGGTTGGAGACATGGTGTATCTTATGTTGCAGCTTTACCGTCAATCCACTCTCAAGAAGAGTGGTTCCGAGAAAATCAAGCCATGATACTATGGTCCATTTAGGATTATTAGGAAAGTGGGAGAGGTGGCTTATGAGTTAGACTTGCCAGTGGAGAGCAAGGTGCACAATGTTTTTCATGTGTCACGCCTCAAAAAGGCGCTAGGGTATCATATTGTGCCTTCTACAGTACTACCACCCCTGGATGATGAGGGAAAACTTGTTTTGATACCGAAGGCTGTCATTGATTTTAGAGAGAGGAACTTGAGGAAACATACCATCCGAGAATATTTGGTGAAGTGGAAGGATTTGCCGGTAGAGGATGCTACTTGGGAGAGCGAGGAGATTTTACACCATCCAGAGTTGAGATTGCTTGAGGACAAGCAATTTCAAGGAGGGCGGACTGTGATGTCCCCTTCTAGCTAGAGACATCACTTTAGCTGGTGATTAGCCTATCAGATGTTGAGATAATGGGTGTTGCACACATTGCATAATATTGTTATTTTATTATTTTATTTTATTATGTAATGTTGTACCTAGATGGACGTGCAAGATGTAAAGATTTCCATGGAATATTCTTGATAAGTTGTATTATAACATTGTAAAAATATTTTATGTAATTATTTAATATTGGAGAAAAGAATTAAATGCCCAATATTAAATGTGGGGTCAGTGGGTTAGGTAGCACATGGTTTATGTAATACCACTTGGTGGTTTTGTGGGACTTGCTACTATATAAGTAGCCACAAGGGTAGTTGTTGTAGAGAGAGAGAGAGAGTGAGAAGGAGAAGACAAAAGGCAAGAGTCAAGCAGGACAATGCTTGACAGGTTAGCCAAGGGAGCATTTGTGAAGGTTGAAAGCATGGCATGGGATGTGTGGATTCATGCTTATTCACATAGTTTGCTCGGTTGTGGCTATGGCCATGAAGGCTTCCATGGTTGTATGGCAATGGTATTTTTTCTGAATAATACATGGTGATGGATGCTTTTGGAGGCTGGGTTTTTCCCTCAATGAGGGTTTCCTAGGGTATATCTTGTGTCACATTTTGTGGGTATGTTGTCTATTCTCTTGCATGTGGATTTTAATTTCGTGTTTATTTTAGATCTATTATGGGTTATGTGGAAACGGTTATATTCTTTGTTGCCAAGTTTCCTTACAAGTGGTATCAGAGCTATGGTTTTATTATTGTAACCCTAGATTGAATCCATGGGAATGCATGAGAGGATAAAAGAAAGGGCAAGATATATGAATGATTTATTGCAGATCTGAGGGTTTTTGGATTTGCTGTTATGATGGGATGTTAAAAGATTTGGGCATAAGAAATTGTTGGACAAAAGGGTTTTTCGGATGTTTTATTTAAATGAGGGTTTTGGGAGGTAGCTTGCAGAAATGACCTCCTGGGTAAAAAGAGACCTCACCATTGGATCCGGGTCAACGTTTTCATAAATTTTGATATATAATATGCCCTAGTTTGGCCATGTTAAGAGGAAATGAAAGAGTTTTTTAGTTTTAGCTCATGATGGCCGTCAAATTTAATCCCGTCGAAATTTTCGTCACTGAAAAAATAAAAAATGAAAAATCGTACTGAAAATGGTAAAAAGACTGTCTTAGTAAAACGGTCATAACTTTCTCTCAGAATATCAGATTTTAGAGTTCTTATAGGCGTTGGAAAGCTAATTCAGAGCACTACAACTTGGCATAGGTTTGGTTCTGTGATTTTAAATTTTTTTAAGCTTTTAAGAGCCCTAAAGTCAGATGTTATTTATTTTGAGCATGGATTAGGGCATAACTTGGGCATACGGAGTCAGATTTTGGACTTCGAGTAGACAACGGAAAGCTCTTGAAGAGCTCTACACATTAGTTTAGATTTGGTGTAGGTTTGGCATGATTTATTTATTGATATATTGATCTGAATAGTTTATAAGTATATTTTGACTATGGTAACATTGTGAGTTTATGGCATTAGAAGATTTAAGATTTGATGTCATTGTATACTCAGTTCATAGTTTAGATTGGTCTCATGATGAAATGGTTATCAGTGTTTGGATTTGGATATGCATGATGACTTGTTGGGTCTACAAGTTGTGCAGTGTTGTAAGCGATCTATACTTACAGGTTGCATTTATAGCTTGGTTATGGGTTGTCTTTGCCCATTGATCTTTCATTATTGATGCATATTCAAATTGGTGGCTTGGATTTGGGTTGTCTATGCCCTAAGTCACATGATTTTATCTTCATGTAGAAGGGGTGAGATGTTGTTACTAGGGACAATCATGGCAGAGGATTGTGGTTGACTATGCTGACAGGTTGGACATACTTTGAGAGCCAGATGCTCGGTTCATGGATGTGATAATGGTGTCATGGATTTTGGCATGACATGATTGGTTATACAGGTACATCCTTGATGTTCATTAGCTTGGATTTTCTAATTCAGTTATGGTGGTATATCTTCTTAGTTGAGGATCGTGATTATTTGATTTCTTTTGAGGAGCTCATGATGTGCACTTTGAGTTCTTTGATGGCTTGATGCCTTGGTTGATTCTCATGGTTAGAGGATGGATTTTTTCATCATGATGTCATGCATAGCTTGGATACACGGTTTAGTGGGAGCTTGTGACAGTGATGGGGTGACAGTGCAGGATTAGTTCCTGGTTTGATTTGGATCTTCATATAGGAGATGGATTTTATGATGCCATAAGTGACTTGGTACCACAGTTGAGTGGGAGTTGTTGGCATTGATATATTTATTGAGTGTTTGCAGATGTTGGAGGTTTGTCTTAGATCCTGTTGCTGCAGAAGCATCTTTGACATTTGCATGGTGCACTTGTTATCTTCATGGTGTTTGAAGATGGTTAGATCTTGAGGACTCATGGAGTTCTTGGTTATCTTCATGGTGTATGGAGATGGCTCTTCATGGTATGTGGAGATGGTTTTCTTCATGGTGTGTGGAGATGGTTGCATCTTGAGGACTCATAGGGTTCTTGGTAAAGGTGTGGTTTATGCTTTTTATTTGGCATGTTATCCTTGGTATGAGGATGGTTTCATTATTATGTCATGGTATACTCTTGATACCCGTTTAGAGTTGTGACATGTTATAGTATGTTCATGTGGAGCATGTTATCTCTTTGGTTGAGATGGTTAGATCATGTTGTCATGTTTATGTTCCTGAGGCCATGGTTGGAACTTTGACATTGATCTTGATTTAGTTTCTTGGTATTGAGTACACTAATCATAAGCTAGATACTTCATGATATTGCTATGTTGCATTTGGAGTTGGTATGGATTGATTGGTTACAGGTGCTCATGGATGCTTAGAGATGGTGGTGACGCTGATTTCTCTTGGATTAGAGAAGTATTTATTGGGACGGTTGATGGTTTCAGTAGGAAGTCCGAGGGGTAGTCACCTGATATGGACTTGAGAGGAGATTGTTCTTAGATGAGTCTTGGTTGGAGACTTGGGTATCTTGATGAGCATTCTCATTCCCCACTCTTGGTCTACTCGGCGGTTTGCTACTTGAGAGGTATAGCCCATTATTTTCTCTCAGTTGCATTATATTTATGCTTGTCTTTCATGGATATGGATCTTGAGCTATGGTACATGAGTTAGTTCTGGAGGGTTCATTTGAGAGATGATTTAGCATTGGTTATCTCCATGTGCATATGTTGTTATGCTGGTTGAGTTTGGGAGATGGTTTTATATTGGGCATTTTCCTTGGATTAGGAATGGTTATTCCTTGATTTAGGAATGGTTTATTGAGTTTGATCTTCTTGTGAGAGGCTTACATCCATGATTAGTTATATGGTATGGTTTGGGTGTTGTTGAGGCTTCTTGTTGGGGTTTTATGGAGGAGATCATACTTGCACAGTTTACATCTAGAGGTGTGTGTAGAAGGACATGATACAAGATATGATTTGCATGGTTTCTCTGGTCTTGGTTATCTTCCTAGATGTTCAATTTTTCCTACATTGGATTTGAGATTTGTTAGAGATTGTGATCACTGGTTTGTGCTCATGTATGTCATGTGAGAGATGACATGGTTATTCCTTTATCTCTTTCCTCTATTGGTTGTAGTGAACTTGGGAGAACATTGGAGACTTGTTATGAGAGTTGTTTTTGCAGGATATTGGATTATGTATTATGGATGTCCTTGATACTGCATGGATTCACTTCTTTGAGATGTGTTGAGTGGATTGGTTATAGATTTGACATTATCTTTTGGAGTGGGAGCTTCTTGGTATATATGTGGTAGGTATTTCTCTTGAGGCTTGTAATTGCAGGTTATAGATTAGATATGTCAGTGATATAAGATTCACTTGTTATACCTTAGAGGTATGGATAGTTGGATGGGTTTGGCACTTGCTGTGGGTGCTATTTCAGCTATGGATATTTTGACAACTATGGATACATGTGATTACTTTTGGATCAGGTTTTTTGTGCGTGGAATTTTAGTTGGTACATGATTTTATGATCTTCTAATGCGACAGTTTGGGTGACTTTCTCTTTGGATGGCTTCTATGTATGTCCAGTGGGAGTGGCATAATAGGAGGTGAGATCATTCATGTTCGAGATGCTGGATGTGCTGGGAGGGATTGTTCCCTTGTTCATTTATGTGGCTACGGATTGACCCTATGCAATGTATACAACAAGTGGGAGATTGTTGAGATAATTGGTGTTGCACACATTGCATAATATTGTTATTTTATTATGTAATGTTGTACCTAGATGGACGTGAAAGATGTAAAGATTCCATGGAATATTCTTGATAAGTTGTATTGTAACATTGTAAACATATTTTATGTAATTATTTAATATTGTGGAAAAGAATTAAATGCCCAATATTAAATGTGGGGTCAGTGGGTTAGGTAGCACATGGTTTTAGCACATTGTTTATGTAATACCACTTGGTGGTTTTGTGGGACTTGCTACTATATAAGCAGCCACAAGGGTAGTTGTTGTAGAGAGAGAGAGAGAGTGTGAGAAGGAGAAGACAGAAGGCAAGAGTCAAGCAGGACAAGGCTTGACAGGTTAACCAAGGGAGCATTTGTGAAGGTTGAAAGCATGGCATGGGATGTGTGGATTCATGCTTATTCACATAGTTTGCTCGCCATGAAGGCTTCCATGGTTGTATGGCAATGGTATTTTTGCTAAATAATACATGGTGATGGATGCTTTTGGAGGCTGGGTTTTTCCCTCAATGAGGGTTTCCTAGGGTATATCTTGTGTCACATTTTGTGGGTATGTTGTTTATTCTCTTGCATGTGGATTTTAATTTCATGTTTATTTTAGATCTATTATGGGTTATGTGGAAACGGTTATATTCTTTGTTGCCAAGTTTCCTTACATCAGAGACCCTCGTAGGCTAATAAGATTGGATAGAGGGTCACCTTGGTGTGGAGATCCTCCAAGGACCAGAGCAGAGTACTCTTCTGGGTTGCCAGAGTTTGTTTATGATGAGTTTTCCTTTGAGTTTGGCTTGGTTAGGCTATTTTTAGCAGTTTTGGAGTTATAAAGATAGACCCCTGCTATTTTTAGAAAAGGGGTATGGTCATATGCAGTTCTATCATGTTAGCTTCCAGTCCAAACGACATTCAAAAATGTTGAGTAATAATGGAGATATTAATGTTTATTTAGTTAAAATAAACATTATTGGTTTTGAGCATATATTGTTAAGTTATAATATATAACTTAAGTGAGGGTCATGATATCATAAAAAGGGCCATTGTTTCAATTAATTGTGGGTCCAAGCTTATGGAAAAATTAAAAGGGGTTTTCTAAGTTTTAATGTAATAACATTTTTTATGTTATTATTATATCTTTTATCCCACATTGAGTGTGGAGACTCATTCTGGAGTTGAGGAGTCCTTATAAACAAACCTTGTCTTCTTTTAAGAGCAGGTTATGAGAATTTCTTAAAAACTTTGCCTTGTGAAATTTCTTGAAGTTGTGGCAACAAGGGTTTCTACAAGTTTGAGAAGAATTCAGACTGTGGAGGATGTAGTATCTTCAGAGTTGATGCAATTTGAGGGTGTGAAATATCACTTGAATTTTGCCTATGAGTTGACTTCATTTTGGAGTCAATATTGTGTTTAGTGGGAAAGAATTGGATGAATCTATTTTAGGTTGGAAGGGGTTATAACATCAGCTATAGTGCTGTGAACAGTACAGCGCTATAGTGAATTAAAAATCAGAGATTTAATATTGCGGTTTTTGATAGGCATTGCCCAAGGAGGAAGCGACCAGCAGCGTGGTTGCGTATCAGAGACAAAAATCAGGTTTTTTTTCAACTATTAACGATGATGTTTTTAATGTATGCTTCCAGCAATAAGTATTGTACAAACATTAGGAGCCATCTGAATAAATGAATTTGATTAGCATTATAACCAGATTTGAGTTATAATTTTAGGTAAGATTAGTTTTCAATATTTGTATTTTCTTTTCATCAACTCAAAAACCCAAAAACAGCTTAAAACATTAAAAAACAAACCAAAAACAATCATTACACCCAAGGAAACAAACAGTGATCAGCGTAGAGCCTATTTGGGGTTCTTACATAAGCTCCTTGAGATAGTAAACACATATGATTAATGTGGTGCTCAATATTATATAAAAGATGGATGAAATGTTGTTCGCTACTTAGTGGAGCTTTTATTTCAAAACTGCAATCAGAGATTTTCAATATTAGCTATCACAAACTTATTGCAGGTTGAATATGCCTACTAATAGAGACATAAAACTTTATACAACGATATGTGTGGTGAGATTTGATGCCACAAACATGACACATATGACTACAAATCATCTAGGAATAGTGGCCAATACATAATAGGATCCTAATGGATTGTTCAAAATATTGATCCTGATGGTATCTATAGACCATTCAATTGAACTATGTATTTGTTGTAGCCTTCCTCCAAGGGGAGGATTCAGTTGAATTATTCATCTAGGATTCTACATTTTGCATGCATGTCTACCAGGGTAGTTGCAACTTAAACAAATATATTCTCTCAATATATCTATTTTTTGCATATCCAACAACCATGACTTTTGATGACCACATTATGTTCAGGCATCCTATCAAACAGTTCACCTGACTTATCTATGCTTTTGTTTTGCAAGCATGTCTCCCAAGGAAAATGTTACTACTTCATCTACACCATTTGACAAAATCCTTTATGCTTTGATGGATGCCTATAGCTTATACCAAAACTCTCATTCAATAGTTACTAGATGATCAATCAAGAGGAAACAATAGAGAGCTTAGAGTGACAATTTTCAGAAGATCATATGAAATGAAATGGGCATGCGAGTAGAAAGAAACTAAAAAGACATTGTGTATAGATGAAGTCATGAAATAGATGGTTTTTGAGCACTCAACATAGACACTCAACATTCAGTACATATCATTGTTCGAGATCAAATGGGTGTGTGGGATTATATGCATAGTGAATAATAAAGGGGATTATTGTCAATCATGTCCACTCGCTACCAAACAATTCATATTCTACAAATTCAAGATGCTAAAATTTTTGTGGATGTGCAGGCCTTCGAAACATACTATAGGGAGGATGATGAAGTTATTCTCAATTTTTAGACTTAGGCAAGTGATACAAATTGTAAAATCTTAGCATATGGTTGTTCAAATTTTGTATCTCCTAAATGATTTCCTTTTAGTGTATAACTTGTTGTGCATAGTTGCCAAGTTTTCTTATTGTATCGAGCATATTAATGAAGAAGCATATTAGTTACTGTCAGTGTTTATGACGGTTCGATTAGTTATTGTTGATGTTTTCCAGGCATTCTATAAAATAGTTGACATTCCTTGCATATGATATGACATTTTGCTTGCATCGTGCACTCTCTCATCTGGCTGATGATGGATTATGGAAAGTGATCTAAAATGATGATGCTAAAAAACACACACAATCAAATCCAAAAAAAACTTGCAGTACAAATGGATTATGGAAATATGATATTATTAATTTTGCATGCGTGTCCATCAAGACAATCATATGTTTAAGTTATGATTTTCTTGGTGGACATGCATGCAAAATTAAGAATATCAGATTTCCACAATCCATTTGTAATGCAAGTTCATTTTGGATTTGATTGTGTGTTTTTTTTAGCATCGCCATTTCAGATCACTCTCTATAATCCATCATCAGCCAAATGAGAGAGTGCACGATACATGCAAAATTTCATATCATATGTAAGGCATGTGAACTATTTTATAGAATACCTAAAAAAAATTTACACCTAGGCATTGGTAGAAATTTTGACCTTTATTGGTCAAAATTTCTAACAGTGCCTGGGTGTTTTCTACCTTCATTGGTCAAAATTTCTAACTTCACTGGTCAAAATTTTCTACCTTCATTGGTCAAAATTTCTACCTTCATAGGCAAAGATTTTCCACCTTCATTGGTCAAAATTTCTACCTTCATTGCTCAAAATTTTCTACCTTCATTGGTTGAAATTTCTACCTTTACTAGTTAAAATTTTCTACCTTTGTTGCTCAAAATTTCTACCTTCACAGGTGAAAATTTTCTACCTTCATCGGTCAAAATTTCCACCTTCTCTAATAAAATTTTCTACCTTTGTTGGTCTAAATTTCTACCTTCATTGGTCAAAATTTCTACCTTAATTGGTTGAAATGTTCCCCTTCATTGGTCAAAATTTCTACCTTAATTGGTTGAAATGTTCCCCTTCATTGATCAAAATTTCTACCTTTATTGGTCAAAATTTTCTACCTTCATTGGTCAAAATTTCAACCAACAAGTCCATTGGTCAAAATTTTTGACCAATGGGTTGGTCAAAATTTTTGACCAATGGGTTGGTCAAATCTGGTCAAACTTTGGTTGAAAAATGGGTTGAAATTTTGACTAATAAAGGTTAAAAAAATGGGCCCAAATGTACTAGTGCTATCATAAAAATTAAACCCTACATTAAATGCATGCACAACCACAAATTGACTCAAATCAAATATTAACTACCAATACCAAAATTCAAATATGTGCAAGGTTAGCCCAAACTAGAACCAGATACATACAAATTAGTTAAAGGACCAAAGAAAATACTAGCACACAAAAATGCTCATCATATACAATAGGAACACTTGACACCAACAAGAACACTAAGCACTATTGGGCAGTCGTTATGCATGAGGTCAAAAGCAGGAATCCATTGCTCAATTCTTCTCTTAAAAAGGTAATATTTTGGGATCAACTTGAAGGTTCATTATTTGTATTGTGACGTACCAAAATTCACTCAGTTGAAAATAAATGTGATTATTCAGGAGGAGTCCTTTGCCGGTTCTATTATAATCTTGGAATGAAGTAAATTTGTTCGTTGTCTCAAAATAATACACAAAAGAATAATGTTTTTGTATTTTCTAGTTTTTTTTCAATGAATGCAATTCTAACAGTACAATTAAAATGAGTTCCTATTCTAACAAAGCGTGAGCAAAGAAAATAATGAAACTCAAAGAAAATAACATGAAATTGAAATAGCTTGAAATTGAAATCCTAAATAGACATAAGCTATAGAGCACAACATGCTGTGAGTTAAACTTTTGAAGAAATTGGTAGAAAACCAATGAAAATAGGAGCAGTGTGAGAAACTTTAACAATCGTATGATATTTCACCTTTCATCAAATCAAAAGGCCACAGAAGGTGCACTCATGCAAGACAAAAGGCTATGCAGGCACAATTTGATGATCTCTTCTCAAGCTAATTATGTCAGAAAAATTTGTAAATCTGTAGCAAACACCAGAACTAAAAGATCACACAACCAGAAACAATGCAATAAACCTTTGCTTCAATCACAATCTAATGAACAAAATTCACAAAACAATGACACATTCAAGCAAGAATCACTACACTCCAAATGGGAGCACCAAAAGCATAATTTTATTGCATAATAACAACGACCCTTGTTACATATTACAATGGGGTATTTATAAGAAATTGTGAGAGATATCTTCATGCAATAAAATTCTTTTAAAATATTAAAACAAACTAAATATATACAGACTAATAATTAATCTAGTGCTTAGAGGGACTCCATCCATATTTTATTAATTAATTGGATGCATGAGCCCTTTATATGTCAAAAGTAGAGAAAGCATGAGAGAGAAAGTAGGAGGAAGCCTTCAGTCAAAGTAGGAGCATCTAGAAGTGCCGAAAATAGAAGCTAGTCCTTCACTAGGCATGTGTTGAAGTCAAACTGTCGTCAGAATGCATTTTTATTGCAAGGAAAGTGCTATTTTTAGAACAAGCAGTTAAATATTAGTGCACCTCTAAATTGTGGAGCTGTGTACTTGTGAACCTATGTAGCTACGGAGTTACAGAGCTGTAGACCTCAATAGGGTCAAAATCTTAAAATTTTACTAAGTGTCAAAATTAAAATTTTGGCATCTGTGTTTTGTTCTTCTTCATCCCAAAGCTATGTTTGGATGTTTTCCCTTGAATTTATCTATCATCTTAGTAATCTTAGCTACATCCAAAAGATCTAAAGCCTCATACTTATCTTTTACCTTCTGTCTATAATTGTCTACCTCAATCTGGGTGTCAGCAAAATCCCCTAGTTTGGTATCCAACTCTAACAGGGATTCTTCTATCCTGAAGGCTTGTTAGATGTCCTCATCATCAGCAACCTCCACAAAAAACTTCCTAAAATTCTCCACTACTGTCTCTATAGGTAACAACTTTTCTTGTTCCTCATCTTCAAAAATATCCAAGCATGCATCACTGTAGTGTCTCTCTACTTCCAAACTTCATTCTCAGCCTTGGTCCTTGAGCCGATGAATCTCTTCATGTAATATCTCCATTACTTTATTGCTATCCACTATTTTCTCTATCTAGTCATCAATCATGTCTAATTCTTCCCTAGTATATACATCAATCAAAACTTGATATCTTTGGCCTTTTATGGCTTGTAGAGTTTGCAAATCCTTACTCCAGGCATGTACCTCATCCATGATATTGAAATCTTGCTTCAAAATTGCTACAATCTTATTCACATTCTCCCACATAGCATGTAGTAATTTCAAATTCCCTATGATAATGGTAACACCTTTCTCCTCAAAAATTTCTCACCACTCTTGACAAGCCTTCAAAAATGGGTCAAGTTGTACACCTCCCCCTTCTCTAAGTATATTGTTCAAAGTATGCTCTGGGTGTTCAGGATCAAGAAGACCAATGACTTTAGCTAGATATCCTTTTAGGATCTCAACTTGCTTTTGAAGTGCTTGGATTTCAATCTGCTCTTGTTCCATGTACTTGAGGACCTCTTTGACTCCCTTAGTCATCATTTGTCAGGCTAAATCCCATGTAGGCCTTCCCAACATAGCATCCTTTAACTCATAATCCTTGAGGCTAAGGCCTTCTGTATCTATGCCTTCAGGAGGGAGAGCCACTTGTGCAAATAAATCTTGGTTTCATATGGTGGTGACAAATGCTAGTGGTGTTGCCTCATGTGATGGAGACTCAGGTTTTTTCAAGATCTCTGCAATTTCACAAATGTCTTCCTCTAAAGCATGAAATTGAGGCTTAGTACTCCTCATTATCTCCTTCTAGATCCATCTAGGGATGTGTCCTATTGAGGACCTAGCTCTTGATGAGGAAGGAGTATGTTCTGCAACTTCCTTCCCTTTGTCATTCTTTTTGTGAGTTGTATCCTATTGTGAGGGTTCCCCTTCCATAGCCCCAGTCTCAGTAGACCCTATAGCCTGAAGCTTGATGTCATGGGAAATTGGTTGAGATTATTCCACCATTTTTCCTTCTAACACTTCACCAGTTGCCATTTGTTCTGGTCTCTCCTCTAATAATGGTTCCTTTTGAACATGCTCTTCCTCTGAACTCTAAGGTGGGGGAGTAACCGAGCCTTGTTCTACCAGTGTAACTTGTGGTGGAGATGGAGGAGTAAGATCAGGACCCTATGTATCTAGTGGCATTTGCATCCAGTCTTCTTATTGAGGTTCACTTGTAGGGGTGTCCCTACTCTTATCCCATATCAACTCTATTCCTACATGCATGAAATAAAAATTTGACATTGAGAAAACTATTGTCACGTAGGTTTGCACCCTTGTCCAAAGCTTATGCATGAGGACAACCTAATGAAACATGGAAACAACATCCAAGATGTGGGAATTGAATTGTGAGGTTGAGTCTCCGAAGAAGGCCGGCTTCCTCTTACTATCAGGGCACATCTAACTACTCTTGGAGAGGAAAAGGGAGAAGGAGAGCATGAAAGAAAATCTACCTAATCTAATCTAAAGAGGTGATGCACCAAAATAGAGTGTTTGGACCAAACTCTGCCCATATATGCACTATTGAACCAAAATGAAACTAAGGATATACACATTCAGACTTGCTTTAATCTAATAATCACATGCAGATCAAAAGACCAAGATGAATGACACAAGGAAAGAGAGATTCACTTATATTATCATTCATAGGCCAAGGAGATATAGTCATGTAGATCATAGATTTCTACAAAAACACTAGTAAGAGGCAAAGAATTCTTGCACTTTCATACCAATGGCTGAAGGAGATAAGATAGAAAATCATGTAGTTTAGAGGCACTGAAGAATTTACACTAAGAATCTGCCAAGCAATAACAGAGAAAATAGAGAAAGGTCGACCTACAAAATTCACAAAAATTGCCTTTATAGTTCAGGCATAACTGAGATTTTCCCTCCAAAACTATCCTGCAACCACTGCCATCAAGGCCTTGCCAAGAACAATCATGGGGATCTTAAGAAATTTGATCTAAGTATAGCTTTAGGTACCATGAAATCTGACTGTTAACTAAAACAAGGCCTTGAGAAGACAGAGGCAGTGCTATAATTATGCTCTGACCAAGTAGATAGATTAGATCAAGGTGTTAGAGTGTCTCTACATGCTTCACATTCACTTCTGGTGGTTGGAATTGATCATGAAGATCAGATTCGTGTAAAACCTCAATTTCTTATCATTTTTGGTGCATGAATCAGCAGAGTCAATGAGTCAACTAAACTCTACATCCAAAATGGGCCACGTGGGCCAATAAATTCCTTTTATCTTGCCACCTCACAAGAGTCCAATGTGGTTGACCATCTCTTTTCATTACTAACTGCGCCAACCTTGCAAACCCTGACCGCAACAGTCACATTAACTACCAGTCGCTAACTATCAATGCCTTAACTAGACCTACTGGGACACATGTCACTGAGGTGCTATGATGCTATGTGTATCCTTTGAGAAATTTTCCATAGCAAGATAGTGCCCACTGTGGATCTAGACTGATCTGATGATCATGAAGACTCATCATATTATTGCGCTAGCTCTTTAAAACCTTTGGGCCCACAAAACACTTGGCAACCACCTTGCACAACCTGACATCCTCATCTTGGTGAGACCTTGCCCCACTGATCCACATGGCACAATGGCACTATATCGCTATGGGTAATATCCTCACAGCTTTCCATAGCAAGATAGTGCCTACTGTCAATTTCCTTAGATCTACGGTGATCAACAAAATTGTACAATTGCACACTGAGTTGGCTGGATGGACCAATGAACTATCACCACCATACTATGACCCACCTGACAACTACCACCAAGGATGAGCCATAATATTACTTTGGAGAAGGGCAGGCCCATTACGTCATCTATGCCATGCATCGTCGAGGTGCTATGTCGCTATGGATAATATCCTCGTAGCTTTGCATAGCAAGATAGTGCCCACCATTGATCTTTTGAGATCTGGTGATCATGCAAGATGGATCTGACCTATCAGTATACCAACCAATAAGAAACTCACCACGTGCCAACCTGTCTGAAAAATCATCATTTGCAGCCTACCAAGTGAAGCAGGACCCACATTCCATACAGTCATACCTTAGCCAATGAAAAGATTGACCAACTACCAATGTGTGCAAAATTCCATCACTGATATCTGATGGGGCATACCTAGGACCCATCTTCCTTCTGATGTCACTGTAGTATCATTTTTTGTCTGGGTGCTATGTCACTAACGGCAAGATGCACAAATTTTTTGATAGTGCTACAGTGCCCACCATGGATCTAGCAAAACTCAACGCTGGAGAAACAACAAGGAAAAGGAGGACCAACCTGCCACATGGTGAAAAGGCATTATGTCGCTATGCGTATCCTCCATGCAACTTCCCATAGCGAGATAGCACCAGCCATAGATATCTCTTGATCTGACGATGGGGACTTGCAGGCCCGTAAAAACACTAAAATGCGCAGGGAAGAAATATCATCAAGTTAGATCATTTAATTTTTTCAATATTCCTGGAATGTTTAAAATAACATAAAATCGAGAAGTGACCGTTGGGTGGGCAAGTATTTAAAATTCAAATATTTGGTGGGGGGGTAAAATATGTAACATTTTTGGTGACTCACAGGGGATGCTAGCCTGCTATGCATAAGACTAATGGCCCGAAGCATCCATTGGGTTACAGAGTCAAAAGATGTAGATCCTAAGTACACTGTGAAACACTAACCCTACCTCTGAGAGGAAAACCCTGAAACCTATGTCTCTACAATTGGAACCAAAGACCAAAACCTCCTTCTATAACCACAAAACTTCAAGAAAATTGGGTTTCTCACGGAGACAATCTTGTGCCTGTGCACTTCTTGGAAAAGTAGGGAACAAACTGGAAACAAAACTAAGCTAACTATGTACATGGAATCTCAAACCCTCAAAAACATGGCTTGAGATAAATTCCATTAACTAGGATGGGAAAAATTTCACCACTAGGCCTACTTGACTGGAAAGCGTTGGCCGTCTTGCAACTAACAATTAGATAGGGACCACTCCACAATGCATCAAACTTTGAGTGTCTTCCTAGTTTTTCCCTATCTGCATCTCGTTTCAGAACCAAATCTCCCTCCCTGAAGATTTTGACCTTAGCCTTCCTGTCAAAACTCTTTTTTACCTGCTGCTGGTGTGCCTCTAGGGTCTGCATGGCTTTACTTCTCTTCTCTTCCATCTCCATCAGCTCTACCATTCTTACTATCATCGCATCATCTTCAATTAACTCCAACTGATGAGCTAGCTCTAAGGATGGGAAGTCCAATAAAATTTGAATCCTTGCTTCTCTACCATAGACTAACACAAATGGTGAATTCCCTATTGACCTTTTAGGCATTATTCTGTTAGCCCATAGTGCAGTCTTCATTTTTTTATGCCAACACCTTTGGTTATCTTCTATTGTCCTTTTCATGATTCTGATCAAGTTCTTGTTGGACAACTCAGCCAGGCCATTACCTTGAGGATAGTAGTTTGATGATGTGCTCAAGTAAATATTATGATCCACTACCCATGCACAAATTTGAGCTCCAACAAAAGACTTTGCATTATCTGAAATAATGGTTGAAGGGGCACCAAACCTGGTCACAATTCCATCAAGGAACTCAACAACTAAAGATTCAATGGAATCCTTCAATGCAACTACCTCTGTCCATCTGGTGAAGTAATCTATAGCAGTTAAAATCCATTTGTGACCTAAATTAGGAGGATTGATAAGGCCTATGAAATCCAATCCCAATTGAGCAAAAGGATTGTCCACCTAAATAGGATGAAGGGGAAGAGCTACAAGTCTTTGTTTGCCAGAGAAGAAGGCACATTTTTCACACTTCCTTACATACCTATGATAGTCATGGAACAAGGATGGCCAAAAGTAACCAACCCTCATGATCTTCATTGCAGTTTTTCTAGCTGAGAAGTGACCACCATTAGGACCATCATGAAGTTCTTTGATCATTCTTTTGGCCTGGTCTATATCAAGGCATCCTAATAGGGCTCCATTAAAATCTTTTCTAAAGAGGACACCGTCAACTATGACAGAAGGAATTGACTACAATCTATACTTTCTCCTTTTAGTTCTATCTAATCCTTGAGGGTATCTATTGCCTAATAAGAAATTCATCATATCATCCATCCAACTCCTTGGGTTTTCATTTCTTACCTCTTGTTGCTCTGTTAGTATCATAGCAGCCTCCTCATTAGGTTCTTGAGATGATAACATCTATTTACACAACCCCCTCCCTCTTACCAACTTGGTAATCTGAATGTCAATATCATATTCCATCACTTTAGTAATCCAGCCAGCTCTTTTCTCACTAATATCTTTGCTCAAAAGGAAATCCTTTACACTGGCATGGGGTACTAACAAATGAATCTTATTATGAGACAGGAGGTGTCTAAATTTCTTTAAAGCTTTGATGACTACAAGGGCTTGCTTCTCTACATAACTGTATTTATCTTCATATTTTTTAAGCCCTTCACTAAAGAAAGCTATGGGTTGCTCGTCACCTTTATCATTTCTTTGAGTCAGGACAGTAGAAATGCTTGACTCACCACCTAGGGTATAAAGGATGAAATCTTTTTCAAAATTTGGATTCATGAGAGTAGGGGCCGAGGCTATAGCTATCTTGATCTCTTCAAAACTTTCCTTCCCTTCCTTGGTCCATGCAAAGATCATACCTTTCTTGAGCATAGCTGTAAGAGGTTTCACCATGGTAGCAAGATTTGGAATAAATCTTCTCACAAAATTTATCCTACCTAAGAAACTTTGTAGCCCTTTCTTGTGTTTAGGAAGAGGAAGGGCAAGTATTGCTTTTGTTCTCTCTGGATCAATAGTTAAGCCATCCTTAGATACAATATGTCCTAAAAAATTTCCTTGGTTAGTAGCAAAGACACACTTGCTTGAGTTAAGGGAAACCCCAAACTCTTTGCATCTTAGGAATACCTATCTTAGATGATCAAAATGATCTTCTACATCCTTTGAATATGCAGTGATATCATCAAGGTAAATTAAGACAAACTTGTCAATCAATCTTTTTAAGGCCATCTCCATTTCCTTCTGAAATGTAGCACCTGCATTGGTTAGCCCAAATGGAATCTTACTATAAACATAGGTACCCCATTTAGTGGTAAATGTAGTCTTGTACCTATCAGACTCTTTAACTAGCACTTGATTGTAGCCAGAAAATCCATCAAGGAATGAAAATCTCTTTGAACCACTAACCTTGGACAAAATTTGCTCCATAGAAGGGAGAGTATGGTGATATTTAAGAGAAGCTTGGTTAAGGTCCCTAAAGTCCACACACAATCTGATTTCTCTACTCTTCTTCCTAACAGGGACAAGGTTTGCTACCCATGATGAGTGTTTGATAGGGAAAATTATGTGGGCTTCAATCAATTTGGATAGCTCCTTTCTCATTAAGGGTTCAATTTTAGGATTCACTGGTCTCTATTTTTGTCTTACTAGTTTTACATCATTAATTAGATCTATGGTATGCTGAAATAACCTTGGGTCAAAGCCCTTTAAGTCATCATATGTCCAAGAAAATACATCATTAAATTCTTGACATAGATGAATAAAATTTTCTTGTTCAATTTCAAAACATACCTTCCCCATGTTTAAGGACTTTCCATCAACAATCATGACTGGAGTGTAGTCACCTTCATCAAAAACTAGGTTCATGACCCTGCCTCTTTCTTGATCATCAAGATTAAAAACACTCTCTAGAGTAATGAGACCTTTAGGCAGCTTGCTGGAGCTGAGGTGAATGATCTAATCACCATACTAATCCTATAGTCTTGACTAATTTCTCTCTAAAAATTCTGCCTCATTCTGCAAGAAGCTGACAATTTGCTCATCGGACTCAAACACTTTCTAATGGATGTTGTTATCAGGGATACCAAGCCTTACTACTACTTTGATTTGTTGCTTCTTCTCCTCCTCAAGATTCTCTGGCACATCATAAGATGCACCTATTGTTGCAAGTCTATCAGCATGTCTGTTTTCTTTTCTAGGGATGCTTTGAATATTAAATGCATGGAAACCTTCAAGAAAATCCCATACCCTATTTTTATAAGACTTGAGAAAACCATTCTTGGTCATATTCTGATTTCTCACTTGATTAACCACCAACTCACTGTCTCCATACACCCTTAAGGCTTGAATTCTTCTTTTTTGACCAAGTAGGAGACCTTGAATCAAGGAGTCATACTTGGCTACATTATTAGTGCAACTGAATTGGAGCCTAAAGGAGAAGTAGTACCTTACTTGTGTAGGAGAAATTAACATCACACTAGCCCCTAACCCAACCTTATTTCTTGAGTCATCAAAGTACATACTCCATATCTTCTTTAGTCTCCACAAGATTGGGGACTAGAGCATCTTTCTCCAATATACAATATAACTAAGGCCTATCTCAAGAGTTTCTGATGTAGAGTCAAATTGATATGCATCAGCCCATTCATCCAAGAAAAAAATTAGGTATCTCTGCTAGAGAAGTGGTGGGCTCATTCACTATGTCATTCTCATCCATCTCTAGGATAGGGAAATTCATGTTGATGGAGAGCTTGAGGCTCTGCTCTGATTGAAGCATTGGCTCCATATCTCATCTTGAATGACATATATGACCAATTAGAAGATATGGAACCACCTATTTGGGCAGTGAAGTCTCTTGACAGATAGATGGCAAAATATGGCTTGACCTCAGCAATAGAGATATCTTGGGTTATAGTACAACCAGGGCATGCATGTAAGGCCATTTCCACATTCCTAAGGATCCCTACAGTCTTGACAGTACTACCATCCAATTGTAATACATCCCTAACAATGGGCTTATATTTCATCTCCAAAGCATCAGCAACACACCAAGGTATCACTGAACTGCTAGCCCCTGAATCAATCATGCAATTATGGATTAGTTTGCCCCCTATAATTAGAGAAACATAGAATGGAGGAGGTCTAACTTTTTTACTTGTTTCTACCTCCCTTGATGGTTGTACTAGGCTTGTGGCACTTTCCATGTTGAGTGTCTAATCCTTTGGTTCAATTCTTTCCAATTCTTGTTGCAACAACCTCTTTTGCATGGGTATAGTAGCAATAGCATCCCACATAGGGATATTCACATTTTTCTTCTTCATTTTCTCTACCAAACTAAATGGCATAGCATATGTTTTGGTAGAAGCTTTGGGAGCTACAATTGTATGAGGTTGAGATGGAATAACCTGAGGATCACTTGCATCCTTCCTGCCATGATTTTGCCTTTGCTACTGAAAGGTACTTGATTGATTATTTGTTGCTTGCTCATGAGATATTGCATTTGAAGTTGAGGCCTAATTGGGAGAAGGAGGGACAACATCTTCCATAGCTCTTCTTTTTCTTCTAGTGTTATGAGCAATGGAATCCTGGTTTACATTACAATGCTCCTCCATCTAATGATTCATAAAAGAGCAATCACCCTATCTTTGCATATCTAAGGTATCTTTAAATTGGTCCTCCATGTATGATGGTTGTATTGCAGGCTCTTGGACTATCAAATCCATAAAAGATTCAGCCTTCTAGCACATACAATAGGCATAGGAGTAGTTATAGGAGGGACAAAAATCTTGATCTTGAGCCATATTGTTTTGAGGGACTATGGCCCTACTTTGGTTTACATTTGAGGTTGAAGCATGGCCACCCTGCCTACTCTAATCAAAATAATTGTTCCAGTGATTAGGATTTGGAGGCCTACCATTGCTTGCAATTTGATATTGTAATTGATGAGGCTTACTACCTTGAGCTTGTTGTCTTTCTAAAGTCACCACCTTGTTACTTACTTTCTGCATCATAGAGGAGTTATCCTCTAGCTTCTTCCCATAATATTGCAATCTTTTCTCTAGGTTCTTTTCTCTTTTATCCATGTTCTGCATCAGAGATTGCATCATCTCTTTGATTTCATCTATCCCATTTGAAGATGTGGAAGCTTGAGGGACTGGGACAAGGGATTGTGATGTAGAAGTTGTGGGAAGAGGAGCCATTGCTAGTTGATGATTTGGAACATCATGGAAGAAAGGCATAGGA
This sequence comes from Cupressus sempervirens, assembly GCA_028749045.1. Lineage (NCBI taxonomy): Eukaryota > Viridiplantae > Streptophyta > Pinopsida > Cupressales > Cupressaceae > Cupressus > Cupressus sempervirens. The sequence goes on from CM053784.1 coordinate 364,290,145, forward strand.
GGCCTTAGAGCTAGCTTACCTCCTTGTATTAGGATGTTCTCTGATTTTATTGCTATGTCATAAGAATTAGGCAAGGTATCTCCTCCCATAGTTTGGGTTGTAGTGGCAATATCACTGTTAAAAGCTTTAAGGTAATGCAAGAAGGCATTACCAGGGGTAGGCTTCACTAAAGTAGGTATTCTATCCCATGTCTTTCAAAATCTATAATTAAAATCAGTCATACATTCACGGGGGGCTCTTTTTATAGTAGTCAGCTACTCTAAAAGTGACAAATAGTCACTTTTATCCTCAAAATGTTTGCACAATCCTTCTCCTAATCCATCCCAATCTATTATAGAACCATGAGCCAAACCTCTATACCATTGTAGTGCTTATCCTTTCAAGGATGAGGCTAGGAGCCTAACTACAACATCATCCTCTATAATACCATGGATATTGCAGACATTTGCAATCTCTTGAATGTGTTCTAAGGGAGAGATAGAAGTTTCACTAGTAAAATCTGGTATACGTTTGAGTGCAGCTACTAGTATGTCATGTCTTTGGGCTAATAGGAGAGGGCTCCCACCATTAAAGGTGGCAAAAGTATGAGCTCTAGGCAACGCCATATAGACAAGTGATCTATTGATATGAATTGATGGTAGTCTAGGCTGAGATCTAACAGAAAGAGGAGTAGAGATAGATCTTGTAGGTGTATTTGTTACTATTGCACTCCTAACTAGTGATAAGGATATTCTAGTCTTCCTTCTTCTAGGGTTTGAAAATGAAAGCTCTTGATACTAAAACTTACCTCTAGAAGATGCCCTTGTTTTAGCTCTGGGCATGAATCACTACAACTTTGGTTTGGAACTAGATATGTATTTGAAGCTCAAAGTCACCAAGTACTTTGAACAATGAGCCTCTTGAAGGCTTAAACATCGAAGCCAATACTATCTCCTCGGTATTGATATTGAAATCTTCCCTTTTGACACTAGTAGGTTTGAAATTTTCTAAAAAGAGTTGTCCCATCGAGCGTGCCAAAAAATTTTGTCACTTAGGTTTGCACCCTTGTCCAAAGGCTATGCATGAGGATAACCTAGTGAAACATGGAAACAACCTCCAAGCTGTGGGACTTAAACTATGAGGTTGAGTCTTTGGAGAAGGTTGGCTTCCTCTTACTATCAGGGTGCATCTAACTACTCTTGGAGAGAAAAAGGGAGAAGGAGAGCATGAAAGAAAATCTACCTAATCTAATCTAAAGAGGTGATGCACAAAAATAGAGTGTTCGGACCAAACTCTGCCCATATATGTGCTATTGAACCAAAATGAAACTAAGGATATACACATTTAGACTTTCTTTAATCTAATAATCACATGCAGATTAGAAGACCAAGATGAATGACACAAGAAAAGAGAGATTCACTTATATTATCATTCATAGGCCAAGGAGATACAGTCATGTAGATCATAGATTTCTACAAAAACACCAGTAAGAGGCAAAGAATTCTTGCACTTTCATACCAATGGCTAAAGGAGATAAGACAGAAAATCATGTAGTTCAGAGGCATAGGGGAATTTACACTAAGAATCTACAGAGCAATAACAGAGAAAACGGAGAAAGGTCAACCCTACAAAATTTACAAAAATTGCCTTTATAGTTCAAGCATAACTGAGATTTTCCCTCCAAAACTATCCTACAACCACTGCCATCAAGGCCCTGCCAAGAACAATCATGGGGATCTGAAGAAATTTAATCTAAGTATAGCTTTAGGTACCACAAAATTTGACTGTTAACTAAAATAGGGCCTTCAGAAGATAGAGGCGATGCTATAATTGTGTTTTGACCAAGTAGATAGATTAGATCAGGGTGGTAAAGTGTCTCTGCATGCTTCACATTCACTTCTGGTGGTTGGAATTGATCATGAAGATCAGATTCGTGTAAAACCTCAATTTCTTATCATTTTTGGTGCATGAATCAGCAGGGTCAGAAAATCAACTAAACTCCGCATCCAAAATGGGCCATGTGGGCCAATAACTTCCTTTTATCTTGCCACCTCACAAGAGTCCAACATGGTTGACCATCTCTTTTCATTACTAACTGTGCCAACCCTGTAAACCCTGACCGTGACAGTCACATTAACTACTAGCCACTAACTATCAATGCCTTAACTGGACCCACTGGGACACATGTCACTGAGTCATTATTTCGCTATGCGTATCCCCTGAGCAATTTCCCATAGTGAGATAGCACCCACCATGGATCTAGACTGATCTGACAATTGTGAAGACTCGTTTTATTATTGCACTATCTCCTTAAAACCTATGGGCCCACGAAACACTTGGCAACCACCTGGCACAACCTAACATCCTCATCTTGGCGAGACCTAGCCCCACTGATCCACGTGGCACAATGGTGCTATGTCGCTATGGGTAATATCCTCACAGCTTTCCATAGGGAGATAGCACCTACTATCAATTTCCTTAGATCTATAGTGATCAACAAAATTGTACAACTACACACTGAGTTGGCTAGATGGACCAATGAACTATCACCATCGTACTATGACCCACCTGACAACTGCCACCGAGGATGAGCCATAATATTACTTTGGAGAAGGGCGGGCCCATTATATCATCTGTGCCACGTTTCGTCGAGGCGCTATGTCGCTATGGATAATATCCTTGCAACTTTCCATAGTGAGATAGCACCCACCATTGATCTTTTGAGATCTGGTGATCGTGCAAGATGGATCTAACCTATCAGTATACCAACCAATAAGAAATTGGCCACATGCTAACCTATCTAAAAAATCCTCATTTGTAGCCCGCCAAGTGAAGCAAGACCCACATTCGATATAGTCATACCTTAGCCAATGAAAAAGATTGACCAACTGCCAATGTGTGCCAAATTCCATCGCTGATATTCAATAGGGCATACCTAGGACCCATCTTCCTTCTGATGTCACTACAATATCATTTTTCATCTAGGTGCTATGTCGCTGACGGTGAGATACACAAATTTTTTGATAGCGCCATAGCGCCCACTATGGATCTAGCAAAACCCAGTGCCAAAGAAACAACAAGGAAAAGGAGGACCCACCTGCCATGTGGCAAAAAGGCACTATGTCACTATGTGTATCCTCCGTGCAACTTCCCATAGTGAGATAGCATCAGCCGTAGATATCTCTTGATCTGACGATGGGGACTTGCGATCTCGCAGAAACACTAAAATGCATAGGGAAGAAATATCATAAGGTTAGATTTTTTAATTTTTTTGATATTTCTGGGTTGTTTAAAATAACATATAATTGAGAAGTGATCGTTGGGTGGGCAAGTATTTAAAATTCAAATATTTGGTGGGGGGGCACAATATGTAATAAAAACATCATCGCTTTTGTCACTCTGCTCATCCACCCACTACTGTACTTCATCTTTTGAAGAAGATAGCTCTAAAGGTTCTACTTGAGTGGATGGTGGGGTACTCATAGCAATTTTGTGGCTGTAGCTAGTTGAGTTCTTCCCTATAGGGGTACTTGTTCCTCTTCCTCTTCTAATTCTTCTTCTTCCTCCTCTTCATCTCCTTTCAAAATACTTTCAAGGATAGATGGATTAGGCACTAATCTTCTACTTATTGTTTTTCTTTTCTTCATCTAAACCTTAATCCTTTTCTCTTGTGCAAGAGGAATGGAGACTTGTGGAATCTCTCCCTCTTCTAGTTGGATAGACACAACGAGAGGCAACTGTAGCTCATCTTGGACTTGGGTAGCTCTAGTATCTTGAGACCCTTGTGGAACTTGTTCCTACTACTGGGTAGGCACCTATTCTATCTTAATCCTTTGAGGAGAGGTCCTCTTTCTTTTGTTCTTTCCTTTCCTTTCCTTTACTTTCAAGAGGGTGATAATATCCAACTTGGCAATCAAGTTGGTATACTATCTTTGGCTTGATAAGAGACTGACCTACGAAGGTAGGAATTGTTACTTTCCTTCCTCTTCCTCTTTTTGGGCAAGCATGTGCATGGAAGATTATAGTATCAGGAATTGGATCAAGTGGAAAAGGTTTCTTGATCCAATCCTTGGTCATTCTGATAGCATGCCTTGCTTGATGATTAATATCATCGGCTTCCTCCCTATCAACTTCAACATTCATAATGGGTCTTTCACCAATTTTGTCTGTGTTGAATAGGGGGTCCAGTAATTCCTTTGAATCCTATTTCTTTATCTCCTCTGGGATGTTCAACTAGAGAGCCTTTTCTACTAGATACAAAGTCATCCTACAATAGTCCCTAATGCAAACATCGTAGTCATTTGTGGCATTTATCCAATGATCTTCAATAGCATCCTCATGATGGAAGTCTCTTCATGCCAGACTCTCCAATTTCTCGACATTGTCAAAATAGGGTCGAGGAGAGTTGTATTCTTCAAGAGGATAGTTTTCCCACTCTGATTCGAAGGATGAAATGTCTTGTTTCCCCTTCATCTGATATGGTCCAATGACCAATGACCATGTCCAGCAAGGTCTTTGTTACCTCTTTATCTTCTCATAGGCTAATTCAATTTGTCAGGAGATCTCCAACAGTACTAATTTTTCACTAAGGTATCTTGAGAGCTTCTTAGGATTAATGGATGCACCAACTACCCAAAGATATGTGAATGTCTTGAACTGGATGAAGTAGGCTCTGAGAGTTGTGACTTGTGCTTTGGCTTCATCAAATAATCTCTTCCCATAGTCTCCCTCAATGAATCAAATAATCGCAAAGATGAACGCATCATTCACAATTCTATATTCTTTGCTCTACCCTGAGAGCTTTTTCTTCACTAGTTGTGGGTAAACTATGTATGGCCAGGCATTGGGATCTTGCATACTGCCTCTCTTATACAAAATAGGATAGTTTGTTTCTCTTGCTACAAGTAGGTACACTATATAAGAAGTTATGTAAAACCTCTTCTTGTCCTTTAATGTCCTAAACTGCTCACACAAGTTTTCACTTAGTGTGGTGGCCTAGTCCAATGGTATCTTTGCTTGTCTAATAGTCTCAATGAAGTTGACCATAAAGGTACTAAGGTGGCCTGCTATAGGTAAGCCCATCATTCTGCTCAAGAGAATGATGGAATAATTGATATCCTCTTTCATGTATCCCCAAGTCATATCCACTTTGCTAGTTATCCTTCCCTGAGGAGGCATCTTAATGAGGTACAAGGATTGTATTATGTCAATGGCTTCTTATTGATGCTCCTTGTACCACCTTTCAATTATTTCATAGGAAATTCAGATGAACTGGTCTACTCTTGGTAGTTGGAAGACCCTCTCAATGTCGTCGGGTCGTAGATCCAACACAACTTCCCCTGTGACGCTCTTCACCACTCTTTCATTAGGAACAAAATACTATGATAGGGCCATGATAAACTCAGCTGATTGTACTAACATAGGATGTGACACTATGTTCACTAATCGAGAACGGATCAATGTGGACATCATGGCTGACCTCTTTGTTGGCTTGTTGCAAATACTTAGGAATTCTCCCAGATCTGTGTGTCCCAAGTTGGTATCTTGGATTTTTGTGTGGTCATCATGGAATCTTGACTTCGAGGGTATGCCTTAGAATTTGAAGACTTTATTTCATCTGTTTTATTATTTCCCTCTTTATTTATTTATTATATATATTTTTTAATTTTTGATTTTATTTGATTTTTTAAATTTTTTTTGAAATCACCTTCTAAAAACAATAAAATTAATAATAATAAAAAAGGGTATGTAAAGCACAAGGCGTGCCACAGGCACGGGGTGCGCCATGGGCATAGTGGGCATGATTCATGCGCTAGTACTCCATGGGCATGGCGAATACAATATCATGGAATGGAAGTTCAAAGTGGCACCAAATGCATGGCATGCAAGTGAATGCATGAGAGTTATATGGCACTAGGCATAGGGTGTTATAAGGGTTTTTAGCACCACAGGGGGTGTACCACACAGGCATCTCATGGGGTACACCAGGGTGGGCACCATGCGGGGTGTGTCACACAACTACCTCATAGGCTAGGGTTTGTAGTTAGCACTGAGTGAGTGGGGGTGGACAGCGTCGGGCATCGCCATTGAGGGTTTAGTGTTGATGCGCGGGCGCAAGTTTTATCGCCACCGTGTGGTGCCACTATCAAGGTTTTAGTGGTAATGTGTGGGTGTAAGTTTTATCACAATCGCATGGCACCAATGCCAAGGGTTTAGCACTGATGTGTGGGCGTAAGTTTTATCACCACCATTTGGCAAAAGTTCTAATGCCTTTGACGAAGGTTTAGCATTGATGCATAGGTGCTTACCTTTACTCTCGCCAATCCAAGGTGAAGTGTGCAACAAATGAGTGAGGCAGGGGTTTTATAACCCCTCGCTACTCGGAGCCATGCACGGGTGTGTGAATGCACTCTACACCCCTTTGCACGTGTGGTTTTAATTTATTATTATTTCTTTTTCTTTTTCAAAAATTTTATTTTTTAATGTTTTTCAATGTTTTCAATTTTTTTTTTCTTTTTTTTCAATTTCTAATGACTCTAACACTTTTAACTCAAACAATTTTCTCCTGACTCTCGAACTATGAGTTTGAGAATCAAAAAAAGTAAGGGGTCCCTATTCCTAGTAAGGAATGGGGTGTGTGTTGTGGACACCACAATAGACACTAATAGGAACTTAGAAACAACTAAGAACTTGACACCAACTAAGAACTCGACACCAACTAAGAACTCGACACCAATAGGAGCTCAACAAAGACTGCAACTTGGCAACAATAGAAAAACAAGAAAACATGCAGCATGGAAAAGCAACCTAGGATGCTCCTACATCAGACAACCAAGGTTGAAAGAGATGATTTTTCTAAATCATGCAAGTGTCACAACTTTAATTGAATCCAACTCAGATTGAGAAATCCATGTAGCATCTTCCATTGGTCTATTCTTCCACTTCACCAAATACTCATAGTAATATTTTCCTCTTGTGCTCTTACTAATTCTCTGATCTAATACATGTTCAATCTCTTCAACCTGCTTCTTAGGATAATCATCTGATACAACAACTTCATCATCTAACTCATGGTACTTATACAAATCAGCAACATTGAATATAGGAGATATATCCATGTCATTAGTTAACTCAACTTCATAATTATTATCACTATCAAATTTCCTCAAGATATTACAAGGTCCAAACTTCTTCAAGTTACTATATGTTCCAATAGGAAATCAAACTTTCTTTAAATGAACCATTACTTCATCACCAACTTCAAAAACATGATGTCTCCTAGAATTATCAACATTCTCCTTGTACTTATGATTAATTTTTTCCAATTTCAGCTTCACTTCCTTATGCAAAGACTCCACAAAATCAGCAAATTCCTCCCCTGTAGCACTTCTCTTCTCTTAACTAGCAACATCCCTTAAATATGATAGTCCTTTAGGCTACATTCTAGTAACAATCTCAAAAGGTGTTTTCCCTATACTCCTATTCATATAATTATTATACACAAACTCATCTTATGCCAATACCATCTCCCAATTATGTGGTTCATCTTGAAGTAAGCATCTCAAAAAATTACCTAAGCTTATATTCACAACCTTTGTTTGTCCATCTATTTGTGGATGGAATGTAGAACTAAATCTCAATTCATTACCCATATTTTTCCACAAAGTTATTAAAAAATAACCAACAAACTTACTATCTCTATCAGAAATAATACTTCTTGCTAATCCATGCAATCTAACAATCTCTTTGAAGAAAATTTCAACAACATGCTCAGCATCTGATTTCTTCTTAAATGGTATAAAATGAGCCATTTTATAAAATCTATCCACAACAACAAATATAGAATTATACCCTTTTATTGTCTTAGGTAATAATGTCACTCCAAGGTTTCTCAGGAAGAAAAATAGGTATATGCAATCCAGTATTCTAACTTACTCCTTTTTCAACTTGACAAACTCCACAACTCCTTACAAAATTTTGAACATCCTTATACATATGTGGCTAATAATACTTATCCTTCAACAAACTCAATGTCTTATCAATTCCAAAATGTCTAGCGAATCCATCACAATTCTTTCCCTTGATCAAATTCAACATCATAGAACTTCTTGGTATACACGACTAAATTCCTTTGAACAACATACATTCTTGAATGAATTACTCATCATACTTACTCATGTAATTTGATATATTTGGTGCCTTGCACTCTCTCTACATGTTAGAAAATTTAGGGCCATCATCATACAACTCCTTCATTTCTTCACAACCAAGAACTTCAACCTCCATCTTGGTCTATAAAGAATGTCATTTGCTCAATGTATCAACAACTTGGTTAGTGACTTCATTTTTATGCTTGATCAAAAATGTAAAACTCTATAAATAATCAACTCACTTCATATATCTCTGATTCAATTTATGTTGACTTCCCAAGTACTATAAAGCTTTATGATTAGTATACAACACAAACTCCTTAGGAATCAAATAATTTCTCCACTTCTTCAATGCTTGAATAATAACATAAAAATCTTGATCATACACATAATACTTCCTTTTAGCATCATTTCAACTTCTCACTAAAGAAAGAATCAAGTTTACCTTCTTGACTCAATACAACTCCTATAGCACTACCACTTGCATCACACTCAACTTGAAATACCATATTGAAATAAGGAGAAGCCAATATAAGTAACTCAACAACCTTTTGTTTCAATGTATCAAAACTCTTATTAGTTCCATGTGTCCACTTGAATTCCTTTTTATCTCCTCTCATGGTTTTAGTCATAGCGTTACAAATAGAATTGAAATTCCTTATAAAATTTCTATAGAAACTAACTAAACCATGAAATGATCTTACCTCACCCACATTCTTAGGTGTAGGCTATTCCAAAAATTCATTAACCTTCTTAGGATCCATTCTCAAACCATCAGATGAAATCACAAATCCTAAATACACAATCTCCTCTTGCATAAAAGAACACTTTTTCAAGTTAATCATCAATTTCTCCTCTTTCAATTTACGCAATACTTGTCTAACATACTCAATATGTTCTTCCTTAGTCTTACTAAATATCAAAATTTCATCCAAATAAACAATCACAAACTTACTCAAAAATCTTTTGAGAACTTCATTCATCAACCTCATGAAAGTACTAGGTGCATTAGTTAAACCAAAAGGCATAACCAACTATTCATACAAACCATCTTTTGTTTGAAAGCAGTCTTCCATTCATCACCTTCTCTGATTTTGATCTGATGATAGTCACTCATCAAATCAATTTTGGTAAAATGCTTTACTCCACACAAACACTCCATTATAGCATCCATCCTTTGTATGGGAAACCTATATTTCACTATGATCTTGTTAATAGTTCTAGAATCAGTACACATTCTCCACTCTCCATTGTTTTAAGGTGCTAATATAGTGGGTACATCACATGGACTCAATCTTTCTCGAATCAATCCTTTTTGCAACAGTTCATGTACTTGTTTGTTAAGTTCTTCATTCTCTATAGGTGTCAATCTATATGGTGCTTTGTTTGGAAATCTAGCTCTAGGAATTAGGTCAATACAATGACTTATACTCCTTACTGGTGGTAAACCATTAGGTATACCATCTACAACAATGTTTTCATACTCTTTCAAAAAACCTTCAATTTCTTCTTGCACTCAGTTTATACTAGCATTTTTTACTATCACTCAGCTATCATTATCTATCTCTTAGTTGTTACCAGTTTCTATGTACTACCAAAACTCAGTCTCCTAGGAATTATGTCAAAACAAACTTGATGCTTTTTCACTTCCTTCTCAAATTGTTTTCCATTAACCATGCAAAATTTTACAGTAATACAATTAACATCATTTGGACTCTAAATCAAAGGCAACAATATTTTCTTTCTCCCATTCACCCAAGGAGTATATTGATTCAACCTTCCATCATGTATAGCATATCTATCATATTCCCAAGGTCTACCCAATAGAATATGACAACAATCCATAGGCATGATATCACACAAAATTTCATCAAAGTAATGTCCAATCTTGAACTTCACAATGCATTACTAACTTTCTAATATCTTATGCTCATCTTTGATCCATGAAACATGATAAGGTTTAGGATTCTTTAGCCTCTGCAACTATAACTTTGTAACCAATTCTTCTGATGCCAAATTTGTTGAACCTCCACTGTGAATGATCACTTTGCAACATTTTCTAGCCATCTTACATCTAGTTTTGAAAAGACTTCTCCTTTGGATAGGTTCCTCATTACTTCCCTTATTACATAAGGTTCACCTCACCATCATATTTTTTCCAGCCTCAAGTCCACTTTATGAATTCTCTATGTCTCCTTGAAACAAAATATTTCTATTGCATTTCCCATTTTTAGAGGATCTACATTTAAAGATTATATGCCCCTCTTTATCACATCTAAAAAAATTAGCATTAAAACCACCTCTAGAATAAGAATTATACCTCCTTGGTATGAATTACTACCTTTCCATTTAGTCTTTCTCTTCTCCTCACTTTTCCATTCAAATTTACCTCTATCTTGAACAAAATTATTAGATCTACCACCTTCTCCTTAAGATCTACCTTTGCCTCTCTGAAAGCTACCACCTCTACCTCTTTGTCTTTGTCCATGCTTCTTTGTTAAGATCTCCTCAGCTTTCAAGGCATATTGGTATGCTTCTTTCACACTTTCCAATTTCACAAAACTTATCTCATCTTGAATTCTAGATCTCAATTGATTTAGATACCTAGAAATTTTCTCAGCATCATCATCCACATGTCTAGATCTGATGTCCAATATATATAATTCCTCAATATACTCTTTCACAATCATATCTCTTTGTCTCAAATGTTGCATACTTCTCAACAAGTTAACTTAGTAATCAAGAGGAAGGAATTTGTTCTTCACCTTGTTCACCATCTTCAGCCAAGTCCTAATCTTCTCCTTTCCTCTCCTTTGTCTTTCTATTTACAAATGCTCCCACCATAGTGAAGCATGACCTTTCAACCTAGTAACTATAATGTTCACCTTCCTATTATTAGGAGTTTTTGAAAACTTAAAGAACTTCCCTATTTCAGAGATCTAATCCAACACAACATTGGTGTCCAATTTTACATCATAAGGAATAACTTCTACAATAGGCTTTGAATGTGCCCTAGACAATACTCTCAACAATCTTGCCTCATCTTGACCTTCTTCAAGTACTAGATTAGGGTTTGGTTCTACTGCTTTATCATCACTCACAACATCAAGATGTTTTCATCTCCTCTGGGTTGCTTCCACAACATCTAATCTTGCTATAATTTTTCTTAAAGTATCCAATATGATATTATCAACAATTCGTCTACCTCAAACCATCTTTACAATTAGGTTCTTGCAAAATCGTAATCCTCTATAAGTTATAGGTGAAATCTATAGATATGCAACCCTACAACCAAAGTCACTTGGGGTTCTACACAATCCAATCTTCACAATAATGAACCTCAAGCTCTGATACCACCTAGGGCAAGGAGAGTTGAACGACTAAGGTTAAAGGCACACCCAACTATCTAACCCACCTACAAGAGTAAATACAATAGAAACACAACACAATGAACGGTAACCAAAGGAAAAAAAGAAAAAAAATACTCATTGATTCACCAAATCATCAATGTACATGCCCAGTTGTAAGGCCCTATGGGTTATGACTAACATTTACAATTCAAATTTTGATCTTCTATAAAGGAATTGCCATCTCACTCTTCCTGACTCAAACTGCCTCCTAAAACTCGATCCTAGACCTCCTTAAATACTTGTGTGGCCATAGTTAAGCCTATCATAGAAATTAAACCCTACATTAAATGCATGCATAGCCATAAGTCAGCTCACATCTAATATAAAATATCAATACCAAAATTAAATACGCTCAAGGTTGACCCAAACTAGATCAAGACATAGACAACTCAGTCAAAGAAGGACCAAGGCAAATACTGGGCAAATAATGGCACTCAACAATGCTCACTATATACAAGGAGACTTGGCACCAATAGGAACACTCAGCACCAACAAGAACACTTAACACTAAGAGGAACACTTAGAAACAACATAAATTTGGCAACAACAAAGATCTTGACACCATAAGGACTCAGTACAAATAGAATCTCGACAAAACTGCAACTCAAAAATAACACGAAAACAAGAAAACATGCAAGATAGAAAATCAACTCAAGATGTTCTTGCATCATGACCTAACTACTAAAGATTACCAAATGAAGGAGGTCATCTTGGGAAAGCCCACAGTGGATACAACCAAAGTGTTGATTACTAAAAGCCTGAAAGAAGGTTTCCAACATATGGATTAGGATGAATAAGAATTGATAACGCTACAAAAGCAGAATGAGCTACTCAGAGGATACCTGAATGAAGTATTGCGATCCATCGATCTCAAAAATCTAGAGGTCGCTCTTGGAGCTGCACTAGGAAGGAAACAAGCAAGGCCACAAATGAACTCATTTTGGAAGCATGTTAGTAATGGCATGACATTTTTGAGGAAAGAGGAGTACAAAAAATATAGGGCAATTTGAAACTGATGCACAACATTCAATCAAAAGCTGACAAGTTGGTTTCCATTGTGAACCAAGATTTTGAGCTAATGGATGAAGTATGTACTTGGGCAAATGATCTATAAGCACTTAGATTGATAAAGAGTCCAAGGTACAGGATGCTAGTGGCAGTATATGCTATAGAGGAGATAAATAAGCTCAATGACTAGATAGAGAAGATATCTGCAAGTAATAAAGTAATGGAGGGATTACATGAGGGAATCCAATAGATAAAGGAAAAATCTCAAGAGCAATTTTTAGAAGCAGAAAAGTACTATAACACAACTAACCTTGAGATTTTTGAGAATGAATCAAAGACTAAGATTTTTGCGGTGCCATCAGTAGTCTAACAATTCAGAGGAACTTTTGAAGATGCTTTGTTAGAAGATGATATAAGACAAGCATTTAGAACCAAAGAGGCATTGTTGAACTAGACACCAAGCTTGAGGATTTTGTGGAAATTACGATAGAAGTTAGCAATTATCGAAAGATAATAAAGAATAAGTATGATGATTTAGATTTACCAAAAGCTAGTGAAGTGGCAAAGATGATAGAGAAATTCAAGAATAAACATCCATATATCATTTTGGTATAAAGGGGGAGAAAACCCAGATGCTGAAAATTCAGTTTTGACACAGAAGTTTTTGGGTTTTTTGGAACCTGTCACCAAGGTGTGTAGATGTGCTTTTCATAGAGTTATGCTGACAGTTTTGAAGAAGTAGTGCACTGATAGTTAATTACTAGTTTCTATTTTAGAGCATTCCATATGCTGAAAATGTATTTTGACAATAATTTAACTCCCAAAAACATCTAAAGAAGGGTGAGCTTCCATTTTTAGAGCTTCTAAAGACTACTACATCATCTCATAGCTTCCTTTTTCTTATCTTCTTATTCTTTCATTCTTTTGTCTCATGTAAAGGATCGTGCACCCATTAATGGATAAAAATAAGGTTGGAGACCTACTTAGCACCATTTAAAGAGTTAGTTTGTATATAATTAGATTTTTTTTGGTAGTTTTTAGCATAAGTTTTCATTTAAAGAGCTCTTACTCCTAACATAAATGGAGGAGATATTTCTTATAACTACATGGATGTAATATGTACTCCAAGTCATTATTTTGATGCAATAATATATGTTATTGGTGCTCTCATTCTAAGTGTAGTTATTCTTGCTGGAGTGTGTTATTTTTGTTAATGCATGTTCTTGAAAAATAATGGAGCCAATGGTTTTATTGTTTTTTTATGATTGTGATATGTTTTAGTTCTGGTGTTTTACTTATGTTAACGAATTTCATTGTAGTGATAAATGGAGAAAGGGTCATCTTTTATTCTAGCATAATGTTGTCTCATGTGAGTACACTTTTTGTGGCCTTGTGATTTGATGAAATGTGAAACATCTTTTGGTTATTATTGAAGTTCCCATCGACAATTGCTTTAATAGAGTTGAGGAAGCGTTGCTCCTAATTTCATTGGTTTCCTACCTGATCCTCTTGATAATTTAATTAGCAGATGTGTTGCTACTTTGGCTTATGTTTGTTAGGCCTTTCCCTTTTAGTTATTTATTTTAATCTCTTGTTACTCTATCTTTGTTATTTTCAGGTGATATGATGGCTAAGTATTTGTGAGAGGGAAGACCAAAGTCATTTAGGGCCCGTTTGGTTGCTGGAATTAGAATGGAATTGGCATTCAAAATTCTTAAAAAATTATAATCCATTGTTTGGGTCCACACAATCAGAATTGGAATTGCGAAAAAGTGGAATCTGGTATCCCCATTTGACCCCCAAAACAAGGATTTTGAATTCCTTCAAAATACTTGTTATTTGGAATTCCCGTTTTAATTCCCATTTTTTGAAAATGAGGATTTCAACTAAGTAAAATTTAATTGGGTTTGACATCTGGATGCCCATTTCAGGGTACCTTTTTTTGCACTAATTTTTGAAATTTATTTTTTTTAAAGGGGGAGGGGATTTTCCACTATTACTTGCTCATATATTTGCCACTATTGAGTAATTTATTAGGGTTTTTTCTCTTGATCTGCCTTGGTAGTTACCACAAAAAAGTTTGGTGAAATAACTTTTTCACATACATTGTTTCTCAGTTAAATGAATTGTATTCAGGACAAAAACACTCTACTCTATTGATTTTTTTCTGGCATAAAAATGTTTCCAAGTAAGATTTCGTAAAATTTTAATATAAACATTTAGACTTTCTACCTATGAGTTTGAATGTTGTGATGATCAAATTTTTTATTGGATCTCTAAAAATATATATTTTTTAATGGGATGTTTCTGACTCTTATTTCATCAATTCTTGTGATTCAGATTCATTCAACAAGACTTGAACAATATACATATTTCATATCAGTAATTATGTGAATTATAATCAATGGTATTTTTTTTTATAAAACAAGAGTCATAAAAATTTTAGTATCCATTAGTACAATCTCATCCTTGTCTGTTATGATAATGTTTACTTTCAACATGACTTAATCTTTTTATACTTGTTAAAAAATTTTGGACTTCAACAAACCAAATAAATATTGAATTTTTTTGCATGATGATAATGCTATAGCTAGACGATAATATTTTGCATGTTATTTTGGCTAGTATTCCAATTCCACAATGTGCAACCAAATGGAGGAAATCTATATTCTCACAATGAATCCTTGGTCAACCAAACAATCCCAAATTGGATTCCAAATTCCAGAATCCCAAAGCCAACATTCCGAATGCCAATGCTTAATTTATATTTCAGCAACCAAACGAGCCCTTAGAGTCACCTCATTTCTTATTTGTTTACTACACATCATAACAGTTGATCCCCACCTTTTGAATGTTGGGTATTATTAACTTTTTAAAAAACATTTTTGTAAAAGTTACAAGAATCTCACTTGGCAAGACAAATTTAAAGAGTTGTTTCAGTGTAACATCACATCTCACATTAATTCAAATATTTTTATGAGGTAAGCACGATAATCGTGAAACACATGGTGAGCATTATATTATTAAAAAAAATGGTGCATGATATAAAAGATTCATAATAAAAGATGTCTAATAGGTATGGTTTATTAAAATAAATAAAAAATAGATATAAGGTTAATAATTAAAAAAATTATTTTTGTTGTTAAAATTATGTTGTATTAATAATAGTTGAGAATTATTTTTCAATTGCACAATCATTTAATGGAACCTTTTTTGGAAGAAAAATCATTTACCTCCTAACCATCTTGTAGATCTTATTAAGGAAGTAAAATTGATACATATTATTTAGATGGAAAACTTAGCAATTGCTTTAACCCTACCTTAATTCTATCTAAGAATTTTTTTCCTAAAGAATTGAATTTAGCGCCTCTATTGACAAGGATTTGACAAGTAGTCGCTATAATTAAATGTGAATGTATTTCTTTTCAACGAGTTGGTAGCAATGTTGCTTAAGTTTTCAAATTGAGTGAATTTAATCTTACGGTACATAGATAACTCTTCCAATGTAGGAAATTTAGTTCCACCTTCTCTACCTATGTCGATGTAGATATAACAAATTTATTATTAAATCACTTGAGGGCCTAGAAGTTCATGCATCAATAGGAGCCAACATTCTTGGGGCCACTCTATGTGTTCTATGTTACATTGTGAAATAAATATAATGTGGGGTCTCAAATTGGGCAAATTTATTTAATTTAATATTGGAAAAATACAAATAAAGTGAACACCTAGTATTGAATGTTAAATAAGGTGTTAATGGTGTTCTAATCTCATGATTTTATGCTAGGTGGTTTTGTGTGAGCTTGTTTATGCAAAATCACACATAAGCATAGTTGTCTAAGGTTGTCTATTTAGGATACTAAGTCTTCTTCTAAAGAGCACATATGTGAAGCATTGCATAACATGTGGTCACATCCTAGGCAAAATGGATGATGCATTAAGGAAGCTTTATATTTTTGAGGTATTTATGGAGGTTCAAGAGATTGAAGATATATTGTAATGTTCATTGTTGAACAATACATAAAGGATGGATTTTTTTGGGGCCTATGTTTTTTCCTCTGTAAGGTTTTTTCCAAGTATAACATCTTGTGTCATCTTTGATGGGTATTTGATTATTCTTTTGCATACGGAATAAGAATAATTAGTAGCATGGATTTCTATTTTGGGCTATGTGGAAATTGTCATTCTATGGCTGTAAGGTTCCTTTCATTTGGTAATAGAGCCATAACTATGGTTATATAATGCTTGCTTGAGTAAATGTTTTCTAAATTTGAATCTATGATTTGCACAAAAGAATGAAAGCATGGAATACAATGGTTTTGCATGTTGTTTTATTTATATTCAAGTGTATTAATTTTACTAAAATGATTTTTTTTATAATAAAAAATTAGATTTGGGATAGAAAAATATTGGGTCAAATGTGTTTCTTAGATGTACATCCAAGCGAAGTTTTTTTGGGGGAAGTGTCACAGATTAATCTTGGGGAAAAATGGACCTCACCATTGGATCCAAGATGAACAATAAACAAAAGTTGATGAAACAAATGATCATATATGGAAAAGTTCAAAAAAATGTTTCATTAGAAAAAAATTGATCCCATTAATCATACAAATAAGAATTTAATATATAGATCAAATACATTTTCACAAAAAATTAATCTTACAAAAAAGTAATATTAAATTTGTGATATTCTTTTGAAGAGATTTTTTTTAAGTATATATAATTTCTTAGGGGGTACCCACCATAAATCCCATGTGCTTGTGTTGGGATTGTAACCTTGAGAAGACTAACACTCTATATAGGTGCAAACCTTGGCTAGGGACAGTTGTTAAATTTTTTTGTGCACCTTTCCAATGAGGTAATATCAATTGTGAATAATTAAATATTAAATGTTGTTGGTCTTAAATTGGTTTTGACAATTGAGTGTCAACAAACTTAAGAAAATTCTAACGTTGATGCCAAGTATAATATAGATGCTGAGCTATAGTATGTGCCAAGCTAGAAATTCAATAGGTGTTGAGTGAACTTCAGGTGTCAAGAAAATTTCAAGTGTCAAGTCACTATAAGTGTTGAGCAAAGTATAGATGCCAAGTGAGATAGAGTTACTATAGGAGATGAGCAAGAAAAAATCCTATGTGTGTCAAGCATCAATAATCAGTAAGTGTCGAGTAACACAGAATCAACATATGAGTTTGTACCTTCACAAACTCAGATGTAAACCATTTTTTAGCTGACTCAAGATGAATCTCAAAAGATCTAAAAGATAAGATCGAATCAATTACATTCCCTATGCAATCAGAATGCAGCCAATCAGAAAAATGGAGAAAGCATGCAACCAATAGGAAAAGTGTAAAGATTTGAGAGGGAAAAGATGGATGAATATCAATCATGGATTCATTCCTAATCCTAAGTCTCGAAACCCTTAAAAGGAGGTTGATACCCCATAATTTATAGTTGAGAAATTGTATGGAAAAGAGGTCGTGTGGGGATACATGAAAGAATGCTAGCAAAGTGTTGAAGGAAGCAAAAAAGGGGGTGTAAGAACTTAGAGGAAGATTAGCATTGTAGAATCAAGTTGATCAGAATAGAGTATCAACATTATGAACAGAGAATTATCAGATCAGGAATGATCATATCAAATTGAGCAGAAGAAGGATTTGGAATCAGCAATTGAAGATCAAATTTCTGTAGAAACTAGCTAAACCATGAAATGATCTTACCTCACCCACATTCTTAGGTGTAGGATATTCCAAAAATTCTTTAATCTTCTTAGGATCCATTCTCAAACCATCAGCTGAAATCACAAATCCTAAATACACAATCTCCTCTTGCATAAAAGAACACTTTTTCAAGTTAATCATCAATTTATCCTCTTTCAATTTCTGCAATAATTGTCTAACATAATATGTTCTTCCTTAGTTTTACTGAATATTAGAATTTCATCCAAATAAACAATCACAAACTTACTCAAAAATCTTTTGAGAACTTCATTCATCAACCTCATGAAATTACTAGGTGCATTAGTTAAACCAAAAGGCATAACTAACCATTCATACAAACCATCTTTTTTCTTGAAAGCAGTCTTCCATTCATCACCTTCTCTGATTCTAATCTGATGATAGTCACTCATCAAATCAATTTTGGTAAAATACTTTACTCCACTCAAACAATCCATTATGGCATCCATCCTTTGCATGGGAAACCTATATTTCACTATGATCTTGTTAATAGCTCTAGAATCAGTACACATTCTCCACTCTCCATTCCTTTTAGGTGCTAATATAGTAGGTACATCACATGGAATCAATCTTTCTTAGATCAATCCTTTTTACAACAGTTCATGTACTTGTTTGTCAAGTGCTTCATTCTCTGTAGGTGTCAATCTATATGGTGCTTTGTTTGGAAATCTGGCTCTAGGAATCAAGTCCATACAATGACTTATATTCCTTACTGGTGGTAAACCATTAGGTATATCATCTACAACAATGATTTTGTACTCTTTCAACAAACCTTCAATTTCTTCTTGGACTCAATTTATACTAGCATTTTTTACTATCACTCAGCTATCATTATCTATCACTTAGCTATTACCAATTTCTATGGCTCAATCACTACTACCAAAACTCAGTCTCCTAGGAATTATGTCAAAACAAATTTGATTCTTTTTCACTTCCTTCTCAAATTGCTTTCCATTAACCATACAAACTTTTATAGTAATACAATTAACCTCATCTAGACTCTGAATCAAAGGCAACAATATTTTCTTTCTCCCATTCACCCAAAGAGTATACTGATTCAATCTTCCATCATGTATAGCATATCTATCATATTGACAAGGTCTACCTTGATAGAATATGACAACAATCCATAGGCATGATATCACACAAAACTACATAAAAGTAATGTCCAATCTTGAACTTCATAATGCATTACTCACTTTCCAATATCTTATGCTCATCTTTGATCCATGAAACATGATAAGGTTTAGGATGCTTTAGCCTCTGCAACTATAACTTTGTAACCAATTCTTCTTATGCCAAATTTTTTGAACCTCCACTATGAATGATCACTTTGCAACATTTTCCAGCCATCTTACATCTAGTGTTGAAAAGACTTCTGCTTGGGATAGGTTCCTCATTACTTCCCTTATTACATAAGGTTCTCCTCACCATCATATTTTCTCTAGCCTCAGGTCCATCTTATGAATTCTAAATGTCTCCTTGAATCACAATATTTCTATTGCATTGTCCATTTTTAGAGGATCTACATTTAAAGGTTCTATGCCCCTCTTTATCACATCTAAAAAAATTAGCATTAAAACCACCTCTAGAATAAGAATTACCTCTTCCTTGGTATGAACTAGTACCTCCTTGGTATGAATTACCACCTTTCCATTTAGTCTTTCTCTTCTTCTCACTTTTCCATTCAAATTTACCTCTATCTTGCACAAAATGATCAGATCTGCCACCTTCTCCTTAAGATCTACATCTACCTCTCTGAAATCTACCACCTATACCTCTTTGCCTTTGTCCATGCTTCTTTGTTAAGATCTCCTCAGCTTTCCAAGCATATTGGTATGCTTCTTTCACACTTTCCAATTTCACAAAACTTATCTCATCTTGAATTCTAGATCTCAATCCATTTAGATACCTCACAATTTTCTCAACATCATCATCCACATGTCTAGATCTGATGTCCAATATATATAATTCCTTAGTATACTCTTTCACAATCATATCTCTTTGTCTCAAATGTTTCATATTTCTCAACAAGCTAAGTTGGTAATCAAGAGGAAGGAATTTGTTCTCCACCTTGTTCACCATCTTCGGCCAAGTTCTAATCTTCTCCTTTCCTCTCCTTTGTCTTTCAGTTTACAAATGTTCCCACCATAGTAATGCATGACCTTTCAACCTAGTAACTACAATGTTCACCTTCCTATTATTAGGAGTTTTTTAAAATTGAAACAATTTTTGCATTTCAGAGATCTAATCCAACACAACATTGGTGTCCAATTTTACATCATAAGGAACAACTTCTACAATAGGCTTTGAATGTACCCTAGAGAATACTCTCAACAATCTTGCCTCATCTTGATCTTCTTCAAGTTTTGGATTAGGGTTTGGTGCTACTGCTTCATCATCACTTACATCATCAAGATGTTTTCCTCTCCTCTGGGTTGTTTCCACAACATCTAATTTTGCTGCAATTTTTCTTAAAATATCCAATATGGTATTATCAACATTTCCTCTACCTCAAACCATCTTTACAATTAGGTTCCTACAAGCTCGTAATCCTCTGCAAGTTATAGATCAAATTTGTAGATATGCAACCCTCCAACCAAATTCACTTAGGGTTCTACACAATCCAATCTTCACAAGGATGAACCTTGAGCTCTAATACCACTTGGGGCAAGGAGAGCAGAATAACTAGGGCCAAAGGCACACCCAACTATCCAACACACCAACAAGAGTAAATACAATAGAAACCCAATACAAAGAACAATAACCTAAGGAGAAAAAGAAACAAAAAAAATACTCATTGATTCACCAAATCATCAATATACATGCCCAGTTGTAAGGCCCTATGGGTTATGACTAACATTTATAATTCAAATTTTGATCTTCGATGAAGGACTTGCTATCTCACTCTTACTAACTCCAATTGCCTCCTAAAACTCGATCCTAGACCTCCTTAAATACTTGTGCGGCCACAAGTTAGCCTATCATAGAAAGTAAACCCTACATTAAATGCATGCATAACCATAAGTCAGCTCATATCAAATATAAACTACTAGTACCAAAATTAAATATGCTCAAGGTTGACCCAAACCGGATCCAAACATAGACAACTTGGTCAAAGAAGGACCAAGGCAAATTCTGGGCAAATAATGGCACTCAACAATGCTCACTATATACAGGGACACTTGGCACCAATAGGAACACTTGGCATCAACAAGAACACTCGACACCAAGAGGAACACTCAGAAACAACAGATATTTGGCAGCAACAAAGATCTTGACACCATAAGAACTCAGTACCAATAGGACCTTGGTAGAGATTGCAACTCAGAAATAACAAGAAAATAAGAAAACATGAAAGATAGAAAAGCAACTCAAGATGCTCTTGCATCATGAACTAACTGCTAAAGATTACCAAATGAAGGAGGTCATCTTGGGAAAGCCCACAGTGGGTACAACCAAAGTGTTGATTACTAAAAGCCTAAAGGAAGTTTTTCAACATATGGATTACGATGAATAAGAATTGATAACACTACAAACGTAGAATGAGTTACACAGAGGATACCTGAATAAAGTAGTGGGATCCATTGACCTCAAAAATCTAGAGGTCGCTCTTGGAGCTGCACTAGGAAGGAAACAAGAAAGGCCACAAATGAACTCATTTTGGAAGCATGTTAGTAATGGCATGACATTTTTGAGGAAAGAGGAGTATAGATAATACAAGGCAATTTGAAACTGATGCACAACATCCAATCAAAATCTGACAAGTTGGTTTCCATTGTGAACCAAGATTTTGGGCTAATGGATGAAGTATGTACTTGGGCAAATGATCTACAAGCACTCAGATTGATAAAGAGTCAAAGGTACAAGATGCTAGTGGAAGTATACACTACAGAGGAGATAAATAAGCTCAATGACTAGATAGAGAAGATATCTACGAGTAATAAAGTAATGGGGGGATCACATGAGGGAATCCAATAGATAAAGGAAAAATCTCCAGAGCAATTTTCAAAAGCGAAAAGGTACTATAACACCACTAGCCCTGAGATTTTTGAGAATGAATCCAAGACTAAGATTTTTGCAGTGCCATCAGTAGTCTAACAATTCAGAGGAACTTTTGAAGATGCTTTGTTAGAAGATGATATAAGACAAGCATTTAGAACCAAAGAGGTATTGTTGGAACTAGACACCAAGCTTGAGGATTTTGTGGAAATGATGATAGAAGTTAGCAATTACTGAAAGATAATAAAGAATAAGTATGATGATTTTGATTTACTGGAAGCTAGTGAAGTGGCAAAGATGATAGAGAAATTCAAGAATAAACATTCATATATCATTTGGGTATAAAGGGGGAGAAAACCTAGTTGCTGGAAATTCAATTTTGACACTTAGAAGTTTTTGGGTTTTTTGGAACCTATCACCAAGGTGTGTAGATGCGCTTTTCACAGAGTTGTGCTGACAGTTTTGAAGAAGTAGTGCACTAACAGTTAATTGCTAGTTGCTATTTTAGAGCATTCCATGCATTGGAAATGTATTTTGACAATAATTTAACTCCCAAAAATGTCTAAAGAAGGGTGAGCTTCCATTTTTAGAGCTTCTAGAGACTACTACATCATCTCATAGCTTCCTTCTTCTTATCTTCTTATTCTTTCATTCTTTTGTGTCATGTAAAGGATCATGCACCCATTAATGGATAAAAACAAGGTTGGAGACCTACTTAGCACCATTTAGAGAGTTAGTTTGTATATAATTAGATTTATTTTATTAGTTTTTAGCATACGTTTGCATTTAAAGAGCTCTAACTCCTAACACAAATGGGGGAGATGATTTCTTATAAATGCATGGATGCAATATGTACTCTAGGCCATTATTCTGATGCAATAATAAATGTTATTGTTGCTCTCATTTTAAGTGTAGTTATTCTTGTCGGAGTGTGTTATTTTTGTGAATGCATGTTCATGAAAAATAATGGAGCCACTGGTTTAATTTTTTTTTATGATTGTGATATCTTTTAGTTCTAGTGTTTTACTTATGTTAACGAATTTCATTGTAGTGATAAATGGAGAAAGGATCATCTTTTGTTCTTGCATATTGTTTTGTCTCATGTGAGTGCACTTTTTGTGGCCCTATGATTTAATGAAATGTGAAACATCTTTCAGTTATTATTGAAGTTCCCATCGACAATTGCATTAATGGAGTTGAGGAAGTGTTGCTCCTAATTTTGTTGGTTTCCTACTTGATCCTCTTGATAATTTAATTCACAGATGTGTTGTTACTTTGGCTTATGTTTGTTAGGAATTTCCCTTTCAGTTATTTATTTTAATCTCTTGTTACTCTATCTTTGTTATTTTCTTTTCATACACTTGGTTAAAATATGAATTCATATATTTGCATCAATAAATTGCATTCATCATATAAAAAAAAAATACAAAAATATATCTCTTATGTGGTTACATTTCAATAATATGTTGTGTAAATTTGTTTGAATTAGCAAAGGCCTCCTCGCGAACATACACATTTATCTTCAATTGAGTTACCTCGTATGTTGGAAAATCTACCTAAAACATTGGAGTTGGTCCTTGATCAGCTTTTCAAGAGAGGTATTCGAAAGGTTCCCCATCATTCAACATTGTGAAAAATGACAACTCAATAGGTCATAGTGGTGTAAAGGATAGCACCCTTGTTTTGTTTCTTTTAGTATCAAATACATAAGGTCAAACTCTCTTTTGACCAAACCCATCATAATCTCCTTTAACCCTTTTATTGAACTTCTCAGTGTGTACTACATAATAGCAACTAAAAAAAATAACAAGCCTTTTCATGCTCCACACTCTTTAAAAATTATAATTATTCAAATAAAAATATATATCAAATTGAATGCCAAATTTTTATTTTTATTTTGACATTATTCTATTTTAAGAAGAGTATCAAAAAGTAGATGCATGTTTCTAACAAATGTGCTATCGAAGTCATGCATGCATGTTCAATCACCCTCTGTATGATACAAGAAAGTATTGTGGGTCGAAACTGAAAGCATGGGCAGACTACAAAGAGCTATTTCGATTCCTTAAGGAGGAATGGGCTTCCACCCTCCTCTCCAAGGGGTTGGGCGGGCATACTAAAGCTAAATGTTTATGGGGTTTCCTATTTTTTGGTATCTAGTTCACGACAATGCTAGGGGCTTTGATAATATGCTTAAAGAGACTATTATGTTTAATGACCTCGCGTGGCTCATCTACTACTTTAAATTTCCTGTTAAGTATGATACTACTAGTTTTAATTTCCTTCTAAAGCACTTTGATTTTTATGTTTTTGATAAAGACAAAAAATGGTTACTCTGTTTTGTTATTAATGTGCTAATAATGTTATAGTTACAACCATACCATAGGGCAACACCCTCTTGTTGCTTATCCATTAAAAAATAATCTGTTTAATATTCTATTTTAATTCAAAATTGTCAATAAACTTTATTTTATAAAAAAATTATTGTGTCGAGAAGTGTTCAAACTATCACAACACAAGAAGTATTTTGTGTCAATAAAAACTTTTCAATTTTCAATTGACATTCCTTTGACTTTTTAGTTTTTTAATAGTTTACATGAAAATAGTTACAAAGCATGTAAATTGTTTCCTTTTCTCTACTTTTGAATAGTTCATCCTAAAAGAAATAGTTTAGATCTTGGATATCCTACATCTCATATGATAGTTACATTAAAATTTAGAAGTTGTGCTTACACTAGACAAAATAATTTCATTAAATTCCAATCTACAATGAACACTTCAAGAAGAATATCTATTTTTAATTTTAGTATGATCATATTTTCTATATAACTTATAAATATATTATTTTAAAATAATTAACTATCATATTGCATTTATTTAACTTTATCCCACAAAACAAAACACCAATATAATCACAAACAAATAAAAGAGTCAAAACTATGGAAAAAAGGATGGATGGTTTTGTAACCATAATTATTGTATGGATGAAATGACAAAACTGTTTAATGAAGAATAGCATCTCCAATAATATATGGTGTTAAATTATTATTTTCTATTATATAGATTCAAATTCAGGTGATATGATGGCTAAGTATTTGTGAGAGGGAAGACCAAAGTCATTTAGAGTCACCTCATTTCTTATTTGGTTGCTACGCATTATTATAGTTGGTCCCCACCTTTTGAATATTGGGTATTATTAACTTTTTTAAAACCATTTTTGTAGAAGTTAACGAGAATCTCGCTTGGCAAGACAAATTTAAAGAGTTGTTTCGGTTTAACATCACATCTCATATTAATTCAAATATTTTTATGAGGTAAGCATGATAATCGTGAAACACGTGGTGAGCATTATATTATTAAAAAAAAGTGCATGATATAAAAGATTCATAATAAAAGACGTCTAATAGGTATGGTTTATTAAAATAAATAAATAAATAGATTTAAAGGTTAATAATTAAAAAATTATTTTTGTTGTTAAAAAAATGTTGTATTAATAATAGGTGAGAATCATTTTTCAATTGCACAATCATTTATTGGAATTGTTTTTGGAAGAAATATCATTTACCTCCTAACCATCTTGTAGATCTTATTAAGGAAGTAAAATTGATACATATTATTTAGATGGAAAACTTAGCAATTGCTTTAACCCTACCTTAATTCTATCTAAGAATTTTTTCACTAAAGAATTGAATCCATCTCCTCTATTGACAAGGATTTGACAAGTAGTAGCTATAATTAAAAGTGAATGTATTTCTTTTGAATGAGTTAGTAGCAATGTTGTTTAAGTTTTCAAATTGAGTGAAGTTAAGCTTACAGTACATAGATAACTCTTCCAATGTAAGAATTTTGGTTCCACCTTCTCTACCTATGTTGATGTAGATATAACAAAATTATTATTAAATCACTTGAGGGCCTAGAAGTTCATGCATCAATAGGAGCCAACATTCTTGGGGCCACTCTTTGTGTTCTATGTTACATTGTGAAATAAATATAATGCAGGGTCTCAAATTGGGCAATTTTTTTTTAATTTAGTATTGGAAAAATATAAATAAAGTGAACACCTAGTATTGAATGTTAAATAAGGTGTTAATGGTGTTCTAATCTCATGGTTTTATGCTAGGTGGTTTTGTGTGAGCTTGTTTATGTAAAATCACACATAAGCATAGTTGTCTAAGGTTGGCTATTTAGGATATTGAGTCTTCTTCTAAAGAGCACATATGTAAAGCGTTGCATAACATGTGGTCACATCCTAGGCAAAATGGATGATGCATTAAGGAAGCTTTGTATTTTTGAGGTATTTATGGAGGCTCAAGAGATTGAAGATATATTGTAATTTTTATTGTTTTTGAAATTAAAAGCGACCAAAACAAGGGGGTCGGCCCATACAAGCAAAAAACTGGTAACCAACACACTACCAAGAAAAACCACCAACAGACAAAAGACTAACTAAACATCAACATAGTTCCAAATGTTTGCAAAAACCAACAGAGATAAGAACAACTAAGCTAAAACCAAGCCGATAAAACTAGCAACTACAAAATGCAACCTAACCAAAATTGGCATAACAGGCCAACTTGAGTCTTAATTACAGCTGTAAACCAGCAAAACCTTAGCCAACAGTAAAACATAAAAAAGTCTTGGATCCAAGGATCCCAGTAAACTAAGAAACATAATTTTCTTTTTTCCCCTTCCCCTTCACATCCAGTAGGATCTGGGCCCAGTCATCAACAAGGAACTTGAAGAGCAACTTGTGGTCTTACATATCCATACTCGTGTCCTCCTTTTCCTATGCTGGCAATTGAAGGGCAGTGGCCACAACATGTGTGACTTTGAGGCCAAATTTGGAGAAGGTAAAAAACCCCTCCTCTAGAGTTTTAACCCTCCTTTCCAATTTAGCATATTGTTCCTCTAACATCTCAGTCTCTTCCTTAGTCTCTGCTTCCACCTTTAAAGCTTCCTCCTTAGCTTTCAGCACCTAGATTTCATCTTGCAAAACCCTTGGGTTAGAGGAAACCTTAGAATTATCCTTAATCGAGGATGAAATAATTATGGGGGAAGTGTCCATCTTGCTGGTCTCTTCACAAAAGGTAATGGGTTTGAGGGAAAAGCTGGCAAACAGATGGGTGATCTCTATATTCACAACATTACCAGCAGATGCATGGGTTTGGGCATTATCCATTGAGTTATCCCCTGAGTTAAAACTTTTCTCCACCTGCTCCTTTCCATTGTCCTTCTTGGAATTAGAATTATCTTCCTCTTCCCTTCCTTCATTATTGTTCTCTAAACTATCTTCCTCAACCTCCTCAACCAAATATCTGAGGGATTTCTATTTGCACCTAGCTTGAGATTGTGCAAGCCTACCAGATCTCCTCCTAGACTTACCCTCGATCTCCTCTTCCAAATCCTCTCCATCAACCTCAACTAGTTTTTCACTTTTTGTCTTCTTGTTTCCCCTTTATTCAACTATTGTATCAAGTTTTTTCTTTTTCTTGTTTTCCCTACTAGGGGAGGGTCAGGGGTTGTGAATTTTAGTGCCCGTACTAGAGCTCAAGGGTGAATTCTGGTAGTGGTACTAGTTATCCACCACCACCACCCTAGGGGGGCACAGGGCTAGGTGAAACTAATAGAGACGAAAGATTAAACCTTGATGAATTATGGTAAAATTTAAACCTTTACTCCTTTTTTCTCTAATGTCAGCAACTGTATCCTCAAGGGAATGTAGAAGATAAAAGGGGATAGAAATGAAATCCCTATTCCTAAAATGGTTTGAGAAAGGGAAATGATAGTAATAACAGACACTGAACCTGCCTTCCAATGTCAGATACCTCATAAGGACCAGGCACACATCATCCCATGGGGCAGGCAACTTGTCTCTTTTAAACCCTCCTCTATAACGAATCGGCTCCTCACCTTCCGCGAAGAAGCTATTCATATTGGCTTGATCAGTAATTTTGGTAACCTTTCTCCATTTTTTCCCCTTCATTGAGAGGTCAGTCGCCATGGCAATCACTTCCTTAGTGACTTGGAAGTTGATTCCATTAATAGTGACCTTCCTCTCATTCCATTCATTAACAAATTGGAGCGCATAGTTCTCGTCGTACCCTGCCATCAACTACATGTAGGGAAAAAAACCCCCTTCCTTCAAAAGAAACTAGGTGGCCATCCTATCTTTAAAATTCTCCATTTTTGTGGGTTTCAACCTATTCAAGTCTCCACCCATCTCTATTTCACCAATTTTCAGCTCCCCTTCTTCAGTAATACGCATTTGAACTTCCTCAACAACAATCTCTTTGCAACTACTCTCCGCCTTAAACCCTTTAACAACAAGAAAATAAAATTCGTAGACCCATGCTTGATGAGCTCCAAAATCCCATGTGACATTATTGTGGGATTCGTGAATGTATAAAATCATAATTTTCACACCCTGACGTTTTTTGACAACCTGATTAATGATATCTTTTGTACTTCTAATTGGGAAGTAATTTGAAACTCGCAATGAGTTACCATAATTATGAAATAACATTTCTCTTAATTTGTAATCACTTCAATTACCATTTGTATAGCCACGTCTTCCCTTTATTTCCAAAAAGCCATTGTTAAATTTAGCGAACATTATCACCATGTTGCCAAATTTGGCCCTACTTTTAAAAATTATAGTCATCATCATGTATTATTCCTGCCTCTTTCCATAATTATCAATGACTTAATATCTTCGTTGAGATCAACCCAATTCCTCCAGCATGTGATTGCCATTGCATTAAACCCCATGACAGCTACCACATTTTTCACCTTGTTTCCTTCCCTATAGATGTGCTGCAGGTGGATATTTTCCATTTCGTTCAAGACTTGCTTGATATCCATAACGGTGTTTCAAATATTCCAACCTGGTTTGGCCACTCCCTTAACCAAGTCAATGATTAATTTGGAGTCCCCCTCAATTGTTAACTCCTTAATTTTTATTTCCTTAGATAGCTGAAGGCCCCATAATAGCACCATGGCTTCAGCCAAATTATTGCTTCCATTTCCCACCTTTCCTGCACACACCAACAACACATCACCATTTTTGTCCCATAGCACTCCTCCCACCGCTCCTATTCCTCCATTTGCAGCATTGTCGAAGTTCAGTTTATACTGCGTTAGGGTGGGGGATCTCCATCTTGTCTTCTGTCTCATCATCATTTTTGAGTTATCAAAGAGGAAAAAATCCTCATGAGAACCTGATCTTTCAACAACTAGGCCTTCATGTCTAGCTGGTTCCTCCTTTGGCATTTTACATTTAGCCACTCTTAAATTTTCCTTCAACAATTTGTCCATTATTCCAAAAACCACATCCTTTGGTTTACTCTCCTCCCTAAATAATATATTGTTTCTTTCTTTCCATATGTGTTAGCAAACATATGGTGGAACAATTTTCCATAGAAAAACTAATCTAGGGTGATAAAAGGGATAGCACCAATTCTCCACAAACTGTCCCAGATTATCTTTCATAACCCAGTCCAAGTCAAATCTTTCCTAGACCTTAGTCCAAATTCCTAAAGCATACTGGCATTCTAAGAAAAGGTGGGAAATACTTTCTTCCTTTTCTTTACAAAGACAACAATGATTTGTTATATAAAAACCCCTTCTTTTCAAGTTGTCCAAAGTTAAGATTTTACCATGCTGAGCCGTCCACCAAAAGAAATTAATTTTAGGAATAAGGTCAATAATCCATACCTTGTGCCACAATTTTGGGTAGGGGTCCTTACTAAACCTAAATGTGTATGTTGTTTTGACATTAAAGTTACCACTTGGAGTTAAGTCCCAAGCTGTAGTGTCCTCCCGAGGTAATAGGGGGAGTCTATGTTCCTTTAACAACTCTTCCAATTCCTTAAGGAGAAGGATATCTTCTTGGGAGTAATCTTCCTTCTAAAGCTTCCTCCTCTCCTGATCAATATAGTCTCTAACTTTTCCCCCCACCTCTTTTAAAGTAATTTCATTAATCTATTGAATTTGCTGAAGACTTGTGGTTTCCCCTCCATCCACCTGTCTTCCCAAAATCTAATATTGAAACCGTTCCCCACAATCCACCTCAAACCTTCTCTTAACAAACCTCTATTTCTAACAATATTCTACTAGATTTTTGAACCTCCAAGAAGGTCATTGCTAAATAGATTCCACTTCAAAGAGGTATTAGACAAATATTTGGCATTCATGATATTGCCCTAATTAGTATTTTCTTTCACCAATCTCTAGCCTATTTTTGTAAGGAGGGCTTTGTTAAGGTCTCAAAGCCTTCTTACACCCAACCCTCCCTTAATCTTTGGTTTACACACCTCCTGCCAATTAACTAAACTCAATTTATTTTTCTCCTCTATCCTTAACCAAAGGAAATTCTTTTGTATTCTCTCAATTTTCTCTGCCATGTTTTGATTAATTTTGAAAATGGATAAGAAGTAAATAGGGATTCCCTGAAGAGTAGCATAGAGCAGTTGTAATTTTCCAGTATTGCTTAAAATCTTCCCTTTCCACCCTACAAGCTTCCTCTAAATTCTCTCCACTATCGTGTTCTAGAAGTCATTAGTCACTTCCTTAATAGTAAGTGGTAATCCAAGATAAGTATCTGGGAGGCTAGCTGATTGGCATTCCAGAATGTCTCTTATCTTCCTTTGTAATGAGGCTTCAGTATTAAAGAAATAAATTTTACTCTTGTGGTAATTCACTCGCTGCCCTGAACTTTCTTCATAATTATGTAGTATCATCTTCCAAGCTTCAACCTCCATTACTGAGGATTCTCCAAATAGGAAAGTGTCATCAACAAACTATTGAATGACCTCAATTTCAGTATTAGTAGTAGGTTCAACCCCTTTGACATAGCCCATACTCACTAATTTATAAAATGACCTCCCTAAGACTTCAACAACCATAATAAAGAGGTAGGGAGAAAGTGGATCACCCTATCTTAAACCTTTCTCTGTAGCAAATTCACCCCAGGGGGAACCATTAAGTAGGACAAAATATTGCATTGAGCCAACCATCATCATGATCAAGTTTATAATCTTATTGTTAAATCCCACTTTTTCTAGTACATCCTGAAGGAAGTCCCAATTGACCTTATCATAAGCTTTGGAAATATCCAATTTGAATGCCATTCCCGATTTTCTATTTTTCTCCATAGAATGAATAACCTCATGTGTGGTTATAGCTACATCCAATATCTAGCTTCCTGAAACAAATCCTTTCTGAGCGCTACCAATTATTCTTTCCAAGAAAGGCTTAATTCTGTTCACCAAAACTATGGCAAAGATCTTATAGATAGTATTACATAAGCTTATAGGTATAAAGTCAAGCAGGCTCAAGGGAGTAGGGATTTTAGGAACTAAAGCAATAAAGGTCTTGTTGATCCTCCTTAGTAGCTTACCAGTTCTGAAAAAATCCCTAGTGGCCGAAATCACTTCTGATTTAACCACCTCCTAGAAATGTTGGAAAACACTGAAGGAAACCCATCCAGCCTCGGAGCCTTATAAGCTTTCATGGAAAACACTGCACTTTTCACCT
This sequence comes from Cupressus sempervirens, assembly GCA_028749045.1. NCBI lineage: Eukaryota > Viridiplantae > Streptophyta > Pinopsida > Cupressales > Cupressaceae > Cupressus > Cupressus sempervirens. The sequence continues at coordinate 364,321,966 of CM053784.1, forward strand.
CCTCCTCAATGATATTTCCAAGTATCTGATTATTCTCCTCCACACCAAGTATCTGTGGGACCAAATTAATAAAGCTTCTTTTGATTATTGGGTTCCCAACAAAATTGTCTTTAATAAAAGCTCTACTATAGTGTTCCACAACATGTCTTCCTATCTCCTCATGCTCTTTTAGGATCCTTCCCCCTTAATTATTCAACCTATTGATTGGGTTTCTTCTTTTATGATTAGAGGCTGACCTGTGAAAGAAAGTAGTGTTCTTATCCCCTTCCTTAAGCCATTGAATTCTTGACCTTTATTTCCAAAAAAATTCCTCCCTTAGTAGGATATCCTTCCACTTTTTCTATACTCCTCCTCTTCCTGAGTTGCACCTTCCAGGTTGGTCCCTCCTGCAATTTCTCCTTGGAGTCTTTTGAGCCTTTCCTCCACTTCACCTTTAACTTTGAATAAGTCACCAAATGAACTCTTAGCCTAGACCTTGACATTCCTCCTAATATTATCTAGTTTTTGGTTAAGTCTATACATCACAATACCATCTATCCTTATATTCCACTAATCTTGAACTCGCTCTTTGAATTTCAAGTGAGACTGCCACATTATTTCATATCTGATAGGTTTCTGTTTGCCTTTAAAACCATCCTCCTAATGGAATAATATAGGGGAGTGGTCTAATACCATTCTAGTGAGGTTCTCAAGGTGGGAGTTCCCTAGTCTATCCCAGTTCCCTATCACCAATAATCTATCTAGCTTGACCTAAATAAGGTCCTTCCCTTTCCTATTATTAGTCCAATTATACAATTTTCCTCTCAACTCCACATCCATAAAGTCCAACCTACTCATGAAGTCATTGAGGTCTTGCAAACTTTCCAGACATTCTCTATTACCACCCAGCTTCTTTGAATGGTAAAGGGGGGTGTTGAAATCCCCCATACACATCAATTGCTCATGATTTAAAGTTTCAGCAATCCTAGCCAATTTATCATACATTTCCTTCCTCCCAAGTCTACTATTAGTGGCATAGATATTGATCAACCCCCAACATTGGCTGCTAGATTGGAAGTTAGTAATGATAAAAAAATTTCCTTCCAGACCTCACTACCCTTCATAGAGTTTAGATTCCACATGGTGGCAATGCCCCCTAAAGCTCCATCAACATCCATATGTAAATACCCAGCCCCCAGCCAAATTTAACTAGCTATTTTATCAAAACTAGCACAAGACATTTTAGTCTCCTATATTAAGACATAGTCAACTTTTTCCTAAAAAATACATTGTTTCAGAGCATATTGCTTCTGGGGATTATTTAACCCCCTCATATTCCAAGAAAGGAATTTCATTTCTTACCTCTAGTAATTGTCTGTAGTGTAAGTTGGTTACCACTAGCCACATCACTAGCTATTTTCTTTTTCCTAGTTGCTCTGCTAGACGGTCTTCCAACTGTCCTAGAGGTACCAACATCTAGTTCCCACCCCCCCCCCCCCCCCCTTCTTCTTGTGGACTTCCCATTCCCTGTTATCCTCCTCCTGTGGTGAGGTAGTGATAAGCTCCTTTTCCACCTTCTTAATACTTTCCATTACTCTTGCAACAATCTCTACTATAGAGGCTTTAACCATCCTCAAAGGGGTACATACTTTTACCATAGTGTAATAGCCTATAGACAAAATTTCCTACTAGATGTTATCCTTCTGGGTTATTGGGGAACCTGGGAGAGGGTGGGTCACATCTATTTTACCTTCCTCCAGTAACACACCATCCATAGGCCCATCCTTAGGTGAGCACAATAGTTCCTCTAAATCCCTTTTGAAAGGGTATTCCTTTGAATTCATCTTGTCCTCCAAAACTACTCCCCCCCCCAGGTCCAAGTTTTCTTCTAGAGTGGGAAGCACAGTGGGAGTAGCCCTAGGAGGAGTCTCTGCCACCTTTTCAAAAATCTCTGAAGGTTTACCCAAGGACTCAATAACAATTCCTGGAGAGTCCTCTTTATATTTGTCTTTCTGCAGTTGGGCTTTACAATCTACGATACGGTGTCCAAAATGACCACATATTTGGTAGAATAGTCCAACATTCTCATATTCTATAGGCTGAATTTTCTCACCCCATTTAGTCCTCAACGTGACTACAGTGGGGAGTGCTTTATTTAAGGCTACATTTACATAGAACCTTGAATAAACCAGGCGTGTTTTTTGCAAAGTCACTTTATCTGCCATGACAAAATGACCAAAAGAATTCCCGACCCACCTTAAGATCTTATCATTCCAAAATTCAAGGGGGAGACCAAGTAACCTAACCCAAACTGGGGCAAGTTTTTTCAACTCCACACTAGCATCAAAGCTCGGATGCCATTTTGTTAGGGCAAGACAGTGCTTTCCATAATACCAAGTACTAGAGAGAATGGAGTTGAAATCCTCCTCCGTGGTAAATTTGAAACAAAAGAGACCACTAGGCATAGCAAAAACACTTACACTTCCTTTCACCTTCCATTTCTAACTTACCCATTTGTGTACCATCTCAATAGTGGGACAGAATGCAACAAATCTGCCAACAACACAAAGTTTGAGGCCACAGGACACATTTTCCACCACACTATCAGGGAAGGATATCACAGGACCCTCTTGACCATGGGTAATCTTGGGATTCTCCATAGGGAAACTGGCCTTTGAGGTGCTGACCAGCACATTCTTCCACTTTGATAATGATCCATTATCTGACTTTAGGCCACCTTCCAGTGGACAACCAGCAATGCTTTCACTACCCAAAGTAGAAATGTCAGCACAAGTCAACCCGTCAGCCCCAATGGACCCATAGCCATCTTGCAAGTCCTCCAAATCCCTACACATCACAAGCACGAGTTGCAGGTCTAGACACAGTGGCCGATCTGGACGCTTAGGGCTTGCCATCATTCAAAATAAAAAATAAAAAAGAGCAGCAAAATTGCAGAGTGTTCAAAGTTGCAATGATGTTGAAATTATGTAAAAATCATTGCTTTTTATTGTAATTTTTATTGTTAAAAAATACATAAAGTATGGATTTTTTTGGGGCCTAAGTTTTTTCATCTATAAGGTTTTTCCCAAGTATAATATCTTATGTGATCTTTGATGGGTATTTGACTATTCTCTTGCATATGGAATATGAATAATTATTAGCATGGATTTCTATTTTGGGCTATGTGGAAATTGTCATTCTATGGCTATAAGGTTCTTTCATGTCACAGGTTAATCTTGGGGAAAAATGGACCTCACCATTGGATCCAAGATGAACAATAAACAAAAGTTGACAAAACAAATGATCATATATGGAAAAGTTCAAAAAAATGTGTCATTAGAAAAAAAACTGATCCCACTAATCATACAACTATCCAAAGCATCTACAAATAAGAATTTAATATATAGATAAAATACATTTTCATAAAAAAGTAATCTTACAAAAAAAGTAATATTAAATTTGGGGATATTCTTTTGAAGAGATTTTTTTTAAGTATATATAATTTCTTAGGGTTTACTCACCACAAATCTCATGTGCTTGTGTAGGGATTGTCACCTTGAGAAGACTAACACCCTATACAAGTGCAAACCTTAGCTAGGGACACTTGTTAGACCTTTTTTTGCACCTTTTCAATGAGATAATATCAATTGTGAAAAATTAAATATTAAGTGATGTTGGTCTCAGATTGGTTTTGACAATTAAGTGTCAACACACATAAGAAAATTCTAAGGTTGATCCTGAGTATAATATAGATGTCGAGCTACAGTATGTGCTGAGCTAGAAATTTAACAAGCATCAAGTGAACTATAGGTGTCGAGCAAGTTTCAAGTGCCAAGTCACTATAGGTGCTGAGTCACTATAGGTGCCAAGAAAAGTATAGATGCCAAGTGAGACATAGTTACTCTAGTAGCTGAGCAAGATAGAATCCTATATGTGTTGAGCATTTGTATTTAGTAAGTTTTGAGTAACACAGAATCAACAAGTGAGTATGTGCCTTCACAAACTCAGATGTAAACTATTTTTTATAATGTTTATTTTTTGGAATAGATTGTGTAGAGATTTTTCATCAACGTTTCGAATCACACTACGTGATCCATCATCAGGAAGAGAGAGCAAGAGATGCATAATTTGACATCTCTTGCTCTCTCTTCCTGATGATGGATCACGTAGTGTGATTCGAAACGTTAATGAAAAATCTCTACACAATCTATTCCAGAAAATAAACATTATAAATCATGGATTGTGGAAATCTGATTGCATTAACTATTTTTTAGTTGACTCAAGATGAATCTTGAAGGATATAAACGATAAGATCGAATCAATTACATTCCATATGAAATTAGCATGCAACCATTCAAATAAATGGAGAAAGCATGCAACCAATAGAAAAAGTGTAAATATTTGAGTGGGAAAAGATGGATGAATATCGATCATGGATTCATACCTAATCCTAAGTCTCCAAACCTTTAAAAGGAGATCGATACCCCATAATTTATAGTTGAGAAGTTGTATGGAAAAGAGGTCCTATGGGGATGTATGAAAGAATGCTAGTGAAGTGTTGAAGGAAGCAAGAAAGGGGTGTAGGAACTTAGGAAGAGCAGCATTGTAGAATCAAGTTGATCAGAATAGAGTATCATCACTATGAATAGAGAGTTATCAGATCAGGAAGGATCAAATCAGATTGAGCAGAACAAGGATCTAGAATCAACAATTAAAGATTGTAAGTTATCAAGTCAAGACATTCTACTATACATTCTAACTATTGTATTAGGAGAATGAAAATCCTATGATGATAGGTTGGCTTAATAGCTCTATTGTAAATCCTTTACTAGGGTGACATTCCAAGTGAATGTTTGTAAACCCTTTAACCAGGTCACTTTTAATAGGGTGTAAAGAATTTAATAGGGAAGATCATTGACAATGGTCAAACTTTGTAACCTTAACTACTTACATATTGTTGCAGTGATAATTTGTGGGTGTCATCCCCACCCTAGTTTTACCTTCTCATTTTGGAGGGTTTCTAGGTAACCAAAATCTTGTGTTCTCTATTTCATGCATGCCTTTACTTTCATGTTTATTAGAGATGTTAGATGTATGTGATTGATCTCAATTGAAAGTTTTTAGAGGTTAAATTTTTTTATACTTTTGATTCATCCCCCCTCTCAGAAGTAAATCTTCCCACTTGTAAATTCTGACAATTGGCATCAAATCCTAGTTCTCATAAGGTGAAGCCTTATATCTTGGAGAAAAAGATCTAGAAATGAAAGTCCAAGAACTTGGGAAGATCATAGACAACCAAGAAATTGAGATACACCTCATATGCATTCTCTGGAAGAAGCTAGGGAAGAATTGAGGAAATCCTTAAAGACAAGAAGAGAGATTGCCATAGCTGAGAATGATACACAATACAAGGAGATTAACACCTCAAAAGTGTTTGTAAATGGAGATTCCAAAGAGTTTGATGTAGCAACAACAAACGTGATGGAGAAGAATAGAGCTCAAGTAGAAGAGATTAGAACTCTCAAGATTGAACAAGAATCACAAGCCATGATGCTTTGTGAAGTGACTGAACAAAAGAAAAGAGCCATTGACGATAATGCTATGATAGAAGAAGACAAGAGAAATCTTGCAAATAGATTGGAAGAAAAGTCAATTGAACTTGAAATAATTTCCAACATGCAACTAGACACCCTAAGCCAGATGATGAATGCACATCATGAACTAAATGTCAAGGACATTGAGATCTCCACACTAAAGATACAAAATGAACAACTACAAAATGACTTGAAAAGAGAGAAGGAGATTTTAGAAAGCTTCAACAAACCCAATGAAGCCATCAAGTACTTTGAAAAACTACTGAAATCACCAAGAGCCAACAATTATACTTCAAAACAAGGATACACTAGCACTGAAAAAGAAGAATCGTCCAAGATTACAAAAGAAAGAAGTGACAAAGGTATGAACACTAGATCTACTTGTCCTTTTTGTGGTAAAAAAGGACATACCTCTAATTTGTGTAGGAGCAAGAATGCTCATCAACATGACAAACCTAAGAACATGGATCATTGTCATAAGTGCAACAAGCAAGGACATCAACCACATAACTATAGGACTAGTACTATCAGGAGACCAAGATTTGAAGGTCACTACTACAATTGCAATAAGTATGGACATAGAGCTTTTGAGTGTAGATCAAAGCCTATGTGGACAACTAATCAACCAGTAAGAGGAAACAATCATGGATATAACTATAATTGGGACTAGAACACTAGGCATAGCTGTCACTATTGTCAAGAATATGGACACATCCTTGAAAATTGCATAAGAACACATTTTAGTGGAAACTACAGTAGATGGATCAGCCAAACTACATACTTCAGTTGTTTGAAGACTAGTCATATCAGCAAAAATTGTCCAACAAGGTCATAGGCACCCAACTCAAAGTTCAATAAAGGAAAAGAGAAGGTAGCTATTGAGCACATCAAAGGAGAAATGAATAAGGCATAGAAGAAGAAATATGGAAGTAGTACATCCAATGAAGGGATCACTTCACCCAAAAGGTCAAGTGGTCACACTTCATCCAACTAAGCAAAAGAAGGTATGTGGGACTAATATTTAATGTTTTATCATACATCAGTTCTTAGACAAGTAAGAACTGAAAAGGAGAAATCAACATGAATGGAGATTAAAATTTCAAGTTTTCACAAGTGTTTCCAAGTTGCCCTATGGAGTTGAGTAAAGATCTAGTACATGCTAAGTTATCTACCTAAATCAATAGAAGTCAAGTGATTAGTTGTAGCTGAGTTGGTAGTGGATGCCAAGCAAAAGGAAATTTATATTGAAACCAAGTAAGGGAAACTCTAGTATATGTTGAGTGGTGGAAAGACAATGGAATTCGAGTAAATTAGAATTGCTTAAGGAGCTGAGTGGATAGTTGTAAATGCACTAAGTATTAAATGCTATGAAACAAGGGTATGTTCACATTTTGAATCATTTTTCACCATCACGATCAAACAGAAAAAGATGAAGAAGAGTTCAGAATGATTTGCAAGAAGAATTTTGAGCATTTGAGTGGATTTCTATAGAGATTCGGCACAATTTCTTTGAATTTAAAATATTTATACTAGTTTCAAGCTACACAATTTCAAAATTTCTTCGTGTTTAAACCCTAGTTCGAAGAAATGGCCTCTAGTTCTAGGAAACCTTAGGAGAAAGAGCCGTTTGAAGTTCAATTAGTGTCAAATGAAGTTAAGAAACCTAATTTTTGACCTATCCCTGAAGTTTCCTACAAGAACGACCCAACCAAAGCCCTATCCATAATTCCTCCTAAGGTAGTAATGGTGCAAGATGTTAAGAGATTCTATAACTATAAAATAGGAGCCATTGGAGACATGGAAATAAGGGAAGCATATGATAAGTTGTGTGAAAATAGAGTCTTAAAGGAAGAATAAAAAATTGTTGAGAGGAAGGGATTAACCTATGCCCTAGAATTCCCCACTATTTTTAAGACTGAATGGATTAGAATTGTGTTGAGTAGGATTCATAATGGAATTTTATGGTTAGAAGATGGCCCATTCAAAATATCAAGAAGGATTGTTCATAGGGTAACAAGGTATCCAACCCTAGATCGACCCAAAACCCTAACAAGTGACTCCAAAGAAGCCATTGAGAAGAATACAAGAGCCAAATGGAACAAGAGAGGCATGAACATAGATACCATTCAAGATCCTCTTGTTGATTTTGTTGTCAAAGTCATATCCCACAAGTTTTATCAATCTAGCATACTCAATAGTGTTCCATGCATTGTAGTAAGATTCTGGCTAAAAACTCGTTAGAAAGGATCATACCTATGATCTAATTGAGTTGCAACTGCAAAAAATCAATGAAAATATTAGATCTATAAGGAGAACAAAGGGATCCCAATGAAAATTTGGTGCAATTTTGATTTGTATATTTTTCTATATATAGAATGAATTCCCATTTTTTGGAAAGTTTAGATAGAAAGAAAATAGGTCCATTGTAGCCTAGGTGAATGAATATATTGAACAAATGGGGGTAAATTTTGAGACACTTATGACCAATTATTTTGAAGATTTCAAGAATTCAATGGAACAAATATTGAGGATACCTGTTTCATTATTAGATTAGCATAAAAATGACATTTTCTTTCTTGTTGACATTGATTATACCTACATTCAAGCAACCATACCAAGGGTAAGATGTCTTAGAACTCTTGGCTATGAGATAAACATTGATGAGGCATCTAAATCCATAACAACTCTACTAGTAGAGGAAGTAGATAAGAGTGCACCATGTTTTGGCACATATGATGTGGTGAGATCCAAAGTATATATGGAGCTAAAGAGAACTTCTACATTAAAGAAAAAGGACAAACTAGTGAAGAAACTCAAAGCTAAATTTGGAGAAGGGGCAGCTAAGGCAGAGGAACAAGAAGATGAAGTGGAATAGGGGCAAGGGCCACTAGCATTAACCCAAGGCGTGGGTGAAGATGCTGAAAAAGAAGAAGGTGCCTAGCAAGACAAAGAAGCACCCAAAGAATAGACCAAGAAGAGGAAAGCATAGAAATAGCCAATAGCATAGCCTAAGGAGAAAAAGAAGGCTAAGCCAAGCCCAGCCAAACCTGCCATAAGGGCAGATACAAGGACAGCAACTAAGCTGGAAAAAGAATAGGAAAAGAAGAAAGCCACAGAGCAGGAAGGGCCAGCAAAAAAAGAGAGGAGAAAATATGTGACACCTCCAAAGTCAAACAAGGAGAGGATAGAGTCAGATGACAATGAACAATTTAGAGTGGTAAGTCATACCACTAAACCTAACTTAGAAAATGTATGTGACAATATTAGGGATAATGTAGATTTGACTGGATTGGAAACTATTGATTTCAATAAGTTAAGTAGAGAGGAGAAAAACATCGTGGAAGAACCAATCTACACTATGATGGCCAAGTTCAAGAATACTCCACTTGAACTGGATAATACCGTGCCAAAGGAGCTATATACAATTATAGAAAATAAATAGAATTATTACCTAAAAATGGAGAAAGAAATAAGGGAGTCAACTTTGGCTCATCTAATGCCTAACCTCACTAAAGTAAAATAAGAAAGGCAAGCAAGAAACATGTGAGCAAATTTGCACCCAAATATAGAGCCTTCAACATACTTCAAAATAGAATAAAGCATGTTGTAAAGAAGTCCACACAAATGTGGAAATTGATTTATGGGCTGACTATAGTCAAGGAAGGACAAGAAGATCCCTTTGAGGGAAGAAATAATGATGAGAAAGAAGAGGAAAATGAAAAGGAAGAAGGAGAGAAAGAAAAGGAAGAAGTTGTAGTGGAGAAGGAAACATAGAAAGGTGATATGGAAACAACTGAAGAGCAGCAATAAGAATAGAGTGTGCAAGACACACAACTACCACCACCTAATCATCCACATGCAACACCTACATCTGCAAAAATAATTATTGTGAAAGATGTTCCTGACACCTCTGGTTAGAACATTAACCCATTGACTGCAAAGGATCTCAAAAAGATCCTTCACCAAACCACATTACAAGCATAATTGTGTACTAATCCAATATTGGTGAGTGTAGAGGAACTTTAGAAGGTAGTAGCTAAGATAACCAAGGAGAAGGTGAATCCACAAGAACCACCTTGACAAACTCCAATAGCTACAAGTGGATAACCACAAAAGAAACAAGCACACGGTACATTTCCTAAGGTTGATTCCATAGTGATAGTAACTTCAATTGCTGAGAAGCAAGAAAAGGAGAAAACAAGACAAAAGGATACCTCTACTCCTATAGCATAAAGTCAAGGTACACCTCCTCTGATCACTATAATTGATCAAGGAAGAACTAAAGAAGACAAGGAGGAGATCCCTAAGGAGAAGGAACAAGAGGCAATGCAAACATTAGTCAATTTTCCTACTACAAGGAATCCTACTAGAACTACACAATGACCGAGCACTAATGTAGTACCACTACAAATATTAGTATTAGACTTGAGTTCTACCAAGGTAGGAATGGTACTTCATTATGGAGACCTTGCACTTGATGAGGAGATAGTCATACGAAGCTATGACAATAAAAAAATGAACATAGCATAGATCAATGAAGTGGAAGAGGCACTGGAAAAGAAGAAGAAGCAAGAGATACTAAAAAATGAGCATAGGTAAAGGCAAGCACTAATTGAAATCAAAGACATCTTTCTTGATGCATTCAGCTTGCCAGTACCTAAGCCCATCATGGAGAAATTATCCAACACAGTGGACTAGGTACAAAATGAAGACCTAGATACCAATGATAAATTGCTCGAATGGTCTAAGAAGAAATTTCAAATGAAGGTAAATGAGAAAATATCTAGTGATATAGCACTACCTCAAGTTGAACTAGCTAAAAAGGTAGAGAAGGTGAAAGTAGTACTTGAGAACATATTCTTATTGTACTCCAAATTGTGTGATTCTTCATATTTCACACAAGAAATAAGCCAAAGGATATTGAGCTTGAAGAGGAACCTCAAAGTATCTAGCACACAGCTACCAAAGGATCCAGCTCAAAGTGAGAAGCATTTTGCCACTACGCTTCATGCTCAAAAGGAATTAGCTATACTCACAAAAGATGAGGGTAATACCAAGGCCAAGTTGATATAGATATAGTCTACAATAACTCCACACATGGAAGTTTTGCACAAAGAGATGGTCTATGCAGAGAATTTTTTGAAGAAAGATCCCAATCTTTCTACATTGGAAAGCCTGGTACACCTTGTAGAAGAGATAGCCATCCAACATAAAGCACTAGAAATTGCATTAAGCAATTGGGATGCTACTCTTAAGATTATTATGGAGGTAAATAAATATTTTTTGGCTAAGTATTCAATTCAGTCATAGGAACCTTTGACATAAGTGTCAAAAAGGGAGAGAATTATTAAATTGGGGGAGAAATACATTTTGAGCCAGATACCCAAAAGGGGGAGATAGCCAAAGGGGAAGATAATAAAATTTTGAGTTTTCAAGAGAAATAAGGAGATATATCCAAAAGGATACAAAAATTGCAAGGAGATGTGTGAAAGGGGGAGCATACATAGAGTAGAAACAAATCAAACATGGAAAGTAATGAGAAGGTAAAGATAAAGAGTATCAGATTAAACAACATGAGACAAATCCAACATAAGGGATTTTGGATACAAAAATGGCACATCAGCTCAAGGGGAGTTACAATTTTTTAAGGTATATAGTCTTCTACAAAATTTTGAACAAGTTTTGTACATATGTTGAATAAGATGTGTATTATACTCACAAAGATCAAATTCATAATGTTTAGTTAAGTGTTTTTGACACTCATGTCAAAGGGGGAGATTGTTGATCTTAGATTGGTTTTGACAATTGAGTGTCAACACACTTAAGAAATTTCTAAGGTTGATGCCAAGTATAATATAAATGCCGAGCTACAATATGTGTCGAGCCAAAAATTTAATAGTTGTCAAATGAACTTTAGGTGTTAAGAAAGTTTCAAGTGTTGAGTCACTATAGGTGCTGAGCAAAGTATAGATGTCAAGCAAGATAGAGTTACTAAAGGAGCCGAGCAAGAACAAATCATATATGTGTCAAGCATCAGTAATTAGTAAGTGTTGAGTAACACAGAATCAACATATGAGTTTGTGCCTTCACAAACTTAGATGTAAACCATTTTTGAGCTAACTCAAGATGAATCTTGAAGGATCTAAAAGATAAGATTAAATCAATTACATTCCCTATGCAATTAGCATGCAACCAGTCAGAAAAATTGAGAAAGAATGCAACCAATAGGAAAAGTGTAAATATTTGAGTAGGAAAAGATGGATGAATATTGATCATGTATTCATACCTAATCCTAAGTCTCAAAACCTTTAAAAGGAGGTCGATACCCCATAATTTATTGTTGAGAAGTTGTATGGAAAAGAGGTCATATGGGGATGCATGAAAGAATGCTAGTGAAGTGTTGAAGGAAGCAAAAAAGGGGGTGGAAGAACTTAGAGGAAGAGAAGCATTGTAGAATCAAGTTAACCATAATAGAGTAGCAACACTACAAATAGAGAATTATCAAATTAGATTGAGCAGAATAAGGATCTGGAATTAGAAATTGAAGATTGTAAGTTATCAGATCAAGACATTCTACTATACTTTCTAACCATTGTATTAGGAGAATGAAAATCCTATGATGCTAGGTTGGCTTAACAACTATATTGTAAATCCTTTAATAGGGTGACATTCCTAGTAAATATTTGTAAACCCTTTAACCAAGTCACTTTTAATAGGGTGTAAATCATTTAACAGGGTAGGCCTTTCATAGGGTAGACCATTGACAGTGGTCAAACTTTGTAACCGTAATCAGTTACATATTGCTATAGTGATAATTTGTGGGTGTCATCCCCACCCTAGTTTTACCTTGTCGTTTTGGAGGGTTTCTGGGTGACCAAAATCTTGTGTTACCTATTTTCATGCATGTCTTTACTTTCATGTTTATTAGAGATGTTAGATTCATGTGATTGATCTCAATTAAAAGTTTTTAGAGGTTAAAGTGTTTTTACTTCTAATTCACCCACCCTCTCAGAAGTAAATCTTCCCACTTGTAAATTCAAACAAATGCCATTTCATAGCTTAAATTTATCACCTTTAAATTTGAACATTTTTAGTGTTTCCTAGTTCTATATAGGGGCACTAACACTATGCCACCATTGCCAATGGGATGTTAGTTACTCCACTTGGGGGTCATGCACAAGTTTTCCATATAGCAAAAATGGACCTTTTTCTAAGTAAACCTAACATTCACCCAATTTATATTATATTTTCAACTTCTATTCATTAGAAAGATAGTTTTGATTTATACAATATTAAAGTAAAATAAAAATTCAAATAGCCATTGGGGAGCATGTTCAATGTACTATACAATAATGCTATTATTTTGTACATTGATATACCTAAAGATTTTTTTTCTTCTTTGAACACTTGTAGATGCCTAAGATTGAGGATGTGATTGTGTGAGAGTCCAAATGATTCAAGAGGAGAAAACTTGAGACAATGCATTTTTTCAGGTGTTATTCATCATGAAACTTGTGTGTATCTTGCTTATCCCCACATTGAGTTTGGGTGCACTTTTTTCTCACCTTATTGCTTGGAAAGGGAGTTTATTCATCTTCATCACCTCTTCTACTATGCCAAGGACTTGTCTAGAATTTTTTTTACAAGGTTTGCTCATTGGAGATCACACTTTTTTATATCTTGGGAAGCATCTATATGGTGATTTTTGGAAATTTATAATGGGGATGCATTTTTTTTTACATGCAAATTTGGTGCCTTAGATTGCAACTCAATGCGCATGAGATCCATGAGTTTTTGGACTCGCCTAGTTTCTTCATGCCTGCGCCAATCCTGTACCTATAATTTTTTAAAATTTTTTTTTTAAAAAGGCTTGGTATTAATGGTGCTACTTGTTGGGTTTCCCATCCTTCTGGTGTGACTGTTCGGCTTTATGTTGAGAGGTGCTTTATTTTTCCTTTGAGGTGTATATCACATGATTTTTTCCTCCCTCATGCATGTGGTGGTTGCAATATATTATGCTCATTGCATTTTTTATGACATCCTTGTCTAGTCACACCATTTTAAGTCTCACTTTTTGAGATCATGCACTCCATGTGTATAGTGAAAAATAGACACATTTTTCATTGATTAGCGTTGATCATGTTGTTTTTTCCAATGATTATGCTTTGCTATGGAGACCTCCTATGATCTCACCTCCTCATTCAGTGTGCTTTTTTCATAAATCAAGGTGTTGTTTGTGCATCAAAAGGTGGAGGCATTGTTTTTAAGGAGGTTAAATGCCACAGATCATGGGTTTGGGAATTCTACATGTCAATAGCATGAACTTGAACTAGAGAAAATGCTAATACTCCAGGAGAGCTGCATGGATATGGTGGGGTTGTTCGTGATCTATGTCCCAGTAGATAATTGTGGCCATGATTTTTGTTTGTGCCTTGGTCTCCACTATGAATATTGGTTCCATTCATGCTTGTTTCAATCACTTGTTTTCAAATTGGATTTTTCCATGCATGTTTCTCAGTTGGCCATCCCTATGCCTATGTCTATGCTGAATTATTTTTTTTACTCTTGAAAAACTTTGGGATCTGCCATGTGGTGCCTCATTGGCCACAATGAATCCTTTTCTTTTTCCTTTTACCTCTGTACTACCACCTCATGTCAAGAAGTTTCAATTCTTCTTTCAACAAGACTTCTAATTTTGTTGGGCTCAATTCTCTACTACCTACATCAAGTTTGTGGATTCAACTTCTTTGATTGGTAAAAAAATTTGGCACCTCTTGTGTCCTCTTTTTTTCCATTATTAGTGCTTGATCTTCATTGGTAAAATTATTTTTTGAGATTATATTTTGGAGGTATTCATTTTTTACACATGGAATTTTTTGCCACGGGCTTTGTTTCCAGCACCAACAAGTTTATTCCTAGCAAAGGACAATATTCCAACATGTTTGATTTTTTTCCACATGTAAATGATGTGGCCACTAGTTTTTTATTCGGCACTTGCCTTTTGTCTGACATAGTGGTTTCCTTTGTAGACCCCTCTTCAGATGCATTTTTGATTTGGTAGCCCGACTTCAAACATCCATAACTTGGTCATACAAACTCCAAATTAGGTGTAATTTTTTTTGATTTTGGGTAATTTTTTTTGAATTTTTCAGTGGTATAGTTTGTTTCTAGTTTTGGTGCATGTATTGGTCAAAAATCACAGTTTTTGTCGACTGTACTTGTCTAATCTCACTTTTTGCAACTTCAAAGGCATCGTACGGGCTCATTTGGACTCCTTTTCAGGTTCTATTTTTTTTGAAAGTGTATATTTTTTCGTCTAGTTTTCAGATCTGCATTCAAATTGTAGTCTTATTTGGGCAAAAGTATCACTTTCAGAGATAGGCCTTGTTTTGCATTGTATTGCTTCACAATTGATGTAATTTTGAGCTACATTGTAATAGTCAAGATTTATACTCTATACAGAGGTTGTAATCAAAAAAATCAAAAATTCCACTTTGTCTATTTTGGCAAGTGGACCATTGTAAATGCACTATATATAAAGTGCCAAAATCATTTATTTGGGAGGGGGGGGGAGTTTTTGATTGAGTGAAAAGGGGGTGTGTGTACTGTATACTGTGTCTCCTTTATCTTGTGTTCTTGCATTATGGGTTCTTTTTCAAAGTTAACTCTACATAATTATTCTACTTGGAAAGAAAATATTAAAGAGCCATTGGTAGAAAAAGGTTTATGGCATTATGTCACTAGTGCAGCCAAGAAACCTCTTGCTAATGTTGATGAAGCCTATAAAGAATATTGGGAATCCAAACAAGAGATGGCCTTAGGAGCCTTGTTGAAAAATATCTCTGATCCTGTCAAATTTCACATTAGGAAGCTTATAAATCCAATAGATGTTTGGAATAAACTAGAAGCTTTGTATGGGATAGTAGATGAAGACATGTCTTACATAATAGAGGATAAACTTCTCAAGTTGGATCCTAGAAATTTTGACACAATTAAAGACTATCTTACCCACGTAGAAATGTATAGGACACAGTTGAATGATTGTGGTGAACCCATTCAGGATGGAAAGATGATCAAACACATCATGACTCATCTTCCACTTGAATATGCTCCTTTTGTTTCTAGCTTTAATACACACAAATTAACAATGGGTAGTGCCTATGTTAAGCCTTCATTTGAGAAATTCTTAGAAATGTTGATCTTAGAACATGACAATCTAGTGGGTATGGTAATTCTCAAGTCTTCCAAAACTAAAGCCTTGGTAGCAAATGAAGGTAATTCAAGTGCAAACAACTCAAACAAGAAGCAGAAGCAATGGAAGACCAAACCACAAGATGACACACAATAGTCCTCCTCTAAACAACAATCTTCCACAAATCAATCTTCTTCTACTCAACATTTTTCTTCACAACAAGGAAAATATTCTTCCAAGAACAATCAAAAGGGGAACAATTCCAACAAGAAGGAGAAGAAAACATGTTCCTATTATAAGAGGAATAGACATGAAGAACATGAGTGAAAAGATAAGAAGATGGATGAATTGGTTAACATTATGAGGAAACACAAAATTGATGTTCCTAATGCATACAAAGACAAGGGTTCTTCAACCACTTCAAAGGGCAAGGGCCAAGCTTTAGTTGCAAGTACAAACAATCCAAAGGAATGGGTTCTAGATTCAGGAGCATCTCATCACATAGGTGCTTCAAGGAAGCAATTTTCCTCTTTAAAAACTTCAAATGTACCTTACATCTATGTGGGCAATGATACTCAAATTGAAGTAGAAGGTAAAGGGAATGTTGAGTTAGAGAATGGAATCTTCAAGGATGTACTTCATGTTCCTAGCCTTAGCACCAACCTTCTCTCCATCTATCAAATCACTCACTATGGATGTGGCAACAAAGTAGAGTTGCTCCCCGACATAGTAGTGGTGAAGAATCTCAAAGATGATTCAATGGTGGCATTTGGAAAGGAAAACCATGAGACTAGACTTTATTCTTTCTCACATTTTGTGCCTAAGTCCATGTCTCTTGCCTTGTTGACTCATTCAAACATTCAAATTAAACTATGGCATGAAAGATTTGGACACCTTAATTATCGCTACCTTCAGCAATTAATCAGCAAGGAAATGGTCATTGGTCTACCTCAAGTCCAATTTTCAAAGGGAGTTTGTCCAGGTTGTGAAGCAAGTAAACATCTTGAAGAGAAATATGACATAGTGATGTAGCTGGCCCCTTTCCAGTACCTTCTTTTGGTAAGGCTTGCTATGTTCTCACATTTATTGATGACTTTTCAAGGTACCTTGGTCATAAGAGTGAAGTATTTGACAACTTTATCACATTCAAAGCTCAAGTTGAGAAGAAATCTGGGAAAGCCATCAAGATACTAAGGATAGATAATGGCAAAGAATATGTGAACTCTAGACTTATAGACTATTGCACACATGAGGGGATAGATCTTCAACATTCAGTTGCATACACGCCACAATAGAATGGTGTAGCTGAAAGAAAGAACAGAACCCTTAAGGAAATGACTACTGGCATGCTTCAACACAAGTCTCTTGATCAAGTGTTTTGGGTTGAAGCCATGTGTTGTGCCAACTATATTCAAAACTGAAGTCTACATAAGGCCTTACATGGAATAACTCCTTTTGAGGCATGGTGTGAAAGGAAACCAAGTGTTAAGCACTTTAAAGTTTTTGGTTCTCTAGCATGGGCAAGGATACCTCCACAAAAGCATAAGGCATTAGAACCACAAAGAAAACCATGCATATTTGTTGGACATCCTAATCATCTCAAGGCATATAAATTAATGGATCCAGAGACTCACAAAATATTCTATGAGAGGAGTGTTCATTTTGAAGAGACATGTCCAAGTTTGGCCTCTTCAACTCCTCCTTCTTCCTCCTATGTGGATAGTGATCATAGTGATGAAAGTGACTTGAAAGATGAAATTCCTTCAACCTTGACTCACAGGACACCACCTTCACAGGGTCAACAAATAGTTGAGGAAATTCCTTCATCTTCTTCAACTAAACCTTGTTGGGCACAACAAACTCTTGATCCAACAAGTTCATTGGTGGGAAATCCTTCTGACACTCAGAGGACTAGGTCACAACACAAGTCATTTCCACATGCATACGTAGCCATTTCTTCAGATCCACAGTCTTTTAAGGAAGCATCAAGAATTCTAGAATGGGATAAAGCTATGGAGGAAGAATACAATTCTTTGATGAAAAATAACACATGGGACTTAGTCCCCCTTCCTAAGGGAAGAAAAATGGTTTGATGCAAGTGGATCTATCGAACCAAATTTGCAGCGGATGAAGTATTGATAAACATAAGGCTAGACTAGTTGCCAAAGGTTTCTTGCAAGTTCCAGGTATTGATGATATAGAGACTTTTGCACCAGTTGCCAAGATGAACTCCATTCGCTTGACACTAGCCATTGTTGCAACTCAAGGATGGGTTGTACACCAGATGAATGTTAAGAGCACATTTTTGAATGGTGACCTTCATGAGGAAATTTAAATGGAGCAGCCACAAGGGTTCGTACAGGATTCTACTATGGTTTGTAGATTAAAGAAGTCTATTTATGGTTTAAAGTAGGCTCCTCGAGCTTAGTATGCCAAAATGGATTCATTTCTCCTCTCAACAGGTTTCACAAGATTTCATTCTGACTCAAATATTTACATTCTTTAGCAAGATGAATCTCACTTGATCTTAGTGCTTTATGTCGATGACTTGATCATTACAGGGAGTACTACATCCATCATAGCCAGTGTCAAGACCTCTCTTCAAGATAGATTTGCCATGATAGACTTGGGTTTGCTACACTACTTCCTTGCCATTGAGATCATACCGTCTTCAATAGGGATTTCACTTTCACAACCCAAGTATGCTCTTGACTTGCTTTCTCGATTTCACATGAGTGACCGTAAACCTGCTCCTACTCCCTTCCTATCAGGGGTCAAGCTAGAGGCTAAGTGCACAACTCCACTTTTTGATACGACATTATATAGACAATTAGTTGGGAGCCTTATCTACTTGACACACACACGACCTGATATTGCCTTTGCAGTTGGTATGGTTTCACACTTTATGCAAGAACCTCATGAGCTTCATTGGAAGGATGCCAAATGAATTTTGCACTATATCAAGGGTACACATACACATGGAATTCATTATTTAGCAAGTATAGGGCTTTAGTTTATTGGATACATAGATTCAAACTATGCATGAGACTTAGATTCTTAGAAGTCTACTTCAGGGTACACATTTCACCTTGGTTTCGGCCCTATTTGTTGGCAAAGTAAGAAGCAGAACAATGTTGCTCTTTCTCCTACAGAGGCTGAGTATCGAGGGGCTATCAATATAGCTATAGAGGCTCTTTGGTTATAGCACATCCTGGAGGAGTTTGGATTTGATCTACCTAAGCTGACAGTTCTTCATTGTGACAATCAAAGTGCCATTAAAATATCTAAGCATCCAATTCAGCATCAACGAACAAAGCACATTGAGGTTCATATGCACTATATCAGAGAGCTTATACATGGGCAGATCATTGCACTTCAGTACAATCCTATAGTAGAGCAAGTCACTAATATTTTCACCAAACCCTTCACCGAGGTCAAGTATACTCATTTACAAGATCTCTTGGGGGTTCGAGATATTACAGATAGGGAAGTCCCTTGACTTCTCTCTTCTTCTTCTTATGGGAGGGATTTTTTCCTCTTATGAGGTCTTCTTCTCTCTTCTTCTGTATTGTACTTATCTCTCTTTTTGGAGGAGGGTTTTTCCCATGTGGTTTTCCCTCTTTCTCCACTTTATGAGAGATTGCATTGCATCATTTTAGCATTGCTTTTGTACATGGGTACCTAACATGGCCTAGTAGCCGGGACCCATTATGCATTAGTGAGCTTAAGTGCATTCCCCTAAGTTGCACTTAAGGGGGGGTGTTGGTGTAAATAGGTATTTACTATTTACGTTTTACTTAAGTTTACTTAGGTTAGTACTCTATTTTATTATTTTGCATTATTTTATTATTTCTCTTTATGAGACACTTAGGAGTTTGTGCATCTTCTACAGTTGTCATGTAGACAACATAGAAGTACGCAACTCTAATTATGCACATGGTGTCTACACCATAGGAGTTTGCATCATTCACTGAGTTGTCATGTAGACAACACAGTTTTTTGCACTCCTAATTTTGCATAGGTTGTCTACAACACTAATGTGCGTGTTTCAGCTTTGTAGGCTTATCCTCACATCATTGCACTTACTTTCGTGCATAATGGAGGAAAACCCATATCTGGTGGACATGTGCCTAGTTTTTGGACTTATCATTATGTTGATTCTGAGGCATTCTAGATGCATCTCAAAGGCCTTTATATTGAGGCATTCCTAGTGTACTTGTACATAGAATTGAATACTATACAGTTATTCTAATCATACTCTAGTCTAATTTGTGCTTGTGTTTTGAGTTCCTTGGTCTTGGGTAAATTATGCCCTAAGGTAGATTCTTACACTTATTATACATGCACTACTCTAATAAAGTGGCATGGGGGGTTGATATTTTTGCCTTTGTTTTCCATCATCCTTTGTCTAGTGAGTGTCCCTTCTAAGAAATTAGCCTCATGATGTGTCTGAGATTGATCACCTTAGTATACATATATGTATTATTTTGTGCATATTTATCATGGTTCCTTGACATGAAGTTCTTTTGGCTCACTTTTTCAGTTGCATGTCACTTCACCCTTGTCTACATTAGGGGGGTTCTTCTATTGTTTCACATGCTTCCTTGGTTTGATTTATTAGATCTTCAGACTTTGGTGTTTCATGATATTTGTATCTTCAAGTTTCAATTGTTTTCCTTTGTGTACATCCTAGTTCAATGTAGATTACAATCTTCTCTACCTGATCAAGTTCTATTTTAGTGGAGGTTCTTCAGATCAACGATTACTTTTGACAGAGCTTTGTAGCTTCTACACACTTTAGTGGTGTTCTTAATGATCATCTTTTGTTTCTATCTTCTAGGACATTCCCTAGTTTGGAGGCTTCTTCACTCATTCACTAGTTTTTTCAACATTGTTTCCATCTCTTTTTGTAGTAGGGTTTTTTCCATGTGCTTTTCTCTATTTCTCCTCTTTTCAAAGATTTGGTTGTGCTTGCATACCTGATTAGGCTTTGTTGTTGGGACCCATATCTACTTTCTGTAGTATATTCTAGGTTTTTAGCTACTCCTTAAGTTATAAACTTAAGGGGGGTTTTAGAGTAATTAGATATTTCCTAATTAACTCTAGTCTTCTTAAGCTAAACTTTAGGCATCTAATAATTAATTTTTTTATTAATTATTATGATACAACCTAGGTTAGACCTTTTTAGGGTTTTTTTTCCTCAATAAGGATGATTTTTGTTTGTAAAAATTTGTTGAGAATCGAGATTAATTCACTTTTGATTATAGGAATCTTTCTTTTTTCTCATCAATAATGTCTTATATGTGGAATTGGGAATTCCATCCTCCATAACTTTTGCTTCTATTTCTCTATGACAGGTGTTTGCATGTAGGTGATTCTTGGGAGCTATGGTGTTTTTCTTTCATCAATTTCAACACATACCATATCTCATGAGTTTGTGTCTTTAATGCTCCATCCTAATGTAAGTCAACAAAGTAAAGGAATGAATTTTTTTTCCTCATAGTTAATATAGAAAGCTTCAAAAATATTATATTTTATAATATCGTTCATCTAGTTTTAAGTATATAAAAGAGTAGTATGAGACCACATGTAATTTTTTCAAAAAAAAAAAAAAAAGTAATTGTGGTACAAAAAATTTTCACATACCTTACCCCATGTGTGATTTAAACTTGTGACATCTCTTTGAAGAGAAAAATTCTCCACTATTCAACTAAATTGGGAGAAGTATTATACGAGTTACTATAAAATGAAAAGTAGTCTAGATAAGAAATAGATAGAAATATTTAGATAGAATATTGGGAGATAGAAACCATAAAAAGAGGAATAGGTTGACAAGTGTTATCTTTGTATATTAAAATTTGTAGAAACATAATGACATTAAACATCATAGCCTATGTTTGGAATATAAAGACATTCCAATCAATTATATTTATATTCTAAAAGTTGAATATCTATTTTTAATTTATTTTTTGAAGAGGAATGAATTGCAAAGATAATAGACCACTTGATCAAAATCCATAGAAGAAAAACCATGACCAACAAAGACATAGAGGACAATCAAACATAAGACTTAAAATGCTTTGTTTGGTTCCTATGAGGTTATTCATTTATTTTTGTCAAATGTGGAGATTGAAAAGGAAAAAGGTTACATAGGTTGAATAAAAAAGATACACAAATCTTAAATGTAATTTGTAGTCTAAGTGATGAAGGAGAGAAACGTGTTGTTTGAGACTATGAATAGTGTACAACATAGGAAGAAGAATATTTATTATTGAACCATGATGTTGTGTAATGGGACAAAGTATGGATTTTGAATGCCTTATCACATAGAAACATGTTCTTGGCCTTTAAGGTGGTTTTTAAATACTCCCAAAGTTGTATTCAAAATTAGAATTTTTTTGTGTCATTGAATTCAATGGTGCAATCAAAATTAGGTCAAGATCTACTTTAATATTTATATGGATTAAGAATTTTCAATAAAAGAAGAGTATAAAAATATAACCAAGATATCTATCATAAAGCTTTAGTGAAATGAAAGCCAATCTAGATTATCATGAGGCTTCTATTTATGAAAACAACAACAAACCGCTACCTTTTGGAAAAATTTAGATACATCTAGAATCTAAAAAATGAAGATCTCTCACAAACTTGTTGTTTGTGTCAAACATTAATTTACTCTTAGAAGCCATAAAAAAGAGAAAGATAGATTGCATTATGACACTACAACTTTTATACTAGATTAGATTTTACAATAATCAAGATTTAATTGTCATAATAGCAACCACAATACCACTCTTAATCCAAATGATAGGATCAACAATATTACTTCTCATTAATCAAAAAATATAATATAATGCAAAAATTTTAAGTGAGTAGAATAGAAAAATAAAGTAGAATTAGGTAACTCCATTTTAAAAATTGGAACGCCAGATGGTGGAGTATGAAAACAAAACACTGCACACCCCATTAATAGACAAAAAGAGTCTATCTAAGAAAATTAAGTTATGGGTAGGAAAATTTATAAGTCAAATTTTATAAAAGTAAATCTATTAACCATAAATAGTGAGCATAAGCATTTTCCTTTTATTGTTTCATTATTTGTTTAATAGCTTTCTTTATCCATTTATTCCATATGGACTTGTGTTGATGCAAAGTAATCTAATAGTATTTGAGCTATAAAAAAATTTATATATTTCTTTTTGTTTCTAATTTCCTATCTCTTTTTAAATTAAGTTATAATAAATTTGATCCTTATTCTTGTTGTTTTATTTGTTTTCATTATTTTGTTAATATTTATCTTATTCCTTGTTTATTGTTCTTGTCTATTTGACCTTTCACAAATAATTATTTTTCTTATAGCTAAAACACTTTCTATTTGCACATATAATAGTTCTTAAATTCTCATGTTAAGAAAAATTATAGAAACTATCATTCAAGTCAATAAATATGTTTTCTTTTTTTACTACGATGCTTGTATCTTTTTATGGTATACATTTTATTTCCATTTTACTTTGACATGTGATAGTATTAAAAAAATTACTTCTTGTACCATTATAATCATGTATGCATTATACAATCACAACTTGCAAGACTATATTTGGTGTAATGCCGCCTTTCTTTTTCTTGTGCACTTTTCCTCATAATAATTACAAGTATTTGGCACCTTGTTTATGCATATTTTACACATAATCATATAAATATAAAATCTATTGAAATGGATGAAAGATCAACCCCGAAACTCCCAAGAATCACCTGCATGAAAAAACCTATTATAGAAAGAGAAGCAAAAGCTATAAAGGCTGAAATTCCTAGATCCATAGATAAGACATTTTTGACGAGCAAAAAGAGAAAATGATATTATCAAAATTGAATGATTAAATTACAAATAGATCAATCCTTATAAAAGGAGATCAAAACCTTAATAAGTAAAACAACCAAGGTTGCATGATAATAATTAATACAAGAATTAATTATTATATGCCCAAAGTTTAGCTTAAGTAAACTAGAGATAATAAGTGACTTAATAATTAAATCAATATGATTTAATTAATAAGAAAATAATTTATTACTCTAACAACCCCCCTTAAGATAAACTTATGAAGTAGCTAAAAACCTAGAAATTACTACTGAAAGTAAATTTGGGTCCTAATAATAAGGCCTAACGAAGTATCCAAGCCCAACTAAACCTCTGAAAATAGGAGAAATAGAGAAAACCACATGGAAAAAACCCTACACCAAAAAGAGATGGAAATAATGCTAAAAAGAACTAGTGAAAGACCAAAGAAGCCTCTAGACTACAAAATGTCCTAGAAGATAAGAACTAAAGAATGAAGAACAACACTAACGCATGAAGCTATAAACACTGCCAAACTATTGATCTAAAGAACCTCCATTGTATAGAACATGACTAGGTAGAGAAGACTAAGTCTGAAGAGATGATCAATCAAAGATGGAGGTATCTTCATGGCCTCCAAAAATAGGAATGAAAGAATTTTTATATGTCAAATGATCCATCTCATAGAAATACATAGGTATCTAGCCACTGCAATCACCTAGTATATATGATCAAATATTGAATACATAGCTCATGCTATCGAACCAAGAAAATAATAGAACCATCATAACCCCCCTATAATATTGAGAGGTAAGACATGAACACTAAAATATAAATGCAATATCTTCTACAAAAGGAAGAACCAGGAACATTGAGAGTGCAAAAGAAGTACAAACACCTATAATGACACATGTCATTGACACACCATGAGGCTAATATTGTGGAAGGGACACTAACTTGAAAAAAGAATGAATATGGCCAACATGAAAGCCCCCAAGGCACTTTATAATGTAGTGTGAGTACAATAATATACAAAGATGTGAAAGAACTCAAAATGCAATAGAGTGGCACTTTATCTTAGTATGTTTGCAAAATTCCACAATAGGATGTCAACAAAGATCAAAAGAGACATAAGGATAATAAAATAGATATCAAAACCCATGAAAAATCATCTAAAACAACAAATCAATCTTTGGACCTAAAACAACCAAGATATCCACCAGAATGCAAAAAAACAAAAAATTAAATGGGATGTGCCTAGAACAAAATCTGGAAAAAGAATGTCTCAAGATATGTCTTCTAGAGTGTAAAATAGAACTTCCAAATTTTATTGCATAAAATAGAAACCAATCAGTATCAAATTTATAAATAAACTACACCATTGAAATGGGCTTGGAACTAGCTTTTTAGCGATATCTTGTTTGTAGAAAATGGAGTCTAGATGAGCAAGTTATGACCAAAAAACCACAAGTAGGTCAAAAAAGTGCTAGAAGGACAAAAAATCATTTCCTTGGGATCTATGCTAGAATGTATCAAAAAAGTGTACAAATAGTACCATAAATTACCTCAAGATTCATGCCAAACTATATTGATTTTTGTGCAAAAGTGCATCTGTTTGTGTACCAAAAATCTTCATTTACACACAAAAAATCTTGATTTGTGTGTGCCAAAAATCTTGATTTGCATGCCAAAATATGGATTTGTGTGCTAAAAGTCTCAATTTTTTGTGTTGAAAATCTTGATTTATGTGCCAAAATCTCAATTTTTGAGAAAAAATCTAGCTTTTAGTGCCAAAAATCTTGATTTTCGAGCCAAAAATTTGTGGTATTCACAAAATTTCTACCTCGGGAAACATGCCCAATTTGGGAGCAATATTTTTGCCTCAAATTTCAACTATGTCCAAGTTAGACAAATTTTATATTAAAATAGGGATTTTTTGGGCTCTTTAAGCTCAACAATGATGTCTGTTTGGGATCAAAGTGACCTGAAAATTAGTAATCACCTAGATTGAATACAAAATAACCTTGAAAAATGAAACCCTTTGGAAAAAAAATATAGATTTGAAAGGCAAGCCAAACCTCTCATAAATAGAACAAGGGCATAGAGATTATGAGCTTTGATACCATGTTGAAGTTGATGAAAGATCAACCCCAAAATTCTCAAGAATCACTTGCATGCAAACACATGTCATAGAAAGAGAGAAGCAAAAGCTATGGAGGCTAGAATTCCCAGATCCACAAATGAGACATTCTTGATGAGAAAAAAGAGAAATTTCTATTACCAAAAGTGAATGAATAAATTACAAAGAGTTCAATCTTTATAAAAGGAGATTAAAACCCTAATAGGTAAAACAACGTAGGTTGCATGATAATAATTAATAAAAGAAATAATTATTATATGCCCAAAGTTTAGTTTAAGTAAACGTGGGATAATAAGTGACTTAATAATTAAATCAATATGATTTAATAAATAAGAAGATAATTTATTACTCTGACAATATCCACTTCACAAATTTGTTATTTAATTTTTACATGAGCATATTTTACACAAAATATTACAGGGCTATCTCACATTAATGCCCTAAATCCTTTATGTTAATTATTTCATAATTATATCTTACAAAATATTTATCACTCTAATCAAGCACAATAATATTTGCCACATTATTTTATACCTTCTATACTCTCACACGAGGGGGAATCTTGTGATTATTTTTGTTCCTAGAACCATATGTAATTTCATTTTTATATTATTTCATTCACACATTATGATCTATATATTGCCGAATGTGCCTATTTTTTTCCTTTTCTTCCCTCAAATTGAATCCACTATGAGGTGTGTGTGTGTGTGTGTGTGTGTGTGTGTGTGTGTGTGTGTGTGTGTGTGTGTGTGTGTGTGTAAAAACACACATTCCTATTTGAGTACATCATCGGGACAGGTACATCACATCCTCTTGATTGCCCCAATTTTTTTTTGTATATATATACACATACATATTATTCATGTACATACATACATACATACATACATTCTTTCAAAAACTAAAGCTAGAACAATCACTATGTTGGTATTGATGCCAAACCTACCAAAGAGACATTTACTAATAGTAGAGAGTGCCATATCTATTGATTGATGAAGAGAATTTGAAAAGAGAGATAAATAGATGAACTAGTGAAGTTGTTGAGTAAAAAAGATAAAGTATGTTGGAATTACAATGAGCACTTGATCAGTTAGTCTTTGGCAAGATAATGTGTTGTTTAAATCATTAAATGAAGGGAAGAAGATAGTTGTGTTGATGCTTAGAAGAAAAGGAAAGTAATTGAGTAAAACACTAGAAGCTTGACTAAGTGATAGGTTCAAAAGGTCAATGAAGGAGTTGAATCATAAGATTAAGGAACTTAAGAGTTAGTTTAATAAACAAGATTAGTCAAGTGATATTTATGGCTAAGAAAGTTGAAGAAGAAAAGTATAGTTATGACAAGTGTAGTGAAGACAAAGAAAGCTAGTGAAAACTTAGTGAGACAAAATAGTAAAGGCTGAGATACATAGTCTTCATTGAGTAGAAGAACACAATAATGAGTGTCAAATTTTTTTTTTTGTGAAAGAATCAAGTTTGAGGGTGACATAGTTAAATTTTTGGATTAGTCAAAACACATAGATGATAAGGATTGATGAGTTGGCATTTTTAATGCATGAATTGAGCTTTTTATATGATTGAAGGAAATGATTTAAAGAGAATTTTCTAGAAGTGTCAAGAAAAGAGTAGAAGGAAAAAATGATGGATAGGTTTGTTGAATCTAAACAAACCCTAAGATATACAATGATGTTTAAGTGGAAAAAGATCAAAGATATCTATTTAAGGAGGCATAAGAGATTTTTTCTATACTTAGTTCATTGTTGATTGACAGATTTGTGAAGAACCTCTCAAGAATAGAGTAGCAAAAGAAAGGTGAGAACATTAGTGAAATGTGATTTCTTTAAGGGTTTCCAAGAAGATCAAAGATGGAGATGTTAATGAAGTCCAATCAATAAACCAAAAAATGGGCCAAATGGAGATCTAAATTTACAAAGTAGGTTGTATCTAAAAAAATCAAACATGTTGTTACTTTCCAACCATTGTGATAGTGAAAATCCTTTAATCAAGGTGATAACTAATAGGGTAATTAAATCCTTTAATAGGGTCACATCTAACAGGGTGATAAAATCCATTAATAGGATCATACCTAATAGTGTGCTTTGTAACCTTTAATAGGGTTGACTCTTAACCAAGCTCACTTTAGAAGAGTGAAAATGGGTAGCATGTTACTTGGTGGTTTTTTCCAAATTGGGTTTCCACATTAAATTTTGGTGTCAAACATGTGTGAATGTTATATGTGTGATGGATGCTATTTACTATAGTTTTATTTACTCTTGGTCAACATATACACAATAGAGAGCCAAGTGATAAATGAATATATGTTAAGTTTCTAATCAGATGCTATATAGACTGAGTGATTTTATGAGTTTTTAAAAGTTGTTTGGAGTTTGTAAAATTTGAATTGTTATATCTAAAACCTAGGATAAATTATTCACCCCCCTTAGTTATTCTAAATATTCTAACAATTAGTATCAAAACATAGGTGCTTATAAGGAAATTTTCAAGGTACTTAAGCTAAAAATCAAAATGTACAAGAAAAAGTTACCTAAGCTAAACAAGGATAACTTCCCAACATGGAAACAACTAATGAAATTACATCTATCTAGAGTTGGATATTATGAATTTTACTATCTAGAAAATGAATATATTAAAGTTCCCAGGCCCCGTGAGTGATGAACAAATGAAGGAGAAGGAGGAGTATAATCAAATGATGATAGATCTAGCATCTTCCCCAAGTTATGTTGAATTTGAAAATGTGAAGGAATATACTACCACAAAGAAAATGTAGGACAAGTTGGATCAAAACAACAAAGGAGACAAAAATGTGTTAAGGGCTAAAGCAAAAAGCTTGAGAGTAAAATTTGATGACATGAGAATGAAAGAAGGTGAGATTGTTGCACAATATTATGGCTGAATCAAAGAGGTTGTGAATGCTATAAGAGAGGTTGGAGGAGTCATATCTAATAAGACTATGATAAGTAAGGTACTAAGAAATTTACTTCCAATCTATGGAATTAGAATATTTGTAATTGAAGAATTGAGATGTATGCCTGGTAATGATATGACCACGAATAATTTGATTAGTAGACTCATTGTATTTGAATTGTCAAAGTTTGATAATTAACACCATCTAGTGTTGAATGTGCTTTCAAGTCTCAACTAACCATTGATGGATCTGAAAGAAAGAAGAATAATAAGAATATGGATAGTGATAATGAGTCAGATGATGGCCTTGATGAGTTAGAAGCACTATTAGCAAGAAGGATACCAATAGGAAAATGAAAATACAAAGGTAAAATCCTACTATGTGTTTTACATGTAAGAAAGTTGGTCATATTGTTGCAAGATATCTTGACAAAGATGAGAAGGAAGAAAGGAAGGACACCATATATCAATGAAGAAGAGATAACAAAGACATTAAAGGTAAC
Source organism: Cupressus sempervirens (assembly GCA_028749045.1). Taxonomy (NCBI): domain Eukaryota; kingdom Viridiplantae; phylum Streptophyta; class Pinopsida; order Cupressales; family Cupressaceae; genus Cupressus; species Cupressus sempervirens. Next base: position 364,351,130 of record CM053784.1, read on the forward strand.
AAAGACTACAAAGTGAAAGGTAAGAAATATTGTCACATTGCTGAAGAAGACGGTTTTGATAGTGATTCCAATGAATATGATGAAGAAATTGTTTACATTGTAATGAAAGATGAACCTGATGAAGATGAGAAAATTGCATTGATTTCACATGTGAAAAAGAACGACATATGGATGATTGATAGTGGTTGCTCAAATTATATGACTAGTGATACAAGTTTGAAAAGTTAGAAGATTATAATGAAAGTAGAGTTAAGTTTGGAAATAATGCACCATGTTATGTGAAAGGAAAAGGATCAATTATATTGAATGATAAGATCAGCTCAAGCTATCGAGTTGAATTCCAAAATAGGAAGGCCAAGATTTATGATTTTTCTAGTGAACTAATTAAAAGTGGTGATCAAACAAGAGCTAACTTGTTCCATCTAGACCTATTTGAAGATACTTGTCTATTTGCTAAATTAGAAGATATTTGGTTTTGGCATAAGAGGCTATGCCATGTGAACTTTGAAAAGAGTAAGAGGATACTGAGATTAAGGAAACAAGATAAAGTGATGCGTAAACAATGTCAAATGGGAAAATGACAAAAAAGTCTAGTTCCAAGAGAAAGACTTGTTGTTCTGATGATATTTTGGAGTTGGTTCATAGTGATTTATGTGGTCCTATTGGAGTGTAAAACCACTATGGTGACAAATATTTCATTTTACTTGTTAAGAATGACAATTGTGATGTTTCTTAAAGAAAGCTTTGATGCATTTCAAATTTTAAAGTGGTATTTGAATAGAGTTGAAAAGGAAACAAGAAAGAGTCTAAATTTCTTGAGATCAAATAGAGGAGGTGAATTCATATCAAATGAGTTCAACATATTTTGCAATGAAAAAGGAATCAAGAGATAAATGAATGCACCACATAATCCACCACAAAATGAAATAGATAGAAGAAGGAATAGATCAATCATGGGACTTGCAAGGACACTAATGATGAAGAATAATGTATCACAAAAGTATTGGAGAGAATCTATAAGTACTATGTTCCATATTCTCAACCGAGTTCAAGTTAAGAAAGGTAAAAACAAACCACCTTTTGAAGTTTAGTATGGGTATGCACCTAATGTGGACTATTACAAAGTTTTTGGAAGCAAGTATTACATACTAAAAGATGCAAGGAAAGGATAACTTTATGCAAAGAGTGATGAAGATATATTCCTAAGATACTCCACTAAAAGAAAATAATAGAAGTGTTTAAATTCTAACGCTATCAAAATTTTGGGAAGTGAAAAATGTTAGAGTTGATGAATTTGCAAATAAGAATGAAGAAGAATGTAAGAAAGAACCCAAGGATTACAAATTTTTTATCTCTATCTATGAAGGAAAAACTAGTACACTACTTGAACTAGATAAAGAGGCCACTAAGCATCAATAGCTAGACACTATTGATGTTCATTAGAAAAAGTCTTCCTAGAATCAGTAGGCTATTGTGCATCAAGCTATAGGAACTGAGTCACATAATGAAGAAGATGAACATCAGAGAGAGGAAAGTGAACATCAGACAAAAAATGTCAAGTTGCATCGAGAGATACATGATGAAGATAAACAAGTAGAACCAAGAGAAATACAAGAAGATAGAAGACCTAAACCTATCCTAGAAAAGTATGTAAGGAGGAACCATACACCAAACCAAATCATTGGAAGTGAAGATTCAAGTGTCATGATAAGAAATATGTTGAAGAATAATACATGTTTATTATGTGAGTTTGAACCCAAATCAATTAAAGAAGCTTTGGAGAATGAATATTGGATAAAGGAAATGAATGAGGAAATTGATCAAATGGAGATGAATAGGACATGGTCATTGGTACCTAGAGAAAAGGAAAATAACATGATTGGAACTAAGTGGGTATTCAAAAATAAGATGAATGAGAAAGGTGAAGTCACAAGGAATAAGGCAAGACTAGTTTGTAAGGGATATGCACAAGAGGAAGGAATTGACTATGGAGAGACATTTGGCCCAATTGCAAAGTTGGAAGGAGTGAGAAATTTTCTTGCATATGTTTCTTAAAAAGGTTTCAAGGTATACCAAATTGATATCAAATCTACATTTTTGAATGGAATCTTAGAGGAAGAAGTCTACATTGATCAACCTAGAGGATTTATTGATACTAGTAGGAAGAATGTGGGTTTTTATTTGCATAAAGTATTATATGGTTTGAAAAAATCCCCTAGAGCATGGTATGAAAGGTTATGTGATGGATGAACCCATAATAGTGGGTTACACTTTTTTGCATAAACTAACACTGAGCTATGAATTTTGAAGAAAATTTTCACTTTTGGATGCAAATCGCTATATAACCATTAGGAATTTGAAGATGAAGTAAATTAGAATATTTTAGAATTTTCTGTGTAGAATCCATATATATATATATATATATATATATCAGATTGAATTATTTTTTATCCCACAAAAATTGGTATGTTATAAAAAACCTGACTTTTAAAAAGTGACATTGTTTTTGACACAAAACTTTTTTTCTACATTAGATATCAATGTGATTATTTTGAATTTAGTTTGTTAACATCCATAGAAAAACCATGGAGGTTATCTGATGTCTTTATGCTTAATATTTCATATTTTATCAAAGTTTAAAGTTGACCTAGCATAAATTTGGACATACATGGATTTTGACACATGTAACTGTATTATATATTTACCCAATTTGAAAATTTCTTTTTTTGATTGAAAGAGGACTCAAATATGGAGACCGTGGTTTTTCAAAAAAATAGTTCTCTTAGTTACTATTTTAACATGAGTTTCCAATATATAGGCTTATTTTTATAACAAACCTTTGTTCAATTTATGTGCAATAATGTATACCTAAAAAATTTAAAATGTAGAAAATTCATAGTCATTAGAAAGCTCTTTTAGAGTACTTCTATCATGCAAAATGACATGAGTTTAATTCTCTATTTGAACCTAGTAAGCGAGTCTGGAAGCCATAAAAACATAGTAAATCTTCTTACACTTAGAGAAAACCTATATTTACCTAGTTTCGATAGAAACAAAAGTGTCTAGTTTCTATCAAAACTAAAAAAACTAACCCATGTGGTTAAATGGGTTGGCCCCACTTTAGATTGAAACTATATTAGGTAGTTTTGATCAATACTACCTAATGTAGTTTTGATCAAAAGTGTAGTCAGCCCTTAGGGTTTTATTTATAAAACAACAAGTGTCATATAAATAAATTTCATTTTTTTTCAATTGTAATATTCAAATTCAATTAGGTAATTCACACTTCAATTGGGAGGGAGGAAATATTTTGCAACTTGTCTGTTTTTGAATTTTGGGAAAAAAAATTGTGACATGGGCAATAAAGGTGAAAGAGCAAGTAAATATTCATGAAGAAGAACTAACAAATAAGAAGATAAAAATTGTTGAAAAACTTTAGTAGGATATTATAGATGTAAGGTATGTACATGTACAATGTTTTTTCCAATGCATATTTAGTTCATATAGTGTGCAATTTCGTATTGTAGACTTTTTGTATGTATATAGTTACGATTAGGGTTTATCCAATGAAGAATATGGAGAATACAAACTTAGGGTTACTATTAACTTAATATTAAGGGTTTATTGTGTTGAGACTCAAAATTGAAGCCTTGATTTTGAGTACCATTGAAAAAATTAAGCCCTTAAACGCTTTTTGATGCATATGTACCCAATCGTTCATGTGAGGCCCACGAGCTGTTTAACGTTTCTAACACCATGCATTTAATATTTCTATGCATCCCATGATGATAAATTGCCATTCTGAGCTATTTTGTAAAGTCCTATTTTGAGCAATTGTCAAATCTGCATTTTTATCAAATAGTGATAGGAGGCCATGTTTGCAATTGAATATCTTGCACCCAGTAATGTTTCATGATTTTCCACTTTGGGAATGTCTAGTGTTCATACCAGAGAGCCTATATTTAAGATTTCAAGTTGTTTTGAATCCATTTGACTAGGTTTTGAATCCCTCAAAGTCGGTCATTTATTGTTGTCATGCTGATGCAATTTTTTCTGAATTCTGGGAAACCTTGTTTGACTTATTATAATTTTGACCCAGTTGCTCAAAATTAGAAAATTCCTTTTGCACTACATTTTAGATGTTAGAGACTTGCTACATTTCAATTTTGAACTTATGACCAATCTGTTTGCTTAGTTTTCAAATGCGATTCCAAATGCAACTTGTAACTTTTTACTAGTGTCAAGAAGTGTAGATTTGTCGGAACCCCTGTTCGTGATGTTGTATCTCAAAATTCTCAATAGATGAGATTGAATGGATTGTACCATTGTGTTCTCCTCTAAAAATACTTGAACTATGCCAATTTTGAAATCTTGACAAATCTGTATGCAAACTTTCCCAGGTCCATTCGATTTGCAAAAAATTGCTTTTTTGTCAAGTGTTTCCATTATAAATTCTGAGTAGTTGACTTTGACCGCTTGGCATTTGTGTCCTGTTATTTTCCATGAGCCCAAATTGTAGATTTATATTCTCCCTGTGACAGTGAACCCATGTCCTAGTTTTCATATCTCCAAGTGTCAGTTTTCCCAGTTTTCAAAGCCAAAACTGAATGCAATTTATTGTTTTATGACATGTTTTCTTGCAGGCACTTTTGAGAAGGTAACTTTGATAGTGAATATCTTTTGAATGATAATTTTTCATGAGACAAGATTCGATGGGGTGCAAGTATGCAGAACAAAGAATCAATGTGTTAGAATTTAGAGTCGAGCCAGGTGTTTGGATTAGTTTTCAAAGCTGGTCAAAGGGCCTCCTGGCACAAAGTCGACAAGCTACAAGAAAGTGATAAAATTAGTTTTAATTGGTAGTTTAGTGATTTGATTTCAATCAATATGATGGGTTTAATCTATCAATTTTGCATTTCAATTAATTTTTTTTTAGCTAGACCCACTTTGGGGCCCGACTAATCTTGTCAAAATGATAGGGCATTGTGGAATTTTCAAAAAGGCTAAAATGAGTTATAATGAATTTATTTGATTATAATGTTATAATGACACTACAAAATTTGTAGTACAGGTCATAGTAGAGCATGGCATTGAATCCTTTAGAAATGACGGTGGCAAGGATGTAAATATAGTCAAGGAGTCAATATTAGAAGCAGAGGTGAGAGATTTTATTGAAGATTTGTCAAATCTTGATGAGTGGGTGGAAGGTACAGGGAGGAAATGCGAATCAAAGGTGCAAAAATGTGATTTATTGGAAACAAGATCAAATGTTTGCTTGAGAACTGGTATTGGAAGTTCAAAAAACTCCCCAAATGCTTCAATAGATAAAATCTTGATGTATCTAGAAGACACTAAGAACTTGAAAATTAGTAGTCATAGATAACATCATTGCATTGTCTCCCACTACCATTAAAACTGCATGCTATGCAACATTAGAGGGCATTTTATTGAGTTTAAATTTTGGCACTTTGGAGGAAAATGTATTGTCATCAATGAATTGCTTTCTTGAGGAGAAAAGCATGGACCCATATGGAATAAAAATTTTAAATCAATTGGTATGCCTTTATCTTGTAGAGAAGATGTATCCAATGTATCTATTAGACATTCCAATATAGTTCCAATCTTTTGCTTAATTAATAGTTCTGGAAATATGTATCTTGTACATCCAAAAGCTTCTTTTACTCTAAAAAATATATTACATTTTAGTCCAACGACACTCAAAACTAATTGGCATCTCTGATTTCTTACATATCAAATACTCTTAGCATTGGCCTACAATCACAAGAAAGGAATTCCTCATGGAGGTCTGAGCCCTTCACACATACTGCTAATAGATACCTTCTAGTGTTGGCTCAGTGGATTTGGGGAGCACTCTATACAAAAAGTACAATGAAGGTAAAAAAAAAACTCTAGTGCAATATCTCTCCAAGTGATGGATATGTAAAACGAATTAAAAAGGGGATTAAGACATGAAGGAAATGCCATGTGTGAAGAAGGCGTCCACAACCAAAGAAAAAAATTGAAGGCATGATAGGTAGAAGGAGACAACAAAGGAAATGGGCAAGGAAGCCCACAAGAGGTAGTATTTTAAAGAGAATTCATAGGTAAAGAAGGGAAGCCTATGCAACACAAGAAGAACACATCGAATAGGAAGAAAGCAGGGCACCCACATGCATAGGTAATGAGGAAAGACTAGCATATAGCAAGGATACGCCATACTAAAGAGGCCCATGCAAAGGATGGAATATGAAATTCCATTGCATATTTTTTTTTTCAATAATGATTTCAAGGTATCCCTCTCTGCCATGAATAAGCTTTCAGTATCTTCCTCTTGTTTTTTCCTTTGTGTGAGTTGCCCCTTTAAAGGGAATAAGAAGACATTTTTAAAAGGGGGTTTTGAAATAATATTCAAAATCTTCAAGACTCCTCATTCCTATTCAAATCCATTTGCAAGCAGGATGAAACCTTGTAGATGGAGGCACGGATTACACAAAGTGGCAAAATAGAGGGAGGAGAGTTATAAAACAATAATCCTACATTGAGCAGGCTAAGAGGTTTTAGAAGTTTAAATACTATTCTACTCACATCACATGTTGTTCACAAGATAAAAGGCTTTTGCAAGCCATGGGTTGTGTGGTGGGCCCAACATAGATGATGAAGCTAGCTGGAGAAGGAAATAAATTTTGAGCGAAAAATGCATGTCAAAGAGATGATGTGTGACAATGTGGAATTTGAGCACCCAAATGATGCCACGTGGAGAATATAATGATGGTTACTATGTTGCTAAGTGAAGTTGTTCACTAGATAACCATGCTGACATAGTGATTGGCTAGGTGGCGATGATGTGTGGGGCAACATGGCAGTGGGCTTGGATGGTGATAGAGAAAATTCAACCAGTGAGAGGTTGACATGTGACACCAATTGTGTAGGTCAAAGCCAATGCATATGTGCCACGTGGCAACCCAGGTGGTGCCCAGTGGGCCCGATGATAGAGAAAAATGAAAGTTATTAAAATGATTTTCTATAGTTATTACTATAGAAATTTTAAAAATTTCAATTATTTTGCATTTTAATGCAAAACTGCAAGTGGAAGCCTATTTTTTTCAAAGGGGCATAACTGGGGGAGTTTTTCATCAAAATATAGACTCTAGTATACCCTTGTAATTGATAGAAGATGAGCTATTTGATTATGAAGTTGGTTTTTGCACAGGATGTCATTAGTACATGCTACAAGAGGTTTTGTCTCTCAAAGTGATTTGTGTGTTTTATCAGGTGTTTTGAGTTGTCAATTGCAAAATTCAGTAGAGAAACACCTTAAACATGTTTAGTGACTCTTATATCGAGTTATTTTGAGTCTTTGTTGTGTTTTGGCTTCAAATTGATCAATTGGCATATATCTAGATTCAATTATCAGTTTTTTTCTCTTTTAATGAGATATTTTGCATTTGGAAAGACAAAATAGAAGGGATATGATTAACAGTTCATGAGAGAAGGTAGAGAGAGGTTATTTAGCTTCTTGTAAATAATTCTGAGGGAACACTTGTCATCTTTTGATCAAATTTGAGAATTTTTTCCTTGTTATATATTCTTTCTTCTTCTCTTTTGTAAAGGTTGTTGGTTGGTTTTCAATCTTCAGCTCTAGGAGCTCTACTTAGGCTGTGAAAGCTACACACCCAGCATTTCTTCTTGTATGAACAATAGTTATAGTTTTAATACAGATAGTTCTTGTTTGTTAGGTGATTTGTGAAGTATTTCTGTACATCTTTCATGTATTTTTTTTCAAGGAAAATGAATAAAACACAACACAAGGTTTACATTCATTTTGAATTTTGTTTCATGTTCATGGATTTGTAACTTCTTCTAATTTATGAACCAAGAGCATAAATTAGGTTGCATTTTGTTCAAAAGTGCATGTTGTTGAAGTATTTTTATTGTGGAGCAAAGGGCCATGTAATTTCTTGATATTTATCATAGGGTTTGCAGATTTTATGATGGGATAGTTTGAAGTATGAGATTCATTTTGACGCGAATGTCTATTCACAAGGTGAAAGATAGATCAGGGGTCTTGATGTAGGAGTTATGTCAAAGATTTCCAAAATATGTATGGTTTTAATTCATGTAATTTCCCAATAGATAAGGCACTGATCTATTGCAGGATCATTTAGTTTAGTTGCTCATACCTAGGTCTTGTTGTTATCAACATATTAAATCATTTTCGCCCTTTTATGTTGAAAGTTATTCAAAGTATAACCCTCACTTAGCTTACCAATTTCATGAGTCATGCTATTAGCTATTTCATGCTTGTGATTTCTTGGTTAAGTATAGAAGATTTAGGGGTTTCATTTGTTATTCTAGATCCTAATTATGCTCATTGCACTGGTCACATAATCAGATCTTAAGAGGTTCACCTGCATAGGTTTTGTAAAGCCTAAAGTGAACAAGTAGTGTAGCCTTATAGTTGGCCAAGGTTTTTGGTGAATTGTGGCCATTATTGGAGATAGCTACCCATAGATTCATTCTTGCCTTGCATACTTGGTTATTCAAACTCTATTAAATCAGGAACCAACATATTAAATTATGAATATTCATGATTATGTTTAATTAAATTATATGAATATTTAGGATTGGGGTTTATTGCATTATGGTTTTTAATTAAAAAATATTTATAATTAGGGTTTATTACATTATAATTTTTAAATTATGAAATTTAGAATTAGGGTTTATTACATTATCATTTTTAAATTATGAATATTTAGAATTATGGTACATTTTGTTATCGTGCTTTAAATGATGAATTTATTTAAGACATTGTAATGTTAAAAACTTAGCATGCTACAAATACTAATAACAATTTTAACATTTACAATACTAACTAATAGAAACACTTGTGATAAGACGAGGTGAACACCAAGAAAGAAGGCAGACCAAAAATAGTAACCTCCTTGGGTGTGACCTGCGATGATGTAGATGTGTCCATATAGCGAGGGGATATGTACTTGGTTTTGCTCAAGCTTTCAGTGATGGGTTGCTATCAAGTATGGAGGTGAGTGGAGAATTCAACAGTGGATGTGTAGGTGGGTTTTTACATGGTAATGGTGTAAAATGGTTATACTATAGTGGCTAGTGGGGCATTATAAGTTTGCATTGGTAGATGATAGATTGTGCAGAGAGGGGAAGGGCCCAATTTATAGGCTAAGGGGTGGTGAAATGGAGGGTTAGGATGCAAGGATGGAGAGAAGGTGAGGAAGTGCTACGATGTAATGAGAGGAGAACACGTGTATTGTGCTTGTTTGGAGTAAATCAAGGAGTGACACTTGTAACAAAGAGGATGATTGTTAGGGGATGGGAAAAATGGATGGTCAAAGGGAGTAATGAGGGAGAAAGAGTGTGTAAAAGGGATGTAAGAGGCATTAATGGCATGTAAGAGCCATTAATACTCTTGGATAGGGATGGAAGAGGACAAGGAAGACCATTGACTTTGCTTTGAGTTAGCAAGTCTTAACCCTTGCTTAAAGTTGTGCACATGTTTAGGAGGGGCATTAGGCTTATCTTAGAAAGGGATTAGGAGGTAAGTGACTTAGCTTTGATGAGATGAGTTAGTTAGGTGGCTAAGTGAGGTCGGTATGGGTGAATGGGTTAGATTAGGGGTAAATATAAGTTTTAGGGATGATTTAGGGGTTTAGGATGATTTATTTTATAAAAGGGGGTTTGAGAAATTAAATCAAATATATTTTGGCATTTATTCAATTTAATAGAGGAATATGGTTTGAATTGATAAATTGATTTTGGGTTATCATTTGATTTTATCAATCAGACTATAAATAATTTAATTAATTAATTAAGTAGGGGATGACGATTAATTAATTAAATAATAGAAATTTAATCAATAATATCCTAGAAGATGACTAAATAAGATTACCTAATGGTGTAATCAGATTTAGGTGTCTACATTTTTCCCCTCTTTGACATATTATTGGGACAACACTATTTCAAAGAAGTTCAAATATAAATGACACAAAGAAGACTTTTTAAAGCCACATGGATGTCTTGGTTTTGAATAGAAGAAGATAGAATGGACTACATGATGCCCCCTCAAGAAGGAAATTGGGAGAGAAAATGAAACTTGACGACTTATTAAAAAGTTAAAACAAAAGGATTATAGTAGGGGGATGTAGAAGGGAAAAAGGAGTGTGAAAAAGACAATTTTATTGTAAGAATAACAAGGTAGGGGAAAAGATGGTTGCGAGAAGGGTAAGGGAATGAAAAGGGGTTCTCTAGGTGTTCTATAAGGGAGGCTAGGAGGGGTAGAAAGAATCATTGACTCTCATATTAACATCATGATATTGTCATTTGGAGCTCTAAGTTAGAGAACGTAATGGATGCACAAGGATGATCAGAGCATCAAGTAGTTATGGTACAATGAGTAGGAGTGTCATAGACACCAGATCGATCGGTAGGGTTAAAAAACCTTTCTTAGTCATTTATGCATTTCCTTTTGTAATGTTCCCACAATTTAGAAAATGAATTCCGATAGGCACAACTATTGCAGGATTACTTTAGGGATCGACAAGACCCTGATCCCGCAAATTCATTTAGGGGGTAGGGCTAAAAATCAGTACCAAAAACCATTTTTGTGAGATCATAAATTTGGTAAGAAGTTCTTGTGAGAATCCAAATTTTCCTATAATTTTTTGTAGGCTAGCAAGTTTGCTAGAAAAAATGTATTTGTATTTTTGGGGATGTGATCTCATAGTTAAAGGCAGTTTTTAAGAAAAGGTCAATGCAGGAATAGGGAAGAGTTTGATCAACATGTGTAATGGGTTGGGTGTGTTACCATGGTAAGCTGAGGCTATGAGAATGCAGGGGTGCATCTAGGATAGCAAGAATGCTAGATAGGGTTGTAGGGAGTAGGAAAAATTCAAAGAATAATCTTGTTATAAAATGTAATTGGGTGGTGATCATTCACAGGAATACAGGGAAAGGGTAAAGTACAAAATTTTGTGGGAAAAAAAAGGACTTGGGGAGTAGAGTGGGTTTTTGTTTTTTTGAATCATGGTTATACTATGTAGAAAATAGAAACTAACATGTTGTTGGCTTGTATGTAGTGTTCGTTGGATGCTTTGGTGTCATAGGAGTGATGGACAGCTATACTACCTACTAGAGAGAAATTCATGCCTATAGACTAGGCTAGGATTGATGGTGTTAGACTAGGGTACCTAGCTAGGTTACCACATACACAAACATATATGGAAATGGTGGCAACCTTATGTGAGTAATGGCATAGTGAGACCGACACTTTCCACTTGCTGATGGAGGAGATCATAGTGACCTTAGAGGATGTTTATAGCATCTTTCGATTACCTATGCAGGGGATGCTAGTGTTGGCTACTAGGGAGATGACAAGAGAGGTAGTGGTACAATGATTAGTGGGGCTGAGAGTGCACTATCATATTTGGAGTGGCCAATTTCCTTTAGATGAGCACTTAGATCGAGTAGCCATGGTGAGTAGGATCTATTTCTATGTATGTAGACTAGTATCAAGATATATTGCCCCATATACTGGTGGTATAGAGTGATGTTGGTATTGATACTAATGATTATGTGGATTATCGATGCCGAGGTCCCTATAGCATAGGGCTCATTGACATTAGCCAAGCTATACTAAGATCTCCATTATACAATATATTAGGGTATAGGTCACCAGGGGAGGAGAGTAGGGTTCCTGATAGTGTTATAGGTGTAGGCTTGGGAGCATATTGCAATTTTTAGGCCAATTGGGTGGAGGGATAGACAAGTAGAGGTGCTAGTTGTGTACACTAGGGTGATCCATTGACTTATCATCATATAGTGGAGGTGGACTACTAGCAAGTCCAAATTGATGAGATTTGGGTTGTTACATGGAGGCTATATATGGGTCTTAGGCCATGGCTAGAGGAGAGGCAACATTTTCCATAGATCATTTCACCATGTTTTTTTTTTGGGCAGTGGGAGTACTTTGCATAATAATACTAGCTAGATAGGGCGCTTCAGTAGTTCGGATGGCCATAGGTTGCCCCAAGGGAGTTGAATTGATATCAGTGTGTGATATGAGAGCCAATCACTATTTTTGGGCCTACACTTTAGAGGGAGGGGTTGCTACAGGCATGATGAGACTTAGCACCACAATATTGTGATTGGTTTGGGTGTGTCAATGATTTAGGCTCGATGTAGGAGTATCGAGATGGTTTTGAGCACCCTAGGCTAATAGGTTGTGCCTATGTCAATAGAATAGTAGTAGTGGTAGGAGAGATTTATCAATCAGTGAGGCTAGGGAGATATGTTGTCAGGGGGTTACAATAGTAGGAAAAGGTAGCTCTATAGGAGGAGGTGTCATTGAGGTAGAGGTAGAGGGTTGTGAGAGACGAGAGACCATAGGAGATTAGGCCATAGCCAGGGAGGGGAGAGGATAGGCCAAAAGAGGAGAGGAGATCATAGGAGGAGGGTGGATAGGGGCCACAAGGACTAGTAGGTGGAGGGGGAGGTGGAGGTGGCTCATTATCAAGGGAGGGGATGATGGATTAGCTAGCAAGTATGTGTCCTTGTAGCAAAAACATGAGGTGACTAGCTAGTTGTTGTAGGATATATAATAGAAGAGGGATCAGCTCAAGACAGAGCATAATAAATTTAGACATGAGCCCAATGTAGCACAAAGGTAGAGTTGGGGATGTTGTAGGTGGAGACCAGTTGTTTAGAGGGGAGGTTGGAGGTGGTGGCTTTAGATAGATAGATGTTGTAGGGGAGGATGGACATCATCCAAGAGGAGAGTGATAGATTGGTGGTGGAGGTTGTGACCCTGAAGGTATAGGTGGTGATAGGTGGAGGATTGGAGGAGTTTAGGAGGTTGTAAGGGGAGGTGGAGGATCTAAGGGAGAGAGTAGGATTCTATCATGGGAGATATCATGTGGTAGTGCTAGTTGATAAAATAGAGCATTATATAAGTTCGACATGGTTAGGTACAACAAGGACCCATACATGCATGCATGGAGGGGGAGAGAGTGGATGGAGCACTGGAGGCTTGTAGAGGATTTGTGGGTCTTAGTGCATAGGGAAGAGCTAGAGGCAAGACAAGGGGGATAGTGGGAGGAGGGATGAGGTGGAGAGCTCAGGTATTGGATGAAGATAGATAAGGCCGCCACCTCCACTAGTAGTAGCACCGGATGTAGAGAGACGACACCCATAAGTGTCATGGAAAGGAGGTGATGGATGAGGAGGATCAATGATATGCTACATTTTGCATAGTATTTTTTGATGTATTGTTGGATATATTTTTGCGAGCATGGACCCAATGTATTGATATGAGCCTTTGTAACATAGAGATGTTGGATATTTGGACTATGATAGACTTTGGTATTTTTATAGGGATGGGTGATTTATTCTTTTTTCTTTGTGAGTGTGATATAGAGATATGACCATTCTTGTGGGTGGGATATGGATGTGGATTACTATGTCGTAATTTGTTTATTATATGTATGTTTTTATGAGATGCATGTGGTTAGATGTAGAAGACAGACTAACATGGTTTTATGCATGATGTGATTGAAGTGTTGTGAAGTAGGATATGATGTGTTTATGATGAGATTTTGGATGGTGCTGATGCTTTGTGATGCAAGACGTGATATGCTTTAGGAAGAGATAGTGGATGGTATTAATGCTTTGTGATGCAGGAGGTGATGTGATTTATGGTGAGACTTGGGAAATATTTAATGATGATGTTTATGATAGCTAAAACAAATGGAAATGAATCTAAGATATGGTGATGGATGTAGTGTGTTTCAACTAATTGATGATAAATATAAATTGAATGGACTTTTTAGATGATGACAATGAAACATAACAAAATATAAACTAGGATGATAAACAACAAGAAATGAGTGTAAACTATGATGATGAAATATGATAAAATAGACTCAAACTATGATGGTGGAACATGATAAATGAACTCAAACTATGATGGTGAAACATGATAAATAAATGCAAGACTATGACGATGGAACATGATAAAATGAACTTCAACTATGATGTAAAATGTGATAATGAACTCAAATGATGATGGTGAAACATGATAAATGAACTTAAACTATGATGGTGAAACATGATAAATGAACTCAAACTATGATTGTGAAACATAATAAATGAACTTGAGACTATGATGATGAAACATGATAAAATTAACTCCAACTATGATGATAAAACATGACAAAATAAACTCAAAATATGATGGTAAAACGTGATAAAATGAACTCAAACTATCATGGTGAAATGTGATAAAATGAACTCAAAATATGATGGTGAAACATGATAAAATGAACTCAAACTATAATGGTCAAACATGATACAATGAGCTCAAACTATGATGGTGAAACATGATAAAATTAACTCAAACTATGATGGTAAAACATGATAAAATTAACTCAAACTATGATGGTGAAACATGAGTCTAGGGTTTATGATTCTTAAGTTTATGATAATGATGATGAAATTAATGTTCAAGATAGGGAAAGTGAATTGAGAGATTTTGATAATGGAGGGATTGAAAGTGATGATAATGAAAAGATGACCCAAGAATGAACCATAAAGATTAGGATGAGGGAAAATGAAGAGAAACATGGGGTTTAAAGAATGAAGATGATGCAAACAATGACTAAAAAAGTAGGAAAAGAGATTAGGGGAATGCGGGGGGAGATGAGTAGGCATGATATGAAATGTAAGTAGAGTGATAGGAAAACACATGTGGTTTGTAGAAAGGTGTTGTAGGATATCACTAATTGATCATAACCTTGGTCTAATGGTGGAAAAAATATGCAAAACTTTTTAAACATAATGGTTATAGGAGACTCAAGGGGACAGGAATGGGTAGGTGATTGGGATGAAAGGAAGAGGTGATAATGTGATAGAATAGAGCTTGTAAAGGAATGGGTGAGAAGATAGGATAGATGTGTAGGGTAGAAGGAGAATGTGTAGGATGTGGATAGTACGGATATGTGAAAAAGAGGTATGAACAAGTAGTTTTCCATATGGGACAAAATGGAGAAGGTGATGGGATATACATGAAGCTTGAGCTACTTTGTAAAGAAGTACCACCATGTAGTATGAGCACTTTATTTGATATAGGAATATTAGGGATATGCCAAGGTTATAGAGAACATCAAGGCCTTTTTGCCAATATTAAATAGGATTGACTTGAACAAGCATGCAAGGATTGCCCTAACATCACACATGAGTCCTAGAGAAATCAACATGGAAACGATGTTGGGTGATCCACAAGAAAACAAAATTTTCCAACTACATCATATGATCATGAAAGAAAACATGTTTAGAATATGAAAGGGTCATATCCAATTGACTCACAAGTAGAAAAATACTTTGATCAATTTTTTCTTTCAAATTGCCCCAGTCAGAGTGCACCATGATATAAATGATCATGGCAACCATGAGGAGGGAACAACTAAATTACTTGGGAAAGATCCTTTTGAAGAAACTACAAAAAACCCAATATCAGAAGAAAGAATAAACCCATGAAAATGTAATATTTTTCCAAAGAGATTAGTATGATTGGATACTGACAAGCCAATCTTAGGTATCAGGAAGGATGCATCCTATAAGAACCTAGAGAAAGTATTTGGGGCTATGACATAATTGCCAACTATAACTTTCTACAAACAACCTACTAGTGATGTGGGGTCTTGCTATAGGATTTGAGAATGTGCAAGTGGGACTATACAACATGTAGATGATTCAGAAACTATGGTAAAATATGGTAGTGGGTTTGCATATGATAGGGAAAAGCTCAAGATGAGGAGGTAGTAGGATACATATATTACTATTATTGTTACAAGGGTATGATATATATAGTATTGCTATTGTTATAAGGGTATGATACATGTGGTACTTTTATTGTTACAAGGGTATGATACATGTAGTACTATTATTGTTACAAGGGGATGAGACATGGGCATGGTACAAAGGATAAGATACAACTAATATGATACATTT
The DNA here is from genome assembly GCA_028749045.1 of Cupressus sempervirens. Lineage (NCBI taxonomy): Eukaryota > Viridiplantae > Streptophyta > Pinopsida > Cupressales > Cupressaceae > Cupressus > Cupressus sempervirens. The sequence goes on from CM053784.1 coordinate 364,367,162, forward strand.
AGTAGGGTATAGGGGTAGGATAGATGTGTGAACCATGGTAGAATACACTGTCTTGATGGGTTTTCCAAGCTAAGAGATAATGAGAATATGTCATGAGTTGTGAGAGTGTGGGGTTGAAACTATTGGAACACCTTTAAAAAATGGGAAGATGGGTGATGAGATGTGGAGGGGTGATGGTGGAGATTTAGGTTACTTATAGATAATGAATAGGCTAAGTATGTATGGCACCTATTTTCTAGGTTTTCACTATGGTACTGATCCAAGGCACTTGAATTCCCATGTTTTCACCATTGGACACTTATTTTTCTTTACTATTTTTCTCTGAGGTAGAAGAATACACATAGAATTTCTTAAGGTGAATGATGTTGGTGGGGTCATTCAATAATTCATATTCAACTATTGATAGCTGATAGGCCCCTAAGCCAAAGGATGTTGTGACCACGTAAGGACCAAGCCATCTAGGTTCAAACTTTCTTTTTTTTCTTGGTTGGCCTAGACCTTCATATTTTATTTGAGGACCATGTCTCATTCCTAAAATTGGCATGGATGGACCTTCCTATTGAAGTTTCTCTTGATTCTATTTTGATAGACCATGAGATGTGTTGGGACTAAAAATTGCATGCTTCATTTTTAGTCACATTTTGAAAATTTTGGAAAATCATGTCCTAAAGTGCCTTTTATGCATGTGGTCAGTTGGTAGCTTGAGGCCTAGATGGTGTTTGAGTGGCTTAACACCTTTCATTTGACATATGCATATGATCCACAATGTTATTTTGCCATCCTGAATCATTCTGTGAAGTCCCATTTTGAGCTAGTGTCAAAATTTGCAATTCTACCAAGTGTCAAATAGCGATCAGAGGCCTAGTTTGCATCTGAATATCTTTTACCCAGGACTGTGTCATGACTAGTCACTTTGGGGATGTTTAGTGTGTATAACAAAGAACCTATGTTTCAATTTTCAAGTCTTTTCGAATCCGTTTGACTAGGTTTTGCACCCCGCAAAGTTGGTCATTTACTGTTTTGTGCATTTAACTAGTTGATCACAGTTCTGGGAAGCCCTGTTCGACCAATCATATCTTTGACCCATTTGACCCAAATGAAAAATTTCTTTTTGCATTGTGTTCTAGGGGTAAGACACTTCATATGTTCAAATTTTGAGATCTTGTCGAATCCATTTGATCAGTTTGCTAACATGATCAAAAACCCAGTTTGCATTGTTTGGTTACGGCTAAGGTATCCAAATTGATCTGTACCCCTGTTCAGCATGTTATATCTTGAAATCTGTGATTGGAAAGATTAGACGGTTTGTTCCCCTGTATTTTTCACTGAAAATACTACAAGTATGCCAGTTTTTAGAACTTGACGAATCCATATGCATACTTTTCCAGGTCAATTCCATTCACAAAAAATTGATTTCTGTCAGCATGTCCAGTTGCAAAATTCTGAGTAGCCTACTTTGAACGTCTGCCATTTGTGCCCAGTTATTCGTCATGAGCCAAAATTGCATAGTCATACTCACCTCATGATAGAGTTTTAACGCCCCAGTTTTTATCTCCCCATGTGCTCATTTACCCAGTTTTCCAAGCCAAATCAGAACCTTGTTTATTGTTTTCTGACGTGTTTTCTTGTAGGTAAATTTGAGAAGGCAACTTTGACAACGAATATCTTTTGACCCCAAATTTTTCATGATACGAGATTCGACAAACTGAGAGTGTGCGGAACAGAGATTCAGTGTGCTAGTTTTCAGAGCCCGGTCAGTTGTCCGAATCAGTTTTTAAAGCCAGGCAACAGGCCTCCGGACACAAGTTTCACAGTGTTGCAAAAAAGTTTTAAAATAAGTTTTATTGGTCAATCAGCAATCAGATTTGTTTCTAGTTATTTAGAGATGTTCAGTTGATCAGTTTGGAGAATCAGTTGTTCAAAAACATTTTTTTTTTTAGCCGGGCCCACTTTGGGGCCCGACTGATTCCATCAGAGTAATGGCTAATGCTAATGGAGAACATCCAAGAGTCTCTTAATTTTTGCAATTGATAGAGATATTGGAATTATCATGCAGTAGAAAATCGATGGCCATTTGTGGCTCATCATCGTGTCTCCACATTTCTTGAGCATATGTCAAACTAGATATCTCTTCATACGGACATTATTTTTTCAAATGTCTTTCTTTATTGTTTCACATACCTTTTTCTCAGTAGGAAGCTTGTTAAAGATGTTTTCTTTAGTTTAAGTTCCAGGATATTCTCTTAAAGCCCTGTTTACAACGTTATAGTGTTGAGTCAGCCACTTTTGAGTCACCCGGGAGCTATGAATCAGTTATGATATTTTGTGTTAAAGGAGATGCGAGCACTTCCAGGAGTCTGCCAACTTAGCCCAAAAGCTACCGCTTCCTCACTCTTCATCGTTAATGTAAACATTTCAGGTATGGATGAGCAAAAATCGAGCATTGCATACAATAAAACATTGGAACTAAAGATATGAAAGAAGGAGGGCATCCATGCATTTCTGTAGGGAGCCAAGCACATGGCTAGAAGGAAGTGGCAAAGAACCTATGCTAGTGAACAAAGAGGCAGTAGTGAATAGGAGAACCCGCAAATTTGAGGAAAAGGAGCCGCAAAATCTGAGAAAAGCGGCCTTGTATGTTGATAAGAACAAAGACCCCAAGCCGATTGAGAAGGTAAAACACAACATTGAAAGGGGTCACTCACGTTAAAGGCATACAATGCGCATCAATAAAGAAATCTCTCACGGATCAAAGAAGCACCACACATTACAAAAAGCTGCCAGTCAGGAACATGTAATGGTAGCAGGGGTATTTGAGAACAGACCTGCATGAAAGGAGCAGCTCCACGTCTAATTCAGCAATCAAAGTTGCCCAAGACAGGGTATCTCACACCAATTAAAAGATGCCTCACTCAAGTAAGAGGAGAAACAACGCATCATCAAAGACTCACATCCATAAAGCCTGCAGCTCATGCCATAGTCCAAGCAACGTGAGTAGCAGGATCCAACAAAGCCGCTGAAAACAAAGAAATATTAGCAGGTAGGGGAAGATCTAATAAGACACCATCAGAGCAAGAAAATGTTGGAGGAGAAGGCTCAAGCAAAAACAATCACGCAGTCAAAGAAAAAAATCCCGCAAGCAGAGGAGTCTCTAATGTCATGTCTAAAGGAACTCACGTAAGTATGGAGAAAAACCCATGCATCAGTCAAAATTGGCAATGAAGAGAATCAATGCTCACAAGAAGATTGAAGCCGTAGTCTATAGTGAATGGAGGCAGGACCACGTTTCAAGACCCCATTCTCCTTTCATGTTAAAATAAAACTTGCATAGTGTGCAGAGGTAAAACTAGAAAGATTATCCCATATTGCCGGTGGATGGGCTTTCTAAATCATTTAAATGTAAGTCCACTCACGTGGTATTGTGTACATAAGACATAAGGTTTCTTGGAAACTCAAGATTGCGCGTGGGTTCGACTTGGACAACTAGAGGCGACTAAGCAATAGTATTTTGACCGAAATACGTGCAAAACAGAGATGACGTCAGCAAACATGGAGAGGCCGGGAAAGTGTAAAATCCGGCTAGTCGCTATGTCGCTAGCCGAAAAATCTCAAAAAATCCGGCTAGCGAGGTAGCGAGGTCGCCGGAAAACCCCAAAATCCGGCAAGGGTTAGAATGCCAAGCGGGTCCTGCCTAGCAACAAATTGGTGAATGAGAAGGTGCCATGTGGCGGATGGTGCAGGCTTGAGTGAATCAAGAGGCGACATGTGGCATCGGTCAACAGAGGTTTGACTACGGTTTTAAGGAGCAAGGAAAATGTAAAGAGTAATAAAAAATTAAATATTTTATTATCATTTTCTCATAACATTGGCGTGCAATTTTACTTCTTAAATAAAAGGAGTTTCATTTTGTAAAGTTTTAAACTTTATGAAATATTTAAATTTTGCAAAATTTAAATTCAAAGAAGTGCGGGCATGAACTTTTAGCCAGAGGGGACATTTTCAAATGGCAATTTCAGGTGCTTCCAGTAACCAAAGTATGAAGTGTTATATATCGCCGGAATCGGGAGAAGACGAACTTTCCAAATCTGGAGTCAGTTTTTGCACAGGTATTAGTCAGTTTGAGCTACACGAGGTTTTCTATCTGGTACCTAAAGTGTAACCATATTCATACCAGGAAGTTCAGATTTGTTTTTTGTCAAGATAATGACCTGGATATCAGTAGAAGGCAATGGAAATGCAATTAGGGTCGAATTTGTTCTGATTTACTCAGTAAAAACTCATTTTCACTGGCTTTTTATGGGGCAATCAGATTTTTTGGCAAGTAAAAGGTTTTCATCATTAGGCAAGGATATTTTGCAAGTTTGTTACAGATTAATGATGAAACAAAATCAAATCAGAATGGGAGATGGAAGGAAGAAGTTATTCAGTTATAGAAGATTGAATTTCAAGTGGACACTTGTCATCTTCAGAATAGATCCGGGAATTCTTTCTCTTCTATATCTTTCTTTCTTGCTTCCATTGAGGGGTTCCAGTTTTTGGGAAGAAAAAGTTCATTGCTGTGATACCATTGGGGATTCCAGTTTTTGCACTGTGAGACCATTGGTTCCAGTATTTTGACATGTTTCCATGACTGTGACACCATTTTCTTTAGCAGAACTCTCATGTGAACAGCATTGTAGAGATAATATAGATAGTTCTGAGATATTAGGTTGTTTCATGTTTTAATTTTATGCATATGAATGTATAGTTTCAAGGAAAGGAATACATATGAGCAACAATTTCACTAGTTTTGTTTTGGTTCTTGTCTCCTGTCTCAGCAATCTGTAAGTCTTATGTGGTTTTGGAACAAAGATTTGAGACCCATTTGCATCCCTTTCAGGTTGTATGTTTGATGTATTTTGCTGTTGGACCAAAGGGCCAAGTAAATGCTCAATATGTTTAAACAAGGTTACTGGTTGTTTGAGAAGGATATTTTGTGAGAATGAGACCTAAATGAACACTGATGTCTGAATCACAAGGTGGTTGGATAGATCTGATGTCTGGGTATATGAGATACGCCTTGATGTCACAGATGTATGTTTTGAATTCATGGAATTGCCCAATGGAGTAGGCATTGATCAGTTATAGGATCACTAGTTATACTGTTGCATTTTTGAAGTTTTGTTGAATCAACATCTTTAATCAAATGAATTTCCCTTTCATGTTGAAGAGCTCTAAACAGAATGCCCTCACTCAGCTTATGAATTTCATTGTTTTGCATCTAGCTACTGTAGATATATGTTATTTCATAAGTTATTAGGAGAAATAAGGGTTTCTATCTGCTTTGCATTATATTCAGTGTATGCTTTGACAACTGGTACCATATAAAGAATCTATAGGTCCACCCGCCTAGGTTTTGCAGAGGCTAAAGTGCAGAAGGAGTATAGCCTTATAGTTGGCCTGGTGTCTGAATGGATGTGTTGATAATGGGAGTTAGCTGCCCCTAGATGCATCTTGTTCTCATCAGGGTAATTGGAAATAGGTAAATTTTTCAAACACCAACAAGATGGTCATAGGCCTATTGCCTTTTTTCATCAAGTAGATCTAGATGGGTGAGTCTAGCTACTTTGTAATCCTCATATGACATCTAGCCCCACAAAGAAATGCATAGGGATGGGATTTTGGCCTTAATAGGTAATATTACTTTAGCACCATAGACCAAGGAGTATGGGGTTGTGTCTGTGGATGTATGGAATGAGCTGTGGTAGGCCCATAGAGTGCGGTTGATTTTTAAATGCCAACCACAACCAAAATAATTGACAACATTCTTTAGGATTTTGAGTATGTTTTTATTAGTTTCCTCTGCCTAACTATTACCTTGTGGGAAGTATGGGCTAGAAAAATAGTGATGGGTATGAAGGGAGGTGCATAATTCTTCCATATTGAGGTTTTCAAAGTTACCTCCATGGTCAATGAAAGTGGTAGCCAGGATGCTGAAGCAACATATGATATGGTAGGGGATAAACTTGGACACTTGAACTCACATGGAAGTGATAAGTGGGATTGCTTCTACCCACTAGTGGCAATGATTATTCACTTGAGTCCTTCTGAAGAGAGAGGTATTATAACACCAACAAGGTCAAACCCCGAACATGCAAATGGCCATAGCGATGTAATAGGTTGAAGATCTTGGACTGGGGCTTTGATTAGATTGGCATGTTGCTGACATGGTAGACACCTTTTGACAAAGTCACATGCATCATGCTCTAGAGTAGACCAATAATATCTAACTCAAAGTATCTTCTTAGCTAGAACTATTCTACTTATGTGAGCACCACCAAGTCCAACATGTACCTCTTTGAAAGTCATTGTAGCCTTGTTATGGTCTAAACATTGAGATAGAGTTTTATGATAGCTACAATGATATAAGGTTTGAGATATGATAGTGTAATATGATGCTTTATGAATAAGGTTCATGCATTGGGTTCATGTGAGATGGGAGATATGATACCATTTAGTAGGTAAGCATGAATTTAATAGTAACATGGGGATTGGGGACCAACCAAGACACATTCCCATGTTGATTCATCATTGTCATATGTATGCTCATGTAACTTCTCAACTAAGAATTCATACTATGTAGCCTCCTAAGGAATCTCTAAAATTTAACCAATAGTAGTCATGGCATCTGCAATCTTGTTTTATAATCTAGGTATTTACATGAATTGAATCTGAGTAAAATGTTGCTTTAACTAATCTATTAATTCTTTGTAGGGTTGAAGGTTGTCATCTTTAGTCTGATATTGATCTAGAACCTACTTAAAAATAAGTTGTGAATCTCCAAAGACCAGTAGCTTTGTGATGTTCCATTCAACTCTTATTGTGAGCCTTGCAACAAGGGCCCCATACTCTAAAATGTTATCGGTACACTAAAGATAGAGTTAAAAATATTTAGGAATGTAATCATCTTGAGGGTGACCAAGAGTAGGCCAGCTCTGAAGTGATGGGATGTGTAAGATCCATCAAAGTATAACTTCTAGGATGGTTGTTCCTCAATCAGGTAGAGGTGTTCATCTAGGAACTCCATATTGAGAGGGTGATCTATAACCAAAGGTGCATCAGCCAAGTGATCAGCTGTAGCTTGACCTTTGGTAGCCTTTCTATCAACATATTGGATGTCAAACTCACTAAGAAGCATGACCCATTTAGCTAGACACCTTGTGAGTACTGTGTGTGACAACGTATACTCTAATGGATCAATCATGGATATTAGTTGCATAGTGTGGCTTAATATATAATGACATAGCTTCTGAGTGATAAAGACCATAGATAAGTAAGCCTTTTTCATTAGTGTGTAATTGAGCTTGTACTGACTAAAGTATTACTGATGTAATAAATAGCTCTCTCCTTTCCTTCATCATCAAGTTGTGCTAGAAGAGCACCTAGTGTTGTTGGGGTAGCTATGATGTATAATATAAGTGGGTGTCATGCAACTATAGGAAACAAGATAGGTGGATTAGCCAATTATTTCTCTATCAACTCAAATTTACATTGGCAAATAAGATCCCACTTGAAGTTTTGATATTTTTTGAGTAAATGTGTAAATGGTTGACACTTATTAGCTAGCTGGTAGATGAATCTTATCATTGATTGTAATTTCTCTTGGAGAGAGAAAAGCTATCTAAGTGTCTTAGGAGTAGCCATATCTATGATGACTTTGACTTTTTTAGGGTCAATCTCAATACCTTGTTGTGATACAATGAACCCTAGTATTTTCCAGATGTAACATTGAAGACAGTTTTCTTGGGGTTGAGTATGAGATAATACTTAGCCAATCAATCAAATGCTTCCTCGAGATAAGATAAGTGATCAAGGGCATTAAGAGATTTGACTAAAATATCATCGACATAATACTCAAGAGTTTTATGAATTAGGTTATGGAAGATGACCAACATGACATGATGATATGTTGCCTCAGTGTTCTTTAATCTGAATGGCATCATTTTATAACAAAATGTCCCCCAAGAGGTGGTAAATGTTGTCTTATGTTGGTCTGCCTCTACTGTCTGAATCTAACTGTATCCTGAGATACCATCCATTAGTGATAACACCTCATGGCCTGTGGTGAGATCAATAATCATTTCTATGTTTGAAAATGGGAAATCATCCTTTGGGTAAGATTTTCTGAGATCTTTGAAGTCTGTGAAAATCCCAATATCACTAGAAGGCTTAGTGACATGTACCATGTTGGAGATCCATTCTAAATAGTCAATTAGGAAAATAATTTTCACCTCTATTAGTTTTTATAGCTCCACTTTAACTAATAAAGAAACTTTGCATCTTATGGAGTTTTTGCTTGATAGGCTTAGCCTTTGGATCCATGGCCAAATGGTTTACCACTCACTTGGAGTCCAATTGTGGCATGTCTTGATAGGACCATGCAAAGTGACCAAAATTTTCATGAAGAAATTTGATGAGAAGTTCTACTTGTTTAGGTGATAGAGGTGCCACAATGTATGTGATCTTTGGTACCTTTGTTAGACTAATATTGACTAGTCTAGTTTGTTCTGTCAAGATTGATAAAGGATAAAATCTCCATCCTCAAGTTCCTCAAAAAGGTTTTCACTGTGGGATGTGATCTTTATTTTCTTCATTATTTGAGTCATTCAATGGTGCTCTAGAAGAGTTTTCACCAAAGGATGCCTTTTTTTTTATTTTTTTATTTTTAGTTTCATTCTTCTGTTCAATTTTGTGAATGGAGATTTCCTCTTCCCTGGAGTAACCTTTTGGATCAGAGTTGCAGACATGTGCTAATTATGATGGAAACTTTTATGTGGTGTTTCTACTCCCATGAATCTAAGGATCACACTCTCTATGGAGAATTCATCAACATGGACAACACTTGGTTTTTCCCAATCAATGAGTTTAGGGTGAGCAAGTGGTAAGTCTATAATATAATATTTAGGGATAATTGGTAGAGCATAGAGGCTCCTAAGATAATTTCATCAAGGAAGATATCATCATAGGATTTATTTAATACTTCCTTAGGAATGTCTTCAACCTCAACAAGACTATTTTGGATGTTTATGAAGGCATGGCCCTCTTTCATGGTGCTCCTAGTAGCGAGGAGTCTATAACCTAACTTTTTATTTTTCTTTTCTTTGTATACTTCCATAGGCTACCTAATGCCTGACTCCTAGTGGCCTAGACCATCTCCTTGATAATCCCATTGCTTAGTAGCAAGGCGATTTAAGAATGGGTATTTTTGTTTGAAGTGATCAAGAAGTTCTTTGCTTTTGGAGGTAGCTCTTAAGGCCCCTTCCCTAGTACCCCATTATGAATCTTAATAAAACAAATATGGTCAAATACAAAAGTGTAAGGAGATGAGATCTCATGTTTTGTCTCTTGTGTATAGAATGTGAATTATATACTGTTACCATGTACCTTAAGAAAGAGCAATGGTAAGAAGGTTCTAGGATCTAAGTATGCCATGATTGGCATTTTCATTATCAATAATGAACACAAGACCTTATGAAGAATGATATATATTATTGTGCTAAGTATCTTATTTAGAATCACATTAGGTTGATAAGATAAGAACCTATGGAATAAAGGCTCAAGATGTCATAGCTTAGAAACTATGTCAATGGGTTGATGTTATTTTATGATCCATTAGGAAAAATCATTAGATAATCATGGTGGAAAGAAGAATCAACACCCACTTTTTTGAGTACCACTAATAATTATAGATGAAATTTTTTACCAAATGGGATAAGGGTCTACACAATAGAACTCAAAATGATGTACATTATGAGTTAATTATTGTGCAAGTAATATTAGGTGGATATCATGAGGATAGATTTTATGGCCCAATAAAATGTAATGGATTTATTCTATGATTGATTTTGAGAACTACATGAGTATGCAAGCTTCCTAATTACCTATCATAATTGATACACCTTATAATGTATTATCTCATAATGATAATAGGCCACTGTAAGTAATCAAACTATATTCAAGTTAATCAAAGAATATTAGTTGTGATGTTAAAATTTAGGAGATTTTGACCTAAGATATGAATTCAGAACTTATTTTCATGCTGACTAACTTAATTGTGTAGATTCAACATTTCATCATTATGATTGGAAATGGATTATGATGTGGTTCAAAATGTTAGTTGGATCATCTAATTTGATATTAATACTAATATGCATATTCTAATATTTAGTGTTTAAATGCTTTATATAAAAATTATTGGAAAATAAAAGTTGATTAGAAAATAAAAGTTGATTATGACAATTGAGTATGTTAATGTGAATTATTAATATGAAATTTGTCATGCACCTATATACATGCATTTAATATGATTTTTTTATTGGGCTACTCATTTTTGAGTTTAGTGTGTAAGAAATTGAACCATGGAACTTTATATGGGAATTAAAGTTCAAACTTATGTGGATACAATATAGCCAAGGAGAATCTTTGGAAGATTCAAAGCCTCATTGTGATGTGTTTATTTTGTAAATGTGAGTTGCATGTGTGTAATAAATTTAAATTCATAAGTAGGGACATGTCATTGTGATATGTAATGTGTTTTAACATGTCACTTGACACATGTAATTGTTTATGTGTTGATGACATGTCACCTAAGGTTTTGGTCATAGTCACACTTAACCTTAAACTAATCACCTTCCATAAGATTAAGTAAATCCACATTGAGAAAAGATAGGATGGGTCACCATCAAAGGGAAATTCGAATTCAAACTTGACAAGGATTTTAGAGGGTCAATATGTGGTCCCAAAGTGCCATTTTTGTGAAAATAAGATACCCATATGTTATTATAACATGTTAGGGACCCAAGTTTGACCATTTTATTGCTTAGCTAGCCTAGAGGACCCATTAACCAATGCATTCTTCCACCAATTCGAAAATTGAGTTGTCCCATTAGTTCACCCCCATCTTTCCTCTTAGTTATAAGTAAAAAAATTGGTAGGGACAAAGTTGTAAGAGATAGTGGATTGATGTTTTTGTCAAAAAGAGATAGTGGGAGAGTCTTTTTAGTGGGCTTGGTAAAACTTGTGGGGTGTTCACCCACTTTCTAAGTTTAGAGACAACTAGGGTTTTAGAAGTAGAAAGATTGAGGAGAAGGAAGCTCTTCATCAACTATCATTGACTTGGCTTTGACCAAGGTTGGTGCTCATGTCTGACCTTCTTTTGGACTTGCATAATAGTGTTGTAATCTTCTTAAACTATTGTTGGAAAAATCAGATTTTGTATTGTGTTGAAGTGATTGTAGATTGTGTTGCATTTACTTTCTTTGGATTTCTTCTTTGTTCTTTTTTTTGAGTGTTAATTGTTAATGGTTGTGAAGGCTTCACTCACCCTTTGGAGGGAAGAGATGCCTTGGATGAAGGGGATAGTTGGGCTCAACATTGAAGTTGAGAGATTTTCCTCTTGGAGTGGTTTTGTTGTTCATGGAGTATGGGCTCCACTGAAGCCATATGCCTTTTTTGTATGGGAGGTATAAGTGTATTGATGTGGTAAGGAGGATGTATTTGATAGCCTTGAAGGGGAATTACAAAATTATAGATGTATATGCATATATGGATATGACATTCTCCTCTTTGAAGAGCCCACCTTCACCCATTATTTCATGATTCCAATGGTGGATCATTGTGTTAAACCTTGGAGGGATTTTGAATGCATTATGATATTGAGTTTTTAATGCATTATAAAATGTTTGACTATAACCCATTTGAGTCTTATTTCCCCTACTCAATGGGTGGCTTCTTAGATGCCTAGGATGGGAGGTGAGCCTCCATGGTTCTTGTTGACCACTTTTGTAGGTTTTCTTTGTGTTGTTGGAATCCAAAGGAGGAAATATTCTTGTTTTATGCATTGATGTAGCAAGTAAGGAATACTTCATGTAATTCATTGTAAAGTTTAAAACCTCCACCTATGTTGTTGAGTATTATATTTGTGAAGATAAAATCTCACCCTTATGTGCATTATTGTGAAGTGTGATTTCATGAAAGGAATGAAGAAGTTGGTATATGGGCATATATATTTGTATTAGAGTGTCATTGGCATGTAATTAGATTTATTTCAATGGAGAGATTTATGTATCATAATAATCTTTAGATGGAACATAAAAGAAAGTCATTTTAGAGGATAGATGATTAATTTTGATATTTATGAAATCAACCAAGATTTTTTTGTAACATGGTCATTGAAAATCATGAATAAATACAAGAGAATGCATTTCAAAAAGTTGTTCATGAAAGGAAGGTTCACTGCATTTAAGGAATAAGAAATTCCAATTGAAGTTTCATCCTTGAGAGACTCAAATAGTTCTCGTGTTTGATCCTATTCCAAATACATTTCATGATGTTAAAATTTATTTCTCAAGTGATTTTAAATAGAAGTATTAATTAGACATATACATTGTAATGTTGAAAAATAAAAAGTATAATGTCACAACCACTACCGACCAATATTCTCAACATCATAGTTGATTAAAAAAAGAAGCAAATAGATAAACCCCATAAGAAAACAAGCCTGTAGTGCAAAATAAGCTATCTCAAAATTGTATGGGAGAGGAAATGATTCCCCTCCTATTTATAGACTAATAAACCAAAGGATACTCCTAACATCTTCAAATTACTAAGCAACAAAACTAAAAAAATAGACAATATCATCACCCTTTTTCAAGTATAGAGACTAGCCATAATTTAATTTGACATAAAACTGAGGACATGGTTAAGGATGTGACATTATCCACTCAAGTGGACCTATCCTTACCCTATTCCAAATCAACTTTCTAATAAAAAAAAGAAATACTAATAAAAAGTGTGACATCCCATTTCTCACCATCATATTAAGTTGTTAGCTTTCAATTAATAATTATGTGTGAGTGTGTCTATAAAGTTTTCTTTCAATGTCCTATACCCATCTCCTCATGTGATTAAACTTGGTACTTGGATAATGTGAAGTGATGCATAATTAAAGCAGCCAAATCCCATGGGAAAATATGAAAAAAAGTGCCCACATAGGAAACACTTGGAAGGTACAAAGTGGAACCCACCTTCCCTAGACCTCCTCCCAATCATGCCTTCCTTCTCCGAAGATGCTTCCATGCCAATCCATGGCAAGGGTTGTATGAAAAACCCACCACCACCTCTACGTTGGGTATAAGGAGGTCTTGAGTCATGTGGGATTTGAAGGGAGGAGAGGTACATGTAATATGGGATCAATTTGGATAGGTATCGAGTAAGGTCTTAGGAATTGGTATAAGTTAGTTAGTATGTTAGATGATGTTAGTTAGTTATATAAACATAGTAAGTTAGATAAAGTCACTTGGGACATTAGATTAAGTTAATTTGTGTTGTAATTAAGGGGGGTAGCTACTCATGTCATAGGAAATTAAATTTTAAAAAAATAGCTAAAGGTGGGTGGTATGTGGAAAAAAGAGTAATCACTATAGGAAGTAATATATGTTTGGTGATATGATGCTTAGTTGTAGGTGGGTTATATTAGCTATTTGATTAATGAGTAAATATGAATATGGTGATATAGATTGTATATAATATAACTAGGATAGTTAGGGTGTCATAAAAGCATAGTAGTCCAAGTTGGTATGGTTGTTAATAATGTTTAATAGTTAGTTAAAAATAATAATATTTGGTAAAAAAATGGGAATGTAGAATATCATGCAATGTATCTAGTAACATCCTAAAGGTTAACTCAGCTATTGAGCTCCTAGATCCTCCCACACTTCTATTGGGGAATTTGGAAGGAGCGCAACAACAGGATTTTTAGAGATAGGGAAGCTCCTAAGGTTATTATAGCTAAGAAAATCGAAGGCCTAATGACAAAGAACTATGCCATAACTAGAGAAGGATACATTAAGGTTGGAGAGAATAGCAAAGCCAGGAAAGAAGATAGCATCAAAAGAAGACAGGAGGCTATTTGGTCTTTTCCTCCTGAGAACTAGCATAAAGCCAATTTCAATGGGGTGGCCAAGGGGAATCCAGGGCCAGCTGGATGTGGAGGAATCATAAGAAACAACTTGGGAGGTGGCATTGCTGCTATCTCTTCTCCTATTGGCCACCAAACCAATCATCTAGCTGAAGCCAGTGCTGCTAGGTTCATTGTTAAGTTGGCCCTGGCCTTAGGGAATGAGCAGCTATGGCTTGAAGGTGACTCCTTAAATATAATAAATTGCATTCTAGGAGCCACTAAACCCTCCTGGACCATCGAAAGCATTATTGAGGACCTAAAATCAAACCTAAGGAAATTTAAAAACTTCCACGTCAGCCATGTTTATAGTGAAGCAAACACGGTCCCTAACTAGTTCGCCAACAAAGTGGTTGTAAGTAACTCGGTGATGACGTGGGGAAGCAATAAATTTTTTTTGGCAGTAGTGACTAAGCTAATCCAAAAGGAGAAAATCCACGGCACCAACATAACATCTCTTTAATGATGATAGGATTTGCTAAATCATACTTTAAAAAGGGAATTATTTGGAGTAATACGGAACCCCCTTCATTTCATAATCATGTGTATGGAAGACACGAGTGTAAGGAAGCCAGAAATAAACCCATTAACCAGCGCAAAATCATTTTCACTCTCAGTGCCTTCTGCTACTCTGAATTTGACAAAATTGCTAGTGGATTAGGGTTAGTTGACCCGAAATCAACAATGGTGGGAGAAAGGATCAAAAGAGAGCCATGGGGTGAAGCGGAGAGGTGGAAAGAGAAGAGGAAGGTTTGGAGAAAGCTCTAGAAGGGTGGTATAACTAATTACATGGAGAAGCTTCATGGTTTTAATGCAGGGGTCACTAAAGCTATGGTTTATTCTTGGCAAAATGGCAGGGTCAAACTTGATGGAGTTTCCCACAAAATCATTGAGGGTCTTATTGCAGAGGTAACTAGCCTTTCTCAGGATTGCTTGAACTTCTACAGGGACAAGAAGATGTCCACCAACACTGTCAATGACTTTGTCGAGGATGATAAGGAGAAAAGCAAACTGGTCAAGATTGACACCTTCTACGACATTGAGTCCATCAAAAAGTTTTGGAGGTATGTTCTTAGGATTATCATTGAATATGTCACTCTTGACCCCGGGCTTGATAGAATTAGGACTCATCATTTTGTTCTATTAAATCATTTTAGACACAAAGTGAAAATTTCTCTTCCATTTTACATTTTCACCTCCATGGCCAAGAATATAGAGGGGTTCAAGAAATGCCTTGTTAAAAACCCTGCCCTCCATGAGGGTCTCCTGCTTCTGGTTTATGATTTCTTGAAAACCCTCACTATTGGTAAAACCATTGGGGTTTTGAGCAATGCTTTGAAGGACACTGCCAGTTTTGATTCTAGGGATGAGCTTGAAGTGAAATAAGAGAAAATTGACATCCCATGCAAAGTTACCCCTACTACCCATGATCCCCGCATCCCTAGTAGGAAGAACCCTAGATGTCTTCCCCCAATCCCCCCCTCTCCTCATCTCAAGGAGGTGAACAAGGCCAATGATGATGAAGTGGAGTCTGATACAGAGTCTGAGGAGGAGAATTCAGAGACGGGGAAGGATATTGAGATGGAAGAAGATAAAGGGAGAGAAAATGACAAGGAGGTAGTGACCCCTATGGACCCCAAGGATAACCCCAAGAAAAGAATTGTAAACTAGGTCCTGCCCCAGGAACATCTCAGCAACCTTGTTGACATTCCCCCCAGCCCCACCCAGCCCAATTCACCTCAAGAGGTTCCCATTTTGCCCCCGGAGGAGATGATTGAAATCATGGTTGAAAAAGGGGGACAAGCTATCAGAAAGAATAAGAGGAGGGCCTAGAGGAACTTCTATGGGGACAAAGTCAATTTGGGTATTGTTAGAGAACCTGCCAAAATCTAGGTGATGGAGGACCTTGACAAAAGCACCCAATATGATGAGCTCATTGACCTTGCTCTTTTCTTTCTCTCTGATAATGTGCATGAAACTAGATTCAGCTTCCTGAACAATGCAAAGAACAGTCTGATTGATAACTTTTGATTGATCAAGTGGCTTTTTCAAGAAATTGAGGCTCTGAAGGATAGCAACAACCAACCCAACAACCAAGGAACTGGCAAGGACCAGGATGCTAGAGGAAGAAATGACCAGGTGGATAGCTAGGAGAAAGATAGAGGTTAGGTCTCCAGAGACCATCATGATGATAGGCTCACCCAGCTTGAGCAGAAGGTCCAAAGTCTGGATTCTGTCCACCAGATAATCACCAAACATATAATGGACACCCTTCACACCTTGAATGAGAACATTGTCAATCTGGGGGACTATTTGACTACCACTGGCCTTGAAAGGGATGTGGAGTAGAACACATAGCAAGGATTCAATCAGTATGTTCTTCAAAAAGAGGCCAACAACTAGGCAAATCAGGGGAACCAGATGAACACTCCTACTAGGATTTAGGAGGGCGTGGCCAGTCAGAAGGACAATGATGCTGCAGAAATTTTGCAGGCCATGGACATAGATGACCACTAGCCTGCTCACCTATCCTTTCCTCTCTAGCTTTTGGTCACTGGCTTCGGGCCTTATTTTGTCTCTAGCCTTTTGAGCTATTTTTTGTTTTTGTAGACTATTTTATTTAGCTCTTTTCGCTGTAAAACTTTGGGTTTTAGGATCCCTATAAAACCTATTTTACCTAATCAAAAACATCCTAAAGGTGAACATATATATGTTTTTAGAATTAATTACTACTATCATCATCTACTTATGATGTCACAATATATAGAGGCTATGACACTAAATGATAATCTATAATGGGTCATCATCAAGTTGTATGGTTAAATTGGTAAGCTGATGATGTAATGATCCTATATAAATACTAAAAGATTTTAGAGGTAATCGATAGTTGGTCTTATTAATTATGCCATTTTTAAAAAAGGATTCCTTAGCTTGAAATGTTAATTGTCGCATCATTGAGTATATCTCTTAACTTTATCTAGGAGTTGTGATCTAGATGTATGTGTTGAACACCAAGGACATATTACATTATGCAAATGAAGTTAAATAGTGTCTTATGGAAAATATAGATAATTAATTATTTATGTATATCCAACTAAATATAATTCAATTGTGAATCTAGATCTCAAAATATTCTTACACGATATGTTATGGGTGCAATGCTCACCCCCCAAGGATAGGTTTCTAAATTGATCAATTCATATTTGATAATGATATTAGTAGTCATATCTCCCATTTGAAAACCACTATTATCTAGTCCCTATGTATAACCTAAGCCCTAATAAATATAATATGATCTCTCATCAAATTACTTATGTTGTGATACTAGGGTAGCGAATGAAATGTTGTGTCATCAAACTATGATGATATTCAATCAAACTATACGTAAAAAAAATATGATTATTAATGTTATATTATAAATGTTAACTATAGATTATCTATTCCAATTCAACCAACTTAAATGATACCTTCAATCTAATGATTTAAGTATGTGTCACCTTACTGGGCACAACCATTTCTTGAATGCCCTTGTAGTAAGGTTATCTCCGTTTGGCCTATCTACTAATTAGGATGATGAAATTGAAGATTCATGGGTTAGATCCTAAGATGTTAGGAACAATATGTCTATGAGTAGATGTATTTGATAACCCTTCTAATTAAAACCCTATCTACCACTTGGATTTATGTGAACAATCTATTTACAACTTATACATTTTAGTTGGTGATTTCTTAAACTTATCTACAAATTTTTATTTTTATTTTGAACTTGTGTTCTTGCCGTGAAAATTTGGGCACGACATCTTTATATAGCCATGTACTAATGTTAGGAGTTGTTTCCTCTCTGTCAAGGATACCTTTGGTAAAAAATGTGGTAGGTCCTAGTTGTCTACGCCAAGGGGTAATATTTGGCTTTGGCCCCTTGTAGTATTCTTCCTGAAGAACTGAAGAAAAAGTAAACTTCTAACCCATGAATTTTAACAAATGGTTGGCATGCATAATATTGCTAATAGTTTAATTGGTTTCATAATATTGGGTTAACACTCTTAATTCCCACTACTCAGCAACTTAGATTTAATGGTTATAAGAGACATGATATTGATACATAGGATCACAAAATAAGTTGCATTTAAGATGATGAAATCACAAACTAAAAATAGAGTCAACTCTCTACATGTATGGACTATCCAAACATTTAGAAGTATATATAATTTCAATCTAGTTTTACACTAAAATATAGCTTCCTTTCCTTATTATAGGAAAATAGAATACAATATGTAGGAGCAACAAGAATAAGGAAGTTATAGACCTATGATGAGAATGTTGATTATGGGAATCTAGAATGCAGTACAACCCATCCAATGTCCCATTCCAAACATTATGTTTGATGTCATCTTCCCTTGTATGAATGCAGTATCTCACTGTTCCCCACTACTCATTAGATAGTTGTATGTCTTCATGCAGTCATAACCTGACTAGCCACCGTAGCTTGGAAATAATAAAACATTTTTCTCTCTAGTTGGTGCAACTCGTGAGCTAACACCTATAACTGACTACCTGGGTGTTACATTACCACTGTAGATACTACTGTAGATTGTATTACCCTAGCCTCTCTAACCTATCTTTCTAATGAGAATGTCCTTTTCTATTGTTCTCTAACTCCCATGTGTAGATACAAGTCTATAATGATTACTTAGGCCCAATAAACAATGTGTATAGTTGGACTATGCTTAAAATAAAACTTGTGGAGTTCACTATCAATCACCAATTATAATTATCTATTCAAGAAAATGAACTCACTCATTATTTCTCCAGAATAACCTGTACTTGAATATTAGGTTGATGTCTAGTATCTCACTTCTTAAGAGATTTTGTCCTTAAGAAAGATCTAGTCACACTTTTAAGTGACCATTAGGATTTGAAGAATTAGCTTATATTCATTTGTTGTACTTTTCCCAATATTGCGCCTCCTTTTTATAACCTTGAAGTGAGGAAAAAGTGTTGGAATAAGAGATGTGGGATAAAACTCCAATTTTGTCCTGTAGTCACTTAAGTCACTTTATAAACTAAATGACTTTACAACATAAAGTAACTTTATTAAATAAATTTTAATACATTAAGTGACGACTTAAGATAAATTTCCCTTGTGAATAGTAGGCATCCTTACTGTTAATGTCATTAATGTATTTGGATGTGGAGAGAGATTAACCAAGCATCAAAAAAACTAGCATGAAAGAGGGGACATGTTAGTCCTACCTTCTTGGGATTGCTTTCCCTCAAGACATCTGAATGTTGAATGTTGTAAAATAGAATCACCTTAGCAAGTGGTGTATTCATAGGGTAAATCCTTCTAGTGGACTAGATATTCTTTGAAAGATCTATTTTTTAGCTTCTTTTCCCTAGTCTCGATCACCTCTACTAGCTCCAAAAGAAGTCTAGCCTCCTCATCAAGTGGAGGCAAGCCTTTTGACAGTATAACCCAGTAAAAAATTGCCTTCTTAAGGCATGAGACATGAAATACATTACAGATTCAACTATTACTAGGTAAATCCAACCCATAAGCAACCTCACCAATCCTCTTAGTGATGCAATAAGGTCCATAAAATCTATGATTAATTTTCTCTGACCTACTTTTCCTCAGTGTGCTCTGTCTATATGGTTGGAAATGATGATAAAACATGTCACCTATCTCAAAGCTCCTCTTTGTATGATGTTGATTAGCATATAACTTCTATTGGTTCTACACCTTTTAAATATTATCTTGAAAAGATCTGAGAATATCTTGTTGATCTTGGAACCAATCTTTGGCTATGGGAGCCCTGCTATCTTGTAAAGCCAAATAAATGAAAGAGAGAGGTACGTATCCATAAAGAGCATGGAAAGGAGTCATCCAAATAGACATGTGATATGTGGAGTTATTGCAATACTCCCCCAAATATAACCATTTAACCCAATCTCTTTGCTGACTTGTGATGTAGTTTCTCAAATACCCTTGCACCCATTTATTCACTATCTAAGTTTGACCATCCATCTATAGGTGATAGCTAGTACTAGGAGTCAACTCTATAACTATCAATCTAAAAACTTCATGCCAAAAGGTACCAAGAAAGCTACTATCCCTATCACTCATGATAGTCCTAGGTAATCCATGAAGATGAAAAACCTCTCAAAAGAACAAATCAGCCACCTAAGAGGGTGACTAGTCTACCATGATAGCAAAGAAGTGTGCAAACTTAGTCAATCTACCTACCACCACAAAAATGCAATCTTTGTCCTGGACCCTTGGCAACCCTATGATAAAATTCATGGAGATAATCTCCCATCTCTGAGCTAGAATAGGGAGAGGCTGAAGTAAACTTGCTAGAAAGCCCTATTCTAACTTGTTTTGCTGATAAGTTTGGTACTCTCTAACATGTTTTAATACATCATCTTTTAGCCCCTTCCATGAGAATCTCTATCTAATATTCCTTTAGTTTTTAAAAAAACATAGGTGACTCATTGAAGGTACATCATGTATAGTGTGCATAATATCCCTTTTAAGTTTAGATTTTGGTACTAGGTAGATTCTATTCTTATAGTATATAATATCATTCATTACCTTATACCGATCATCCTAAAGTATACCATCCATAATCTGACATGTGTGAGTAGTTTTAGAAAACTCAACTAATAGCTAAAAGGTACAACACTCTATCACTGGGGGTCTTCAAGAAAGTGCATCAGCTACTATATTATTGTTCCCTTTGACATATTCAATGTCAAAATCACATGCTTGGACCTTGCTAACCCATTTCTGTTGTCTTTTGTTCAACTCTTTTTGTTCCACAAAATAAATTAAACTATTATGATCAGTCTTCACTATAAATTTACTTCCCACCAAGTATTGCCTAAATTTGGTTAAGGCATGCATTATGGCTAGCATCTTTTGATCATATGTAGAATATAATAGCTTGCTACCCCTAAGTTTCCTACTCTCAAAAGCTATGGGGTGATAGTCCAACATCAAATCTACCTTGATTCCACTCCTTGAAGCATCACACTCCAAAATAAAGGGTCTATTAAAATAAAAAGTGCCAGAATTGGGCATGTTCTCATCACTTGTTTTAGTCTATCAAAGACTACCTCTAAATCCTCTATCCATCTAAATGCCCCTTTCCATGTTATGTAAGTAAGGGGGGTTGCTACCTAAGAAAAACCTTTGGTGAATTTCTTGTAATAAGAACAAAGGCCAAGGAAGCCCTACAACTTAGATACATCTCTCTGTGATGGCCAATAAAGGATTGCCTGTATCTTTTCTTGATTTATGTTAACTCCCTTTGCACCAATCATGTGATCTGGATAGAGAATCTTAATGAATCCAAATTTGCACTTAGACTCCTTTGCAAATAAAGAATGTTCTTCCATGATCCCAAGGATCTCATCTAGGTGTTGTAAATGTTCCTCCAAAGTCCTACTAAAGATCTTGATATGTCATCAAAGAAAACTAGTACACTCTTTTGTAGGTACTTTTTGAAGATGTGGTTCATGCATGACTGAAAACTAGTTGGTGTGTTAGTGAGCCCAAATGGCATCACCAAAAACTCATAGTGTCCATAGTGGCATCTAAAAGCTATCTTATGCACATCCTCCTCTTAGAAACATATCTAATGGTATCCTGATAAAAGATATATCTTTGAGAAATAGATAGCTCCATGAAGCTCATCCAGTAATTCATCAATGCGGGGAATCAGATACTATTTTTTTAATGGTTCTCTTTTTAAGGTTGCAATAATCAATACACATCTGAAGGGTGTCATCCTTCTTCTAACCAACACCACTAAAGAGGCAAAAGGATTGGAATTGGGTTTGATATGTCCTATATCTAGTAGTTTCTTAATCATCTTCTCTATCTCTTCCTTGTAATGCCTAGGTTGATGATAAGAAGTGGTAATGATGAGTTTGGAGCCCTCCTCTGGCTCAATGATATGCTCAAACCCTCTATCTAGTATAATATCTAGGGTTAAATCCTCAAATACCCTCATGTGCTTGTTAAGCACCATATGGATGTTAGAATTTTATTGTTGTCTTGTTGTCTTGTATCCTATGTCTCCTTAGAAGAGATGAAGCACTTTGTCACCCACTAGATATCATTGTGTCTCAAAATGGCTTCCATCTTGTGAGTTGTTATCAACAAGGGTCCACTATCTAGTATAGCCACTAGGGCTATCAACTGACCACACTATAAGAATCCCAACTACATTGTCTCATGATTAAATGTGTACCTATGGAGAGTCCTTAACCACTATCTACCTAGAATGGCATCCAACCCATCCAAATCAACAACATAAAAATTATTCTATATAAGATAATCCTCAAACTGTATCTAAAGACTAGATACTTTCTCTATGCAACTCAAAACTTTCCCACCTTCTACCTTCACTTTGAACTTAGGTATGTCAACTACCTACAATTCTCTCTTAGATACCATCCATATGTTGATGAAATTATGAGATGCTCCTATATCAAAAAGGAAAATAATGTGCTATCCTCTAACAACACCCTTTACCCTAGAATGGTGACATGTATGATCACTAGAAAGGGTGGCTATAACAAGAGGTTGTTTGGTAGCAGTTTTCTTCTTTTTATCTTTAAGGGGCTGCTCCTCAACCTCTTCCTCCTCATTTTCCTTAGCATCACTATCTTCTTGCTACTCTCCTTCATCCTTTGAAAAAACCTCAACATAGTGAATCTTTCCATTACCAAGGCATCTGTGGTTAGGAGTCCAAGGTTCCCTATAAGTGAAACACAATTTCTTCCTCCTAAGTTCATTACGTGTCTCAAAATCCAATCTAGTAGGATTTTTTTTTTTTGGTTTTTGTTCCCTTGGGAAAAAGTAGACCCTTTATAGGGTTTCTTTAGAGGCTACAATAGTGAATAAGGTGAATCCAAATCATGGGCGATCTTAATTGTATCATCTAAGGTGTTTTGTTTAAGGACCTTAACCAAATCCCTAAATCTATTATGTAATCCTTCTATGAACAACATCACCTTATGTTGTTCTATCATATCCAGTACCATCATTGATATCCATTGAAACTCATCAATGAAGTTATCTAAGGACCCACTCTATCATAATTGAGCCAAATCCCTATAATAAACTTCAATATCCTTTCTGTCAAAATGAGCAATTAGCTTGGAGCTGAAAATCTTGTATGAAGTTGTAAGGCCATGATCCTAGTTGACTAAACCATGATGCCACAATTCATACACTGCTCCCTCAAGGTGCATTATCGAAAATCTAATGGCTTCCATCTCTGCCATGGGTTTGAGTGTCAAGTAGGTATCAAGCTTGTGAAACTAAGCTCTAGTACATGTCTTACTACTACCATCAAAGGTAGGGAGACTTAACTTGTCAATAACATGCTTTAGGTCTCTATCTAGTGGTCTAGGTCTCCTATCCTACTTCTATCTATCTACCTCCCTTTTCTAATTTAGGTACTAGAAAAAGGTCAAATTTTGTTTAATAGGATTGATCCCATTTGTCATATATTGTCATAACATTTTTTGATAGAAAATTTGGTGTCGTTGGTGGTGTTAGCTCTTCCTCTACATTAAACACTAGCATTAAGGGTCTATCAGTGTTACATGTGGGAGCTCTAATAGCTTACGATGAACCAACTACATTGTTTCCTCTACTGTAATGGCTCAGGGCTCGCTCTCCTATTAACATGAGCTATATTTTTCATATTAATTGCAAGTTGTTGAAGTGCATTAGCTATGTTATTCTTCCCATCTCTAATAGCCCGCAATGTTTCCCATAATTCCTTGCCTTGTTTAGTTTCATTATGTGTCATGCAAATGTTGTTAACTTATTATACCTATCCAAACTGTTTAACCTATTTTTTTTGTTCACTTATTCCAAAAATTAATTCCTCATCCACTAAATAACTATCTTCAATCTCAATATATTTTGAAGAATCTGCTTGTTCCAATTGTAGGTGACTCAATTTAGAATGTTTTTTTACTCATTCCTGGCTATCATTTTTGGATAAAAATTAGTTTTCAAATTTTCTATTTTTCCCCACAAGATGGTAGGTCTTGTGGCTTCGATACCATTGTAGTATTCTTCCTTAAGAATTGAAGAAAAAGTAAACTTCTAACCCAAGAATTTTAGCAAATGGTTGGTATGCATAATATTGTTGTTAGTGTAATTGGTTCCATAATACTGGGTTTAACACTCCTAATCCCCACTTCTCAACAACCTAGATTTAATAGTAAAGATATTGATACATAGGATCATAGAATAAGTTGCATTTAAGATGATGAAATCATAGATTGAGAATAGAGTCAACTCACTACATGTATGGACTATCCAAACATTTAGAAACATATATAGTTTCAATCTGATTTTACACTAAAATATAGTTTCCTTTCTTTAGTTTAGGAAAATAGAATACAATATGTAGGAGTTGCAAGAATAAGAAAGTTATAGACCTGTGATGAGAATGCCAATTACGGGAGTTTGAAATTCAGTACAACCCATCCAATGTCCGACTCCAAATGCTATGTCAAATGTCATCTTCCCCTATACGAATGTAGTATCTCACTATTACTCATTAGATAGTCGTATGTCTTCATGAAGTCATAACCTCACTAGCCACCACAACATGGAAATGATAAAATATTTTCCTCTCTAGTTGGTGCAACCCATGAGCTAACACCAATAACCAACTTCCTAGGTGTCACATTACCATTGTAGATGCCATTGTAGATTATATTACCCAGCCTCTCCAACGTGTCCATCTAAAATGAGAATGTCCTTTTTTATTATTCTCTAACTCCCATGCATAGATACAAGTCTATGACTATTACTCAAGCCCAGTAACCAATGTGTGTAGTTGGACTATGCTCAAAAGAAAACTTTTGGATTTCACTATTCACTAATTACTACTGTCTTTTCAAGAAAGTGAACTCACTCACTATTTCTCCAAAATAAACTATACTTGAATACTAGGTTGACATCTAGTATCCCACTTCTTAAGGGATTTTGTCCTGAAGAACAATCCAGTCACACTTTTAAGAGACCATTAGGATTTTAAGAATTAGCTTATATTCATTTTTTGTGCTTTTTCCAAAACTAATGCTCCTTTTTATAGCCTTAAAGTGAGGAAAAAGTGTTGAATAAGAGATGTGGGATAAAACTCCAATTTCATCCTGTAGTCACTCAAGTTAGTTTGTAAAGTAAATGACTTGTTAAAACATAAAGTAATTTTATTAAAGAACTTTTAATAAATTAAGTGATGGCTTAAGATAAATCTCCCATGTGACTAGTAGGCATCCTTACTATTAATGTTGTTAATCTATCTAGATGTGGAGATAGATTAACCAGGCACCAAAAGAACTAGCTCAAAAGAGGGGACATGAAACCCCTAATATGTTGGGCACCCTTGAGTATGTGGATCAAGTGGTAAAGTTCTAACAATAAAAGCATCTAAGAGACTATATTCTTTGTAACCTTGGCCATTAATCATAACCATGGAAAGGGTGGAGGCTAAAATGGTATCCAAATTGTGGTAGTGCCAAAGGAACTAGCCATAGTTTGGCCAATTTTGAATCTAGGATAGTGGTTGGTTTATGAAGCTTCTACTACATTTTAATAAGAAAAGGGTTCAAGATCTACATGGATGGTTATCTCAGCATCATTATGTAGAAACTTGATGCACTGATGATATGTGGATGGAATAAATTTCATGGTGTGAATCCATGGTCAACCAAGGAGGATGTTTTATGGAAGGTTAAGATCAACTATGTGATAAACTATTTCTTGAATGGCTAGGCCAACTTTGAGAGGTAGCAAGATGGCTCCTTCAGTGGTGCGCTTTAAGTTCTCATATGTTTTGATGGTGATGAACTCATTGAGGATATCTGCCTTAGTATATCCTACCTATTTGATGAACTTCAAAGTAGATAGATTCAAAGCCAATCCATTATCTATCATGACCTATTTAAATACAAAGTCAAAAACCATGATAGTTATGCAAAGTGGAAGTATATGATCGAGCTCAGTTGCTAGGATGTTACAACTTTTGAAGGACAAAGCACATGATGTGGATAGGTGGTCGACTTAGTTGTGAAACTCGGTGGTGTTGATGTCAATAAGGATGCATGACGCATGGAGAGTACTATCAAGGATCATTTAATAATGTGGGCTTGTGTGTAAGAGATCTAAAATGGAAATCTGAGCTAGCATATTTCCAAGATGTTCCAAGATATTTATTGTGGTCCTAATGAAAGTGGTTTCAATGTTGTAGATAGAGATGGGCCAACTATGTTGAGTCAAGCTCATTGAGTGGTGGTTGTACATTGGGCTTCTAGAGCTTTGATATTTATAACATTTATAGAATGCTCGACTTGTGATATGCATCCAATGAGGTTTCCATAGTCCAAGTATGCTGAGGTATAATTCTAAGACTTGTCTCGATTATCACCTTGTTTTTGTTAGCATTGTTGGGTTTGTTATTTATAAGAGTGTTTGAAGGTTCTTTTCCTATGTTTGTGTTGTGGAGAGGAAAGCATTTTGGTATATTAGTAGTCTTGCATTTGACAAGGCTTGTTCCTCCACTATGATTTGTTTTGCATCAATAAGGTTGCTTGGCCAAATAATGGTATCAGAAACCCAAAGCAATGGACTTCTTAATTTAGGATTGGACATCCCAAATGATTCCTAATGCACTATTTAGTCTCATTTAATTATTGACCGGGGACATAAACTTGGAATGGCATCTGCAAAGCATATGTTCAAATTTCCTCTTCTAAGCCTATTTAAGGAATTAAAATGCTTATACTTCAAGTAAACTAAACTATAAGAAAATGTATTCTAATCAAAGTAGGAAATTACAGCTAGGAAATACTCCAACTAACTATGCTGCAAGAATAGGCTACTAATTCTAGTGTGAGTGGCTATAGGAACAATAGATTTCTAAAACATATAAATGAATAGGAAATGAACTCTATAATAACAAATAAATTCACTCATCAAGTGAGCCCCCCTTGAATGAGTGAATAGAATATACAATCAAGATAAAAGTTTCAAACTCGAGTTGAACATTCTATTCATCCATAAAAATGATTACACTTGAGTGAAACAGTATGCAAAAATTTTGTATTAAAAACTAGTTTTTCGACTAACTCCCAAAAGAGTCACAACAGTCGATTATTTAGAAGGAAACTACCACTAATTCCTAAACCTATGATCACTTCATAATGAGGATCAACTATAACTCATAAAGTTTCATAAAAGAGACATTGTTGACTATGAATAATCCCAAAATATAGCACACACTAAATCTATGCATTGCATGCAACAGAAAGCATTAACTTGCTTTGTGAAAATTTTGCAATCATGGTTGGCTTTGATGACTATTGCACTAGTATGTTAGTCCTTGAATATCCATGTTCAACTCCTACAAGATAATTAATGCACACACATCCAACCATGTACATATATATATCCACATCATCAACATTGGGAAAAGGTGTTAGTCTTAATTATCACTCTTGCAAACCTACGACTATAGGAGGTAAATATCCAAAACATAGCTTAGGAGAGGAAAGATCCATTAACATGTATTACTATCATATTCACCATTCTTGTCCATGAAATTAGGCAAATATTATGTCTTTAGAGATATCCACAATTTCATCTTATGTTCACACACATATATAATCATATACATAGAAACCCTAAGTTCATATGCTTAAAACCATAAATGTATGCTTATGTGTAATCAAATGTCTTAGAAAGAGGATTAAAATTGGTGAAAAAAATGGCTAATTTAGGAGCCCATCATCCCCCCCAACTAAACTATTGTTGGTCCCTAGCAATCATAAAGTTATGAACCTTGGCATGGACCCTCAAATCATTAGCTATTTTCTGCCCTGGCTCATCATGAATATAATCAAAGTATCCATGATTCTCTTTGAGTCTTTCCCAACACTAGAATTTACAGGCCATGTCATAATCTATTGCACTATTATTCATTACTAGTAATGTATGAAGGAAGAGTGGAGGCTAATACCTTAATGGAACCCAATGGTTAAGGAGTGTCCTACCCAACATAGTGTACCATGGAACTCTCCTTATGGCAAGGGTTAGATTCTAACATGAGTGAGGTTCCATTCTCATTAAATCTTATGACATCCTTATCCACCTCTGTCTAGAGGTATTAATTCCTACAAAACCATCCAATCAAAATATGTTCTTCTCGAGTATTATACCTCAGGCCTCATCATTAAAGGAATTGACATTTCTTTCTCCTTGTATGGTGTAGCTTGGTGTTCACAACTCATCTCATTCTACATCCATGATATAACTACTCTAAGTTGTACATCTCCTACATAGAGGGGTTAATTACATTCTATATCATCAGGAAATACTAGGTTATGCAAGTACAATTCACACAACAGATTCTTCAGAGTCATTGGGGCAGATTGAAAGGCATAGTAAAATACATGGGGATTTGATATTGATGAATTGACACCTTCTACAATCCTTATTAATTTGAAATTAACAAGTTGCTCTTAGAGGAATATTGCATACATTGATGAGGGTGATTTGCATTCCATCACCTATTGAAATAACCTAGTAATCAGATCAATTCTTCATTTCAATACCTCAATCTCATCTGGTTTCTACTCAAATTGAGAATTCTACTCATTAATGACTTGTTTCAATTTTTCTTTCTCTAAATTCCATTGTGTCTTTTCCCATAACAACTATTTGTATAGATTTATTCCTGCTACAAGAGGTGTAGAAAAATTTGGTGGGGGTAAAGATCCCTAATTGAGTATATCCACCCATCCTGAAGGAAAGTGAGGAATTTTAACAACTTCTTTAGGTGCAAAGGACTTAACCTTCCACACGAAAATTGTCCTAATTGAATTGGTTTCTTTACTAACATTAGCTGTCACCTTAGCTAATGTTTCTAACTTTTCCTAACTACCCTACTAGGATACTTCTTCAATGATTTTAGTCCCAAATTTAGGCATTCCTTTGATTCATACTAACATCTAGCTAAATGGAATTATCTACATATTCCTCTGTGTCTTTAGATTCCTCAAAGTCTTGATCACTATCTATCAAAATGTATTTAACCCTAGGGCTAACCTTTATTTATGGACTCTGCTCTCATATTATTGTGTCACAAGTTGTAGGTTTATTATTCAATTCCTTAGAAGAGGAATTATTCAAAGGTTCATTTCCTACAAATTCAAAAGAATCAATGTTAAGAATAAGAATAGATACTTCAACACCTTTCTCAAAAAGTCTTTTACCTTTGTCTCATAGGGAGTGTGGATGAGCATGAAGGATTCTTCTATTTCTTTTTCTTCTTAATGACCCCCTCCTCTACCACTGCTTCAGGATGTTTTTTAGCATTCTTTTCCCTAGGGTTCTTAGAATTCTCTTGAGGAGGATTCTCAGAATCTTCTTCAAGAGGGTTTTTAGAATGTTCTTCCCTAGCTATATTATTAGCATTGTCAGTAGGATGAGGTTCTAAAGTTTCCTCTTTTGGTTTTTTTATTTTACCCTTACCCTTCCTAGATGTAGAGCTCGACCTTACGGGCAGTGAAGATTCCAAAATATTAGGAACTTCTACATTTTTGTTTTTCTTCCTTTAAGAAGTAGAGGTTCCTAAATTGGAAATTATTTTTCTAAGTGACCTAGAAATAGAAGGAGAGGCTTCTTAATCACTCTCAACTCTTTGAGCAGAAGATGTTTGTTCTCTCCTACCAACACCATGACCTCTAGGGCTAACTATTCTAGGTTTAACCTCATTCACCTGCAAAAATTCTTCCCATGTCCCAACCTTTTGTCTATTCAATTCCCTTTCCACCATTAATTTTATCAAGAAATGGTGTGAAATAGACTAGTTTCTTCTTGATAGGACTAACAAAGACTATTTTTTTCACAATGTTAAATAACAAGCTAGGAAGATTTACTGGTTGGTCATCATGGTAGAGATAACTAAGAATTTTGAAGTGCAAAGCATGCAGGTATTTGTAGCATCCCTTGCAAGTGAAGTACTGAATAATAAATGTACTTGACTAAATAAAATCTAGTGGAAAAGATAATTGCCTAGTTCCTTGCTTCTCATTGATATCTAACTAAGGATCACCATGAAAAGTGAACCATGCTCTTGTTGATTGTAGGTAAAAATATTTCACCCATGGTTCACCATCCTAAGGCAACCCTATCACCTCAGCAACTGCATCTTCTTTGAACTCAACTTTCAAATCTCTAACTTTTGCAACCCCATCTTTCAAGGTGGACATAAATTGTAGAGTAGCTTCCTCATTAAACCCCTTAAGGATTAAACAATAATCCAGCCACCCTCTCCTTCTAAACATTTCATAGGTGGGCATTTCATTTAACAAAACTATGTGGTCCACTAGTTCATGCCTTTGGAGATCATCTCCCATTATTTTTTTAAGACAAATTTCTAACTTGCAAAACATAATTCTCATAGAATTCAGCAATGGCAAGTCACAGACCTCAATGCATTATAGAAAAAAATGTTGTAGAATAAGATGATATAAAATCTGCAACTTGATTCATAAAAATAAAGATTTTTTTGCACAAAATCTAATGATATGAGTTTTAAAGAACATCTCATAAAGACTCGCACATGCCAAGGCTGCCACCCTAAACACATTGCAATACATCATTAAAAATTGAGATCACCTTTTAATATCTTTAATTCATTTTGACTGTGATGATGCAATTACAAAAGGATAGATCATCATGTTATGTTGTAGACAATTTTTTTAAAATAGAATAGTTCCCCCCCAGCTAAGTAATGGCATGGGTCCCACCAAGCTAGTTAAGCATGAGTTAAAAATGAAAATGACACAAAATCCTAAAAATTAATGAATAGAAATAATATATGTATGAGTATATGTAGCACTAACCTAAAGGCACTACAAGAAGAGTTATTTAAAAATTGCACTTGCATATGTGAAGTGATGGGATGGGGTGAATGGGTGGAAAAGAGAGAAGGTGAGATGAAAAATTATTAAGGAGAAAGTATTCCAAAAAATGTGAAATATTTATTATGGTGGTCTTGAATGGAATCAAGAATTAGTAGAATCACGGGTGGAAGACCTAGATTCTTTGGCTATAGGAGTTTTTGTTGCAAGTGTGCTCTGGAACTGCTTGAGGAACTCATCATGGCTTAAATGTTTGTGGTAAAGTTTCAAATGATGCCCATTAATGAGTAATTTGAATTGAATAGGATCTAATGTTAAAATTTGTACAGCTCCATTATCAAATATCGATATAATCTCATAAGGCCCAAGCCATTTGGTATAAAATTTCCCTGGTGTATGTTGGTATCATGAATCATATAACAATGCCCAATCTTTGACATAAATTTTCTTATCATGGATGAACTTATGTAATGAACCTAGATTAATATATATTTTCCTTCTTGTAATATATTAGATTCAAATATTTAAAAATTGTTTCAATCAAATTGCAATAAATATTATTTTATTTATTATGGTGCTACTTTATGATTGTTTCAAATATTATTCTCATTATTTCCAAGACACTCTGTGAACATTCATATATTGTTATTCCATAATACATTAATACATACATTATTATAACTACTGTCAATATCCAAATAAACCTAAACCTAATTTAATTGTTAGAAATCATCCTTTTAAACTTTAATTTACTAATTATTATTAATCTGATGCTTTCATCTGATTACAAACATTGACTACATAAATGTAATTAAAGCTAACTACATAAATATAATATATTGATCTAAATGAATGTCATATTGTGAGAGGCACGTCTTCACCATCGTGACTACCGAGTACATATAAATACCCGTACCCGCATTAGGGTTAGGGCGAGCAAAGAAGAAAAAGAAATTTTTTTAGTTGAATTAAAAGACTAAACACATAATCGTAGTATTCACACTCTATGAATGAGATATGGAGCATTACGTATGGTATAAAGTTTATGATTTCAAAATACAGTATTTCTAAGATACCATGACGAGCATAGATTAAGTATTTCGCATGAAGTATTAATAAGTAACTCAATACTATTTCTTTAATAAATCAGTAAAGATTATTGCATGGCATTGAAGACATATATTACAATGAGTATTATATATTATTGAAATATTTACAATATTATTATAATCATATATGTGTGTGTGTGTGTGTGTGTACATATATATATATATATATATATATATATATGTACATATATATATGTGTGTGTATACACACACACACACACACACACACACATATATATATATGTACATATATTCATATATGTGTGTGTGTGTGTGTGTGTGTGTGTATAATGATGATATATATTTCAATTAGATATCAATACATAGTCTACCAACAAATATTGCAATTAAATATATTGGTATAATACATTTATATCTAAAAAGACTTGAATAACATTATGAAGTATTTTTGAATTATAGTGTGAAAGGATTGTATCTTTCTCTGAGCTATGAAATTCTGAGATAGGGAGTTGGTGGGAGGAAAGGCAGAGTAATCTCGAGGACTTGTCGGATATTCTTGGACCTTGTTTCATGTGCCTCCACACCGTCATTCTACCGTCTCAAAATAATCATAGTGAGGAAGAAAGATTGCTTGACACTATGAGAAGAAATCTTCTTTGAAATCCCTAAATTAGTATTAATGCTCAAACTCCTCAAATATCTCAATAGTAGAAAGCATCTTAGGCTAATTTAAATTGATGATTTCCTAATTTATACCTTAAATTGATTATAAGGTTAAAATTTTGAAAAAGGGGTCATCACAATTGGTATCAGAGCTTGATCCTGCCATCCTAAAAATATAGTAAATGACAAGAGGAGCAAAAATGAGTGAGCAATTATCTAATTAAATTAGAAATGTTATGGAATAGACAAACCAATCCTTGGCAAAGCAAATAGAAAGATCAAATCAAGCACTTCTTCAAGCTTTGCAAAACATGGGAAATTCCATAAACAACCTTAAAAATAATAATTCTGGTGGAAGGGACATAAGTTCAAACCATTCAAAAAACAATGGAGTTTCACCACCTCAAGTACCCAAACCCACTTTCTTACCTAGGGAAGGGCTCTCAATGGAAGAAGAGGGACAGACAACAAATACGGCTATTGAGAATGCAAGAGCTTATGCCAACCTTGAACTAGAAATCAGAGAATTAATAACATTTAGAGAATTTTGTGAAGCCAACAAACATGAAACACATAAGAGAGAAAGGAGCTTTCAAAATCAAGACTTTAGAAGTAAGGTAAATAAAGTGACACTTTCAAATTTTGATGGGTCAAAAAAGTTCACTAGATGTGCTTGGTTACAAAAATTAAACACCTATCTGACCCTTAGTCCAATGATAGAAGAAGATGCACTCCAATTTGTAATCCTCCACCTAGAAGGTACAACACATGATTGGTGGCATCACAGTCTTATTACTCAAGGGCACAAAAATATTACCTCCTATGAAGAATTCTCTCAGAAACTCATTAAAAGGTTTGATAGAAAGCATCCTCAAGAAAACTTTAAGAAATTAACTCAAATAAGACAGCAAGGAACAATAGAGGATTATATTAAGGAATTCCAAAAGATCTTGGTCCAGGTCACAGGAGTAGATGATGAACACTCTACTTATTTGTTTGTAGAAGGATTAAGAGATTCACTAAAAGGTCTAGTAAGTGCCTTAAAACCTTCATCTCTAGATGATGTCTTTGAAATAGCACTCAGATTGGAAGTTTCAAATGCAAATAACAAATCTTGTTATAAACCTAATATAAAAAATCACAAAAATAATAAATTCCACAAAAAGTTCATTCCTACAAAGGATCAAGAAGAACTTAAGAAGAAAAATATATGCTTTAAATGCCAAAAACCATGGGAACTAGGCCATAACTGCAGTAGAAAAAGAAACACTTGTCACCACTGTGGAATAGATTGGGTACCAGGACATTGATGTGAAAAAAGAGGTCGCATCCAAAGAATAGAAGAAGAACTAGAGGAAAAAGAGGTCAACAAAAAGGCAAAAATGTGACAAAGGTAATGAAGAAGAGGGAGAAGAATATGGAGTGATAGCTACTATGACTCAACCCTCTAAAAATTGAGTCTTGAGAATTAGATGCACTCTTAATGGACAAAATGTTATTGCATTAGTTGATAGTGGAGCATCCCATAACTATATTGATGAAAAACTTGTCAACAAAATGAAATTAAAAATAGAAAAGTTCAAAGGTTTCACTACTGTTCAAGCCACAAGATCATTAGTGCAATGTACAAAGGTAATTCCACAATAGGAAATCACTTTGGGGAAGAAGCACACCATCAGAGAAGATCTACATGTGGTTCCACTAGATTTAGATATAATTCTAGGAGGACCATGGATATTTTCTTTGGGATGTTTTAGGTTTGACCTTCCAAACTGAAAAATCCACTTTGAGCACAAGGGTTAAGAAATAGCATTGGAAGGGATACCTGATGGTTCGGCAAAATTGGTCTCATGTAAAAGAATAGAAAGAACACTGCGGCATGGTCGATGAGAGTGGGTTGCACAATGTATGGTATTGAATAAATCCACACCTCAGGAATTAGCTATCCATATAGATATTGAACCTATCCTTAAAAAACATGGGAGGATATTTGAAGAAATTCCACCAGGATTGCCACCCAAAAGAGGATTTGAACACATTATAGAATTGGAAAAGGATGCTAAACTAGTAATCACCACCCCTTACCGACATCCTCAAAAGTACAAAGATGAAATTGAAAAAGCCATTTGAGAGCTCCTAGCCATGGGGCATATTCAACCTAGTTCCAGTCCTTTTGCATCTCCAGTAGTACTAGTGAAAAAGAAAGATGGAACAATGAGAATGTGTATAGATTATTGGGCACTAAATAAGAAAACTATAAAAAATCGGTATCCCATTCCTAGGGTGGATGAACTTCATGGAGCAATATTTTTTTCTAAAATTGATTTATGTTCAGGATACCATCAAATTAGAATGAGGGAGGAGGATTTTCCCAAGACAGCATTCAGATGCCATTATGGACATTTTGAATTTCTGGTTCTACCTTTTGGTCTCACTAATGCTCCGGCCACTTTCTAGTCATGTATGAATCATATCTTCCAAAAACAACTCAGAAAATTCCTCCTTATTTTCTTTGATGATCTTCTCATCTATAGCAAGTCATGGGAAGAACACTTTCAACATATTGAAGAAATACTAAGCATTTTAGAATCTAAATCATTATTTGCAAAAGCATCAAAATGTGAGTTTGGATTAGAAGAAATTCTTTATCTCGGCCATAAAATTAGTGCCAAAGGTGTAAGCGTGGATGAAGAAAAGGTTAAAGCTATACAGGAATGGCCAAAACCTAAAATCCTAACTCAACTTAGAGGATTCTTAGGTTTATGCAGCTATTATAGCCAGTTTGTGAAAAACTTTTCCAAGCTAGAATCCCCTCTAACTGACTTAACAAAAAAAGGAAATTTCAGATGGAATGAGGCAGCACAGGAGGCTTTTGAAGAATTAAAGGAAACAACGAGTTCTTGTCTAGTCTTAGCTGTCCTAGATTTTACACAACCCTTTGAATTACAATGTGATGCTTTAGGTGAAGGAATTAGAGTTGTTCTCATGCAGAACAAACACCCTATTGCTTTCGGAAGTAGGAAGCTAACAACAATAGAATGACACTACTCAATTTATGATAAGGAGAAATTGGCTATCATGCACACATTGGCAAAATTCGAACAATACCTAGTATGTGGAAGATTCAACATTAAAACAAACCATAATAGCCTAAGGTTTTTCATGAATCAAAGAGATCTTAATGATTACCAACAGAAATGGGTAAGCAAAATCCAAGCATATAACTTTGATATTGAGTATATCAAAGGAACCCATAATGTGGTAGCAGATGCTCTATCTAGGAAAGGCCAAATGAATACCCTTACTAGCATCACAGGCGATTGGAAAAATGAAATTGTTGCAAAATATGCTAAGGATCCAAGGACTCAATAAATCATGGAGGGAAACATAACTAATGATGAAATCAAAATTGTTGAAGAACTCATACTATATAGGGGAAGGATACTACTTGCAAAAAAATCCAAAGTTAAAGGGAAGGTTATGAAGGAATATCATGACAACCCTCTGTCTGGATACACTGGATTCTACAAAACCTACAAGAAGATAAGGGAGAGATACTCTTGGAAAGGCCAAAAGAAGGATATTATGAAACATATCCAGGAATGTATAATATGCCAGAAGAATAAGGCTAAATAGAATGTTCCAGCTGGTCTATTACAACCATTACCCATCCCAAATAAAAAATGGGAAAGCATTACTATGGATTTCCTTTCAGGGTTACCTAAGGTACAAGACAGAGATTCCATTCTAGTAGTGGTAGATCGACTAACCAAATATGCACATTTCCTTCCTATATCTATACATTATAAGGCACCATAGATAGAAGAACTATTCTTTAGAGAGGTTTTCAGATTACATGGATTGCCAAAGAATATCATTAGTGACAGAGATAGAAAATTTCTTAGTTTGTTTTGGAAGGAACTATTTAGATTAGCAGGAACTGAATTAACTCCCAGCACTAGTTATCATCCCCAAAGAGATGGACAAACTAAAATTGTTAAGAAATACGTAGAAGGCTATCTTAGAAACTATGTGATCGGGCAACAAAATGCATGGATCAAATGGTTATACTTGGGAGAATATTGTTATAATAATACCCATCACATGTCAATTGGAATGAGTCCATTCAAAGCATTATATGGATATGATGCCACTACATTTGGAGATCTGATCAATCAAGAGAGCAAAGTACCTGGAGCCCAAGATTTTATCCAACAAAGCCTCAACATCATGAAAACTCTCAAGGATAATCTCCACCATGCTCAAAACCAACAGAAGATATATACTGACCAAAAACAGGTGGAAAGGTCATTCCAAATTGGAGATTTGGTATTCTTAAGACTTCAACCCTATAAACAATCTTCACTAGAGAATAGTGAAGCAGAAAAACTAAAACCACATTTCTATGGACCATACAAGATCCTAAGAAGAATAGGAGAGGTAGCATATGAAATCGAATTGCCTGAAAATAGCAAGATCCATAATGTCTTCCATGTATCCAGGCTTAAAATGGTTCTTGAGAAACATATAGTCCCATGTGGTGATCTTCCACCATTAGACAGTGAAGGGAAGTTGATATTGGAACCTGAGATTATTCTTGATAGGCATGAATGAAGACTAAGGAATCGAACTATTCCAGAATACTTAATTAAGTGGAAAAGTCTTCCCAGAGAAGATGCTTCATGGGTTGGAGAAGAGGCCCTTTCTCAGTCAGCCTTGCTTGGGGACAAGGAAAATCAGGAAGGGGGGACTGTAATGAACCTGGATTAATATATATTTTCCTTGTTGTAATATATTAGATTCAAATATTTAAAAATTGTTTCAATCAAATTGCAATAAATATTATTTTAATTATTATGGTGCTACTTTAAGATTGTTTCAAATATTATCCTCATTATTTCCAAGACCCTCTATGAACATTCATATATTGTTATTCCATAATACATTAATACATACATTATTATAACTGTTATCAATATCCAAATAAACCTAAACCTAATTTAATTGTTAGAAATCATCCTTTTAAACTTTAATTTACTAATTATTATTAATCTGATGCTTACATCTGATTACAAACATTGACTACATAAATGTAATTAAAGCTGACTACATAAATATAATATATTGATCTAAACGAATGTTGTATTGTGAGAGGCACGTCTTCACCATCGTGACTACCGAGTACATATGAATACCGGTACCCACATTAGGGTTAGGGCAGGCAAAGAAGAAAAAGAAATTTTTTGAGTTGAATTAAAAGACTAAACATGTAATTGCAATATTCACACTTTGTGAATGAGATACAGAGCATATAATAATCTTCAAACATACGCTACAATGAATTTCATCTACCGTATAGTGCTGACATGGCATCACCTCCGCAATTGAAGATAGGTACGTTTGATCTCTACGTTATTTTTTCAATACAATAGTATTCAAGGAATACATATACATAATCACTATGTTATAAATTATGGCAATAATTTGTAATCATGTATGGTATAAAGTTTAAGATTTTGAAATACAAGATTTCTAAGATACCATGACGAGCATAGATTAAGTATTTTGCATGAAGTATTAATAAGTAACTCAATATTGTTTCTTTAATAAATCAATAAAGATTATTGCATGGCATTGAAGACATAGATTACAATAAGTATTATATGTTATTGAAACATTTACAATATTATCATAATCATATATATATATATATATATATATATATATATATATATATATATATATATATATATATATATATATGTATGTATGTATATATATATGTATGTATATGTATGTATATATATATGTACATATATCCATATATGTGTGTGTGTGTGTGTGTGTGTGTGTGTGTGTGTGTGTGTGTGTGTGTGTATAATGATGATATATATTTCAATTAGATATCAATACATAATCTACCAACAAATATTGCAATTAAATATATTGGTATAATACATTTATATCTAAAAAGACTTGAATAACATTATGAAGTATTTTTGAATTATAGTGTGAAAGGATTGTATCTTTCTCTGAGCTATGAAATTTTGAGATAGGGAGTTGGTAGGAGGAAAGGCAAAGTAATTTTGAGAACTTTTCAGATATGCTTGGACCTTATTTCACGCGCCTCTGTACCGTCATTCTACCATCTTGAAATAATCATAGTGAGGAAGAAAGATTCCCTGACACTATGAGAAGAAATCTTCTTTGAAATCCATAAATTAGTATTAATGCTCAAACTCCTCAAACATCTCAATAGTAGAAAGGATCTTAGGCTAATTTAAATTGATCATTTCCTAATTTATACCTTAAGTTGATTATTAGGTTAAAATTTTGAAAAAGGGGTCATCACAACTTATCATGCTAGTTTTTCCATTGTTGTTGTATCAACTCTATATTGTATAGAGAAAACTTCCTATACTCATCCAATCCATTTAATTACAATAACTAATCTTGTTGTGCTTTGGTGATATCTATATCCAAATCTAAAGTAGTGTGAAGTGTTTTATGCTAGAACTCAATTAGCATAGAGGCAGATTTTCCATATACCAACTCAAAAGGAGTAAACCTTGTAGTGGTTTTCCATGTGGTAAGGTAAGCCCATATGGCTTTAGGAAGAAAAGTAGGCCAATCCTTTTTATGTATATCATCTATTTTAGTGAGAATAGATTCAATCTCCCAGTTTGGGATTTCAGCCTGGCCATTGGCTTGAGGGTGATTGGGTGAAGAGTTTCCATGATGCACCATATACTCTTGCATTAACTTAGTGATGAGGTTAGATGTGAATTTTGCCCCTTGATCTGTGATAATCTCCCTTGGTACTCCATATCTAGTGAATATGCATTCATAAAGGAACTCAGCAACCTTGTGATCTTTGGCATGTCTCATAGCTTTGTCTTGAATCCATGTTGTTTCATAATCTATACATACTAAGAGGTAAGACTTTCAATGAGAAGAGGGCTTAATAGGTCCAATGAAGTCAATAGGCCACTTGTCAAAGGGTGTGCTAACTACCTATCATTGCAGAGACATTTCATTAGTCTTTGTGGGATATCCCATATGTTGACACCTATCATAGTACCTAGTATGCCTTGCTTCATTTTTATGCAAAGTAGGCCAGTAGTACCCAGTTGTCAGGATTTTATAGGTTGTTCTCTTTATGGAAAAGTGTCCTCCACATGGCTCATCATAGCATGTCTAAAGGATGTCATAAGTTTCATCTTCTTGAATACATATCCTTATGACCTGATCTGGTCTTATATAAAACATAAAGCCTAAGATCCAAGAGAAGTTAAAACTCTTCTAGACTAATAGATGACATTGTTTAGGAGAAAAGTGATGTGGTGTTCTCCCTGCAGTAAGGTAGTTTTCCAAGTCTACATACCATGGGTTAAAAGAATCAGTAGAAAATAAGTGCTCATCAAGAAAACCATCATCAATTGTTGTAGGATCATCTAATACTTGCAATCGTGACAAGAAATTGGCCACCACATTAGCCTTACCTAGTTTTTATATGATCTTTACATGAAACTCATACATGAGGAGTAACTAGTGTGCTAGTCTACCACTAATGGTAGGATTATTCATTAAGTATTTGATAGTTGAATGATTAGCATACACAAATACTTCATAGCTTATAATGTTGTGCCTAAATTTGTTGGGTGCATAGACAATTGCTAACAACTCTTTTTCAATAATAGTGTAATTCAATTCCACTCCTTGTAAATTTTTACTAATATAGTAAAACTACATGTTCAGTAATACCTTCCTTTTGTCCTAGAACTGCTCCAATAGTATAATCAAATGCATCTATGTGGATATGAAATGGAAGCTTCTAATTAGGTCCTCTAAGAATAGGTGTTATTTCTAGAGCATCCTTCAACACCTGGAATGATGTTTCACATTCTTCTATCCATTCAAATTCAGCCTCTTTCTTCAACAAATTGTACAATGGTGCTATAAGTTGGATAAAATCTTATATGAATCTTCTATAGTAACTAGCATGGTTAAGGAAACTTTTGACATCCTTCTGCTTAGCTAGTGTTGGAAGCTTGTTTATAACTACAATTTTTCTAGGACCAACCTAAATTGCAAAAGATGAAAGATAATGTCCTAGGACTACTCCTTCCATCATCACGTAGCACTTTTCACTATTAAGAGAGCGTTTATAATCTTGACATCTCTTAAGAACCTTTTCCAAGTTAGCTTGTGCTTCTTCAAATGTTGATCCATGAGTTGTAAAGTCATCCATATAGATTTCAACATAACCAATAGCAATGTCAAAGAAAATACCTAGCACGTATTTTCTAAAATGTAGCATGTGCAGTACATAATCCAAATGGCAAGACTAAATAAGCAAAGGTTCTCCAAGTACAATTAAATGTTATTTTTTCCTGATCTTTTGGTGATATTTGTATCTAATTATACCCACTAAAGCCATCTAGAAATGAGAAGTACTTTGTACCTGCTAGATTATCAAGCACTTGGTCAATAAAAGGAAATGGAAAGTGATCCTTCTTAGTGGCTTTGTTAAGTTCTCTATAGTCAACATAGACTCTCCAATTTTCTCCTTTCTATGGAACAATGATAAGAGGAGAAACCCACTAACTGTTAGAGATGGGATAAATAAAGCTTACACTAAGAAGCTTTTGCAACTTAGTCTTGACTATGTCTCTCAAAGTAGGGTTTATTCTTCTTTGAGGTTTCCTTACTAGCTTGTGTTCTAGGCTTATATATTCTGTAACTATAGAGTTTAGGATCTAGGCCTATTATGTTAGTGTAATCCCATGCAAAGGCTTGCTGGCTATCTTGTAAAAGCTTGAGAAGATTGGACATCTGAGACTCAATGAGGTTTTTATTAACATTCAATTCCCTTCTTGAAGCAATTTCAACTCTCTAAACTTTTTCTAACATCAACACTTCTACTATAGATGGAGACATTATCTCATGAGGTAGCAAAGTGTGAAGGTATTCAGGTATTATAGGAAACTAAGATACAGTTTTTTTGGGCAGTATTATTTGAAGAGAACAATTTGGATCATCACAAGATGACTCCTAAGAGTCATATTAGTTGGTAAGAATTGTTGTAAGAATGTAATCTTCTTCTTGGCATACCATGAAAAAATTTATTTTAATGACCATGAGTTGTTGCACAAAGATTACTTCAAAAGAAAGATCTCCCAAGTTAGGCTAGACATCTCCATCAAGTTCACTTTGGGGTTTTTCTAGAGAATATAGAGTTAACATTTTGATATGTATTCCATCTAATATGATCACATTTCTTGAATGACATGAAATGCAAGTATCGGTTGTGGCTAACCAAGGTCTTCCTAGGATTAATGAGTAACCTCCAAGAGTGGCTTTCACTAACAAGACTATAAAATCTAAAGGGTACTCTAAAGAATCTAGAGTAACAAAAATATCTTCAACCATACCATCAAGCTTGACTGTGGAATTATTAGCTAATCGCAATATTGTTGGTGTGTCCTACAAACTAGTGATACTAAGCTTCAACAAAACTTCTCTAGTCATAACACTAATTGATTCTTCTAAGTCAATTAAAACATTCTAAATTTGGATACCATTAATGAAGATGGTTACAACTGGACCTCCTAGTTCTAAATACTTAGGCATGATAGTTTTACTTAACATGAAATCAGAGAGCTAGCCTAAGACATGGATAGTATTAGGGTCTTCCTTTTTCCTTTCAGGCTACTTGATAGAGGCTTCTTTAATTGCTTTGGTATAGAATGTAATTTCTTTAAGTGCATCCAACAAGGAAATCTACACTATCATTTGTTTGAGCTACTCAATCAAATAAGTGCTGATAGGATTTTCTTTTAGAGGTACATCCTGAGACAATCTCTATGGATAAGGAGGTGTCTTAGGCACTGGTGTAGTTTGAACAATAGGTGGAACATTAATAGGTCAGCTCATGGGTATATCCTCAGTATTAGTAACTTCGGTTATTATTGGTTGTTTGGGTGTAGATAGTGTAGTTACTAATCTAAGATGGATATCATTTATATGCAAGGAATAGCCTACTACTTATTATTAGGATTTGGAGTTGACTAAGCTAGAAGCTAAGTTGGCTTTTGAGGAGTACTATTTACTATAGGAGGTGGTGGCATAATAGCTTGTTGCTGAGGTGGACACATTAGTGCTTGATACTAATTAGGTTGATTAGGTCCCCACTGAGGTTGTGTTTGCTAGTTACCCTAAGGTGGCCATTGGTTATTCTATTATGGCTGTTGGTAAGAGTTATACTCTGATATTGCTATCAAGATTTAATAGTGTAATTTTGAGTCAAACTCATTGACCCGTGTTTCATGAGTAGTGATTCAACATGAATCCATCTCTCTTAATAATAAATGAAACTATCTTACTTATCAAGAGTTATACTATTGTTGATATGGGTTAAAGGATGGTTGATGTTGATAGGCTTGGTTATAGTATGGTTGTTGATTGGACCAATTGTGATTCCTATTTTGACCTTGAGGAGAAATTTTTTTGGGGTTTTGGTTTTTCCAATAGCTACTATTATTATGATTACCAAAATTATTCAGTGGGTCTGAAGGCATACCTTGTCTTTGAGCCCATGGACACCTTTAAGCAATGTAGAAAATGTCTCCATTCTCCTTGTCTATAGCTTTGAACTTGGTGGGTATTGAGTTAATGTCCACAGACGTAACTGCCTTACATTTAAAATTTCTTTTCCTCTCTCTGTAATAAGAACAATATTCAACAAACACAACATCTAACTCTTCCTTCTTCCTCCTTGCTTGCATACTATCTAGTTGAGTCGCAACATCATTAATGATTTCCTACTTGAAATCAAATAGTAGATTTGATAGCTCCATTTTAGATACTCCAGAACCACCATTGAACTTATGTGGTAGGTTTCTAAGTCCCATACCCTTCTTCAAAGTGGCCCTTAAGCAATTTTTACATATATTCCTTATGTCAACCCATGCTTTTTATGTGATATCACCTCCTACCATCAAGTCTAAAGCCTCAATGCTTCCATCATTCACACCATTTAAGAAAAGGTGCTTTTGAGTTGCCTCATTTAGCTGGTGTTGAGGATATGCTGCAAGTTAAACATAAATCTAGATAAATAATCCTCGAGTGT
Source organism: Cupressus sempervirens (assembly GCA_028749045.1). Lineage (NCBI taxonomy): Eukaryota > Viridiplantae > Streptophyta > Pinopsida > Cupressales > Cupressaceae > Cupressus > Cupressus sempervirens. Next base: position 364,410,984 of record CM053784.1, read on the forward strand.
TTCATCCTCCTTCTTAGACATGTTAAAAATATTGTCACATTTCAAATCTTGACCTCTACAATACTCTTTGTAATTTTTAAGAAACATTGTATCCATGGCATCACAATCTGCTACATCATTAGCACCCAACCTCATGAACCATCTCAAAGAAGCTTCTTTTAGAGTTGATGGGAACAACTTTAGCTTGTGGGCATCAGTATTATAGTCATAACTCTGGCAAAGAATATCAAATTCAAAGAGAAAGGCCTCAAGGTCTTTTGTTAGGAGGTCACTAAATCTGTACATTGCATGCAATAGAAAGTATTGACTTGCTTTGTGAAGATTCTTCAATATATATCCACATCATCAATCAAAAGGTGTTAGTATTAATTATCACTCTTGCAAACCTATGGCTACAGGAGGTAACTACCCAAAACATAGCTTAGGAGAGAAAACATCCATTAACATGTATAACTATTATATTCACCATTATTGTCCATGAAATTAGGTAGATATTATGTCTTGATTGTTATGTCCATGAAATTAGGTAGATATTATTGTCTTGATATATTATATAACTATTTGGACATTGTGTTGATTGTTATGTATAGGTGGTTGCTAATAGATTGGTGGTTGTTATTGATATTGTTGTTGATAAAATGTTGTAGGTATGTTATATGCTACTTTGACAACATGAACATGTCAAGTATCAGTGATACCATCAGTAACTATGTTCTAATTTTTGTTCTAGTACCATGGTTTGTCATTGCTTGGACCACAATCTTGGGTGTTTTCCTTGTAAATCTTGATGACACCATCTTTGATGAGCCCCTACTCAAGTCCCATCCATTTTTATTTAATGTCTTTGTATTTTTGTAAGAAATTTATCACCATGTGATGGACAAGACTAGGATGCACATTGTTAATGAACATCTTGACAAGGTGACATTCGAGGATGGTGCATGAGATCTAGGTTGTGAGAATTTTCCATCATTGTAAGTATTATACAAGGCTTTCTCCTCTTGGTATGAACTAGATCTACTATAGATAACTCATTATCGACCAAATGAGCATACTAAGCTAGAAAGGCTTTAGAGATATTGACAAAAAAATTAATGGTGCCCTAGGGTATACGACAGAACCATTCAAGGGTGAGACCTCCTAAGCTTTTTGAAAAAATCTACATGAGGAAAACATCATTATAGGCCACTTCCTAATAGTGCATATAGAACTCTTTGACATGTGTGAATGGGTCATCTTTCCCCTAAATTTATCAAATTTTGGGGTTTAAAAGCATTTAGGAAAAGGAATCATTGTAATGGTCTTGTCAAATGGGTATGGACAATCATTTTCAAATTTGAAAGTTTTGGATTCTATTCCATCTTTGAGGGCTTTGAGAGAATTTTTCATCTCTTCCTATTCAAAGTTCATAGGTGGGATAATGAGTGCCCCAGTGTGAGGTATGTAGCAGATGGTGAAGGTTGATATGGAAACCTTGATTTCTATATGGTGATAGTTGAAATATGGGTTATGTAACTGTCGGGATGGATATTATTGGTTGTTGGAATGGGGTTTGGGAATACTATTACATCTTATAAGTAGATGGTTGATGGGGGAGTTATGGTTGGGGGATATAGATGTGGAGTTGATGTATGGCTAGATAACTCTAGATAGGTACTTGGGTATACTATTGGTGTGATGATTATAGTTTTAAAAGTGGTAGCATGAATAGTACATGGGCCATGCTTTGAGAATGTATACCTTGTCTAATATATGTTGGTTGTGCTCCTACTTGAGATAGCAATTGATTGTTAATAGGTGCTAGGTAATTGATGTGAGGAAGGGTGTTTACAATTGGGTGTTGCAATGGAGGGATGACTTGGCTATTGCCTAAGGGTGGCATAGAAAAGTAGTTGATAATGGGTGGTAATGAATAGACTTGAGGTAGAAGGGATGGATGTGACTGAGGTATAGGAATGGATGTAGTGCCAAATGGAATACTAGTTGCAGACCCTCATGCCTAAACAAAACTCCAAGGTCCTGGTGGAAATTAGGCATAGGTACTTTGGCTAGTGACAAATGGATTAATAGTGATGTTGGGTGGGATGGAAGATGAAGTACTTGACCCTAATGGAAGCATTCTTATAGTATACTAGGATGTGGATTAGACATTTTTGGAACTAGTAAATAGATTGGATGTGTCTTTTGATGGAAGGGAAAATGCAGTGTTGCTAGGTGGAAAAGGAGTATATTGTGAAATGAGGATAGAGGTGGTAGAAGTAGATGCAGATGGTAAATTTGTGGTTGGGTGGGATGTGATATGAACTAAGGGTTGAGTGATGATGGCTTAATTATCTTGTGGAATAGGAGCATTGACTTTGGATGAAGGGATATTTGGGTCTACTAATTCTATTTGTGTTGGTTGGTATCCACTGCTTGATGAAAAGAAGGGATCATTAGGGGCAGATGGCCCTATGGGTGGTAGTTTCCACCCAAACAAATGATGTGTAGGATCTATAATGTTGGTAGGCAATGGTCTTCCAAAATCAAAGGTACCAATATTATCCCTTAAGAAGTTTTCCATGATGGTCTCCCTATTTCAATCTATGATGGAATTAACAATGGTTTCATATCTAGGTTGTTTCATGAAAGTATCAATGTCTAGCGTAGAACCTAATTCTTATAGAATTTGTAGTGGTGGATCTAGTGGTGCCATGGAGAATATGGGGTATGGTTGCACCCAAGCTGTGCTCCTAATAAGACTAGGATCCATGTCATTTTTTTTAAATTCTCACAAAGACATGTGGTAGGTGGCATGAAATGATGACTTCCCTAAGGATGGAGTGCGAAAAAGATGGAGGTAAGTATATGAAAGGGGGTGATTTGTCTAGATATGACTAGGGTGGAGGGACTTTTTAAGATGCAAAGGAGAATGTGTGGGAATGATCCTAATGATATCTAGGGAACCTAAATGATATGGTGCTAAGTAAAAGAAAGTATGTTTCCGTTATGTGTGATCTTGAAATGAGATGGTGATATCAACCTAAGGTAGCCTTGTGACCTTTTGGAAGACAAATGGTGATCAAGTGTGTGGCTCAACCTTTTGCTCAAGGTGATAAGGGACACAAATGAGAAGGACAACTTATCCTAAACAATGCTTCATTCAAGGATAAATATAATAGTGTGATGGATGGAGGTTTCTAGGGTAAACAATTCTTAATGAGGTGATACCAAATGCTTAATTGATGAGTAAATAATGGAGGATTTTTGGACCTATGATGTTTATTTTGGATGATTTTTGAAAACCTAAGATTGATGAGAAAAGGGAGGGGATGAGTCTACAAAATGCTTAAATAGGATGAGGAGCTATATGAAAGACTAAGACTATGAGGGGATAAGTTCATAAGTGTGTGTGGAAAAAGGACCTAATCAAAGTAAGTAAAACTAGACTTATCAATAAGGTTGTGGCTGACACATTGTTTGAGAGTTAAGTTCTGAATTTTGTAATCCCACTCAGTTTGTAGTGCAACATAAACACCATCTTTCTCAATTTGATCTAGTTTAGTGATCGTTAGGTTAGGGGTATGCCTCTTGTGTTCTATTTGTATTTATTTATAAGCTAGTATTTGTGGAAGTTTAGCCCTTTTGAATCTGGTCTTGGGTGGGCCTGACATGAGATAATTTTATGGGGCTTATCACAACTATGGGTTTTTAAGGTAGTGACTATGCTAAGTATACCTTTTCACCTTAGGTTGAAAAACATAAATCGGTTGGGAAGTAACTAGGTCTCAAGAAAGGGTGTTTTGTATAAAAAGGACAAAGTGGTTTGGGTTAAGATATAAGTAGAAATGTGGGATAAACTAGGCCTAGGACTATTGCAAATAAACTTGCTAACAAACTTTTGAAAAATAGTAAGGGAAAACTTTGTTTGAAGATAAATGTTTGTTGATTTCTCACAAATAAAGTTTTCAACAAGGAAAATAGTTGAATTAAAGTGGCCTAAAACCAATGTTATTGCAAATGGGTTTGTTAACAATTGTTTCTGAGATAACAAGGATAGTTTTAAAAAGGCAAGGTTGAACCAAAGAGAATAAAGTTGTTGTGAATATACTTGGTAACAACTATTTTTGAGACAAAAAGGATAAGACTCTTTTGGATGTGACAGATTATGATAAAAAACATCTCTCAAAGGAAAAACAAACTTTGAGAGAGACAAACAAGTGACAAAATTAGCAAAAGGATTTTATAGTAACCATAGAAAATGTGTATGTTTTAAAAAAACAATTCATGGGTATTTTGCACTAGTAAGACAATTCCAATACACTCTTTATTCCTAAGGTCAAATTTTGGTTGCAATATGTCATTCAATGACCCACAACTTGATGCCTCCTAATTCTAGTGCAATATGTCCCTCTAATTGAAGAGGCGAGTCAATACAAGAGTCGATCGACAAATGATACACATCAAAGAATCTTCAAGGCATTGAAAATAGAAGTCCCCCTTCTGTGGGGACAATGACTCTTGGAGATGAAACCCAAGTAGCCTTATGCCACTACAAAGGGAACACTATGGTGAGTAATCTTGAGGGATGTTGTTTCCATTGCACCATGAATTAACATACCAAGGATACAAATCATGGTAACTAAATTGGTTGTAAATAGGCTCATGGAGTTAGCCAATTGGCTTTTGTATGTGATCCACTTAAGGATCTATTCTAGACATGTTGAAATCATGGGAAAGTTTTCCCACCTCAAGCTACCTTGAGAAACACACCACCCGAACTTTCTTGATAGAGCGAGAAAGTTTACCTTTCCCCTCATCTATATACTAGCCAAATTTTTACCATTTTGAGCTTCTCACCAAAGGAGACACACTTCCCTAAGGTGGATGAAATCACTAGTGTAGACACCTAAAAATCCTTTAAAAAATAAAGTATTTTTATTTTTTTGAAAAAATCCCTGATGACATCATCATTTATTAATTAATTATTTAATTAATTAATTAATTAATTTTTATGCCATTAAATCCCTTTATCTTAATTAAAAATATTTAATTAAGGAATCCCTCCCAAAAATGTTTAAATCTTATTTAAACATTATTTCCTTATTTATTAATTATTTAATTAATAAATTGACCAAAAATCCTAAAATAAATAAAAATTTATTTTTTGCCCAAAACTTGGCCAATTTCCTTATGACCAATAACCTCTTCCAAAATCTTCTAATCCTTCTTTAATTTTGATTAAAGGCTAATCCCATCATTTCCTACCCGTAATCCCAACTCAAAATATTTAATTAAGATTAAATATTAATCCTCATGTTTATTAAAAAAGTTTTAATAAATATCTCCTCAACCCAAACCCTTGAAATAAATAAAACTTTATTTATTTCCTAAAAATCTAATTTATCCTCATCCTAAGAAGTTCTAGACTCTTCTAGAAAGTCTTCATCCTCATCCTAGGAAATTCTAGACTATTCTAGAAAATCTTTATCCTCATCCAAAGTCTAGACTCTTCTAGAAGATGTCTTTAAACCTAATCTTAATCCCCTCCTAACCTTGTCACATTCCCTAAACATGGGTTAAAACTTACTAACCCAAGCCAAAGTTAACAAATATCTCCTCCTTCACCCACCCTCATTAAATGCCATCCACTTGCCTATCCCTAAGCTAATCCTAAACCATCCTAATCCATCCTCTAATCATTTGCACAAGCCTAAACAAGCTTAAAACCTTCCTAATCAAGTCCAAGTCGAAATTTCTCTCATCACCCTCAAAATATCTCAACCATAAAACTTTATGAAGTCCACTAGGTCATAAATGACTCTTACAAGCCCTTTTATTGCTCTTACAAGTCATTATGAGGGTCTTTATGAAGATTTTATCCCTTGAGCCTCCTTTGTTGACTCATCCTTCCCCTTTCCTCCATCCTCTCACCATGTGACATGTGTCACTCCTTGATTGGCTATAAGGAAGCACAATCCATGTGCTCTCTTCTCATGCAATCTGAACCCTCCATGAGCTTTTTCCCATCCTTGCATCTTAGCCCTCAATCCCTCAAGCCTCTTGCCTATAAATTGGATGCTTCCCCTTTGCAAAATAACACAATCCATGAAGTAAAGTTATAATGCTATTTTGAGATCCAAATCCATACTAAAGCCATCTATCCACACCAAAAATCCACAATCATCCATCAAAGCCTTTGGAAGCATATTGAGCATACATCCTATCTTTCTAGACAAAGCTACTCAACAAGAGAGCTTCTCATTGAGAGAGACCATTAATGGCTCATATTTTCAATTGAGAGCTCATCTTAGTCTATCTTGAAGTTTATGAATTTTTTTTAGTTTTTAGAAGCTTTATTTAAATTTGGTTTCTATTAGCATACTAGCATTGCTCATATACAACTAGAAGTACTCCTAGGCTATTTCAAATGATCTTGCTAACAACTTTTGGTACATGCGTCATGTAATTTAAGGTCTTAATTTGCAGAAAATAGAGAAGACAAAGATGTGCTAAAGGGCACAATCTCAAGACACACAAGGCACTTGGTTCATTTCTATTTTGGACATTTATTTTATCTTAATAGCTAATCTTGAAAACACACATGATTTTAACATACAACATTCATTTTCAATTTACAGTGATGGACAACAAAATAAATCATGTAAACATAAAGAAATCATGTGTGAAAGCTTTGAAAAGGAGATAATAAGGATGAGTTTGTTTTTAGAGCATTTGAGATTGAATGAATTCTTTTTAAGCCCCAAAGCTGAAGTGTTTTTACATAATGTTCATTTGCAACTTAAACAAAATGTTCATTGCATTGGTTCATTTTTAAAGCTCAACACTTGAGATTTGGTTTTGTAATTATCTAATCAAGCATTCTAATGAAAATATTTTAATGCCTAAATATTCATTCCATCAAGAAAAACTATAAATGTTCTTTTAAGCATTCAAGAGTGATTTTTTGATGAGTATACTAGGAAAACCTACAAAAGGTAAATGGTAGGATTCTAATGAGATGTTCTTGCAACAAAAAATAGTCAAAGGTTAGAGTTGGTTGATCAAACCAATGAACCCATAGGTGTTAACTTGTGATCCTATAGCACAGAAAAGCAATTTAAAATATGCAAGATCACAGTACATTAACCTAGTGAAACTTTAGGAAAAAGCAAGCCATTGGAAGAAACATTACAAAGTTGTTCCACGATGACATGATCCCAAGGGTTTATGGAGTAGCGTTCTCACTAACAGGTCTATCTGTAGGTTCGATGATGAGAGAAAAAAGTGAGATTTAGTGTTTAGTTATCCTAGTCTAGCATTCTCACAGGTTTTTATAGCGATCCCACTGGTAAAATCTTATGTTCCTGTGGGATGAGTGGTCTACGAGAATGTTAAGGGGTGGTTTTGATGCAACATGGTGAAGGGGGTCTATGGTGAACATGATCTTGCCTTTGTGGATTTGCAATCTTGCTAGTATAAGATCATGATTTTTCTAACTCAAGATTGTGAATAAAAAGTGTTTGCAAGGTGCTTGAATAGGGATTTGATTGTATGGTCATGAGTGCACTTCCTAGTTTAGGATTTTGGTATATGAAAACAATGTTATGAAACCAAGAACCTACACAAATAAGCACAATGCATCACTTTAGTTAGTTAACCAAATAAACAAAAGGACATGATTAGAATGACCCAAATGTGAGCTCCCACTAGATGTACCAAAATGTAATGCTAAAAAACTAGCATGCTATAAATATTAGCGACAATTTTAACATTTACAATACTAACTAATAGCAACACTTTTGATAAGATGAGGTGAACACCTAGAAGTAAGGCAGACCAAAAATGGTAAACTCCTTGGGTGTGACTTGTGATGATGTAGATGTGTCCAAATAGTTAGGGGATGTGTGCTTGGTTGTGCTCAAGCTTCAAGTGATGTGTTGTTATCAAGTATGGAGGTGAGTGGAGGATTCAACAATGGATGTGTAGGTGTGTTTTGACATGGTAATGATGTAAAATGGTTATAATGCAATGGCTAGTGAGGCATTATAAGTTTGTGTTGGTAGATGATGGATTGTGAAAGGGTAAAGGCCCAACTTATAAGCTAAGGGGTAGTGATATGGAGGGTCAGGATGTGAGGATGGAGAGAAGGTGAAGAAGGGCTAGGATGCAATGAGAGGGGAACACATGGATTGTGCTTGTTTGGAGCCAATTAGGGAGTGACACTTGTCACAAGGAGGATGAGTGTGAGGGATGGGAAAAATGGATGGTCAAAGGGAGTAATGAGGGACAAATGTGTAAGAGGGATGTAAGAGGTATAAATGGCATCCAAGATTCATTAATACTCTTGGATAGGGATGGAAGAGGACAACGGAGACCTTTGACTTTGGCTTGCGTTAGCAATTTTTAACCCTTTCTTAAAGTTATGCACATGTTTAGAAGGGGGATTAGGCTTAGCTTAGAAAGAGGTTAGTAGGTAAGTGGCTTAGTTTTGATGGGATGGGTTAGTTAGGTGGCTAAGTGAGTTTAGTATGGGCGAATAAGTTGGATTAGGGGTAAAGATAGGTTTTAGGGATGGTTTAGGGGTTTAGGATGATTTATTAAATGATTTATTTTATAAAAGGGGTTTAAGAAATTAAATCAAATAGATTTGGCATTCATTTAATTTAATAGAGCAGGGTTTTAATTGATAAATTTATTTTGGGTTATCATTTGATTTTATCAATTGGATTATTGTTAATTTAATTAATTAATTAACTAGGGGATGATGATTAATTAATGAAATAATAAATATTTAATCAATAGTCTCCTAGAAGATGACTAAATAAGATTACCTAATGATGTAATAAGATTTAGGTGTCTATAGTAATGAAACATAACCTACTAAGGTTGGAGAAGGTTCATCCCAAGTTTAGACATGTATGCATGCACACATCTCTCACAAGTACAATCTCTCTAGATTTCTACCTGTCTAGAGGCAAACTTTATATCTTTGATTTTTAATTTTAGAGACAAATCCCATTACAAACTTGTTTGATTTTGTTTTTTATATTGTGCATGTGCAGTAGTAGATGATAAAAATGTTGGACATGAGGAAATTGAATATGAAGCAATGGATATTAAAGAAGGACCATCTGAATGTTGGATAAAATTGTATTTAATTTAGCTCATTTCTTATGGATATACACATATGTGGACCCTAAAGAGAAGTTGTATCTAAAGTCTTTATTTTAATTTTTCTTATAGCCCAAGATCAAACACAAAATGAGAATGTTAATCTAGCTCAAAGTTTGAAGACAAAACTTAATATAAGAAACATAGATCATTTAATTGAAATGGATGTGAAAAAATTAAGAGAATATGCTAGTCAATGTGCACATACTACAAATAGGAAATTAAATAAAAAGTCTAAAGAAATAATTGCACAATTTGAGAATCTTGATACAGTGGAGAAAACTCAACTATTATCAATTTCACTTCTTAAAGATGAATAAAAAGAGCCATTGAAACTATTGGTTATAGATAAAAGTGTGAAAAAGAGTAAGACTTCTAAACTACAAAAAGATATTGTTGAAAGTGTCAAGGAAGGGTTACATTCCATTGGGAGAAAAACTAGATCTACAGATAATTCCATTGCACAAAGAGTGATATTCACATCTATTTTAAATAAGAAATTATGGTGAAAAAGGAAGATTGCTTCACTATCATCTCATATTGGGTATAGTCAAAAGATGATATTACATTGTCTGAAAAGAAGAAACAATTTGGATGATAGTACATTAGAAGGAAATTGAGTGCCCATGTGTAGAGTTCCTCAATCTGATAAGATTGTGAAAATAATTAAGAACTTAGTCATTCAATTTTGGATTGATAATACTCATCCTTCACCACATAGAAGAGATATTACCAAATAGAGGATTGGGCCTAAGGAGTATCTCCAACATGCAAAATATTGGTTGAATGTCACACAACATGAATTTTATCTCTCATTTTGTAATTTAAATCCAGGCACAAAGATTGGACAAACAATGTTTGAAAGATTGAAACCCTATTTTGTGTGGATATCCTTTGAAATATGTTTTTGTAGATATAATATTGATTTTTATTTATAATATCAAAGTTTCATAAGGATGATAGAAGAAAGTGGTGGTTCTCAAAATTCTTTTCATAAACTACTGAGCCAATTCATAACATCAATCTTATGTGACAAACCAAATGATCGTGCAATATTTGAAATAGATTGCATAAGAGGAACTTGTGAAACATTTGGTAACCTAACCAAATTTCCTTTGAGAAATGAAGATACTAATATGATGAGGATGGTAAAATGTAAGAGATATAAGTATATAAAGTCAAAAAAAAAAAAGTTGGAAAAGAAACAACAAGGTTGGAATATGTAGAGGCAGACATATCTATTTGAGAATTTATGTCAAATTTTTGTAAATTGATTCAACCATATATATATCATGCTTGTTTTGCTAAGTGGCAAGTATAATAGTTTCAAGCACTAAGAGAAACTTTCCCACTCGGGACAATTTTATCTATTGTTAACTGTGTAGAGAATTACTCCATTTCTCCAAAACAACTTCAAGTGGAATACTTATATGCAGAGCAAGTTACTATTATGGTTCAAGTGTCTTATTGACATGCACAAATTGATTTTGATCATGTGGAAAGTATAGATCAAGCACGAGTCATTAAAAAAGAGTATTACTTTTACATTAGTGATGACAAAGAACATGACACACATTTTGTTGAACATTGTTTTAAGACATTTTTTTATTATTTGAAAAATAAAGGCATAAAAATAGAAAAACATTTTGTCTAGTCAAATGGATGTGCAACACAATTCAAATTAGGTAGACCATTTTATGCATTATTTAAATATCATTGATACCTTAATATACCACACATTTGGAGTTTTTTCAAGAGTGGACATGGAAGGGGTGAGCATGATGGTGTAGGAGTTTGTATCAACTACTCTTTAAGAAAGTATCAAATGGACTATAAATTACATCGCATTAATAATGCTCATGATGTGGTTGAGTGGTGCAAAACACATTTTATGGTGCCAACAAATAAAGATAACATGTCATCACAAGCGAATCGAGTCATACAATTCAGAGTGTTTTGGGAGGTCTCACATATAAATTAATTTAAATATTATAATTGGATCAATTTTATATTTAATATTTTAAATGTAATAAATAAATTAAGGTAGACACATGTGTTTAAAACTCATTTTTTATATGTATGTATGGACCTTACATTCAGGTGTCAATATAAGATCAATGCATACATGCAAGAGGGTAGAGAAGACATGATCTTTGCATTTAGTTATGAGTATAGATAGTAATGTGTGGTCATTATACACAAGATAATACTCATATTTTTTTCCTAATTGCATTGATGAAAAATATGATGGTTGCATTAATCAAGAACATGGATATGTGGGTGAATGGACTTTGGTGGCACTAGATATTATCAATACAAATGAGTTTGAGGATGAAAACTATGATGATATCCCATTGATTTCTAGTGGTTATGACCATATTTTAGGATTGATCAGAGTTGATATGTATTTCATAATTTTTGTTAATTTATATATATATATATATATATATATATATATATATATATAGACTCATGTACATGACACATGGAATTTATATACATATACTTTGTGTAAGTAATATTTTTGTAGTTGTGGTAGAATCTGGAAACGTAGAAGGTGTTAGTTATTATTTATTGCATTGCACCATACAAAGAGAGAAGCTAACAAAGACTAAAATAAGTGATGGAATTATGTTTCCCATAGGTTAGTATATAGTTGAATCATCTACATGTATGTACATCTATGTTTTTCATGAATTCAAATTTATTGACTTATTTGATTGACCTATATGTAGGTTGTTTTGTTGTATAGGGAACATATTTGAAGCAAAATATAGTACTTAAGAATGGGATTTATTTCACTAATTATCAACCTAAAAATAAGGTATATTAGTATAGTAACCATGTTATTGCCACTAGTCTAACTCTTCATCCAGTCAAAGGACTTGGAATACATAAGTGGAGGCTCGATATTGATGATCATGAAACATGGAATTTATATACATATACTTTGTTTAGGTAATATTTTTGTAGTTGTGGTAGAATCTAGAAACGTAGAAGGTGTTAGTTATTATTTATTGTGTTGTACCATACAAAGAGAGAAGCTAAAAAAAATTTAAATAAGTGATGGAAATATGTTTCCCATAGGTTAGTATATAGTTGAATCATCTATGTGTATGTACATCTATGTTTTTCATGAATTCAAATTTATTGACTTATTTGATTGACCTGTATGTAGGTTGTTTTATTGTATAGGGAATATATTTGAAGCAAAATATAGTACTTAAGAATGGGATTTATTTCAACCTAAAAATAAGGTATATCAATATAGTAACCATGTTATTGCCACTGGTCTAACTCTTCATCCAATCAAAGGACTTGGAATACATAAGTGGAGGCTTGATATTGATGATCATGACACATGAAATTTATATACATATACTATGCATAGGTAATGTTTTTGTAGTTGTGGTAGAATTTGGAAATGTAGAAGGTGTTAATTATTATTTATTACATTGCACCATACAAAGAGAGAAGCTAACAAAGACTAAAATAAGTGATGAAATTATGTTTCCCATAGGTTAGTATATAGTTGAATCATCTATGTGTATGTACATCTATGTTTTTCATGAATTCAAGTCTATTGACTTATTTGATTGACCTGTATGTAGGTTGTTTTGTTGTATAGGGAACATATTTGAACCAAAATATAGTACTTAAGAATGGGATTTATTTTATTAATTGTCGACCTAAAAATAAGGTATATCAGTATAGTAATCATGTTGTTGCCACTGGTCTAACTCTTCATCCAGTCAAAGGACTTTGAATACATAAGTGGAGGCTTGATATTGATTATCACAGGAAAATATTAAATGTTATCCAGCAACAAGCTGACCCACTTGATACGAGATAGAAATAGCTTGTAATTTGAAACAACTTGAACATTTTGAAATTTGGTTAAACTATTTGAAATCTGAAATTTGGTTCAATAATTTTAAATTTGGTTGAACGTGATCAATTTTAATTTTCAATTTGGTTGAATTAATTATATATTACTTTTTCTCTTTCATTTAACTTGTGAAGTTTAAATTGTGATTTGTAACTAATTATAGAAATTAGGAACTTTTCTGCAACTAATTAGGACATGTGCCTTTGAAGGGGAAGAAATTTGAACACTTGTCATAAGGGGATCAAATTAGGACTTGTGTCTTAAGGGGATAAAATTAATATTTGTAACTCATTATAGATTAATTTTACTCTTGCATTATTAGGAGTTGGGAATTATGTAACTAATTAAAAATTATGTAAAGTTAATTACCTAACTGTAACCCTAACCAATTTCATATGTGCATACATCAATTTCATAAACCAACATAATCTTTCATAATCTAACATGATTTCTAGATAATAGAACATTATCATTGACATAATCTAACATGTCAAAGAACATAGTCTAACATAATCCAACATAATCTAACGTGTAAAAGAACATAGTCTAACACAATCCAACATAATCTAACATATAAGAACATAGTATATATCTATGTCAATCATCAAACATGTATAATCTGGATGAATGTCTAGATCAAATAACAAATAACAAAAACATGTACATAACCTAGATGAAAGTATAGATCAAATAATCTATAATATATAAAAACTATAAATCATCAGGTGCAGGACTATCATCACGACATCTCCTTATGGTGTGGTTTGAAGACTAACTATCAGGATGCTCACTAGGATGTGTCAACTTCTATATATATTCAAGAGAAAGTGAAATCAATGTACATAATTCCATATTTAATTAAATCTCTTTTAAATTTACAAACTGCATATAATTTATATATCACATTTAAAACTCACATATGTCTAATTCAAAAAAATTAAAGCTCACCTGTCCACTATTGACATCATCGAATGAGTCTTGACAACGTACATGATCTAGCATCAAAGATGGAGTAAAATGAGGAATGTCCCCCTACAATACATAAATACATGTGTGCAAAAAATCAAATTAAAATATGTAAATTTAATTACAAAGGCACGATATGTATACATGCATAAATTATTAGTTGAAAAAATGTTTGAAATTGAAATTTTAACATGAATGTAAAAAAACTATAGGTTTACTTCTGTAGATGTTTGCATTTGATAATACTCAGACTATCTCAAATTGATTGTCTCCACCAATATATCTAGATTTTGTTGGGCCTCATCTAGCTCCATTGTTGCATCTATGCTAGCATGACTAGTGTCTAGCACACATCCTAATAATGACAAGGCAAGTAGACTGACTAGATGAGATGGCATAGAAGTAGAATCATCACATGTCAACAAGTCCATCCATCCTATGGTCAACAAGATGAAGTCAACATTATCAATGCCTGCATCTAACATCTGACTATGTCTTGCAATGGTTGAAGGGTCTGTACTACTATGTATATGTCCCTCTAGAGCAAAAGAGTGGTCAGTAGGTGGATCATGATGTGTACTATCATTATGACCACTACCTAATCAATGAGAGGAATGTGGCTAAGTATTTGTCCTAATACCACCATGGACATGATGTTGAGCATCTAATATGGGTATGCCAAGATGATCTATTATGAATCTATATGAATATAATAGACCCTCAGCAAGACTACTCATAGTATCTCGTGCCAACACTCCAGTGTGACCCTCTAAGCTAGTTAGTGAAGGGATACCTATTGCACTGTACAAATCTCCTAAAGATGAAGCACCGGGTAATCTAGAACACTAACGTGACATCAAATACTAGCCAACCTCATCAATATAAATAGATCTAATAATTGTGGCAATGTCTCCAACTCCTTGAATCATCCCCTACAACTACGTGCTACACATGGCCTCATCAATTGACATACCCAATATAGGAGAAATATTAGGTACCCTCTCTCCAAAAATCAACCTATGTGTCATTGGTGGATGACCTAGCTAACTATCAACTATTCTACCATGCCCCTATGCTAAATGTGATGGTAAATTAGTGTAGTTCACCATCTTGTCTATGCAAACCTCAAAATAAAGCTATCGTGCAAAATAGAGTGGAATTTGGTCATTATTTGGATCACAACCATGAGCAACAAGGAAGCATGGGTATATAAGCGTAGCCATCTGTGGTTGTACACTTAAGGGGAGAATACCCATTCACATACTTTAGTGGAAGATAATGAGGGAAACATTCCCTCTTTAGTGTCTCTTTGGACACTAAGCCCTATACTTATTGTAATGAGATCCCTGAAGAGACCTCTCGTTTCTTACTATCAAGGAAAATCTATATAGTATGTGCAAAATATGGAGTAGCACCATGAATCTCATCTCTAATATATGTGAGGTTCCATAAGATGCTCTAACATGTACTACTATACACACTAGATTATGTGTCACTAGCCAAGGATTCATGAAGTCTACAAATCTCTTGGTTAGTGTGATCATAGAGCATTTTGGGTGGGATAAGCTGCTAATCTGTAGGAATAGCATATTACTAGGGGGGACTAGTTGCTACTTGGGGGGGATAGGAGGTTGGTACTGCTCAAGGGGGATAGGAGGTTGCTACTCAAGGGGATAGGATGCTACTACTCAGGGGGATAGGAGGCTACTACTTTAGGGGGATATGAAGCTATGGATCTTCCATGTTAAGTTCAATGTATGTAGTATGCAAGCGTGTACATATAATTTAAATTTAAAAATGATATTTTTAATAAACATGAAATTTATCAATTACTTGTATGGCATTTAAGAAACTAGAATTTCATAAACATGAAATTAAATGTATATAATATGCAAGTGTAACATGAAATGAACATAACATATATGTACAGTACTACATGTGTGAACTTGTGTACCTCTTAAATTAAAATATGACATTTAATAAACTTGAAATTTATTGTACTTGATGACGTTTAAGAAACTAGAATTTCATAAACACATGAAATTAAAAATAATACATGTTTAAGCATGAAAC
This sequence comes from Cupressus sempervirens, assembly GCA_028749045.1. NCBI lineage: Eukaryota > Viridiplantae > Streptophyta > Pinopsida > Cupressales > Cupressaceae > Cupressus > Cupressus sempervirens. The sequence continues at coordinate 364,427,065 of CM053784.1, forward strand.
AAGCTCATATATTATGTACATGTATATAGAATCTTGTAAACATAAAACAAACATAACACATGTACATGTACATACATTGTGTGTGTGTGCAATAACTTCACAAAATTGTTTCAATATTACTTGTATAGATAGAGTCTAGATCACATAGGTGAACTACATGATGTACATAACTCTAGGTTAAATATAGAACTAGATATTCACTATATAATTTAATAAGTATATCAAGTCATGATCATGGCTAATGTTACTAGGGAAATAAGTAGGACTATGGTTAGAGTTAAGAGTTAGTTTTAAGTTTAGAGTTAATTTTAGGGTTAGGGTTAAAGTTAAAACATTAAATAAAGTTATAGTTAGGTTTAGAGTTATAAATTAGTACTACATATTTTTCTTGAATTTCACATGCCTCATAGCACGCATAAATTAATTTGGTTAAGGTTGGATTTCAAGGTTAATGTAATATCATGATTATGGTTTATATTATGGTTCTAGGATTAATTTTAGGGTTACCTGGTTTAGTATTACTTAGATTGAGTTTAGGGGACCATTATTAGGGTTTAATCATGGTAAATTTTTATTAAGTTAGGGTTAGAAAAATATTTAGGGCTAGGGTTAAAGGAGTGTGTTTTTAGAATAGTGTTCTATGTTGAGTAAGCTATTATGGTTAGAGTTAGGGTTAATGTTATAAAATTCTGTAACTTATATAGGTAGATCATTAGTGTTTAATATCAGTATGAGACTTACATTAGCATTATGGGTAGAATTATGATTAGGTTTAGGATTTAGATTAAATGTCTTGAGAGCAAGTTAATATAATTAGCATGTTACTTGGTTTAGTAGTAGCTAGGATTAAAAGGTAATTATGTTATGGAACTATAAAAGTACATGGTTATGACTTCTGGAGCTATATTGTTAGAATTGTGATCAATGTTAGGGAAATTTAATATAATGTTTAGGGTTAGTGTACAAATCTAGATTAAAGTTTTTAGTTAGGATTCATATAAATTAGCTCATTTTTTAGGGTTAAGAAGTGAGGATCATGCTATAAAAATTTATAGTTTGTCTTCACATCATGGTTAGGTTTAGGGATAACTTTTGGGTTAAAATGATATAACTTTAGGTTTAAAGGTTTATATTTCTATGGTACAACTTAGATTGTATGATTATGGTTAGAATCAACTTGTCAATTCTGTTGGAATTAAAGATAGAGTAACTGAGAGGGGGGGTGAATCAGTTACTAACAAAAATTAATCTCAACAGATCCCTTAGATTTCTTAAAGATCTAGTTACTGCTTGTACTCTGTAAAAAAATGTTGTAACTCATTAAATTAAACTATTACTTTATTTTCAAGCATTCATGCATGTAACTAAAAATAAAGTGAACACAAGAGACACTAGATTTAACGTGGAAACCCACTATGGAAAAAACCACCAAGTAACTAGTCACCAATTTTTCACTCTTCTGAAGTGAGCCCTGTTAGGAGCCAACCCTATTAAAGGTTACAATACACACTGTTAGGTGTGACCCTGTTAGAGGATTTAATCACCTTGTTAGGAGTGGTCTTTCTAGAGGTCTTTAGAACAATTCAACTAAATTATCACCTTGTTAGAGGATTTACAAAATGGCTATTAAACTAACTCTGTTGAGAGATTTGAAATCACTGCTACAATGGTTAGAAAGCAACAATGAATTGACCTAAACAAGATGCAACTAAATTTTTTGGTTATAGGTCTCTGTTCAGCATCATTAGATCCTCCTTGATCAAATATGGCTCTGTTGCTCCTCAATGATCTCTGATCATCCTTCAAATCTTCTTCCACAACAATCAATCTTCATATCACATTAATTCCACATTCTTTTTCTTCATACATTTTAGAATTTACAACTTGAATTCTTACTTATACCATTCAGATTGTCAAGTTACCCCATTGACATGTTACATTTACCAATAAACTATACATTAGTCAGCTACAGATACTACTCTGAACAAATAAATGTTATCTCGTAAGACAATGAAATCCTTTACTGGCTAACCCCGCTCAGTAAATACTGCTTTTGGAAATTTCTTGAGTTAACCATCTTTGACTTGGTTAACATTGCAATATCCTTAAAATCCTTTGGCTACCAAGTTTGCTCAGTAAGAACTGCTTCTTCCAAATTACCTTTGATGACCAAGTGAGCTTGGTAAGAACTGCTTCTTCCAAATTACCTTTGATGACCAAGTGAACTCGGTAAGAACTGTTTCTGTCACATTTTCTTCAATGACCCAGTGAGCTTGATAAGAACTAAATTTCTTAGGTTACCTTAAAAGCTTGATAAATATTGTCCTTTGTCTATCTGACCTTCTGAGCTCAGTAGACACTATCCTTTGCCTCACTGACCTTTCAAGCTCGGTAGACACTATCCTTTGCCTTGCTAACCTTTTGAGCTCGATAGACACTATCTGATGACTGATATAACATTTGTGTGACATCAAAGACAACACACAATTGAACAATTGCATCCAACAATCTCCCTCTTTGGAATTGATGGCAACACAACATGTCATAGTAGAATGAAATTTGAAAAAGTCTTTTAATGATAGAAAACAAAACTCCCTCTTCCATAATAATCTCTCCCTCTTACACAAACTCTTATTATTTTGCAAATTTCAAAAAGATATGACAGTATATTCTCCCTCTTTAACAACACATGCCAAAGAAAACTCAAAACAACTAAATAACATTGTACCTAATGTACTGATTCATATGCAATATCTTCATTAGTTTTCTACATCAACTGATAGATTTTCAATTATGTTCCTATTTATGTATCACTAAAACTGTATTTTAGTGAGCTTCAAATAGGGGAATGACCCCTAACTTACCTCTTAGATACAAGAATGCATCCTTAGGTAAAGGCTTTGTGAATATGTCAGAAATTTGTTACTTTGTATGCACATATTCCAATCTTATTTCCTTTTCTTGTAGCAATTCTCTAACAAAGTGATATTTTATGGCAATATGCTTGGTTTTTTAATGCATCACTAGATTTTTGGAGATGTTAATTGCACTTGTGTTATCACAAAACATAACAACTGGTTCTTTGATTTTGTGCTTCATACCTTTCAATAATTGGTTAAACCACACAATGTTTGAGCAATTTACTACTGCTGCAACATATTCAGCTTCTATTGTGGATTGAGATGTACAATTCTACTTTTTGCTTGTCTAAGAAACCAACCTTTTTTCTGAGAAAGAAAACTCCTCCACTTGTGCTTTTTCTATCATCAATATTTCCTACCCAATCTGCATTAGTGAACACCTTTAAATCCAGTTTTCCTCCAATTTTATACCATAATCCATAATCTTTAGTTCCTTTTAAGTATCTCATGATCCTTTTGATTGCCATCATGCGATTTTCTTTTGGTTTTGCTGAGAATCTTGCTACAATCCCTACTGCAAGGGAAATGTCTGGTCTTGTGTGCACTACATATTGCAACTTTCCAATCATAGATCTATACAATGTCTGATCCATTTCCTTTGATTCATCATCCTTGGTGAGTTTTAATCTGGTACACATAGGAGTCCCAACTGATTTGCAATCTTCCATACCAAAAATTTTCACTATCTCCTTGATGTATTTAGATTGAGTGATGTAGATGCCATTCTTATTCTGTTGAATTTGGAGACCAACAAAGAATTTGATTTCACCAAACATTGACATTTCAAATTCCTTGTTCATTTTTTCTAAAAATTCTCTGCAAAGATCATCATTTCCTACGAACAAAGTATCATCTACAAATATTTCTACCAAAATAATCTTATTATTTGGTCCTTCCTTTATGTACAAACTGTTGTTGTCATTAGTTCTTTGAAAACCAATTTGAATAAGATAGTTATGCAATCTTTCATACCATGCTCTAGGGGCTTGTTTCAGACCATATAATGCTTTATGCAATTTGAAGACCATGTCCTTTTTGTTTGGATTAGAAAAAGCTTCAGGTTGCTCAATCTAAACTTCTTCCTCAAATATGCCATTGAGAATGTTGACTTGACATCCATCTAGTAAACTTTGTATCCTTTGAATGTAGCATATGCAAGTAAGGTTCTGACACCTTTCAATCTTGCAATAGGAGAAAAAGTTTCTCCATAGTCTAAACTTTCTTCTTGAGAGTATCCTTTGCATACTAGTCTAGCTTTGTTCCTTGATACCTTACCATCTTCATTTAGTTTATTTCTGAATACCCACTTTGTTCCTGTTGGTCTGACTTTTCTGTAGTAAAAACTTTCAGTTAAATCATAGAAAAGTCAAATGTTCTATGCCTAAGTGAAGTATAGGGTTTTGGATAAACCATCTATTAGAAATAATCGCCATATAAACCCTATATTCATCCCTATTCATAAATTATTGGGCGCAAAATTTTGAAATTTCAAAAGAGGCGAATATGCTATCATATTCCTTTTCCTTTCTCCCAGGTTACCTTTCTTCCTATTTGTCCCAACCGTCGGATCCGATTAGATCTACCGCTGGCATTACCTCGCTATTGAGAGTTGCATGCTCACTAAGTATAGTGAGATAGCGAGTATTGAGTTTTTTTTAAAGCGGTGGGACCATAAAGTGAAGATGCGGCGATCGAAGATTTGCTTATTAAATGTTTTATTGTGCAGGTACACTTTGCAACTCGCCATCCAAAAAAAGGAGAGGGACCCACTAGAATATCTGACATTAGAGCCGGAATGTTGATTTTTCCAGAAGTTCTGCCACCTCACTATCAGAAAATTCAGGCACTTCACCGTTAGCGAAGTAGCGAGGCCACGTGAAAATCTAAAAATGATGACATTGCATCTTGCTTGTATCATAATTACACCAGGTGGCATGACCAGTCATAAATACCGTTGTCAGAATCAGTTTTAATTAACAAAAGTAATTACTGGGTAACCCTTGCATTTTTCGGCACGCAATCCTTTTAAGTGTCGGAGCTCGCTACCTCGCTATCGGAAAATTCAGGTGCTTCACCGTTAGCGAGTTAGCGAGGCCCCGTAAAATGGCAAAAGATCGGCAAGATCTTTGATGACGTGTAATGACAGATGACTATGATAAATTTTGACATGTGCCAGCTATGCAGAGATCCGATTCTCATTAATACCTATCTGACTGAATGTACAAGAAATCTTGAACGTCAGCTTGAAGTGGATCAACGGAGCTCGCTACCTTGCTATGAAGAGTTGCAAGGAAGATAATTACAGTGACATAGTGAGTTGGGCCCACCGCCTTCTTTCTTAAGAAGTCCTGTAGTGTATCTTTCGATCATTTCTTGATCCGATCAACGGTTGTCGCCGCCTCGCCATGGCAAGGTTCTTGTTCTTTATGCATAACGAAGTAGCGACATGCTGACACGTGTTCTCCGTCGTCAATGGGTCTAAATATAAGTGCCATCAAAAGAAAGAATTATGTACGTGGCAAGTTCTCATTGGGTAAAATAACTGACATGGCAAATATAACTCCTAGTTGTTCTCTTTGTACTGCATGATCGTAGGATCTTTGAAGATCAACGGCGCATTTTTAAATGAAAAATGTAGTGCCACTCTCTATATTAATTAGACAAGAAAGCTTCGTCCGTGAGGAAAAATAGAGTATAATACAGAGAGATTTCATCAATTTCGTTTCACGCGAGAAAAGATTTGAAGCCATTCTTGTGCAAAAGCCATTACTGAAAGAAAAGTGTGCCAAGGTTTGATAAAAAAAAAATTGTCACGTTGTCTGTTCGCGAAAAATTTGCAGGAATACAGAGGAGAATTGAGACAAAATTCAAGTAAGTAAAACTACCATCATCTTCGTGAGCTTTTAAGTTTTAAAAGATAGCCCAAGATGCCTCCTAAGAAGGGATTTACAGGTGCAATAAACTACTTGGATAGAAATGTGCATGATGATTTGCTTGAGTTACTTCCTGAATCTACTGTAGAAACGGTGCAAGTTAAGAGGTTAACCTCACTCAACCCTAGGCTAAGGGTAGCTGATGGATTGTATAATAAGGGTAATCGGGTCCGGGATGCTCAAACTTCTCAAACTGGTTTGAGTTTATTCAAAAAATGGTTTGCGGAAAGGAAGTTATATGCCCCTCATGCCAATATATGGAATTTTGAACTTGGGAAGCTTGTTGTCCCCAGCGTGTTTATGGATTTTGACCTGCTTGAAGCTATAGCAAAAAACTATGACCAAGCCACTAAGGTAGTGAGAAGAATGGATAGTGAGGCTTTAGTTACCATCAATCCCGAGGAGATTAGGAAGGTTTTCAGTCTGGGACCCCTCACCATGTATCATGTGCCCATTAATTTGATAGATTTAGAAAAAGAATATATATCCAAGAGGGATGTAGTTAGACAGGGTGCACTGAAAGCCCACATAGGCCAGATTGGAGGCCTCCCAACCATAACATCATCTTCTAAAGAACCATTCAAGAAATCATGCTTTAATGCCAGGGCAGTGGAGATATATAGGACCCTGTGCAGAGTCTTCGGAGAGGGCGAAGAAGATTTTATTCCGGTGAGCTTCATGTATATGATCACCCAAATCTCTTCTTTTGGTGTGGAAATAATTTTTGATTTTGCATCTTACTTGGCAAATGAGATTCATCAGGGATTGGTGGGGATTGCACAGGGCAAGGTGGAAAAGGTTTGGGGTCAGTATTCCTTATTGATGCATATGTTTCTTTTTAAAGGGGCCACTTATTTTGGTAAAGAAATGGTTTTAAATAGAGAACAAGAAGGGGAAGCACTGTCAGTCCAATTATGGAGTGCAGACATGACCTAGGAAGCAGAAAATGCTAGCTTCGTTAGATTTGATAGGCACTTTGCCTCCAAACTAAGGTGCCTCATATTGAGTGATAATCCCAGAATCCCTAAGGCATTAATGCACCTTGTCAGGCCTATGGACAAAACCCATAATCTAAAAGTTTCACATAATTGGGGAGATATTATCCCATATTCAGTCTCAACTGTCATCAGGGTCTATGGATTCAAAGGAACACCCCATGTGTTACCCTATCAGGTACCATTAAAGGTAGGGAAAGCTGAATTTTTGTGGCAGTTGGGAGGAGTGGAGGAGGCCTTTTTGCACAAAAGGGGGACAGGATCAATTTTTCCTACTTGTACTATAGCCCACCAGTTTGTGATAACTAAAGAAGGGTGGGTCTTTCTCCATAAAATTTTGGATCAATATAAGATGGCAGTGTCTCACTCTCATTTTTGTGATACAGAAGGTTTCTTTAACTCTGCCCTTAGATTGAGAATCAAGCTTTGTCCAGTTCAGCATGAATTCTATTTTCTTGAAGATATAATAAGAAATGAATACTCTCTCCATGAGCAAGAAATAAAGAAAGAAAAATGGAGAGTCTATTCAAAAGTTTTGGAATTCATTAATTGTTTTGACAAAGATTTCAGTCCTCTTAGTAATGCTGCAAACAATGCAGATAAAATACATAAGCTCATGAGTACTTTCTCTGAGATAATGGAAGTAATGAATGAGAAGAAACAACATTTTATTAATTCTTTTCCAGATAAAGCCAGAGAAATTATGAGAAAATTGGGTTTCACCCCCAACATTGGAATAGGTCCACTGGTGGTACGGAAGAAAACAGGATATACTATTGTTCGACAGCAGGTTTCCGTTGTACATAAAGAAAAACAGATAGTTGAATCCACCAGCACTATCTTAGAAGAAAGACCCCCTCAACCTTCTCCCAAAAGAAGGAGAATAATAAGGGAGGAAGAATCCCCTGATGAAAGTTGCTCACCTTCTCAAACCCCAATAAGAATTGAGGAAGAACAGCTCACCAATGAGCAATTCGAACAAATGGGGTCACAAGAAGAAATTTTTGTTACACAAGCAGAGATTGATGAAGGGAACCCTTAGGAACCCCCTGTGCCAAGTTTTGAATTAACTACAGCAGATTTCAGAGGAAGGGAATTGGACCCTGTTTTGGAACAAGCCAGTCAGCATTTTTTATCTGATAACAATTTTGTATGATCTAGGGCTTTCCATCAGTTTGCGTGGAGAGTAAACATGCACATTTTTTAGCAAAGGTGTAATAATATGAAAACAGAACATCCAAAAATGGATGAGACCTCCATTCAAAATCTAATAAAGGAAATAATGGTGCAAGAGTTCCAAAATATAACCCCTGATGAGGGAAGACAGATGGTAAAAAATGCTAATGTTTTATTATTGCCCAATTGGGACATTGCTGACGCATTGATTTTTAATTCTGTTTCAAATAATTTAGGACTCCAGGATCCAAATAAAGAGGAATTCTTGGGTACAACATTCAGCAATGATCAAGCTGCCCTTGTTATGTGGTCCCTGAGAAAAGGATCCAGAATTACTTCATCACAGCCTGATGATTCAGGATTAACAGGGAGTATCATTGTAAGAAGAGTTGCTGACACTTCAAATGTACAGGCAGCCCACATGAATGTGGATTATTCTAAATTTTCCTTGGCTACTGCGAAAAGAGGAGAGAGGGAAATGATTGATATGCATAATAAATATGAAATAGTGGCGGAAGCCTATAACCAAGAGGTAAAAAGGAGAATTGAGTTAGAAAACAGGGTATCTCAATTAGAAAAGGTACTTGGAAAGAGGAAAGTGGGAGAATCCAGTACACTGAGAATTGCATATCCCCCACAGTCATCTGTGAGATCAACCCCTATTATTGAGATACCTGACACCCCTGAAAGACCCCAATTCTATACTGCAGAGGAATTTGAAGTAGAAAAAACCAAATTATATGAGTGGCAGATAGAATTTAGAAATCAGCAGGAAGAGAAATGGAGGCAGGGTGTGACATATTTGAGGGATAAAATACAATGGTCAACTTTTTATGATCAGTTGACAAGGATTGTAACCCTCATGGATGAGTTAAATAAAGAAAAGGATGGATTAGATTCTCTTGCACAGAAATGGAGATAGAGAAACAATGATGTTACAATTATTTGTATATCTACAGTCCAAATGCCTTATCATTAGGTTGAAAGGATTTTTGATTTATTAAATCAATTAGATAATTTTGAGAATAAAAGAGATTCTTTACAGAGAAAATTGATACTCTGTTTTTCAAAATATCTTGCTAAAAAATTCACCCTATTTCCTTGTGCTTTAGAATCTGTTGATACAGTAAAGGAAAAAGACAAATGGAAAAAGGAAATGGATGAATTATTCGATAACAGAATAACAAACATCATCAGTGAGACTGGCCATTGGTTTTGGGCAAAGACAAATGAAGAGCTGGTAAAAATATAATTATATTATGCTGATATGAGAAAAGAATTCGATGATTTAGAGGAAAATGCTAATTCTTTAATAAAGATACAAAGAGAAACCCTAAGTTTTGATTGGCCAGATGATGATACTTTTAACAGATGGAAAAATCAGTTTAGTGAGCAGATGTCAGGAGATGATGACGAAGAAGATGTAAGAGTAATAGTTACTTTTGTAGTCAGCAATGATGATATAGAAAATCCCCAGGTTAAAGTGAGTTTGCATGTAACAGAAGATGATACATCACTTACAGACCTTATGGGTATGTACTCTGAAGATGAGGAATGATTGTGAGATCATATCATAACAACCAAGAAGCATAACAGAAAGGGACCCGCCAAGAATTGCTGTTATAATCAACCTTTCTGTTATTCTTGTTTTTGTTTTTCAAAAGGACACCTGTCACCTTCTGTAGCCTGAAGCTTGTTGCATCTCACATTATTTAAGTGAGATCCCAGGGCTAAAGAAGGGTCCGAATTTGGTTTTTACTAAGTATTGTGCTTAGTTCTGTTTTTGGTCCAAACATTTTGGGAAGGAAATTTATAGTATACTTTTCTGTCAAAATTTCTGAGATAGATGAATGTAGAAAGAATTGTGCTTCTTCTCTGAAGGTCTTTCTGGGTCTATTGTAAAGGATATACCATTTTCCAAGGAAATGAATACAAATTATGAACTGTCCCCATATCTGTTCTTCTCTGAATTTTGTCTCCTTTTAAATACTTAGCTACCTTGATGTTGTGTGAGTAAAAGCTTATGCAATTGATTGCAATATAGTAAGACTGTACATCCATTTGTTATTACTGTTAATTAAATGGATTAAATAAAGGCTCTGATGAATGTGATGAGGTTGCTTGGGTGTTAATAAGGATTTTGAATGATAAATTCTGGTAAGAATTGCTGATGAAAATTTGTTGCAAAGCAACAAATTAGATCTAAGAATTTACTTGACTCTGAATTCCCAATGGATTAGGCACTGATCGAAAGTATTTCAGCCAAAAGAGAAGTATATTATGACTAGCTTTTTTAAAATACATCATAAAATCAATTTTTACTTATATTTCCTGTAAGATTTTCAAAGTTGGCCAGCACTTGCCTGCATGGATTGTTTTAGCTTCATTTAGCCATTGCTGTTGGAAACATCTACAGAGCTATAGAAGATTTCTTGGCCATATCTGTTCAAGGGATGTGTTTATCAATTCGGTAAGATTTACGTATATGTTTGAGGATTTAGAGATGAGAATCAAAATGAAACTAAGAATAATTCTCATACAATTGTTCCATCTTTGAACCATCCCCGGGTGCACCCGCCCTGGTTTTTACAGAGCCAAAAGAGTAGAAAACCGTCTAAGGTTTTGTTGGAGTTGGGCCCTAGTACTTTGCATATGCAAGTGATAATGAGAATTGGCTATTCTTTAGGTTGTGTATGTATTGATATCTAGGTACTAAGCCTTTTGTCGCCTAGTACTTTTAGCACTGTTAACATCAAAATAAAACACCAACAAAATGACGACTCTGCTGGGGAATGTCTAACACATCTGTAAAAAGTACTGCAGTTGTCTTTAGTCTTACTAAGTAAGTATGTGTCGTGTGATCTTTATTCTGCTCGTAGCTATAGGGGAATCTTTAGCGTCAAAACTTGAGGATTTAAAGAAGATATAACCCAAGTACCATTGCTACACACTGATGCATCCAGCTTATCCGAGTGTCTTATCTAACAAGCAAGAGTTGCAGTCTTACAACATCAGTGATTGGTCTCTTTGTGCCGTATTTTTGTTCCCACTTGTGTATTGTTTTCTTTCTGTCAGTAAGAAGTGTTATTATATTTTTTCGAAAAAGGGTGGCGACTCAGTCAAGGTTTTGAAACTAGTGCTTATTGTAACAAATGAAGAATATGGCTGACAAGAGAAAAAACACAAGGGCTTACATGAGAGCCAATCCCGATGTATCAATGTATACTGATTTACCCCAAGGTGGTACGAAGAACCAAAATAAGAAAAGAATAGATCCAAATCCTACTTGGAAGCCTAGAGGTAATGCCTCTGTAAATTCCCATTATCAACCGATAATAGCAAGAGAGTCATCTTCGCTTAGTTCTGAATCCAAAAATACAAGACTTTTAGGAGGTATTTTCAGTACCCCATTACCAGATCAGAGAGTTTTTCAAGATAAAGACGTATCTACTATGGGAATTGCTTCACCAAGACCAGGGCCTGTAGCAGATATAAATTGTAGGCTAGGATTTAGGAGTTCATCTGATACCCCTTTTAATCCCAGAGTAGCCCCATATATGGAACCAAACCTTATAGATCTAGATGACCCTGCTGATTCCGAGGCAACCTCTGCTGATTCTAAAGAAGTGCAATCTGAAATAGGATTTTTGAAGAAATGGATTGCTGAGGAAGAAGCTAAACGCATCCGTCTTGAAAAGGAAAGGGAGCGAGCCACTTTGGATGCAATAATAGAAAGAGATACTCTGCTAAGAAGGATGGCTGCTTTGAAAGAGCAAAATAAAAAATTAGAAGAGAATACCCCCACTCTCCATCAGGACGTCTTTGGAGATGTTGATAATCTAAGAGCTAAAGTTCAACAACAGGAGAAAATCCTAAATCAAAGGCAAGAACCAATTATTGCTCAAGTTCAAGCTTATAAACCCATTCAAGTTGATCCAATAGAGCCCACTGGAACAGTTCCAGATAAAGGGAAAGGCAAGGCTATAGGAATCCAAATAAATGAGCCTCAAGCCATACCAAGCGAACCTATACAACCCTCCATATCAAAATTAGATCTAGAACTAGAGAAGGCTCGAAAGGAGAGGGAAGACCTTGCAAAAGAACTTGAGAAGGTTGAAAATGAAGCTCAAGCCGCAGAAACCAGAAGGAAAATCCAATTCATAAAGTCTAATTCTGCATTGAATTCATGGCCTAGTTTGTCTATCCCACCTACAAATCCTGCACCAGTTAATGCTCCCATAGTCCTGACTCAGAAAGCACCCCAATTTGCTCCTACCTCATCTTCCAATATTGGCACTCAAGTCCCATTTGTCCCACCACAGCTGTCCCAAGCTGCTCTCCTAAGTCAAGCTAATGCAGCTAGTACCTCTAACGCTCCTGGTTTCCAGAAGAAACCTATATACCTTGAAAAATATAGACAAATATCATTTGCCGGTATTCCTGGTGCCCCCCATCCCATATCTTTTGATTTAAGGGATAAAGTGGTTAAGTTTTCTGGAAATAATGATGTTACTGGTGAAAAACATTTGAGAATTTTCATTGACATGCTCAATGATTATGAAGTTGAACATGAGGACATGGTGATGAAATTATTTGTGCATTCACTCACAGAGGATGCAAGGGATTGGTTTAGGAGGTTGCCTGATGATAGTATTACTTCATGGAGTGATTTGGAGAAATTGTTCAAAGAACAATATGGGGACAATACTAATGCAGGATTCATGTTGAATGAGTTCAACAATATCAAGAAGAATCCAAATGAATCCACATTTGATTTCAATGTGAGATTTCAGAAAGGGATGTACAAACTATTTCAGTTTATGTAGTTAAATGAAGACGTCTGTCTTACAACCTATTTCAATGCCTTTGATAGCAAAATGGCCTACCAACTGAGAGATAAGGATCCTAAAACTTTAAGAGATGCCTATAGAGTTGCAGTGAATATAGAAAATAATAGAAAGGCCTCTGGAAAATTAGGGAGGAGGGATGATCCTAAGCTTTTCAACCCTAAGAATAATAATAAAAGGGAAGGTGACAAAACTCCCATAGGAAAAAGGCCTCAAGAACCTACTATAGGCCATGTTTTAGAAATGCTCAAGAAGATGAATCCCACTATTTTCAATAAGACAAATGTTACTGAGAGAACCCCTGTGAATAACAACAATTTCAATAGAAAGCCTAGGATGCAGAATTACCCTTACACCACCCAGTGGAAAGATGGTAAACCAGTTCCCAACCAGACCCAAAATATGAAAGATAAGGGTACCCCAGACCCCCTGCAAAGGAACACTGTAAATATGAATGATGATGTACCTTGGTGCATTATATGCCAATCACCTCATTCTGCTGATTATTGTGTTGTTGCCCAGTCGTTCGCCCAAGCTCAAGGAGTGCAAGCAGAAGAAGAAACAGAAGAAAAAAATCATGATGATATAAGCTGCAATATGGCGAACACATCTGATGATTTGATAGATTCTGATTTAGAAGAACCTGAGAATGATGTTACCAGCTAGAGAATTGCTTACCAGTTACATCATCAGCAAATATTTTCAGATGATGAAAAGAATGATACAGATAAGGTATGCAATACATTTTCTGAAGTAGGTTTCACAAACCTAAGAATCCCCTCCAAGGAGGAAATTGATAGAATTACAGCCGAGATGATTTCACAAGTCCATAGTAATTACAATTTGAGAAATAGAGCAATAAATAATGAGGCAGGAAGGCCATCTAGTATGTTCATCAAAGACACCACTCATAAGACAGATGATCAACACAAGAAAGTCAGTATAGATGTGCCTAAGATCAAGGAGAACAAGGGTCAGAAATGGGAACCAAAAAGGAAGGTTCAATTTCAGAAAGGTGAAGCAACAAAGACCGTAGTGCAACCAGAGAAATCAGAACCAGATGTTGTCAAGCAAAAAGTGGTACCCACTACTCAAAAGACTCCGATTCCAGGTACTATTGTAAAACCTACTGTGGTTGAACCTGTTGATATGATTGCCATGTTATCTCAAATTACTGTGAAAGTACCCTTGTCTGAGCTTTTTAGAATTGAAGAGCATAAGAATAAGGCTTTGTCATGTTTGGGTGGAATAGCAAACAACAATAGTATTGATGATCAAGCTGTAGCCCAACAGACCCCATTAATAATAGAGGACAATGGTATTATATCCCAGATTCCTCAGATGTTCTTAGATGATTCATCAGTTGTGTTCATACAAGATATTGATCTTTTTTTCCTTAGTCTAATCATAAAAGGGAAAACCTTGAAAAAATGTATGATAGATTCTGGAGCTTCTAACACTATAATGCCTTTTAAAGTAATGGAAGCCCTAGGATTGAAGGTGGATACTAAGCAAGGTAGATGCCGAGGGATGGATGCTAGAGAGGTTCCAGTAATAGGTACTATAAATGCCTTACCATTCAAACTGGCTGCATTTCCTAAGGTAGAATTAACCATGTATGTCCTTGTGGTGGATATACCCCCACACTACGGGATGCTACTTTCCAAAAAATGGAGTGTCGCCATGGGGGGAAGCCTACAATGTGACCTTACTTATGCCACCTTCCATATAGGGGACAAAGCTGTCAGGGTAAATAGGGAACCAAGGGTTAACCACATCTTAGGTGAAGAAATTGACAAAGATACCACCTGTTTCCTACACACTGGGATTAATGCTTTCAGGGCTGAATTAATTATTCAGGAAGTGGAAAACTTTCCTGATATCATTGAAAATGAGGTTGAATGTTGCATGAATTCACCAAAATTGTGGACAATGTTCTTTGATGGGGCTAGTTCTAAAGAGGGTGCAGGGGCAGGTGTAGTCTTTGTGTCCCCTGAAAATAACACCTTCAGGTATTCATTCACCTTGAAGTTTGCTTGCACTAATAACATCGTTGAATATGAAGTATTGCTGCTAGGACTCAAAGTGGCCACACACCACAAAATTAAGAAATTGTGTGTCATAGGAGATTCTGAATTGATCATCTCTCAGATTAAAGGAACCTACTCCTCAAAAAATAGGAGATTAAAACAATATAGAAACGCAGTCTGGGATCAAATAGAATTCTTTGATGCATTTGGGATCTCATGGAGAGATAGGACCCAGAATAAAATGGTTGATCTCCTGGCCAATGTAGCTATCAAACCAAAAGAAATATCATTTGCAGGAATCTCCCAGATTGAGGCCCAAAACAGACCTTCTATACCTGACAACATTGAAAATTGGCAGGTGTTTGAAGATGACAAAGATATCACAAATTTTTTGCTAAATGAAGACAAATACCATGGTCAGGAGATGGACTGCAATGGACTGATTGAAACCATAAATGGGAAAGAAACCATTTTTGGTCAAGAAATCATGCAATTAAAAACAAATAAGATGCCTAAGGGGTTGGTAGTCTTGGAGAATATTTTTGATAACCAAGACAGAGTAAAATCGGGAATAAAGGACCCCAAACCACAGGAGCTAGAAGAAATGAATTTGAGAACGGATGAATTCCCTAAAAGGGTTTACATCGGCCAAGATCTGCCGGTTCAAATCAGAAAAGCATTGATTGACCTACTTAGAAAGTACAGGCATGTTTTTGCTTGGTCATATGATGACCTTAAAGCTTATAGGGAGGACCTTTTCTAGCATGTCATACCGTTGAAAGAAAATGTAAAACCTTTTAGGCAAAAACAGAGGCCAATCAATCCTACCCTTGCCCCAAAAATGCAGGAAGAACTGACAAAACTGAGAGATGGTGGAATAATCAAACCAATTAGGCATTCCACTTGGGTTTCAAACCTTGTTCCTGTAAGAAAAAAGAATGGAGATATTAGGCTTTGTGTGGATTTTAGAAATCTAAACATTGCATCTCTAAAAGATAATTATGGCTTACCTAATATGGAAGCCATGTTGCAACAAGTGACTGGCTCTGAATTGATGTCAATGATGGATGGCTTTTCTGGATATAATCAAGTTCTGGTAAAAGAAAGTGAACAGTTCAAAACAGCTTTCACAACCCCTTGGGGAACGTATGTGTATGTGAGGATGCCTTTTGGCTTGATTAATGCAGGAGCTACTTTCCAAAGAGCCATGGATGTAGCATTTCATGAATATATTGACAAATTTATGATCGTGTACTAGGATGATCTTACAGCATATTCTAACAAGGCTGAAGATCACTGCAAACATTTGGAAATTTTTTTTATAAAAGCCCTGGAATATGGGGTATCTCTAAACCCAAAGAAATGCTCGTTTGGGGTCACAGAAGGAAAGTTATTAGGACACATAGTGTCCAAGGATGGGGTAAAAATAGACCAAGAAAGGGTAATAGCTATTGATAAAGTCCCTAAACCTAAAACGTGAAAGGTATACAGTCCTTTTTTGGCCAGGTTAATTTTCTGAGGAGGTTTGTTACCAATTTCGCTGAAATTAGTAGACCCATTTCAAAAATGCTCAAGAAAGGAGTTGTTATAGATTGGAATGGTGAACCTTCACAGGCATTCCAGGATATAAAAACTGCGATAAAAAATGCTCCAGTGTTGAGGACCCCAGATTATACTAAACCCATGCATATTTTTTCTTTTGCATCATTCCATACTGTAGCTGCAATTTTATTACAGAAAAACCAAGAAGGATATGAGCAGCCTATTGCCTTTTTTAGCAAATCCCTGCAGCATGCTGAACTGAAGTATGAAATAAATGAAAAACAAGCATATGCTTTGGTAAAGGCTGTAAAAGCATTCAGAAGTTATTTGGTAGGCGCTACTATTATTGCCTTTGTACCTAGTGCTGCAGTTAAAGATATTTTCTCTTAGCAGGAAGTGTCAGGAAGGAGATGTAGATGGATCAATAGAATCCAAGAATTCAACATTGATATGCAGATAACTAAGTTAGTAAGAGGTCAAGGTTTGGCAAAACTTATGGCCGAAACTAACCTCGAAGCTAATCAGATAAACCTAGTAAATGATGATTTCAGAACTGATTTCTACGACATGGCCTAGTGTGACTGGTACATCAGTGTTATACATTACTTGCAACATATGGAAGTTCCTCCCCATCTGCCTGATAATGAAAAAAGGAATATTAAATTGCAAGCCATCAGGTATGTAATTGTTCAAAATAACTTATGGTGGAGAAACTTTGAAGGAGTTCTGTTGAAATGTGTTGACAAAGAAAGGGCAAAAGAGATTTTGAAAGAAATGCATGCTGGAGTATGTGGAGGACATTACATGGTCAAAACTACTGTGCATAAGATAATAAGGGCTGGTTTCTGGTGGCCTACTTTGTTCAAAGATGCTCAAGTTATGGTTAAGAAATGTGATCCTTGTCAGAGATTTGCTAGAAAGCTGAAATTCTCAGGAAATACTCCACTGAAGCCGGTTGAAACTAAAGCACCTTTTCAACAATGGGGTCTGGACTTTATAGGAGAAATTTTTCCCAAGTCCAGTACTGGCTATTCTTGGATTCTGGTTGCTACTGACTACTTTACAAAATGGGTAGAGGCTATCCCTACCAGAAATGCAATGAGTAAAGTTGTAAATAATTTCCTATTGAATAATATCATTTTCAGATTTGGATGTCCATAGAAAGTTGTTACAGATAATGCTATGTGTTTTAGGTCTGAGGAATTCATCAAGTTTTGTGATAAATATGGAATGACAAGAACATCATCTACTCCATATCATCCACAAGGGAATGGGCAAGCTGAGTCCACAAATAAAAGCCTGTTGAAAATCATTAAGAGAACCTTGGACGATAATAAAAGGGCATGGGATTCCAAGTTACAGTTGGCAATATGGGCTGACAGAGTAACTGTAAAGAAGGCAATTGGGGTGGCTCCATTTGATTTAGTGTATGGAATTCAAGCTAGAATGCCCCAGAACAATTTGATGGGATTATACAATTACATCCAGTCATATGATGAAGATACTACTGATGAAATGAAAGAAAGAATGAATGAATTGGTAGGATTGACCGAAGCTAGAAGAGAAGCATCTCTGAGAAATCAAAAATTGCAGTTACAAGTCAAAACACTCTATGATAAAAGAACTATAAACAAGAAATTTGAAAATGGAGACCTAGTCTTAATGTGGAACGCCAGAATTGAAGATAAAGGAAAATATGGCAAATTTGATCCCATTTGGTTAGGCCCATATCTCATTGAGAATGCTTGGGGTAAAGATTCTTACATAATCAAAGATATGTTTGATAATATTCTTGAATTGCCAGTTCATGGACAGTTCTTGAAGAGGTATTTTTCTTGAAAAAATACTTATTTTCTTCCATGAACAATAGTTTTAGGTTTTCCTGTCGTCCTTTTTTCTGTAAATCCTTGTACAATCTAAGTTTTTGTTTTTGTGTGTTGCTCTCTGCTCTCTGAAGAAGTTGTCACTTTATCGGCTGTGTGGTCTGCTCTCCCATAGATTCTGAATCCTTGCATAGACTCAAGTAGTCTATCATCCCCAGACAGAGCCACTGTTGGTCTGACTTTTCTATAGTAAAAACTTTCAGTTAAATCATAGAAAAGTCAAATGTTCTATGCCTAAGTGAAACATAGGGTTTTGGATAAACCATCTATTAGAAATAATCGCCATATAAACCCTATATTCATCCCTATTCATAAATTGTCGGGCACAAAATTTTGAAATTTCAAAAGAGGCGAATATGCTGTCATATTCCTTTTCCTTTCTCCCGGGTTACCTTTCTTCCTATTTGTCCCAACCGTCAGATCCGATTAGATCTACCTCTGGCGTTACCTTGCTATTGAGAGTTGCATGCTCATTAAGTATAGCGAGATAGCGAGTATTGAGTTTTTTTTAAAGCGGTGGGACCATAAAGTGAAGATGCGGCGATCGGAGATTTGCTTATTAAATGTTTTATTATGCAGGTACACTTTGCAATTTGCCATCCAAAAAAAGGAGAGGGACCCACTAGAATATCTGACATTAGAGCCGAAATGTTGATTTTTCCGAAAGTTCCGCCACCTCGCTATCGGAAAATTCAGGCAGTTCACCATTAGCGAAGTAGCGAGGCCATGTGAAAATCTAAAAATGATGACATTGCATCTTGCTTGTATCATAATTACACCAGGTGGCATGACCAGTCATAAATACCGTTGTCAGAATCAGTTTTAATTAACAAAAGTAATTACTGGGTAACCCTTGCATTTTTTGGCACGGAATCCTTTTAAGTGCCGGAGCTCGCTACCTCGCTATCAAAAAATTTAGTTGCTTCACCGTTAGCGAGTTAGCGAGGCCCTGTAAAATGGCAAAAGATCGGCAAGATCTTTGATGACGTGTAATGACAGATGACTATGATAAATTTTGACATGTGCCAGCTATGCAGAGATCCGATTCTCATTAATACCTATCTGACTGAATGTACAAGAAATCTTGAATGTCAGCTTGAAGTGGATCAACGGAGCTCGCTACCTCGCTATGAAGAGTTGCAAGGAAGATAATTACAGTGACATAGCGAGTTGGGCCCGCCGCCTTCTTTCTTAAGAAGTCCTGTAGCGTATCTTTCGATCATTTCTTGATCCGATCAACGGTTGTCGCCGCCTCGCCATGGCAAGGTGCTTGTTCTTTATGCATAACGAAGTAGCGACATGCTGACACGTGTTCTCCGTCGTCAGTGGGTCTAAATATAAGCGCCATCAAAAGAAAGAATTATGTACGTGGCAAGTTCTCATTGGGTAAAATAACTGACATGGCAAATATAAGTCCTAGTTGTTCTCTTTGTACAGCATGATCGTAGGATCTTTGAAGATCAACGGCGTAGTTTTAAATGAAAAATGTAGTGCCACTCTCTGTATTAATTAGACAAGAAAGCTTCGTCCGTGAGGAAAAATAGAGTATAATATAGAGAGATTTCATCAGTTTCGTTTCACGCGAGAAAAGATTTGAAGCCATTCTTGTGCAGAAGCCATTACTGAAAGAAAAGCGTGCCAAGGTTTGATAAAAAAAAAATTGTCAAGTTGTCTGTTAGCGAAAAATTTGCAGGAATACAGAGGAGAATTGAGACAGAATTCAAGTAAGTAAAACTACCATCATCTTCGTGAGCTTTTAAGTTTTAAAAGATAGCCCAAGATGCCTCCTAAGAAGGGATTTACAGGTGCAATAAACTACCTGGATAGAAATGTGCATGATGATTTGCTTGAGTTACTTCCTGAATCTACTGTAGAAACGGTGCAAGTTAAGAGGTTAACCTCACTCAACCCTAGGCTAAGGGTAGCTGATGGATTGTATGATAAGGGTAATTGGGTCTGGGATGCTCAAACTTCTCAAACTGGTTTGAGTTTATTCAAAAAATGGTTTGCGGAAAGGAAGTTATATGCCCCTCATGCCAATATATGGAATTTTGATCTTGGGAAGCTTGTTGTCCCCAGCGTGTTTATGGATTTTGACCTGCTTGAAGCTATAGCAAAAAACTATGACCAAGCCACTAAGGTGGTGAGAAGAATGGATGGTGAGGCTTTAGTTACCATCAGTCCCGAGGAGATTAGGAAGGTTTTCAGTCTGGGACCCCTCACCATGTATCATGTGCCCATTAATTTGATAGATTTAGAAAAAGAATATATATCCAAGAGGGATGTAGTTAGACAGGGTGCACTGAAAGCCCACATAGGCCGGATTGGAGGCCTCCCAACCATAACATCATCTTCTAAAGAACCATTCAAGAAATCATGCTTTAATGCCAGGGCAGTGGAGATATATAGGACCCTGTGCAGAGTCTTCGGAGAGGGCGAAGAAGATTTTATTCCGGTGAGCTTCATGTATATGATCACCCAAATCTCTTCTTTTGGTGTGGAAATAATTTTTGATTTTGCATCTTACTTGGCAAATGAGATTCATCAGGGATTGGTGGGGATTGCACAGGGCAAGGTGGAAAAGGTTTGGGGTCAATATTCCTTATTGATGCATATGTTTCTTTTTAAAGGGGCCACTTATTTTGGTAAAGAAATGGTTTTAAATAGAGAACAAGAAGGGGAAGCACTGCCAGTCCAATTATGGAGTGCAGACATGACCTGGGAAGCAGAAAATGCTAGCTTCGTTAGATTTGATAGGCACTTTGCCTCCAAACTAAGGTGCCTCGTATTGAGTGATAATCCCAGAATCCCTAAGGCATTAATGCACCTTGTCAGGCCTATGGACAAAACCCATAATCTAAAAGTTTCACATAATTGGGAAGATATTATCCCATATTCAGTCTCAACTGTCATCAGGGTCTATGGATTCAAAGGAACACCCCATGTGTTACCCTATTAGGTACCTTTAAAAGTAGGGATAGCTGAATTTTTGTGGCAGTTGGGAGGAGTGGAGGAGGCCTTTTTGCACAAAAGGGGGACAAGATCAATTTTTCCTACTTGTACTATAGCCCACCAGTTTGTGATAACTAAAGAAGGGTGGGTCTTTCTCCATAAAATTTTGGATCAATATAAGATGGCAGTGTCTCACTCTCATTTTTGTGATACAGAAGGTTTCTTTAACTCTTCCCTTAGATTGAGAATCAAGCTTTGTCCAGTTCAGCATGAATTCTATTTTCCTGAAGATATAATAAGAAATGAATACTCTCTCCATGAGCAAGAAATAAAGAAAGAAAAATGGAGAGTCTATTCAAAAGTTTTGGAATTCATTAATTGTTTTGACAAAGATTTCAGTCCTCTTAGTAATGCTGCAAACAATGCAGATAAAATACATAAGCTCATGAGTACTTTCTCTGAGATAATGGAAGTAATGAATGAGAAGAAACATCATTTTATTAATTCTTTTCCAGATAAAGCCAGAGAAATTATGAGAAAATTGGGTTTCACCCCCAACATTGGAATAGGTCCACTGGTGGTACTGAAGAAAATAGGATATACTATTGTTCGACAGCAGGTGCCCGTTGTACATAAAGAAAAACAGATAGTTGAATCCACCAGCACTATCCTAGAAGAAAGACCCCCTGAACCTTCTCCCAAAAGAAGGAGAATAATAAGGGAGGAAGAATCCCCTGATGAAAGTTGCTCACCTTCTCAAACCCCAATAAGAATTGAGGAAGAATAGCTCACCAATGAGCAATTCGAACAAATGGGGTCACAAGGAGAAATTTTTGTTACACAAGCAGAGATTGATGAAGGGAACCCTCAGGAACCCCCTGTGCCAAGTTTTGAATTAACTACAGCAGATTTCAGAGGAAGGGAATTGGACCCTATTTTGGAACAAGCCAGTCAACATTTTTTATCTGATAACAATTTTGTAAGATCTAGGGCTTTCCATCAGTTTGCGTGGAGAGTAAACATGCACATTTTTGAGAAAAGGTGTAATAATATGAAAACAGAACATCCAGAAATGGATGAGACCTCCATTCAAAATCTAATAAAGGAACAAATGGTGCAAGAGTTCCAAAATATAACCCCTAATGAGGGAAGAAAAATGGTAAAAAATGCTAATGTTTTATTATTGCCCAATTGGGACATTGCTGACGCATTGATTTTTAATTCTGTTTCAAATAATTTAGGACTCCAGGATCCAAATAAAGAGGAATTCTTGGGTATTGCATTCAGCAATGATCAAGCTGCCCTTGTTATGTGGTCCCGGAGAAGAGGATCCAGAATTACTTCATCACAGCCTGATGATTCAGGATTAACAGGGAGTATCATTGTAAGAAGAGTTGCTGACACTTCAAATGTATAGGCAGCCCACATGAATGTGGATTATTCTAAATTTGCCTTGGCTACTGCGGAAAGAGGAGAGAGGGAAATGATTGATATGCATAATAAATATGAAATAGTGGTGGAAGCCTATAACCAAGAGGTAAAAAGGAGAATTGAGTTAGAAAATAGGGTATCTCAATTAGAAAAGGTACTTGGAAAGAGGAAAGTGGGAGAATCCAGTACACTGAGAATTGCATATCCCCCACAGTCATCTGTGGGATTAACCCCTATTATTGAGATACCTGACACCCCTGAAAGACCCCAATTCTATACTGCAGAGGAATTTGAAGCAGAAAAAACCAAATTACATGAGTGGCAGATAGAATTTAGAAATCAGCAGGAAGAGAAATGGAGGCAGGGTGTGACATATTTGAGGGATAAAATACAATGGTCAACTTTTTATGATCAGTTGACAAGGATTGTAACCCTCATGGATGAGTTAAATAAAGAAAAGGATGGATTAGATTCTGTTGCATAGAAATGGAGACAGAGAAACAATGATGTTACAATTATTTGTATATCTACAGTCCAAATGCCTTATCATCAGGTTGAAAGGATTTTTGATTTATTAAATCAATTAGATAATTTTGAGAATAAAAGAGATTCTTTACAGAGAAAATTGATACTCTATTTTTCAAAATATCTTGCTAAAAAATTCACCCTATTTCCTTGTGCTTTAGAATCTGTTGATACAGTAAAGGAAAAAGACAAATGGAAAAAGGAAATGGATGAATTATTCGATAACAGAATAACAAACATCATCAGTGAGACTAGCCATTGGTTTTGGGCAAAGACAAATGAAGAGCTGGTAAAAATACAATTATATTATGCTGATATGAGAAAAGAATTCGCTGATTTAGAGGAAAATGTTAATTCTTTAATAAAGATACAAAGAGAAACCCTAAGTTTTGATTGGCCAGATGATGATACTTTTAACAAATGGAAAAATCAGTTTAGTGAGCAGATGTCAAGAGACGATGACGAAGAAGATGTAAGAGTAATAGTTACTTTTGTAGTCAGCAATGATGATATAGAAAATCCCCAGGTTAAAGTGAGTTTGCATGTAACAGAAGATGATACATCACTTACAGACCTTATGGGTATGTACTTTGAAGATGAGGAATGATTGTGAGATCAGATCATAACAACCAAGAAGCATAACAGAAAGGGACCCGCCAAGAATTGCTGTTATAATCAACCTTTCTATTATTCTTGTTTTTGTTTTTCAAAAGAAGGACACCTGTCACCTTCTGTAGCTTGAAGCTTGTTGCATCTCACATTATTTAAGTGAGATCCCAGGGCTAAAGAAGGGTCCGAATTTGGTTTTTACTAAGTATTGTGCTTAGTTCTGTTTTTGGTCCAAACATTTTGGGAAGGAAATTTATAGTATACTTTTCTGTCAAAATTTCTGAGATAGATGAATGTAGAAAGAATTGTGCTTCTTCTCTGAAGGTCTTTCTGGGTCTATTGTAAAGGATATACCATTTTCCAAGGAAATGAATACAAATTATGAACTGTCCCCATATCTGTTCTTCTCTGAATTTTGTCTCCTTTTAAATACTTAGCTACCTTGATGTTGTGTGAGTAAAAGCTTATGCAATTGATTGCAATATAGTAAGACTGTACATCCATTTGTTATTGCTGTTAATTCAATGGATTAAATAAAGGCTCTGATGAATGTGATGAGGTTGCTTGGGTGTTAATAAGGATTTTGAATGATAAATTCTGGTAAGAATTGCTGATGAAAATTTGTTGCAAAGCAACAAATTAGATCTAAGAATTTACTTGACTCTGAATTCCCAATGGATTAGGCACTGATCGAAAGTATTTCAGCCAAAAGAGAAGTATATTATGACTAGCTTTTTCAAAATACATCATAAAATCAATTTTTACTTATATTTCCTGTAAGATTTTCAAAGTTGGCCAGCACTTGCCTGCATGGATTGTTTTAGCTTCATTTAGCCATTGCTGTTGGAAACATCTGCAGAGCTATAGAAGATTTCTTGGCCATATCTGTTCAAGGGATGTGTTTATCAATTCGGTAAGATTTATGTATATGTTTGAGGATTTAGAGATGAGAATCAAAATGAAACTAAGAATAATTCTCATACAATTGTTCCATCTTTGAACCATCCCCGGGTGCACCCGCCCTGGTTTTTAAAGAGCTAAAAGAGTAGAAAACCGTCTAAGGTTTTGTTGGAGTTGGGCCCTAGTACTTTGCATATGCAAGTGATAATGAGAATTGGCTATTCTTTAGGTTGTGTATGTACTGATATCTAGGTACTAAGCCTTTTGTCACCTAGTAGTTTTAGCACTGTTAACATCAAAATAAAACACCAACAGTTCCAATCACATTCTTGTCTTTGGGTCTAGAGACAAGAGTCCATGTTTTGTTTTTCTCTATCTGTTCTATTTCTTCATTCATAGCTTCAATCCAACTTTCATTTTCTAGTGCATCTTTGACATTTCTAGGTTCAAAATCAGTAAGTAAACAAGTGTCTTTCAACTTACTTCTTGCCATTGTTCCTTCTAATTTATCACCAATGATCTGTTCTAGTGCATGATGCTTTTTGACCTACTTGGCTAACATGGGTTCCTTGCCTTTTGAATGATGTGCATTGTTATCCTTCTATGTCTTAACTTTTGGTTCTTATTCTGGTTGCTCAGGTTTAGTAGATGCTAACTCAGTAGCTTCTATTTGCAACTCGAGTTCTTGCATCTCGGGAGGCATTAGCTCGGTTTGAACTTCTTGTGACTTGATAACTGAAGACTCTGGAGTTGAGGATTCTTGAATAATAGGTACACTTGGAATTGTATCAGGTTCAATGTAAACAAATCTTCTATAGTCTTCGGGTTCCTTTTTACTTTCTTATTCTGTTCTTTCTGCAAACTCATCAACTTTCACATGTGCACTTTCTATAACTTTGTGAGTAGATAAGTTCAAACATCTATATGCTTTGCTTTTGCAAGAGTATCCCAAAAATATTCCTTCATCACTTTTTACATCAAATTTACCTTTTCTAGATTCTTTCAAAATATAACATTTTCTTTCAAATACTTTTAGATAACTTAGATTGGGTTTGTAGCCATACCAAAACTCATAGGGTGTTTTGAATGAGTCTTTTTTCAGCTGTACTCAGTTCAAGGTATGAACTACAGTGCTGATAGCTTCCTTCCAATATTTGATAGAAATGCCTTTCTCAATCATTAAAGTTCTTGCACAATCCATTATAAATCTATTCCTTCTTTCTGCTATTCCATTTTGTTCTGGAGTTCTAGGTGCTGAAACATGTCTTTTGATTCCCCTTTCAATGCAAAAGTTATTGAACTCATGTGAAATGAATTCGCCACCTCTATCAGACCTTAAGCATTTTAGTCTTTTGCCTATTTCCTTTTCTACTATGGCCAAATACCATTTGAATTTTTCAAATGCTTCTAATTTCTCTCTAAGGTACATGAAAGTCATCATTCTTGAATAATCATCAACAAACAGAATGAATTTTTTTTCACCAATATAACTTTAAATGCCAATAGGTCCACACAAATCAGTATGTACAATTTCTAGAACTTCTTCAGTCTGATAGTTCTTGCTTTTAAAACTAGTCTTTCCCATTTTACTAATTTGACAATTCTTGCATAGACCAACCTCAGGTTTCTTTATGTTAGGAATACCTCTTACTTTCCTGAATTTACTAATTTTTATTAAATTGTTAAAGTTTAAATGACACAACCTCCTATGCCATAACCAGCTTTCTTCAATTTAAGTAATGAAACATGAACATTCACCAAGTTCAAGATAAAATAAGTTACCTTTTTTTTGAGTGCCTAATCCAATTAGCTTTCCTTTTCCATCCAACAATCTTGCTTTTCCATGCATAAATTCTACTTTGAATCCATTATTGAGTAGATGTGCCACACTCAAAAAATTGTGCTTTAGTCCTTCTACCCAATATGCATTATCACATACAAGTTTCTTGGTTAGTGAGATTCTTCCTTTTCCTCTTATACAACAAGGTTCATTGTTACCAAATCTTACACTGCCACCATCATAGTCTTTAAAATATTCAAACTTAGTTTTATCACTAGTCATGTGATGAGAACAACCACTATCTATGATCCATCATGTATCATTTATGCTCATATGAGAAATTAGTTCCATTTCCTCATCATTGTTAGATTCATCTTTTACAACAATGTAGACAATTTCATCTTCTTCTTCATCATCAGAATCATTAGAATCTTTTGCCATAAAACATATTTTCTTACCTTTATCCTCGAATGATTTGAAATCTTTCTTGCCATTGTACTTGTGACCTTTCTTCTCATCTTTGTTTTTTTTATTTGGGCACCTAGCAGCAATATGTCCAATTTCTTCACAAGAGAAATAGATTAGAGGAACCTTACCTTTGTATTTCCCTTTGCCTCTTGAATATTTTATTGCTAGCAAAGTTTCAACCACTTCAAGATCACTGTCTAAACTTTTTTTTGATTCTTCATCACTGTCTGATTGTGGATCCTTCATCTTTTTACCTTTTTCTTTGAGTGAAAGCTTGGCTTCAAATGTTGATTTGACATTCTTGGTAGCTGGAACATAATTGTCATAGCTGTCTAGCTCAAATGTACTCAATCTTCCAACGATGGTCTCTAAATTTATTTTATGATTTTCCTCACACCTCCTTTCTTGAATTGCAAAGACTCTGATTGCATAAATGGGAAGTAGAGTTCTAAGAACTTTACTTATAATTGTCTCCTCACTAACATCTCCTCCAAATGCTTTGATTACACTAACACATGCTTTAACTCTTTCAACATATTTTGCAATATTTTCATCCTCTCTCATCCTCATCTGATCAAATTGTCCTCTCAAACTTTCTACTTTGGCTCTTCTCACATTATCATCTCCTCCATAGATTTTTTTTAGCTTGTTCCACATTTCAAAGGCAGTTTTGCAATCCTTGATGTCATCAAATTCTTCATAACTCAGAGCAGATGCTATATCTATCATCATGTTATTGTGAGTCTTCTTTTCAACAATATCATTGATAAATAATGTACCAAAAGGTTCTTCATATTTTTCATCAAGGTACTTCAGCCCTGTATCACCAATAGAAGCTAGATGAAGCCTCATCAATCCTTGCCATGCTGAGAAGTTGTCCCTATTAAGTCTTGGAATTTTCTTTTTGTAAGATATCATGATCTTTAGCTTAAATATTTGAAATCTTTTCCTATAAGCACCAATAGCTCTGATACCAATTGTTGGAATTAAAGATAGAGTAACTGAGAGGGGGGGTGAATCAGTTACTAACAAAAATTAATCTCAAAAGATCCCTTAGATGTCTTAAAGATCTAGTTACTTCTTGTACTTGGTAAACAAATGTTGTAACTTGGTAAATTAAACTATTTCTTTCTTTTCAAGCATTCATGCATGTAACTGAAAATAAAGTGGACACAAGAGACACCAGATTTAATGTGGAAACCCAATATGGGAAAAACCACCAAGTAACTAGTCACCAATTTTTCACTCTTCTGAAGTGAGCCCTGTTAGGAGCCAACCCTATTAAAGGTTACAATACACACTGTTAGGTGTGACCCTATTAGAGGATTTAATCACCATGTTAGGAGTGGCCTTGCTAGAGGTCTTTAGAACAATTCAACTAAATTATCACCTTGTTAGAGGATTTACAAAATGGCTATTAAACCAACTCTATTAAGAGATTTGAAATCACTACTACAATGGTTAGAAAGCAACAATGAATTGACCTAAACAAGATGCAACTGAATTTGCTAGTTATAGGTCTCTGTTCAGCATCATTAGATCCTCCTTGATCAAATATGGCTCTGTTGCTCCTCAATGAACTCTAATCATCCTTCAAATTTGCTTCCACAACAATTAGTCTTCATATCACATTAATTCCACATTCTTTTTCTTCATACATTTTAAAATTTGCAACTTGACTTCTTACTTATACCATTCAGATTATCAAGTCGCCCCATTTACATGTTACATTTACCAATAAACTGTACATCAATTGGCTACAGATATTACTCTAAACAAATTAATGTTATCTCATAAGAAAATGAAATCCTTTACTGGCCAACCCTACTTGGTAAATACTGCTTCTAGAAATTTCTTGAGTTAACCATCTTTGACTCGGTTAACATTGCAATATCCTTAAATCCTTTGGCTGTCGAGTTTGCTCGGTAAGAACTAAATCCCTCGATAGAAATGCTTCTTCCAAATTACCTTTGATGACCGAGTGAGCTTGGTAAGAACTACTTCTTCCAAATTACCTTTGATGACCAAGTGAACTCGGTAAGAACTATTTCAATCACATTTTCTTCAATTACCGAGTGAGCTCAGTAAGAACTAAATTTCTTTGATTACCTTGAAAGCTTGGTAAACATTATCCTTTGTCTAGCTGACCTTCTGAGCTTGGTAGACACTATCCTTTGCCTCGCTAACCTTCTGAGCTCAAAAGACACTATCCTTTGCCTTGCTGACCTTCTGAGCTTGGTAGACACTATCCTTTGCCTTGCTGACCTTCTGAGCTTGGTAGACACTATCCGATGACTGATATGACATTTGTGTGACATCAAAGACAACACACAATTGAACAATTGTATCCAACACAATTCGAGGGTAAATATATAATGTTTAGAGTTATGATAAGGATTAAATTTACATGACATTGCTAGGGTTAGGATTGTATAATTGCATTTATCTGAATTAGATTAGGTTAAATAGTCAAGGTTTAATTAGACTTTCAAGATTAGGGTGAGGAGGTCACTTGGTGAAGTTTTTAAATTAGGGTTCATATATGTGACTAGAACCCATTGAAACTAATGTTAAAGGGTTAGTTCATTGAAATTAAATTGTTAGAGGTAAATTGAAGATTTAAACACACACACACACACACATGTATATATGTGAACTAAAAATTTAATATATTACAAGTTCACATGTGTACATTAAAAAATCAAATGTACATTTTTGTACATATCTACAATATGTATGTATGTATGTGCATGCATGTGTGTGTGTGTGTGTGTATATTCATGTATTGCATATATACATGTACATTCAATATGTATATATAACATATATATGCATATAATACATACATAATATATATATATATATATATATATATATATATATATATATATATATATATATATATATATATTATGAAACTAAAAATGTATAAAATAGATTAAAAAAGGAAAAAAGCATACCCTTTTCAAAGGTTGGTGATTTTGGATGCTCGTCCTCTTCCTTGTGCTTCTGATCAAAACTATTTTCCGCAGTCAAAAATGATTTTTGGGGTCGCACAAACCTTTTTCAACATTTCCTTTCTTTTCTTAGTTTCGATCGATACTATATTAACTAGTTTCCATCGAAACTAATTAATATTGTTTCGATCAAAACTAAGGAGCCTGACAGTGGGGTTAACAAGCCCCGATCAGGCTTCATTGTTCTAATTGAAACTACATAGAAAGTTTTAATTGAAAATTTCTATGTAGTTTTGATCGAAACTTCTTGGCACATAATTTTTTCATAGAAACTTTAAATTTTATTAGTTTCAATAGAAACTAATATGTTTCTATCAAAACTTTTTTTAAAAATTCTATTGAAACTTTTAGAAAAAAAAATAAAAATTTGTGGTCACGCAATTTTGGAGGAATTTCTTCCTCAGAAAAAGTGTAAACCACTATTGTGGGTTCACCCTTTTGTGAAAATTGATTTTGCAAGAACTAATGATAATAGTAATAAATACTTGAAAAGTAAATGTAAAAACAAGATATTCTTAACTAAAAATTTTGTTGATGATATCATATTTGGAGGGAATGAAATATTGTGTAAATCATTTGCTAATAGAATGAAGAAATAATTTCAGATGTCAATGTTGGGAGAGATCAAGCTCCTATTTGGTTTACAAGTTTATCAAATGAATAAATGTATCTACATTGAACAATCAAATTATATCAAGGAGATATTGAAGAGTTTTGGTATAGAAGACCCAAGAGTAATCGAAACACCTATCATTACTAGTCAAAAACTTTTAAAGAATGATGATTCTACTGAGGTGAATCAAACACTATATAGGCCAATGATTGGAATATTGTACATAAAAGACCTGGCATTGCATTAGTAGTTGGTATTTTGCTAGTTTTTTGCTAATCCTAGAGAAAATCACATGATGGTTGTGAAAAGGATATCAAGATATCTGAAAGGAATATAAGATTATGGATTATGGTCCAAAAGCAGTGACAAGTAAGCTAAAATTTTATATAGATGATGATTGGGCAAGAAAAATTGATGACATAAAGAGTACAAGTGGAGGTGCTTTCTTTTTAGGTAGGAGATTGATTTCATGAACAAGCAAGAAGCATAATTGTATTTTTCAACCCATAGAAAAGGCTAAGTATATTTCTACAACAATGAATTATTCTAATATTGTGTGGATCAAGAAATTGTTGAAAGATATGAAGGAAGAGATTATTGAACTTTTTGTGATATATTGTGATAGTGCTATAAACATATGCAAAATCCTATGATGCACATAGAGACCAAACACATCAAACTATCAAATATCATTACTTGAGAGAGTTAGTACAAGACAAAGAAGTGAGGTTGGAGTATGTGAACACAAATGAGAAAATAGAGCTGATATATTCACTAAGGCATTGCCTAAATATTCTTTTGAGTATCTAAGAGGTGAGGTAGGGGTCATTCCCCTATTTGAAGCAAGCTTAGGAGAGATGAAATATTGCATTAAATGTTATGATCAGAAGATATTACATATTCATGCAGAAGGTCACACTTTAGGAGTTGCATAAAAATTTTGAAGAGTTGGAAGGAAGCATGAGCAGATGAGACTACAAAGAGTCAAGTTAAAGATGGAAGAAGAGGAGATATTGATCAATTAGACAATGATAAAGTGAAGATTTTATGTATGATAAAAACCAAAGAATGATGATGGATGATACCTTTTGCATTATTGTCAAAGAGGGAGATATATATGTGTAGTTAACATCCTATATCAGAATAAGTGAGAGATGTGTGTGTGTGTGTGTGTGTGTGTGTGTGTGTGTGTGTGTGGTTACCTTCCATTAATGTCTAGAGGGAGAGTTTGTATTGATCAATATAGGAGGGAGATATGACAATAATGAGGAAGAGATGTGAAAGAGGGAGCCAATATAGTTGGTATTATAGTTGGTGTTAGAATTGAATCTAGAATTGGAATCATAAAGGGAAAAATGTAAGAGGTTGGGTGATGAGAATTAGAATGAAACTAAGGATATTAATGAAGATCTTTATCAAATCATAGAGACAAGTAATAAAAATAAATCATGAGAATGTATTTTTTATTTGCATGGTAACTAGATATGTTGCCATCACTACTAAAGAGGGAGATTGTTGGAAACTATAGTTGGAACAATTGATATTTTTTCATTGAAGTCAAACTTACTAGAAAAATGTTTACTAATAGTGTAGAGTGTCATATCTATTGATTATTGAAGAGTATTTGACAAGAGAGATAACTAGATGAACTTGTAAAGTTGTTGACTAAAAGGAAAAAACTATGTTGGGATTACAATGGGCACTTGATCATTTAGTCTTTAGAAAGATAATATGTTGTTAAAATCATTATATGAAGTGAAGAAGATAGTTTTGTTGATGCTTAGAAGAAAAGATTTTTAATTGAGTAAAGCACTAAGCTTGATCAACTGATAGTTTCAAAAGGTCAATGAAGGAGTTAAAGCAGAAGATTAAAAAGCTTAAGAGTTAGCTGAGTAAACAATATTAGCCAAGTGACAGCTATGGCTGAGTAAGTTGACAAAGGAAAATATAGTGACATGATCGAGTGTAGTGAAGATCGAGAAAGCTAGTGAAAGTTGAGTGAGATAGAATAGTAGAGACCAAGCCACATAGTGTTGATTGAGTAGAAGAACATAGTAATAATCGAGTCTCAGCAAAATAATAGTTTGTGAAAGAATCAATTTTGAGGCTGACATAGTTGAATTTTTAGATTCGTCAAAATGCATGGATGATAAGGATTGATGAGTTGGCATATTTAATGCACAAATTGAGTTTTCCTATGAGATCAAAGGCAAGGATTTGTTGAATATAACCAAATCCTAAGATCTATAGTGTTTTTTAAATGGAAAAAAAATATTTAATGCCTATTTAAGGAGGCATAAGAGATGTCTTCTAAGGTTGGTACATTGTTGATTGACAATTTTGTGAAGAAGATATGAAGATGTAATGACCCTTACTATAAAGGCCATTGAAACCCTCAAACTGGACTTAGGAATTTTGTCAAATAGATGGCATGTAACCGAATAAGGCTGCAATATTACTAATTGTTGTACAACGAAACCTCAATATATGATGCCAATAATGTATGAACAACAATTTCCAGATTATAACACTACCAATCTAAGAGATAGATGACAATATGAAACTCAAATATGAAGTCCAATGAAATTTTGATTTTATGACAGCAAATAGAACTGATTACAATGAGAGACTATCACAACTATGCACTTCTAATACATCAAGCTCTTGACAATGCAATGTTATGACATGAACAATAACCCAGTTCAGATTTGGAATGCAAATGACGAAACTTTTACAATAGTTATTAATGACTGGAAATAACTATTTATGCAATGACAATGCTGACTGTTCTAATCCATAACATGCAATATTTTGGCAATCAAAACTTCAGTTTGTGCACCTGGAATAGCTCCAATTTTGCCAGATATGAATGTTGAATTGATGCCACATGAAGACCTCACAATCTGCCCCAAACTGACTCACAAAATTACTACTGCTACCCAACTGACAGGGCCATACAGGTATGGCCTGGTATGGCTGCTATTTAAAAATATTGCAGCATTTTTTGTGACTCCAAAAGCAATAAATCTAGGCGCCTAGGGTTGCCAAATAACCCCCTAAAATATGAAATTCATCCGTCAAGCCAATTAGGAGTTATGAGAAAAAACGTGGGTCCAAACCCTGGATTGGCAGTCTGAAAATAATGCACAACTGTGTCTTCAAACCCTGTTAATCAATCCACAAATGCTAGGGCACAACTGAAACCCTTATTCCAACCAAAGTAAATCCTTATAACTGAATCTCAATGAAGTCCAAATGAGATGGCTAAATTACCAACTCCTCAAATGCAACAATTCAGGTGATGTTTCACACCCTCAAAGTCGCCAATCCAAGGGAGTGATTCGTTCCCAAAGATCAAATAATAATTTGCAGACCCAAGAGACTACAAATTTGCTCCACAATGGAAGAAGTAGAAGAAATCACAAATCCAAGCATGTCCAAAATGAGAGGCCCAGCCCTCTATTTATTCACTTTTCTAAGAAGTTGCTAGAACTTCTAGAAACATCCTTTATAAAATCTCATTATAATGCACTTTTTATAATAAAGTAATTTTATAAAATAAAAAGTGCAACACAACTTAAAATTATAACATGTAGGCCCCAATAACACATAATAATAAAATATAACCTCTTAACACTTTTTCAAGAGCAAGATATGACCATCTGATCCGCAGAATTGACTCTCTCTCCACACCATTTTCCTACGAGAGTCTGGAATAGGCAAAATCCATGATCAATGTCATGTCAAACTAAAGAGGGGACATTACACTCTGCCCCTCCTAAAATTGCTTGGCCTCAAGCAATCTCAACGCCGGGTGCTGCAAAATAGCTTCCCCCTCCCAAGTAGCATCCTCAACAGGTAGATCTTTCCACTTAACCAAGTATTCTCTGATCACTCTTTTGCGAAGCTTCTTTTCTCTGCTCTCCAGGATGGATTCTGGCACTAAAATCAATTTTCCCTCATCGTCTAAAGGAGGTAATACTGCGAAAGGCACCACATTCTGACCCAACGCCTTATTGAGGTGGGACACATGAAACACATTGTGCACCCTGCTGTCTGCCGAAAGCTCCAACTCATAAGCCACCTCACCAATTCACCTGATAACCCTAAATGGTCCGTAATAGCGTGGCTTGAGTTTCTCTGCACCACTCTTCTTAAGAGTAGATTGCCTGTATGGCTGCAACATGAGGTAAACCATATCATCCATCTCAAAACTACGCTCAGTCCTCTTCTGGTCTGCATACTGCTTCTGCTGGTTCTGAGCTCTCGCAATATTATCTTTGAGAGTAGCAACTATATCCTTACTCTCCTGTAATAATTCTCCTGCACTGGGTACCCGGCTGTCGCCCAACAACAAATCCAAGAAACTAGGTGCTTCATAACTGTAAAGTGCCATGAAGGGTGTCATCTGTATAGTGATGTGATATGTAGTATTGTAACAATACTCGCAAAGATATATCCATCTAACCCAAGCTCGCTACTGAGCTGCCACATAATTCCTTAAATACCCTTCCACCCATTTGTTCACAATCTCCGTCTGACCATCGGTTTGTGGGTGATAGCTAGTGCTGGGTGTAAGCTCCGTGCCACATAACCGGAATACCTCCTACCAAAAATGACTCATGAAACGGCTATCCCTATCACTCACAATGTTCCGAGGCAATCTGTGCAATCTAAAAACCTCCCGAAAGAAAACCTCTGCCACCTGAGTTGTTGAGTGGGTAGTGGTGATAGGAAAGAAATGAGCATATTTTGTTAATCTATCTACCACCACATAAATACAATCCCGTCCTTGTACCTTGGGCAAACCTGTGATAAAGTCCATGGAGATGCACTCCCACTTCTTGTCAGGGATCGGAAGTGGTTGTAGGAACCCTATCGGATAGGTGTGTTCTTGTTTTTTTTGCTGGCAAACAAGACACTCTCGAATGTACTACAAAACATCAGCTTTCAGCCCCTTCCAAGTGAACCACTCTCGAACTGACCTGTAAGTCTTGAAGTACCCAGGATGGCCTGCTGTCGGTGAGTCGTGAAATGCTCTCAAAATCAGTTGCTTAACCTTCGATCCTGGGACTAGGTAAATCTTGTTCTTGTAAATGATTAAATCATCTACAAGTGTGTATCTGGTATCAATCACTGTTCCCTCCACTATATCGGAGGCCCATGTATCCCTGGCATACTCTGCTATAATCAAGTGTCGCCAATCCTCTAATATCTGAACCATAAGAGTGAGGTGTGGCCTTCGAGAAAGAGCATCTGCAACAACATTCTAAGTTCCCTTGACATATGAGATGTTAAAATCATATGCCTGCAACTTACTTACCCACTTTTGCTAGCGATCATTCAGGTCCCGCTGTCCCAAGAAATGCCTCAAACTGTTATGATCAGTTTTAATACAAAACTTGCTACCCACAAGATATTGTCTGAATTTGGCCAAAGCATGCATGATGGCCAACATCTCCTTATCATATATACTGAATGAAAGCTCGAGGCCTCTAAGCTTCTTGCTCTCATAAGCTATGGGGTGCTTATTCTGCATAAGTACAGCACCTACTCCCTCTCCATATGCATCACATTGAAGCTCAAATGGCTTCGTGAAATCAGGTAATGCTAGAACTGGGCACATAGTCATTATCTCCTTAAATCTCATAAAACAGTCCTGTGCCTTCTGAGTCCACACAAATTCCCCTTTTTTTAGTTGATCTGTCATGGGAGCTGCATGTCATGAATAGCCACTGACAAACCTGCGATAGAAACCACATAAACCAAGGAACCCCCTCAACTATGTAAGGTTCTCTGGTGGAGGCCAATCAACAATAGCGCGAATCTTTTCAAGATCCATCCGCACTCCATCTGCACTAATAATGTGTCCCAAATATAACAGCTCGATCATCCCTAAGTCACATTTGGACTCTTTTGCATACAAGGACTCCTTCTGTAAAATGCTCAACACTGTCTCCAAATGATCTAGATGCTCCTGCCATGATCGACTATAGATCAAAATCTCATCAAAAACACCAGCACGAATTTCCTCAACTGATGGTGGAAAACTCTGTTCATAGTGGACTGGAAAGTGGCAGGTGCATTGGTCAGGCCGAAAGGCATGACTACAAACTCAAAGTGCCCGCAATGACATCTGAAAGTAGTTTTCTCAATATCCTGTTCACGGACTTTGATCTGGTGATATCCTGATCTCAAATCAATTTTCGTGAAATAACAAGCCCCATGCAATTCATCTATCAACTCATCAATGCGAGGAATGTGATACCTATTCTTAATGGTTCTCTTATTTAATTCCCTGTAATCAACACACATCCGAAGAGTTCCATCCTTCTTTTGTACCAAAACAACAGAAGATGCAAAAGGTGACTTACTTGGTCGGATGTGCCCCATAGCTAGCAACTCCTCGATGGTCCTTTTGATCTCATCCTTGAGTCACTTTGGGTGTCGATATGGTGTGATCATGATAGGCTTAGCACCTTCCTCTAGCTCAATAACATGCTCAATGCCTCTGTCTGGTGGTCTGCCTGGTGGAATCTCACTGAATACCTTTTCGTACTTAATCCTCAATTTTTGAATATCAGGATGATATTCCATCTTATGTTGCTTCTCCTATGTAGGTGTCAAAGTACAAACTACTGCCCACTCTATATCATTATGCCTAGTTAATCTCTCCAGCCGCCTAAATGAGATAGTCCTGATGTCTCCATTACGGATAGCCTTAAGCACATGAGTCCTACCATTCACTTCGAATTGTATCTCCATATCCTCTAGTCTCAGGGTAACCACCTTCAATGAATGTAGCCACTGCATTCCAAGTACTATATCCATGTCACCCATGTTGACCACATGATAGTCCGCCTTAAACTCATAGTTGTTCAGGCGCAAAGGTAGGTCTCGTACCATCCTGTCACAACGAAGAGTGTATCCATCAGCTACCTTGACTCTTAGTCCCACGAACTCCTCAGTAATGAGTCCACGCTTCTCCATGAATCGTGCATCAATGAAATTATGTGTGGCACCTGTGTCCAATAATGTAATAACCTTCTGCCCAGCCAAAACTCCCCGAAGTCTGAAAGATCCCTCTCTCTGGATACTAGACAGTCGTGCTTCCTGTAAATGTAGCTCTGTTCCCTACTGTTGCCCTGCACTGTCTATCTCTTGCTCTCCCTCTGCTTCATCAGGATCCTCATCATGATGTTCTGAACTATCTGAATCTGAGCCTTCGTAATAAGCCCACATTGCTCGGTTGGTCTTCCCTTTTGGCCTCATAGGACAGTCATGGCCATACTCATACGGGCCTTTGCAATAGAAGCATAGCTTCTTCCTACGCAAGTCATTAAGTGTCTCCTTGTCCAACCTCTTACTTTCCTCCTTAGGTAGCTGTGCCTCTCTATGAAAGGGTTTCCTGTCCCTATCTTTTCCTGAAGGGAAACTCTTTGCCTGGAATTTATTTTTAGAAGCTGAAGACGAATCCATGTCACGAGCTTTCTTAATGGCTTCCTGCAAAGTGGGAGGGTTGAGAGCTTTAATCCACCCTCTCAACGGATCAACTAGCCCATCCATAAATAAAACCAATAGCCTCCGTTTAGATACATCTGTTACTAACACTACAAGTTTCTGAAATTCTGAAATGTATGTTTCCAATGATCCCCATTGTTTAAGCTGAGCTAACTCCTTGAAATGGAGTTCTGGATCCTTCTTATCAAAATGTTCAATCAGTCTCTCCATAAACTCCGCATATGAGGTAATGTGTGCATGACCCATAGTGATCATACCATGATGCCACCACTCGTGTGCTAACCCATCCAGCTGAATTGTTGCATACTTAATAGCTTCTTCCTCAGACATAGGGTTCAATTGAAAGTATGTGTCAAGTTTTTGAACCCAAGCTCTTGCTGTAGACTTCCCCGAGCCATCATAATATGGTAACTGAAGTTTCCCTACTTTCTTTCGTAGCTCATAGCTCTGAGTCCTGTCATGTCCACGGGGCATATGCTTCATCCGCACATCCATATACTCTCTAAAGGTGATTGCAGCTGTAAAATCTGGACCTCCTACTTCCCAATCTCTCCTCAGCTGATCCTGTATGTCAGTGATCTGGAGTTCTGGTACTGGCTGCTCTAGAGCTCTAGGAAGGAACGTGGGAATCATAGGTCTTGAACTCACTGTCCTATCTTGATGGGATGCATGATCGAAATTGTTCCCAATTTGTTTGCCTCCATTATGTATCCCATCCTGATTATTCCCATTCTGATTGTTACCATTCTGATTATTTCCTCCACCTATGTTAGCGTTCAACCCCATTTGATGAGCCATCATCTGCATCATAAGCTCCATTCTCTGATTCTGTTCCTGTGCTCTTTGTTTGGCTAATCGCTGTCCCTGTGCCAAGGTGTCTAATAACTGTAAAAATCTTTCCTCTCGCTGATCTGGACCAGCATTCCCACCTTTTTCCATATTGTAGTCATAGTCTTGATCAAAGAATACCTCCCCTGTGTCTAAATGACTGGATTCTATGTCCACCTGTACAGATGAGCTAGACTGTTCGCTCTGCAGGTCTGAAATCCTATCTTGTCTTGCTTTGGTATTGCAAAAATTATAAAGCCTCTGTCGCATGCTCAAACATAAATGTTCTGATTTTAGTGTTTTGACATTTCGTCAAACACTTTCCCTTCTATCTAGCTGTTCCAAATTCCCTATAAGACCTCCACAGGATGGCAGGACTTATAGCTCCGATACCACTGTAATGACCCTTACTATAAAGGCCACTGAAACCCTCAAATTGGACTTAGGAATTTTTTCAAACAGTTGGCATGTAACTGAATAAGGCTGCAATATTACTAATTGTTGTACAACGAAACCTCAATATATGATGCCAATAATGTATGAACAACAATTTCCAGATTATAACACTACCAATCTAAGAGATAGATGACAATATGAAACTCAAATATGAAGTCCAATGCAATTCTGATTTTATGACAGCAAATAGAACCAATTACAATGAGAGACTGTCACAACTATGCACTTCTAATACATCAAGCTCTTGACAATGCAATGTTATGACATGAACAATAACCCAGTTCAGATTTGGAATGCAAATGACGAAACTTTTACAACAGTTATTAATGATTGGAAATAACTATTTATGCAATGACAGTGTTGACTGTTCTAATCCATAACATGCAATATTTTGGCAATCAAAACTTCAGTTTGTGCACCTGGAATAGCTCCAATTTTGCCGGATATGAATGCTGAATTGATGCCACACGAAGACCTCACAGTCTGCCCCAAATCGACTCACAAAATTGCTGTTGCTGCCCAACTGACAGGGCCGTACCGGTATGGCCTGGTACGGCTACTATTTAAAAATATTGCAGCATTTTTTGTCACTCCAAAAGCAATAAATCTAGGCGCCTAGGGTTTCCGAATAACCCCCTAAAATATGAAATTCATCCGTCAAGCCCAAGTAGGAGTTATGAGCAAAAACGTGGGTCCAAACCCTGGACTGCCAGTCTGAAAATAATGCACAACTGTGTCTTCAAACCCTGTTAATCAATCCACAAATGCTAGGACACAACTGAAACCCTTATTCCAACCAAAGTAAATCCTTATAACTGAATCTCAATGAAGTCCAAATGAGATGGCTGAATTACCAACTCCTCAAATGCAACAATTCAAGTGATGTTTCACACCCTCAAAGTCGCCAATCCAAGGGAGTGATTCATTCCCAAAGATCAAATAATAATTTGCAGACCCAAGAGACTACAAATTTGCTCCACAATGGAAGAAGTAGAAGAAATCACAAATCCAAGCATGTCCAAAATGAGAGGCCCAGCCCTCTATTTATTCACTTTTCTAAGAAGTTGCTAGAACTTCTAGAAACATCCTTTATAAAATCTCATTATAATGCACTTTTTCTAGAACTTCTAGAAACATCCTTTATAAAATCTCATTATAATGCACTTTTTATAATAAAGTAATTTTATAAAATAAAAAGTGCAACTCAACTTAAAATTATAACATGCAGGCCCCAATAACACATAATAATAAAATATAACCTCTTAACACTTCTTCAAGAGCAAGATATGACCATCTGATCTGCAGAATTGACTCTCTCTCCACACCATTTGCCTACGAGAGTCTGGAATAGGCAAAATCCATGATCAATGTCATGTCGAACTAAAGAGGGGACATTACAGAAGAACAGAGTAGTAGAGGAAAGGTGAGAAGATTAGTGAAATGTGATTGCTTGAAGGGTTGCCACGAAGATCAGAGATGGAGATATTAATGAAATCCAACCAATGAACCAACAAATGAGCCAAATGGAGATCCAAATTTGCAAAGTGAGTTGTATTCGAATAGATCAAACTTTTTATTACTTTCTAACCATTCTAACACTAAAAATTTGTTAATCAAGGTTGATCTAACAATCATTTTGTAAATCTTTAAATCAAGGTGACATTATAATGGAATGATCCAAAGTCCTATAACTAGGTCACTCCTAATAGGGTGATTAAATCCTTTAATAGGGTAACACCTAACAGTGTGTTTTGTAACCTTTAACAAGGTTGGATCTTAACCGAGCTCACTTCAGAAGAGCGAAAAGTGGTAGCATGCTACTTGGTGGTTTTTTCCAAATTAGTTTTCCACATTAAATGTTGGTGTCAAACATGTTTGAATTTTATATGCATAGTACATACTTTTTACTATAGTATTATTTACTATTAGTTGACACATACATAACAAAGAGCTAAGTGCCAAATGAAAATGTTAAGTTGTTGATGAGATGCTATATGGACCGAGTGATTTTATGTGTTTGTTTAATTTGTTTGGAGCTAGTAAAAGTTGAATTTGTATATCTAGAACTGAGGATAAGTGATTCACCCTACTCTCAATTATTCTAAGTATTCTAACAACATAGATGTATTCTTACACACATATTCCTATTTGAATACATCATGGGGCCAATTATAACAAATCCTCTTAATTGTCTCAATGTGTGTGCATGTGTGCACGTGTGCATGCATGTTTATTTTTTTGTACATGTATATTTATATTCTAATTTGAATGCATCATGGGGCAAACACCAACACATCCTCTTGATTTGCCCATACAACATGATTCATTTTTTATCAAAACTTTACATAGATTCATGAGGATAACTAGATCACATTCTACCAATGTCATCTCAATACAACCACATTTATTTTATAAGGTCATTTTATCTTGTCCCCGTGATTCCATATCAATATATGAATCCATGGGGGCCAAGTTGAAATTACATCCTTGTAAATCCTTTCTAGTGTATGTTTATATGGCTTCATAGAGGATGATTTATTCATGTCCCAATGGTTCCATTTCATCTTAGTTTTACATGACTTTATCTAGTCTACTTTGCCATATTGTCATGATTTTATTCTAACATAAATTTTAACATGAATTTATCTATGAGTTTATTCCCAACTTAGTGACATCGACATGATCATCTTATATCAATATTTCATTTACATAACACTAATAAATTCATTGTGTAACACTTTTTTATTGCATACTTAAGAAGTTTTCAAATCCTAATGACTATTTAATATAGTTTTGTAGGTTCTACTTATATAAATCACATGTGCATATTTGGAGTTGTTACTCTACCAATACCCAAATAAATCATGATGCATTATCTTCATCATAAATCCTAGTTTTATTTGTCAATGTCATTTAATTTATATAATGTTTATAAATATAAGGTTGCGCTCCTAAAAATGTTTCTTTATAAAGAACCAAAACGTAGAATTCTACCTATCACCTATACACTCTATGGATCATCATAGAAATAATATTGGTAGTATTCAATCTCTAGACTAGATTACATGTGTTACATATTCGTACCAATTAAAAATTAAACTTTCTGTCTTTTTTAATGTAGCCCTTTGAAAAATATGACCCTTGCCCATCAACTTGTTTATCCAGTGTTTTGGAATTAAACACGTGAGAATTATATGCAATAATAACTTTAGTTTAAAAAATAAAACTAAAGATACTTGATTCAGGTCACTACAAGGCATCATAAGACTTAACAAACTTTACATTCCATCAATCATAAGGAAGTTAATAGGCTTCCCTTTATCTATAAAGTTGGGGTGTCAAAATATTATCATCAATTTGTCTTTTCTGTTTTATCATCAACTCATCATTGTACTTATCTTTGTTGCATTAATCAAATGCTAATTAATTAATTCGAAAGGAAAAATGGACGCAAAAGAAATCTAGATCACCTACCTGGCAATCCATGAATATACCTAAATCAAATCAACATGATTATCATGACTGAAAACGAAGGATTGATATTATAATGGAGGAACCACCAAAAGTTTATAATTGACCGGAACGATGCAAAGCCACCAAAAGTAGTTAGTCTCTCAGCAAACACGAATATTTTTGTGGTGGATCAATCATACAACTCCAAATCATTGTATCTGAAGATATGATTAATTTTTCAGTGGTGGTTCATCATTCGTTTTAATGCCTTTGAGTTCCCAATAAAACATACCAGCAGCCTCTGCTATATAATTTATTCCACTTGCTCATAAATAGAGCTGTTTACACGGTGAATAATTAGTTTAGACAGTACCCAATAACAATGTCATCTGCAGAAATCTTGGGAGAGAAAGTTGCAGGAATGGAATTAAGACAAGAAGCAGATCCATATCGTTGGAGCATGCATGGAGAATCAGAGAAGAATACAGTGTGGAGGCATGGATCTCCTCCTTCATACACTCAAGCCAACACCCTCTTTGAAACAACAAGAACCAAGGTGTCTCAGATCAACAAATTGTTTTCATTTTATAGTATTCAAGATTTCATAGTTAAGGGCTGGCATAAGATGTTTTCAACCTTGTTTCAATTCAATTTGACTTATATGTTAGATCTTTCATGTGTTCTTTTCAGATGTTTTTGAATGTATAAGATGTTTTCATCCTTGTTCCAAATCAAGTGTCTCTTTCAGATGTTATTGATCTATTGCTGAAATGTTTCTTTTATCTGTGTTACTCTGTTGGGTTTTGTTAAGGGGAATGACAATATCACCACCATGAGAGCTGAAATCAGCTAATGTCTGAGAAGGGTTCTTGAGAAATTCAGAGTTTATTTTGGGGTTAATACACCTAAAAACAAAGGCTGGTTAATAGATGTTCTATGTATATGTTTATCAAGGTTTGGATGATCTGTACAGGTATGGTCCAAAGGTTCCTTGGAAGAAACTGTTCAGAACCTGGTGAAAACATGGGAGATGGAGCTTTCACATAAAACCCAACTTAAGGACTTCAAAACAATTGATCTACACAAGTTCTCACTCAGTGTAAATGGTGAGTGCCCATGGTTCTTTTCTTACAAAAGGGATGCTGCTATCCTCCATCCAAACTGTACAGTTGACCAATTTTCAAAAAATCAAAAACATCATGGATTTTTCTGAAAATTTCAGCATTTGATCTTCATGATCTTTATAGTTTGCAGTAGAAAACAACAAAAGAAATTGGAAAAAAATCACTACCTTTTTGAAAATCTGAAAAAAAAAAAGTTTGAATTTGTTT
Source organism: Cupressus sempervirens (assembly GCA_028749045.1). Classification (NCBI taxonomy): domain Eukaryota; kingdom Viridiplantae; phylum Streptophyta; class Pinopsida; order Cupressales; family Cupressaceae; genus Cupressus; species Cupressus sempervirens. The sequence continues at coordinate 364,471,276 of CM053784.1, forward strand.
TATATTTGGTACATTTTGGATGGAGATACCTTAGAAAAGTAGTGTAACATATAGTTCAAAAAAATTATAACGTTGTTTTAGTGATGAGTATGGTGAGGTGTTTTTTTCAGGCAGGGCTGCTCTGTCAGCAGAGGAGACACTGGAAGTGGGCAGCTACAACGCGTTGATGCAATCTTCTTTACCTGAGGAGTTTCAGTACTACAAGACGTCCAAGGAAACATTTGAGTCCTCTCATGAGGTATTTAGGACTGCATTTCCAGGAGGTTTCGCATGGGAAGTGTTGGAAGTATACAGCGGCCCGCCTGTCGTGAACTTCAAATTCAGGCATTGGGGTGTCATGGAAGGGCCCTTCAAAGGCCATGCACCCACTGGACAAACTGTCCAATTCACTGGAATAGCCATTGCTAAGGTTGCCACTCTCATCCAATCAACTCACATACATATAGTTAGCGAGTTGAATTTTCCTTGGTTCATAAAAGCTTTATGGCTACTAATAATGTATGAAATTGTGGGTATTACAGGTGAATGAGAACTTGAGAATGGAAGAGGTGGAAGTATATTATGACCCTGCTGAACTCTGTGGAGGACTTCTTAGAGGGCAGTTGGACCCAAATTATGGGCAGTATAAGACTGGGATAGAGGGCTGCCCCTTCTTTGCTTAATTTGTTACCAATTTAAAGGTAAAAATACATAGCCATCTAAGATACCACCTCTGACATGCAAAGCCAGCTGCCTCCCTGTTGTTACTATTTTGACGTGATTCTTTACTGTTAACTCTTACCTTTAGCAGGATGTTCAGATATGTCAGTGGTCAGCGTTCATGTAGCTTGTGTGTTAATTAGTTTGATAATCACAGAGACTATTTGGTATTTTCTTTATAGACATCTCCCAGCTTGAACCCAATGTTTCTGTGTCAAATTATTAATTTGACAATGAATATAACTTTTGTTTTTAATTAATAAGGTGTGTGTGGGTAAGTTTTAATCAGACAAATCCTTAAACATTCAGAATTGACCAGCACTTAGTATGCGTGCCTCAAGACAATTATTATGAATAGTTATTTGTAAACTATATGAAATTTAATCAAATCTTTCATCTTTTAACCTTGCGAGATCTTTGACACGAGAACTTAATGAGGGTTGAAGGTAGTTTGTTGACTGAAGCTTTTAATGAGTAACATGTAATTACTCTTTCCATTAATTTATTATCATGTAGACCGATGCAACGTTTAATGGATAACATGTTCATTTATTACTGTTTCCATTTATTGATTATCACGTAGATAGATGCTACTCTCATTTGAAGTTTTGAAATGAAAGACTATCAAGTGATGTCTTCATGAACGACCCTGCCCTTATATTAAAAACTTGATAGGAAAAACTATATCAGAACTGTGTGATATTAGACACAGCTTATTATATATTCACTGTACGTTCAATAATGTTCCATTTTTTATAAGTAATTCAATGCAAGTTATAGACTTCTTGTTCAAGAACATTTTGTAGATTAGAGGATAAATATTTTGTGAGTCTATTGTCTACTACTATATATTTGACCGTATTAACTCAATATCTAATCATAAGTATAATAGCCTTTATTTCTTAATCAGATTACAATTTAGAAATATGTAGTGTGTAAAGAATATCATTATCATAGAGTATTAGTTAGAAAATTGAAGTTAATTTTTTAAGATAAATTTTAGGTGAATAATTTAAATAAATTAAGATATTTTTAATTATGTTTATGTATGATTCTAATATGCATGTTAAGTTTTAGATCTAGATATTTTGATGGTATGTTAGTAATTTATGTATGTTTATTATGATTTAGCTTTGTATAGTTTATTGTAGAATGATTTAATGGTATATATAATGTATATAAATTAGGAACAAAGTTAAGGTTAATGTGAAATATAGAACATGAAGAAATAAGATTAATGCCAAATATCTAGAGCATTAAAATATATAAACTTTTGGTGAAATCAAAATGACATGTGAGAGGAATATCACTATAAGAATCAACAATGTCATCTATAAATAATGAAGATTTACCTTCACATAACTCATATTATATTGTTCCTACTAATAGGATGTGAAGAATCATCACAAATATATTTCATGGTATATTTATGCCATTTAAAGGAAAGGTTCCCAAAGGTAACTTGGTGGTGAAATCAATCACATTCCTAACATTCTCTATTGAAGAATTATGTAATATATGAGAATCATGGATAAGTAATAGAATCTTGAATATGTCAAATTCGTAAAAGAATACAAACTAGCATAGATTGAAAAATGATAAATATGGGCATGGATAGTTTGACATCACTAAGTATGAAGTACAAGATGTCCCTAACTTGTGCATATATAGACTAGGTTCAATTCAAGACAATAACATGATATTCAATGCTTTGTGCAAACTCAAGTTTTATGCAAGAGCTCTATATTTTATAGATTAAGTTTTGTAAATTTTGATCACTTCAATAGGTATGGATCTAGATATCTTGATCTTCTCATATTCAATATTGTCACTTTGTATCTATAAAAACTTGACTTAAGAAAAGATTTAAGCTTTAGAGTTCTAGCATGAACCTTTAACAAAAACCAAAATAAACTATGCAAGTACATCATATCATAGTAGACTAAACTATTAAGCCACACATGTCTAGAGTTATATATAATCATAAAATTAATTAAGTAGAACAGAACTTCTAACAATTTTCAATATGCAAATATGTATGTTAATTATCTTCCAAGTTGATAAAAAAATTTGGCGTCAGGCCAAATTCAAAAAACTTTGATTACAGATTTGTTTGCAAAATGGAAAGCACAGACAAATGGTCTTAGATTGCCATGATTGTAGGCACACCCTACAAAATCTGGTTGAGAAGCCTTAGAAATTCTCCAACAAATGCTTTGAAAAGATATAAAACTATGTCTTGTTCCTTTGTCATGGACTATACATGTTTGATAATGGAATCTTGGAAAAACACTTCTCTATTGAATGAACATTTGTCAAAGCACTTTTGAACCAGTGATTTTATTTCATATTTATCTATTAACACATGATATAAATGATTTATCAATACATTTATTAATTTCAAGTACTTCAACCTAAAAATTCACTTCTATTTTAAACCTATAAAATCCTCTCTTGATCTCTATTAAGTATTCTCAATTTCTTATTTATTAACACATACTTTTAAATGATTTATTTTTGGATTAAGGTAAAAAAAAAATTTAATGGGACTCAAAAATCAAAAGTATAAGTTTACAAAATATAATTGTTTAAGTCCAAATTTAAAACTTTGTTGGAACAAGAATAAAACATTATAAACTATAGCAAACTAAAAAACCAATTAGTAGAACCAAAAAAAAAACCATTAGAAAGACCATACCATATACAATAAAAAAGCTAACAGAGAACTAGAACTAAGCCAACTCCTTAAGAATTTTGGCTACTCGGTGTTGTGATGTGGAGCCTAATAAGACTCAGAGGTTTATTTGGCATGATTTCCCTCTAGATTATTTCTACGGGGGTTTGGGGGTAGTGCCCCCTAGATAGGGTTAAGGGGCAGTGCTCCAGGTGCGCTCCTTGTCGTAGTACAAGGTGGGGTTGAGGGGCAATGCCCTCGCAAGGGTTTTTGGGGGTAGCACTCTTGAAGCCAAAAATTCCCTTATATTGTCAAAGGCATCGGCTACTATTTTTCTATTATTCTAGCCCTAATTTTGTAAGCAGAAAAAGCTTGTATAACAAGGTTTATGGTTAGGGATTTCATTATGAATGATGATATTGTAGCTTCTTACAGTGGTATTGAGCTATAAGGGATTATAGATTGTAATCAAGTTGTAATCACTAGATTTAATAATAATATTGGATTTGTTGTTGGTGGATGTAGCCCAAGGATTGGGTGAACCACGTTAAATATTGTTGTCTTGTGTTCTCTTTTATATGATCTACTATTTTTTAGTATTGGTTATATTTGCATGTAACTGTTATTTCTATCTAGGGTTAATCCTAACACCTGGATCTCAATAATGTCTAGATCCTCATCTGTGTTCTTTGGCACATCAATCACTTTGTTCTTATTCAATTTTCCCCTTATTCTTCTACCAGTTCCTCCCTCGATCATGGCTTCCTCTTGTTGCCCTTTATTCTGTCCTATTAGGTCCACCCTAAGCTCGATGTTATTTACATCCATTTTACCTTTAAGAGAAATGATGTTATTTACATCCTACACTAGCCCTTGGTTTTTGTGTCACTATCCCCAATGACTTTCTTAAAGTCCTGCATTTGACCAGGTATGCCTTCTTCAATCCTTTTCCTTACTTCAATCTCATTCTGCAAATTATTTTCTAAGCTTCCCCCTCTTTGATGACATTAATTTCATTAACAACTCAACTATCAAAAATAATCAAGGACTCAACTTTCTCTTTTTCCCTACTAAAGCTTTTTCAAGCATTCTATTTAGACTCATTTTGTGCATTTTCCTTTATATTTTTCCATTCAAACTTTCTACAAACTAGTTTATAACATATTTTGTTGGCATTTCTCTATTTTTCTATTTTTCAATAATGATATCTCAACATTAAAACTCTCTCTATATAGTTTTTTACTAAGAGTAATGTCTTTTCATAAATATTATATTATATTATTTTGTATTAGAATAGTTTAACAACCAGAAACTAAACAGAATGTCTAGAGAATAGTATGAAGCAAACTAAAGAACCCCCATAAATATCAACAATTATAAAATTGGAGGAGGAGGACTACCTGATATAAGAGATTAGAGATTATCTATTGACAATAAACCTATGATAAGTATCTTATACATTGGATTTTTACAAGAAAAAAGGAACATAAATCCTTCATAGTAGACTATAAGTAATAAAATCCTTTGTTCCAACATCCTTATGTTAAGAAACTTCAAGAAACTACATTATGTATTGTGCCACTTTGTGACTCATTTGGTTATGGTCATCCTTGTCATGGTGGTTGGGTCTATCTCTATTGTTTTCCGAATCCAAGTGACACTTTTCCATTAGATTGTTAAGATAATCCATCTCAAACTGTGTGAGAAAAAAATTGACAATTGTTAATTTATCTAGAATCTTTCACTTCATCTTTATGGATTAGAAAAGTTCCATCAAATATTAGCTTTATGAACATTCTTGTTGGGATATCTTTAAGAAAATAGATACATGTGTGACATTATGTAGAAATGGACGAGCTTAAGATTAAATTCAGTAGGACATCTTCTAGCATTTTGAAATGTCTCTTTTTTCCTGTCTTTCTAGAGATGCCATAGAATTTCACCAAATAGCATAAACCAAAAACTATTATGATAAAAATCAAAGGACTCAATATAACCAACAAGAATTTCACCCCAAGACAATCTAGGATTCTTATCCCACTCAATAGGGAGACCAAGGAAAATAGACCAAACTTTCTTATCATAAATCCAATTAAAAAATAAATGTTCAAAGTTCTCAAACCCTTTACACATATCACAAATAATAGGTTCAACATTGATGGAGGACAATGAGAGCCAACAACAAGTTTTAAAATTAAAAGAAGCCATGTAAAATGAAGCTTTTTTTTTTTCTCACAAGAACTTTCCAAAAATAATCAAAAGAAAAATGATAGCTTGAAAAAGGAAATGCAAACCCCCAATAATGGGACACCCATGTGAGGATAGAGTGGTTGAAATCTTAAGAAAGCCATTTTTTTTTTTCTAGAAGCATCTATAAGAAGAGTACCATTAGCCCATCTTACAAATATTCCATATGCATCACTATTCATGAATTTTCCAACTCTATCTCTATTAATCACTTTGGATAATAGAGTAAATGTCTTCTTTTGAGGAATGGGAAGACCAATTTCGGAAGATATCTCATCCCATGACCCTAACTTATTGTTGGCTAGTACATCATTAATAAAATAAATTCCTTTTTTGTTCCATTTTTTAGTAGAGCAGATTTGAGTTAGGGCCAAAGACTTGTTGTTAAGATACAAACCACACCAGATTTATTTGACAACAACTACATATTTTGGAGCACCACTTGCAACACCCCTAAATGAGATAAATTGATGTAGTACCCAAGTATCTGCTTAAGATTATATTCGATAAAGAGAAAGCATAAAGACAAAATATACATGCAATATAGATATTTCAAAACTCACATATTTTCCATTCACCATCCATCTTTCTACATCATTCTACAACTTCTTAAATAACCAAAAATATCCTAAATTCAAAGAAATAGAAAATTACCCTTTGTGGTAGATTTTTACAAATCTTGAAATTTTCCATTTTTGGTAACCTTCTAAAATAACTCCTAGAAGGCTGAAAATAAAAGTGGAATTTCCTTAAAATATAAAAATTAGATTTGCCAACTAATCTTTGAATTTGGAAATACTCATTCGAAGTTATTACAAAACTTAAATCCTAAAAAGGGCATCAAGATTACGAAAACAAAGTTTTTGTGGTCTAAACAGAATTTTTGGGACCTGAAAAAAAATAAAAATATGGACACAATGGAGTGGAGCTGAATTTTCAAACCACCAAACTCCTCCTAAGAAAGCCACTATAAAAATTTGAGAGAAAACCCCAATCTAAGTCAAAAGTCATGACTCCCAGAAGTTGATGCATCATTCTCCTCTTCTTGAAAGAAATTCAACTCCTGCAAGTGATTGGCTATGAATTGTTGTAATTTTGTCAAATCTAACTACATCACTTCCCAATTAGATAGCCATTTACTCTCTATTTCTAGTAACCCATCCCAATGTATCAAGTATCTATTACACTGGCCATGCCTTGTAGAAGTAGTCTACTTGTCAAGAATTTTGGCAACCTTTTTCTTCTTCTTATTGGGAAGTTGGTGATGCCAATTCATATCATGTTCATCCTTTGTCTCTAGAACATCTCCATGGAATGCATATAAATTAGAAACATTAAATACAAGAGAGATGTTAAGATTTTCTAGTAAGCTAACCTCATAAGCATTATCATTGATCTTTTTGATGATTTTGCAATGCCAAGTCTTTTTATACTTCAATTTATGGTATGTGCTTGTAGGGAACCATTCATGCCTCAAGTAAACCATCACCAAGTAACCTTCAACAAATATTTTTTTTGTCTTTGAGTAGCTTCTGTAGTAATCTTGTAGCTCACGTTAGCATCTTGTAATTTTTGTTTGACATCTTGTTGGAGCTGGTGAAGGTGTACAACAAAAGCTACTCCATCATGTAATGCCCCACTTGGAGATCCTTGGAACAAGGATAAATAAAAGCCAATAATTTTTTTAAAAAAAATTTAGAACAAGCATGGAATCAAAAACTTCAACATGCAATCAGTCAAAAGATCGTAACAAAAGACTTAACCAAACAATCCATACATCTAATGATCTCTAAGCATCACTACTTACTAAGGTGTTCAATCGACTATGAAAGTTAAATAGTTATGAAACCTAGAATCTCTAGTCTATCAAAACCTAGAAAGATGTACAACCCTAAAGGGTACCCAAAACACCAAAACATGTTTCCTAAAAGCAAGCAAAAATACTCCCTATTTTTAGCACGGGGAAACATGATCCCTATACGCTCACGCAAGAGAAAACCTTCTCACATGAGGAAGTACCTTGCTGCATACGAGAGAATGCTTTCTCATGTGAGAGAACACAATAAGGAGCCAATATAATATCAAGAAAAAAGATAGAATCTCACATGAGCAATTTCTTAGCTACAATAGGATAATTCCTGCACACCAAGGGGTACTGGATCCACAAATATTGAGGCTCAAACACTCGAATGAATGCAAAATAGCTAAGCATGCTAGAGAGGATCAATCAACCATCTAAACATCTAATCCATAGCATCAAGTAATCATGAGGAAAAGTAACATCGTAGTGAACATACATGAGAATAAATTAACTATCTCTATAAACTGAAATAACATAAATCAAATGGAAACATATACTTTAGAAGATATAGAGAACCATGAGAACATTTAGCTCTGAACTAAACATGAAGAAAGCCCAACTCTGTATGCCAATCACCAGTAGTGGTAAAAGTAGCTATGCCTCCCAACCACATTGAATCCATAAGCCCACTCCCACCATGCTGATGGAGATAGCGATCCAACATCAAACACACACACATGATAATCAGCCATGGCTAACACTCATGCCAACTAGTACAAAGGACTAAAACCAAGATCATGAGAAAATACAATACAACATGTCCTGGTTAGACACTCTATGGGTCTACTATGTAGGGACTCTAGTGGAGAGTAGATCACTTGGGACTCCCAAACTCAGCATTGTATGGAACCTTTCCCCTAGGGACTCCCTTAGGAGGCCAACATGATGTATTCTTGGATGAGCAGCATGAACAATTTGGCTCTTAGGTAAACCGATGAGCACATACCTTCAGAGGAGTCATATAGGTATATAGTATTTTCTTTTCTTAGTTAATTGACCTTGAATTTATTTAGTTATTACTTATTAGAAACTTCTTCATGTATACCTCACTAGGAACATGACTTGGGGTTACAAGAGAAGCCCCTCCACCGATCTACCCTACATACTCATGCTCATCACATGATGAGTGCCCATAGGAAATGTAGTTTCCCAACCCAACCTCAATGAACATAAATCAACCAAGAAGCAACTGAGAGCTTAGGACTTGCAATACCCTGATAAGTGCATGCTCATGTGCTTGTGTGTGGGCACACCAACTACACGATGATCATAAACAACAAGGGTTGGATGAGAAACATATAAAGCACAAGTATAAAAAATCACACAACTGACCTATATTTGGGAGTACAAATTCGGCATGAATCCCAATACCATAAAAATACACCAAGGGTTAGAAAGATATCTCTATGGATAACCTGGATCCACAATCAACTACAATACCAAGAAAACCCAAGAAAGCAAGATGACACACAAATTGAGACAAAAACCAAAAAATACCCAAAAACCTCAAAATTAAAACTCACTATGTCATTGGGTACAATACTCACAAATATTAAATAAAATTTGGGTTCAAATCCCGTATGCAAAAATGGTAGCAAAACAACACAAACCCCCTAACTCCAAAAAACTATAAATGCTCGTACCCATCTAACCGAGTAGAGCTAGCACGTAGAAATAGAGGGAAGCACTAGTTCTCTACCTCCAAATAATTTACTACCTAAAATAGACTCCTAAACAAAGTGGAAACAATAAAACAAGGGAGCACTACCTCATAGCCAAAAGGGATAAAATAAGAATGTGCGTAATAAAATAATCTCCTCATGGTCACTACAAATAATCTTGGCAAACAAAGGTCTCTCTGAGCTAGATCCAATGAGCTCAACCTCGCGATAATCCCACACCCGTAGCTCCTACAACAAACAAAATGGTAAATCCTTCATAGATGATTTTGGAATTTTCTCTCCAAATTCCTATCTCTCAAGAGAAAAAGTGAGGAAATTATTCCCTTTTGAGATAGATTCACTTTTAAAAGTGGAATATAATATTAGGAAATTAGCTGGCCCACTAAAACAACCCTTTCTCAACCTATAAAAAATTGGGCAATTCCAATTAAAATGAATTCAACTATGGCAAGATAGCTAGTAATTAAAATAATTAAACCAAAAACAAAATTCCCAAAACTATTTAATCATAATATTCTATAATAACTTCCATGACAATTGCAAACCTCTAAATGCACAGACACGCTCACTGGTCTAATCACATAATGAAAATGAGTGTGGATTTATTAAATCACTGAAGGGTTTAATTAATCTATTAAATAGGATACGTCAACGATATAGGAATGACATTGGCTAGGTAAGAACAACCGAATCACTAACTCCATGTGCCACTGTCGCAGATATAGATCCTATATGCTGAACAACATGATCAAGTGCAATTACATATAATAATATAGACGAAGTGATAAATTTGCAATAAATCACATTAATAACCATTTATTTAAAATCACATTAAAATAATCTATTTAAATCACTTACTGCATCATAAAACATCCCAAATTAGGAATGAAGTAAATAGTCATAACATCAAATCAAAGTATCAAAAATCCAATAAGTCCATCATATAATCATAAATAGAGTATATGCCCAAATACAAAATAACTAGATATCATCAAACGCATCATCATATAGATATTATCAAACTGAACAACATAGCATCTAACATCTATGATACTTGCAATCAAACTATAGTATCTAACCATTAGGTCATCTCAAATGTCATCAAACATGAGTAACAAATATCTCTCAAATCTAAAATATAATAAGGTATAAAATCTATACACATGAGACACTACACATCACCACTAATTTTGTCTCCCAATGGAAGTGACACAAGATCTAGAACACCTTGAGGGTTCCTGCCATAGGTAACTTGAAAAGGAGATTTTCTTGTTGATCTGATAACAAAACTATTGTAGAAAAATTCTTCTTGGGGTAATGCCAACTCCCACTATTTGGGCTTCTCACCAATAATGCAACGTAAAATTTTCCAAAGCTCCAATTGACTACCTTTGTTTTCCCATCTATTTGAGGATGATATTCACCACTAAACTATAACTTAGTTCTCAATTTCCTCCAAAGAGCTTCAAAAATGTCTTAAGAACTTAGTATCTCTATCAGATGTAATGCTCTTTGGAAGACCATGTAAATGATCAACTTCTGAGAAGAATACTTCTTCTATCCTAGTTGCATCATTGGTGTTTTTACATGCAATAAATTGAACCATTTTAAAAAAATTGATCAACAACTACAAAAATAGAATCATTACCCTGTTGAGTATGTGGAAGACCTAATACAAAATCTATGCTTAAATCACTCCATAGTTTGTTAGGTGTTGGTAAAGGCATGTATAGTCTTATATTATGTGAATCTCCTTTAGCCACTCGATAGACTGTGCACCTTCTCACATATTTAGTGATGTTCTTCTTTATCCTAAGCCAATAATACTTATCTTCAACTAGGTTTATTGTTTTGTCCTTGCCAAAGTGTCTAGCTAGTCCACCATTGTGAAATTCCCTAATAATATTTTCCTACAAAGATCCACCTGGGATACATGGTCATTTACCTTTAAAGAGGCAACCATCCTACATAAAATAATTACCTTTCACATAGTTTGACTTACCAGAGCTTGAAGCTTTTAATTGTTCTACAATTTCATAAAAGATTTCATCAATCTCATATAAAGCCTTAATAGCATTAAAGCCACTGAATTTAGTTTCCATGGTGGTTAATAGTGTAGCACACTTTCTCAAGGCATCAACAACTTGGTTTTGTTTTCCAGACTTATGTTTAAGAACAAAGGTGTATCCATTTAAAAAGGACAACCAATTGGCATGTCAGTTGGTCAATTTCTTTTGAGTATTGAGATATTTCAAAGAAATATGATTTGTAAATAACATGAACTCTTGTGTTACCAAATAGTGCCTCTAGTGCCTTAGTTCTTGAACAATTGCATAAAACTCTAGATCATAGGTAGAATAATTCTTCCTCACTTCATTCAATTTTTTACTAAAGAAAGCTACATGTTAACATGCTTGGCTAAGAACAACACCTATTCCAACATGAGAAACATCACACTTGACTTGAAATACCCCGTTAAAATTTGGAAGTGTCAATATAGTAGCTTCAATTACCTTTTTCTTCAAGAACTTGAAACTTTCCTTAGCATCCATTGCCCATGTGAATTATCTTCCTTTGATGCAATTAGTTATGGGTGCTAGTACAATACTAAAATTTTGAATAAAATTTTGATAGAAAGTTGCCAATCCATGAAAGATTCTTACCCATTTTATGCTAGAAGGATTAGGCCATTCTAGGATTACCTTGACCTTTTCTAGATTCGTTTGAACACTAACTTCAAAATTGACAAAGCTTAAAAAGGTCAAACTAGTTTGCATGAATCTGCAGTTATTCAAATTTGCATAGAGTTTCTCTTTCCTTAGCACACTCAAGATGATTCTTAGGTGTTTTAATTGTTCTTCTATTCCTTCTCTATAGATCAAGATATCATCAAAATAAATGATAAAAAATTTACCAATGTAACGTTGTAGCACAATATTCATCAACCACATAAATGTACAAGGTGAATTAGAAAGCCCAAATGGCATAACCATCCATTTGTATAAACCATATCTTGTCTTAAATATTGTCTTCCATTCATCTCCCTCTTGAATGTAGATTTGATGGTAGCCACTTTGAATATCAATCTTTCTAAAGTACTTATCCCCCACTAATCCATCCATCATGTCCTCTATCTGAGAACTAGGAAACTGATACTTAATGGTAATCATATTAATTTATTTGTTATTAGTGCACATCCTTTGTGTCATCCTTCTTTGGAGGCAATAGTGTAGGTACTACACATGGGCTCATGCTTTCTCTGATCAAACCTTTTTGCATCAGTTCTATTGCTTGTTTACTTAACTCAATATGTTGTGTTGGATTCAATTGATAGGATTCTTAATTAGGTAGAATTTCTTCAGGAATAAGATCAATATGATGTTGAATATCTCTTTTTGGTGGTAGACCATCAAGTAATTCATCACACACACAATGTCATCAAATTCCTCCAATATATTCATTGCATCAAATGACACCAAGTTTTCTTGTTCTTCTCCTCTTTTTACTACTGGTGCATAACAACATCTTGTTACTTTTATTTCTTTCACAACTTCTTTTGCAAACAATATAGTTTCACTCTTCTTTTCATCCTTAAGTGGTAGAAGAATCACTTTAGAGTCATCCTTCCAAAATGTGTAAGTATTTTACTCCCCATCATGCATGACCTTCTATATTGTCATGGTCTTCCCGAAATATATGACAAGCATCCATAAGGATAACATCACACCATATCCCATCCTTATAGAATTTACCTATGGTAAACTTGATTAAACATATTTTATCAATGGTTACTTCATTTCCTTTTTTAAACCATGCAATACGGTAAGGATGAGGATACTTTACACATTGTAAATTCAATTTCTCTACTATTTCTCTAAACACCATATTCTCACAACTACCTCCATCAAACAATAACTTGGCATAACTTTCCATAACAAGTGCATCTATTTCTAAACATGTTGGTCTGAAGCCACGAATCATCAGAGTTCTTTGCAAGAACTTCACTCTTTTCTAGAATGATCATTGATCTCCTCATTAGGATGGTTTCTCCCACATCTAGTGAAACTTCTTTCTCTTCCCCTTCTATCCGAACTAGGTTCACTTTGGGATACATTCCTTGATTCTTTCAATCATGTTATAGTTGGAGCATTCAAAATAAATGTGTCCTTCTCCACATCTAAAATAGGTGAAGGGCTTATGTTGGTTTCCCTAGCCTCTTCCGCTACACCCTCACCCTCTTTGAAATTCCCTTCCTCTTTCCTGGTTTGCATAATCTTTTATAGTCTCTATATTTCTTTCAAGTCCTTGGGAGGACTCTCCTTGGCCATAGTTATAACATCCTCAAAATGATGTTGAGGAACCTTTTATTCCTCCTCTATTCCTCCAATTGTACTATCTATTTTTCTTTTCTTCAACTTTTAGGGTTTGTTGGTAGGCTTCCTCCATAATATTAACACAATGCATGCTCAACTCATCTTGAATGGAAAGTTTTAGACCATTTATGTATCTGGTAGCCACCTGCTCATCATCTTCTTGATGCTCTATTTGCATGGATAACTTATAGAACTCATTCGTGTACTCTTGCATAAAGGACAAGTTTTTCTTCAAACTCTGGAACCTATGAAAGAGGTCTTGTGAATAATCCAAGGGTAAGAAGTTTTCGCTTAGATTTTTGTCCATCTTACTCCATGTTTTGATCTTTTCTTTATTGTTTTTGGTTCATTCCTTCTGGAGGTTATACCACCATATCACTACAGGTCCTTTTAACTTTATGCATGCAAACTTCATCTTCTTTTCTTCTCCCATAGGTTTCCACTCAAAAAAATTGCCCATCACATTCAACCAATCTATCAATTCTTATGGCTTAAGACTACCACCATAGTTTGAAACTTTAATCTTGATTTCTTCACTTCTACCTTCTAATGCCCTAAGAGCTCTATATTCATGGCTTAGTTCTTCTAACCACTTTTTTACATTTTCTTCATTTTGATCAACACACTTTCATGCCCTTGTTGTATTCCTTGATTATCCATTCATTCATTAAGTTGTTCAATTTTCCTCTGCATATCCAACATTGATCTTTGCATCAAGGTGGCACCTCGTCTTCCTCTCCCAACCATCTTCTTGCTTTGATACCAAATGATGCAGTACCCAAGTATCTTCTCACGGTATTATATTCAATAGAGAGAAAACATAAAGAAAAAATACAAATGCAATACATATATTCCAAAAATCACATATCTTTCATTCACCATCCATCCTTCTACATCATTCTACAACTTCTTAAATAACCAAAAATATTCTAAATTTAAAATAAAAAATAGAAAATTACCCTTTTTGGCATATTTTTATAAATCTTGAAATTTTTTATTTTTGGTAACCTTCCAAAATAACTCCTAGAAAGCTGAAAATAAAACTAGACTTTCCTTTAACTATGACAACTAGACCTGGCAACTAATCTTTAAATTTGGAAATACCCATTCAAAGTTATTACAAAACACAAATCCTAAAATGGGCACCAAGATTAGGGAAACAAAGTTTTGGGGGTCTAAATAGATTTTCTAGGACTTGGAAAATAAATTATTTTGGACACAATGGATAAGAGTTGAGTTTTCAAACCACCAAACTCCTCCTAACAAAGCCACTATTAAAATTTGAGAGAAAATCCTAGTTTGAGTCAAAAGTTGTGACTCCCAAAAGTTGATGCATCATAAATTCCCCCACTTGAGACCATAAATTTCAAAAGGAATTGAACACCTTAGAACTAAAGATATACCAAAGTGGAATGTTTGACCATCGTTTTCCTTTTGAAATTTATACCATAATGATATACCATAATGACTTGAAATCTCCCATAATGATATACCAAAGTGGAATGTTTGACCATCGTTTTCCTTTTTTTACTACAAATATTTCAATATTATTCCTCACAAGAACCTTGCAAGGTTCATTCCCCCATAAGGCTTTATAAATCTATTTATAGGAAAGAGCTAACCCATGTGATTTATTGTCTTTAAACAAAAGACCCCTAAGATTTCTAGGCAAACCACACCATTCCCATTTTACAAAATTTCTTTCTTAGAATCCATGCCATCTAACCAAATAAAATCCCTTAAAATATTTTCAAGCATATTATTTTGATACTTGGAAAACAACCAAGTGGAGGCAAAGAAAAGGTGATGAGAGGAGAGCACTTTCTACACAACCTGAAGTCTCCCAACAAAGGAGATGGAATGAGTTTGCCACTTGATATGCTTCTTATCAATCTTACTATGGATCCAATCCCATATGTCAAAAATAGATGGATCAATGGAAAAAGGAATGCCAAAATACCTTATAATAGTTCTAGGACCAGCCTAGTGTCAACCCATATTTTTCAAGTAGTTAAGAGGATAATCTGACCAACCAAGAACATAAGCCATTTGTGGAGCTACCTTAGCTCTAGAAGCTAAGAAAAACAAGTTAATCCTATCAAGGGCCTTTGAAAAATTATCTTTTGAAATCCCTTAAAAAAAATAGTGTCATTGCAAATTGGGTATTAATTAGTTCTTCTAAACTAGGAAGAGTAATGCCTTTATTAAGGATACCAAACATATTCTCATTGAGAATATACAATAAAGCATCCACATTAATCACAAAAAGGGAGGGGGAAATGGGACACCCTTCCCTTATAGATCTTTGTAGAAAAATAGGATCAAACAACTCCCCATTCACATCAATCACTGCAAAAGAGTCTTTGAAGAGGATTTCCAGCCATTTACAGAATTAGGAAGGAAACACAAAAGCTTTGAGCCATCTAATAATAAATGTCCATTCAACCCTATCATATGCCTTTTCAAAGTCAACCATAAAAATGACCACATCTTTCCCATCTGTCTTTTCCCAATGCATGATTTCCCAATTGGTAATAAGATTTTCTAATATATATCTTCCCTTAATGAAACTAGTTTAAGTAATCAAGATAATTTTATGTATCATGTTTGAAATTCTTCTAGCTAATATTTTAGAATGATTTTGTATGATAGATTAAAAAGGGTGATAGATCTCCAATTCTTGACCAAAGATTTGTCCCCATTTTTAGGAAGCAACTTGATGACACCTCTGTTTACCTTATTGCCCAAAAATCTACATTCAAATGCATCATTATAGAACTACAAAATTTCCTCTCCTATCCACTCAATATTATCTTTATAAAAATTTGATGTGAGCCCATCCAATCCTAGAAATTTCTCATTAGACATAAACTTAATGGCATCATTGATTTCATCAAGTGAAATGCATCTACTAAGACTATCTCTTTCTAGGGTAGAAAGATTTTTTGGGATGATGTTCAAAAACCAATTCAATGCCTTTTGTTGTTTTTGTCTAAATTTAGATGAAAAGAGCTCAAAGTAGAACTAATTTCTAGAAATCCACTCTAATCATCATTAGTTTTACCCCCCTCAATCTACACTTCCTCAATCATCTCTCTTTTCTATTTAGCCTATATGATATTAAAAATATATCTTGACCCTATACCTCCTTTCAACTAGTTCATCTTGACCTAAATCTCTTGACCTTGAATCATATATATTTGTAGAAATCTAAGTTTTAGATTAAGATAAAAATAGGTTTTGAAGGGACCCAAAACCCTTTAACAAAAGCAAAAGATTAGCATTAAGAACCTGAAACCTAGAACTTGAAACCTAGAGTAAAGAAAAAACACAAAAAACTAGGTTTTACAAGGACATGAAACTGCTTATTTTAACCAAACACCCCCAGGTTTTTCAAGAACCTGTAACCTAAAAGTTTTAAATAGAAAGATGGAAAATATAAAAAATAAAACCAACAACAACACCTGGATCAACAACCACACACTAGCAACCACAACCAACAACTACACTAGTTCCTTGATGTTCTTCTCCACCTCCTTACCAGCTTCAGCAGTAGTCTAGATAATATCAATCATGGTAGAAAAAAGAACCTTAAGAGCATCAAAAATATTTTTTCTTCATAATTTTCCTCATTCTCTTACTATGTCCTCCTGGACTCCTCACCACAACAATGTCAAGAGACATGATCTCCTTGTTGTGTTTCTTTCCCAGACTAGCCGCTATGGCATACAAACTAGAAGTGACCTACTCCATTCTCTACCCACTTTCCTTAATAAGTTGATGGAGTTCCATGTCATGATCCTTAAGTTTATCAGGTATGCTACCAATGATTTTCTCTAGGTGGGCTCTCATAACACATTCATGGTCTAGCTCTTTCTAAATGACTCCAACATATTCCTTGAGCACCATGATTTCATTGTATAGCCATGAATCCACTTGTAGAGAGGCTTCCACTTTGAGTTTGGTAGTATGAAGAAAGGAGAGTTTTGCATGGTGGGTCTCATCCATGGTATCTTCTTTAGTTCTAATCAAAGTGTCAATGGTAGTGTTATTGACCTTAATGTTAGTGTTAGGATCCCGCTTCTCCTTAGCCTCCTCTTCCTTCTCCTTACTCAAGCTTTACTCTTTCATAACAAGGACATTACCCTCATTGGTTTTTATTGTATCAATGTCCATTTTCTCCTTGATAGATTTAGTATTAGGAGGAGAAGAAAGAACATGATCTTTGCTTCACACCTAGTATTTGATTCATTATTTCTATCTTTTCTCTCCTCCACTTGGTCCTTACCAGTAGACATGCCCTTACTTCCAGTGTATCCTTCTAGGTTTGAGCTAAGGTCTCACATTTTCGTCTTATTATTCTATTCGATGAAATTCTTAGAATATGTCACTTCCTTAACATTCTTCTTTTAAACTTCTCACTTATGACCCTTTTTAACGCTCTTAATATCATTGGTGCCTTCCTCACTTTTAACCTTTTTCTTAGAGGGTTCATTACTAGACACTTTCCTTTTTTCCTCCAAAGTCGAAGAGGGTTTAACAGCCTTAATTTTACAATACTTTTCATTAAAAAGGATTAAGCCCTCATGAAGCATAGGATGAGAATCCTTCTTCATATGTGCTTGGAGACTTTTTATTAGAGAGTACTTAAGGTAGAACAAGAAGGAAATTATTTCTTTATACCTAAATGATTTAGGAACACAAAATGAAACTTGTGGACTCTCTTAGCTCTACCATCAAGGATAAAATACTCATGGATACATGAAAGAACATCCCTCCAAATAACCTTAATTTGGATCAAATCATAAAAATTGCCATTCTTCTCTAGCCTTTTCTCCTCCTCGTCAATTTTGGGGAACTTTTTTGAAGGCCACATTCGAGATATTAGTTTCCTTATTGAATTTAAGACCCTCCACTAGAAGACCCATAACCTCAATGATGTACTCCTCTGACAACCTCACAGTAACCCCATGCAACATTACTCTATCCTCAACACAATTTTTAAAGGACTCTATAATGTGTGCCTTATACCTATGAAGTTTCTCAATATAAGCTGTGACCTTCCCTTTTTTTAGAATTTCCCAAACATCCAAATTTACCCTCCATTCTTTGCAATTGTTTGGCTCTAATTTTATTGGTTCCCCTCCCATCTTGTCTTTGGCTCTACACCTACAACTGAACTAAAAAATGATCACCAAAAAGTAGCATAAGTTGTTAATGATTTCCAAGGAACCTTTAACCTTGCATGTGTGCCAAGTACAATCAATAATTATGTAAAAGTACCACCTAGGGATACTTAGGAAATCTGTCACAAACCCATCACTTCCCTTAATAAATTCCTTGATCTTGCATGATCTTTCCTTCATTAGCATGTGTCATATCATAAGTAATAGTTCTCATTAGGTCATCTTGCCAACTCAACCTAGTTTCCCTATAGACTACTTGATTAACAATCCAGTCAATAACTTTATTGTCCTCCTAAAAAATATGAAAAATATAGACATTATCAAATTTATTCATAAGGCCTTTTATTTCCAATATACTTCCCTCTATACTCTAGGTTATCAGACTCTTGTTGTTCAACATGTTAATGATGTTAAGAGAGTCTCCTTCCAACCAAGGATTCTAAAAACTAGATTCCACAACCATTCTTATAGTGAAAAGAGTAGTCATTGCCTCAACTTTATGACTAGTAAACTTTTCAATAGGGATTGCAACAACATCCACAACCATACTATAATGGTTTCTCAATACACCTACACATCTAGCTTTTCCTAGGTTCCCTTTGGCAAAGCCATCAAAATTTCCTTTAATGCAACCCATAGGTGGAAATCTCCACTTAACATTCTATCTTTGATCCTTTTTTTTTGTAGTAGTACCTTCGGCATTCATAGGATTACTTATTTGAATCTCATTAGACATTTTCCTCTGAGATTTGAAATTCTCTTTTATAGCTTTGATTATATTATGGACTAAAACCCAATCAAGAGTCTCCTTATTTCTTAAAATTCTATCATTCCTCTCCTTCAAAATTCCCCACTAGATATGAGGTAGAGAAATCTTCCAAATAAAACCAATATCATCATTCTTGGTAGGATGAGTCCATCCCTAAAAATAAAGATCAATGTCATTGTCCTAAATCCAATTTAAATTCTAGTATCTGAGAAGATAGTTCCAAAATTGTGGCTAAAACACAAATTTTTAAAAAGGTGGTTCCTATCTTCAAATTCCTTCTTATAGAGAAAACATCTTTTCACCAAGTAGACTCCTCTCTTTTGCAAGTTATCCAGAGTTAAGATTATTTTTTGAAGCAAAGTCCAAAGAAAGATATTGATTTTTGGAGTAAGCCCTTTAATCCATGTTTTAACCCATAGAGGATTATTTTCTCTATCCTCTAATTTGAACACAGAAGAGACCTTGAAACATCCTTTGGGTTCAATCCCCCAAACCAAAGTATCTTCTTTTTTAGGGTAAATGCTAACAAAATTTAGGGCCAATTGGATACTGGAAAAATCCTTATTAATGTCATCAATATTGACCCATTTACTTTGATCCCAATAATTCTCCACAAATTCACCATAAACCTATTTTCACCTAACCACAAAAGTCCTATCATCAAAATTCTCAATCAGAGGATGATCTAGAAGCCATTCATTATCCCAAAACCCAATCTTACTCCCATCACCTACATTCCATTTGCAACCTTTATTTAAAATATGTTTAGCTTCCTGTACTACATTCTAGATTGTAGGAGTAGAAGAAACAATAAGGTAGAAAAGAAAATTAGAAAAGGAAAGAGGCTCATAAATGTACTTATGTTTCCAGATAGAGCTTTGTTCCTTGTTATCATGGTAGACTCTCAAACCCTATTTAGCTAATAAAGCTTTATCCATACTTCTAGCAGATCTTATACCCAAACCCCCTTCCAATTTAGGTTTACAAATCTTATCCCAAGAAATAAAAGTCATTCTCTTCTTATCCTATGTACCAAACCAAAGGAAGTTCCTTTGAATTTTGTCAATTGCATCAACAAATTTTCCTAGGATCCTAAAAAGGCTCAAAGCATATGTAGGAATACTTTGAAGATAGGCTTTGAGGAGACTAACTTTACCATCTTGACTCAATAAATTACCTTTCCACCTAGCCATTTTCTTGTTGAATTTCTTAATAAGATCCTCCCAAAAACTCTCTGGAGGATTCAATCCCAAAGGTAATCCAAGATAGGTACATGGAAAAGAACCAATAGAGCATCCAAGAATGTTAGCAATCTTACCATATTTAGCAATTGGAGTGTTAATAAAAAATAATGAACTCTTGTTCCAATTAATCAACTAACCAGTTGCAGAGGAATAAAGGTTAAGAGCCTTTTTAAGATTCCTAGCATCTCTAACCTCAGCTTTTCCAAGGAAAATGGTATCATCCACAAATTATTCATGAGAAAAGAGATGAGGATGAGACGAGGGTCTCAAACTTTGAATTTCCCCTTTAGAAACTAACTTCCCAATATATCTCCCCAGATAGTCAGCCACCATAGTAAAAATAATTGGAGATAAGGGGTCACCCTGCCTCAACCCCCTAAAAGGCCTAAAAAATTTAGTAGAGCTCCATTAACCAGCACAACAACTAAAGTAGTAGGCACCATCTGCATAGCAAGCTTAATTACATTGGCACTAAAGCCAAAAGACATAAGGATCTTTTGGAGGAAGGACCATTCAAGTATATCATAAGCTTTAACAGTATCAACTTTCATGATAAAACCCTAATTGTTAGAAAGAGACAACAAATGAATATTTTCATGCTTAGAAATAATGGAATTAAGAATTTTCCTACCAAGAATAAAACCAATTTGTTGCTCAAAAATCAAATCTAGAAGAATGTTCAGTAATCTCAAAGTGAGGACTTTAGAGATGATTTTATAAATTGAGTTGTGGAGACTAATGGGTTTTAATTGGTCTAGAGAATTAGCTCCAATCTTCTTTGGAATCAGATAGAGGAAGGTAGAATTAATTTCCTTCAACATGATTTTGGCTCCAAAGAACTCTTTAACAATATCATAGACATCTTTTCCAACTAATTTCCACTCTTTTTGAAAGAAAAGCATGGGGAAACCATTTGGCCTTGGGGATTTGTCTCCTTCAAGTGAGTAAACAACTTTGTAGATTTCCTCTCCGTTAGGGATAGCACACAACATTTTTTTTTAATCCTTAGAGACCAAGGAAGGAATAGCATCTAGTAACTCGTCCTATTTAGATTGGTCAATATCAAGGTCTAAGAATAGAAAAGTTGAAAAAAAGGAAACTAATTCATTAAAAATTTCCTAATCATTAGTAATTTGAAGTCTTCCTTTAGTAAGATTGGTAATAAATTTTTTGGCTCTATTTTTTAGAGTAGAGAAATGAATTTTTTTTGTATTCATGTCTCCTTCTTTGAGCCAAATAGATCTAGACCTCTGTCTCTAATAGATCTCTTCTTTGGATATTATGTCATGATACTCCACTAGTTTCTTATTTTCATCTTTCACCAACTCCATTGAGTATCCCTCCTTTTGGATTCTATCTTGGATGATTTTAAGTTCATCCTTAATAGAAGATTTACTCTCAAAGATATTCCCAAAATTCCTTTTATTCCATTCTCTAACTTTCTTTTTAACATGCCTAAGTTTTGAAGCCATGCGATATAGAGTCTTTCGTTCAATGTTTATGTTCCACCATTCCACAAGCTGATCCTCAAATTGAGGATGTTGCATCCAAATTTTCTCAAATCTAAATGGGGAATTCTTCCTAGTTTGACTAGCCTCCACCATAAATAAAAGAGGAAAATTGTTAGACGCTATCTTCTAGATAGCCTTCAGCTTACACACAAAATCTCTAGTCCAATCCAGAGATATTAAGACTCTATCCAACTGAGCTTGCATTCTTTCATTTCCCACTCTTTTGTTACTCCAGGTAAACTCAATCCCATGAAGATCTAAATCCATTAGTCCCTTGTTATTTACAAAATCCATAAGATCCAATCTCCCTTATAGTTGACTAGCATTTCCACCTTTTTTTCATGCTCATAAAGAGGAACATTAAAATTCCCCAAGAAAAGCCATCTGCCTTTATAGTCAACACTCTTTATCTTATATAAAGACTCCCAATTTTTTTTCTAGAGTTCTTGCTATTGGGTGCATACACATTTATAATATAACAATAGTTATTTTGGGCATTACTATTTAACTTAACCGCCAATAAATGGTTATTAGAAGCAATGAATTTGCAAAAAATAAAGACTATTTCCACAAGATTATTATTCCTCCAGAAGCACCTTCAAAACTATTAGAGTAAATAATTATTTGTTAATTATTTATTCTTTTACTTAAGTTTACTTGGGTTAATGCATTTATTTATTAGTTGTAGTTGATGAGTTGTTGACAACACGAGAGTTTGTTCCTATCTAGTCATATTTATCCTCTCACCTTGATTGAGGGTATTACACCTTTTGTGGATGTATGCATAGTTGTCAACCTTATCTTCTAGCACTTGCCAGCTTCCTTGAGGCCTTTATATTTGGTCTCTCTCATTGTAAATTCATATCATTCACATAGAAATTTCATTTTTCCTATTGTGAAATATTTTCCCTTGCGTTATTTGCTTCAAGCTCTTGCTCCTTTGGTTTCACTTCAGCAAGCTATTTGCATGTAGGTGATCTTGGCACACTGTGAAGTTGGATTTCATCAACTTCTACATGGTATCAGATCCTCCCTGCTACTTCTTAGCTGAAGGAGTTTTGAAGCTATGATTCAGAGACACAAACCCTATTTTGTTTGCGATTTTTCTTCAATTGGGAGGAAGGGATTATTTTCAGTATTTGGAGAAAAAGAAGAAAGAGGGTTTGACATAATAGATATGACATTTTTTGGGCTTTTTTTTTAATTTTCTAGAGGTGCGATGGTGGTGATTTAGAAAAAAAACTATAGAGGTGATTTTCAAACAACGATATCTCCCTCATACGGACTCGTTTTTTCGAGCAATTTTTTTTTTTTTTTTTTTGGGATAGAATTTTGTGGTCTACACATTGCTATAGGAAGTTTGACATTTCTATTCCCCAATTTTTTTGCAACTCAAAAATCCATTTTTTTGCACATTCAAAGGCTCATTCGGACTCATATGGACACATATTTCAATGCTATTTTTAAAAAAGTGCATGATTTATTGTCTACTTTCTAGATCTAGAATTAGTTTGGAGTAATATTGAGCTCCTATTTTTGGTGTTGAAGTAAAGGCTTTAGTTTCCTCCCTTTTTGCATTAGTAATCTAGGTTCTTTTCTCAATTTTTGTGCTTTCTATAGTTGTTTTCTTTGGTATTTGAGGGATATCTTTATTAGTTATTAGGGGGGGTGGGGTGGGGAGGTATTTTCTTTTCTATAATTTACTTCAGAATAAAACCCTTCTACTTTTGTCTTCTCCTCTCAATGTCAGATCCATATGTGGTCTGGCTCACACTACAAAACTATCACACCTAGAAGGCACAAATGACTAGGCTTTTCATGTCAAGAGGCTTATGGTCATGTTTGGATGAGAACTAGCTTGCTCTAATGTGCCCTTTTGAGGTTCTTCAACATAGGAATAAAATGGATGAGGCCATGGGATTGATTGCATTGAACATTTTATACAATCTATTATTTCACTTGGATGGTTTGACCACTCCACAGAATTATGGGCTCAAATTTTAGACTTTGTTTGGCATAGTGAATGAGTTTTGGGCACTTTAGCTTGATGTAGAATTGACATCTTTGACACCTATAGACTTCCCCACCATTGAGGACTTCTTGATGAAGTTCAAATATCTACATACACTTTTGCAAGGATATGGGAAAAATAAGATAGATGATGAGTGTATCTTTTTTATACTCTCAAAATTGAGAGACCTATATCAGATCTTCTCTTCCACTTTCTACTCCACTATGGATGCCTTGGGTGATAGACACAAGATGCCTTCATTTGAGATATTTTGTGATTAGTTAACTCATGAACAATCCAAGATCAATAAGATGGATTCACTTTCAAGTTCACAGTTGCAGGAATTGCTTGTCAAGGATACACAAGAGTAGAAGTAGAAGTAGATATCAAATCCCTCTTCTACTAGTTCATCATCTTCTAAGAAGAAGGAGAAAAATAAGACTAAGACTCCTACCTATTCCTATTTTTAGAAAGGATCTCATGATGAGGCACATTGTTTTCAAAAGAGATTTGATGGCTATGAGAAACAAATTGCAAATTTGTAAGCTCTTCTTCAGAAGAACATTAGTTCTTCCCCATCCTCTTCTACCTCATAGGGCTCTACCTTTCAGTCTTCTTCCACATCTTTTCCATCTACATCAGATCTTGGAAAGGGTTATGCATTATAGGCTTCCATTGCATCTCCTTCACAGGTTCTTTGGATATTGGTTTCAAGTGCTTCTCACCATATGACATCTTCTTAAGGTGTCTTCTCTACTCTTGAGGATTCTCCTATTCCTCATATTCTCATGAGGAATACTACTACCCTATGAGTCTTTAGGAAAGGTTCAATTTGCATCCAGGATGGTATATTCAATGATGTATTGTATGTTTCATCTTTGTCTACCAACCTTCTCTTGATTTCTCAGATTACACACAGCAGATCAGGGAAGATAGTTGTGTTCATTGCTAATTCAATCTTCATTTGGGATCATGCCACAAGAGGCCTTATTGCTAAAGGGATAGTTGATTCTCACACCCTTCTCTATACCTTCTCACACTTTTTCCTACCATCTTCATTTTCAAAGCATGACTCTTCTCTTTTACCACAATTTGGATACTTGAACCTTTGTATTGTTCCTAAGATCCCTATTTTGACTACCACATCACATCTAGTTGAGGGATTTTCTCCTCTATAGGATTCTTCTTCTACTCTACCTTATCCTCTATCTTCATTCATTGAGCCTTCACATGAAATTGTTGTAGATACTAAAACAGAAATTCATGATAGTGTCATCACACCTACCTTGGGGATTCCATTTTAGGATCCTCATACTTGTTCCTTTGGGCATCAGCTAGGCCTTCCAATTTCCCCTCTCATTTAGGGGTTCCCTTGTTTTGTTCCCTTGTTTACTCTACATTAGAGTTTCATTGGTTCAATTCTTTCTCTGGGGGCTCCATTATTCTAGGGGGGCTTTGGCATCTTTTATATATCTCATGGGAGGGTTGGTTGTACTTATTGTTTTGAGAGTCTCTTGAAACATTTCTAGTGGAAGTTGTCCTTGGGGGGTCCTATTGAGGCCTTCCTTCCTTCCTTCATTTTTCAGCATGTTTGTACTTACCTCTTTTTGGGGGAGGGTTTTTTCCATGAGGTTTTCCCTCTTTCCCTATTTTTAGAGGTTGCATTTCTTTGCATTGTACATGGGTACCTAACATGGCCTTGTTTTTGAGACCCATTCTGCATTTCATCTTAGTGTTTTGTGAGCTTAAGGTATTCCCCTAAGTTGCACTTAATGGGGGGGGGGGGGGGGGGGGTGTTAGAGTAAATAATTATTTATTAATTATTTATTCTTTTACTTAACTTTACTTAGGTTAATGAATTTATCTATTAGTCATAGTTGATGAGTTGTTGACAACATGAGAGTTTGTTCCTATCTAGTCATACTTATCCTCTCACCTTGATCGGGGATATTCCACCTTTTGTGGATGTATACTTAGTTGTCAACCTTATCTTCTAGCACTTTCTAGCTTGTTCTACAAGCTTCCTTAAGGCCTTTATATTTGGTCTCTCTCATTGTAAATTCATATCATTCACATAGCAATTTCATTTTTCCTATTGTGAAATATTTTCTCTTGCATTATTTGCTTTAACCTCTTGCTCATTCGATTTCTCTTCAGTAAGTATTTTCATGTAGGAGATCTTGGCACACTATGAAGTTGGATTTCATCAACTTCTACAAAAACTACTTGCCAAAATACTATAATTATTAAAAGATTTAAGCTTTCCTACTTTTTCTTTTTCCATTTTAGTTTCTTGAAGCACTAAAATATTATTTTTTTTCTCTCTTACAAAGTTACAAACAATATCAAGTTTTTGAATACTATTCATCCCTCTAATATTCTAGGTGATCACTTTCATAATAACATTTTGGGAGTAAAATCCAAACTAGTTTCTTGTTTTCCATCATCAATATTCTGTAAACTTTCACTTTCTCTTATCTTCCTAGCAATTTTTCTACCAGGTTTCTCTAGAGTAGTAACATTTGGTTTCAATTTGAGAGAGCCAATTTTCATTTTACTTCTTTAGGTTTCCACACCTAAAGAAGTCAAGTTAGGGTTAGATTTCTTCTCTATTTTCTTTCTTTGACCTATTCTTCTGTATAGATTCCATTTTTACAAAAATCAAATCCAAACATTTTGGATCCTAAACATCATCAAGATTCCAAAGCTCTTGTCCTAAGGATCTAGAAAGGTTATGGGGGACTTCTTGAAGTGTCTCCCTCAAAAATTCCATCTCATCAAGTTGACCACTTCTTTCCTCAAGGATTTCTCCTTCCTCTATCTCATCTAAATCTATAAAACCTACCATTTTGGGCTCTTTGTTTTGATAGATTACCATCTAGTTCATAAGACCTTCACATTCCTCTCTTTCCTTGGTCTTAGGGACTTCATTATTCAGGGATATCTCCTCTTCTTCCAATAGCTTCTCCTTATTTTGAAAATCTTGACCAACTTTTATTTCAGCCATATTTTTTGGAGTGGTTTTTGGTTTCCATACTCTTTTTGGTTTTGGTTCCTTCATTTTCTCCCCATTCACCACCTTTGGTTTGCTTTTTATTTTCATTGGACAATTTTTAGTCCATTGGCCCTATTTTCTGCAAACAAAATAGGCATTAGGGAGATCCTCAAAAAAGGTTTCTTACATCCTTTTATCAAGTTTTGAATTTAATTCCACTTTCTAGGGAAGATTTTTCAAATGAGCAACTTCCACATAGATCTAGGTACAATGAAGTTTTGACCTTGTAGCCATCCCATTATCATTAGCTATTAGCTCACCAAATGAACCAACTATCCCCTTAAAAATTTCTTCATGCTAAATTCAAACAAGAGCCCTAGTAATCTAACCCAAATTCGAGTAGTCAGGAAAAAGGCATCAAGACAAATCGATATTGGGTTCCCACTTCTTGATCATTAGAGTACTATTACCAAACAACCAAGGACCACCACATAGAACCATATTCAAATCTTCCTTGCATGTAAAGACAAAATAAAAGAATCCATTCATCATTAGTGCAATATTCGCTTGCCCACAAAGAGCTCATTTCCTTTTAACCACGTTTCTAAGACCATCAACTTCTGGATGAGCCCCCAAAAATTTACCAACTAGGGTAAACTCCATAGTATAAATAGAGTAATCAACAATTGAATCTAAGATGAAAATTTGAAACTCACCTTTTTTCCAACATGATTTAGAAGTAACCAGAGGAAAAGATGGCTTTCCTCTTGGCTTCCTTCCAATAGTGAAGACTATGTGCATTGACCTGTCTCCACCACACCCTCCAAAATTTTCCTCCTATAGTGGGTCCCTAGTCTAGCCTAGGCCCTCAGTTAGGGGATTATAATAAAGGATATCCTCAACCCCACATCTTCTAGAACATAAATCAAGCAACAATTTGTCTTGTTCATGCTCTAGACCATCAAAACCCGACCCCAAGCAACCATTAAACTATGTCAATTTTCCTATAGTTAGATTCCCTACAATGCTTGCCAAAGTCCGCATGTTCAAATTCTCTACAACACCAAGATCTATTCAAACTACTAGATTCCTGCCTACCAAATTCCTACCCATGAGAGCTCTTGCCATTTCAAATCTCTATGTTGATGCTTAGTAGAAATTAGTATTTGTTCCAAGATAGCATCTTCCCCTCTACTTTGAATTTTTAATTTATTTTAATTAAGGTTTTTTGTAATTCATTTTCCTCCTTATTTCTTTCATTAGAAATATTTTTACCATCAATTTGATAAATTTTTTGTCAAGCATCAACTAACAAGTCTCATTCTTCACCTAGTCTCAAGGACTGGGCACACATCTTAGAAATATAAGCTATCATTCTAATAACATCCTTGGTATCATAATATTTTAGAATAGAAGAATTCAACATGAAGGTTTTGATTCTAGATATGTAGCTACTATCAACACTATCATAGTTGAAAAGAATCAAAGTGTAAATGGGAAAGTGATTAGAAAGGGAGGCAGGGGTCACATTTACTAGAGAGTGCTTGATCTCCTTTTCTATGAAAGAAGAAGAAACAAGAAACATTGTATGCCCTATAAAGTTTACACAATAAGCCATTCATGCCTCCCTAATTACATCAAGTTACTAGATATCCTTAAATTCATTTCTCCTTTTCTGGAGAGGATCTAGGAGATTAAAGCACCTTTTGAATTTAATCTAGAGATATTGTTCATTTCCCTTCCAATTATTTTTATCTCTCCCTTATTGTCAAAAAAATATTCCACCATGTTAAAATCACCAAAAAAGATCCTATAGGCTTTGGGGAGACTTGAGGAACACCAATCCTAGAGTTTATCTCTTTCCCTATAATCATTTGGAGCATAGATATTGCAAATTATAATGAAATCACTACTACTTTTGAGGACCACCCATAGAGATCTCTAATAGGGAGAGTATCCATGATTCAAAATATCTTTAGCCCACTTAGGGCCAAAAGGGATGGAAATTCTACCTTTCCCTCTCTCTTGATTGGAGGGAAAACCTAGAGCCTTATCCTAGGGAAAATTCAACGTATAGGAGGCATAAAATCCTGCTACTTTAGTTTCTTGTAAACAAATAATATCTTTATCTTTAATTTTATTACACCAACTCCTAATAGATTATTTTATGTAAGCCAGTTCAAGCCCCCTCACATTCCAACTATGGACATATAACATGGGAAATATTTTATTTAGATAGAGGTTTCTCATTTTTGTACAACCTATTAAAGAAATTAGGGATATCATTCTTGTTTCTATCATTATTGGAAAGATAATTTCTCTTATATGTTATTGTTTTCTTCCTTACCACTATATTAATTGATCTCCAAAATCAAGTTTCAATTCCTTTGGGGTCTCAAGTGAGGAAATATTTCTCTCCCTAGGGTTCACAATAGCACTTTCAATCTAGTTGGGACATTATTATAACTAACCTCAACAATCTCTACTTTCCTTTCAACAACAAGCATCTTGGGACGAGTCCCAAAAGAGTTAGGGTTTTCATGACCAATTAAGATCACAACAAAATCTTTACCATACAAAGGATTTTAAAGAGTGATAAATTCATGTTTATCAATAGTTTCCATTTCAACTGACTTTTCCATTTGAGTGGATTGAACTACATTAGGGTTATCCTTTTCCACAAAGTTGGACATGTTATTAAAGTTATCAAGGGAATCCATTTTAGGGTTTGGCATATGGTTTCCATCTTTAGGTTGCTCTATAGTCACTCTATCTCTATCAATCTATGATTTGTTCATCGACTAGTCTTTTTTAACATTCACATTAAACTTTCAATGAAAGAAGGAATATTACGTAGCAAGGCAATCTCCCAGGAGAAATTTTCTCCTTCAAATACAAAGAGATGATTTTTGGAAAGTAAAAATTTTAGGAGATAATTCTATAAGGAATTTTGCATTTAAGTGTGGTAATGTAACCCTAGATTCTTCAATTTGTAGAATAGACCCAAGCAGGCTTAGGATTTGAGAAATGAAGGGTCATAATTTGGCTTGAAGATTCTTTATTTCTACCTAGTTCAAAGTAGATCTTTCCAAAACTTTTACAAAATTCCCTTTTCAAGACCATGTGGATGCATGAAATACAAAATGACCCACATTCCAGAAACCATTTTTTAGAATTCTTTCCTACATATTGTGACTTTTCAAACAAAAACAAAAACACTTTTAAATCATTATATGAAAACTAACATGAATTCCAATTTTTTCCCCCAAACTAAATTTAGCCATTCATCAAAATATTTTTGAGAGGGAAAAGATTTATGATCTAAGCAAACAAAAAATATAGGTATATTTTTTGTCTATTTTTTAATATATGTTGGATCTGATTCTGTTATATTGGTGTCATTGCTCATGTCCTTATATTTGTGTCTATGGACTTGCTATTATTTTTTCTATAAGAACTCGGGCCCTATCCCACTTTTCTTAATAATAATAAATATTGATAAATGGTAAATATGGGTATGAACAATTTGAAATTGCCAAGTATAAGGGACAAGTAAACACTATTTCATGTAAACTTAGATTATTTTCACTTCAAGGCTATAAATAAATATTAAATATCTTTGTGAAAACTCAAATTGTATGAAAAAAAAACATTTTACAAGTTAAGTAAATGTAGATTTTGATCACTTCATTAGGTATGGGTCTAGATACCTTGATGCTCATATTCAGTTGAGCCACTTTGTATAATGCTTCTTATTTAGTTTATTATAATTAATTGAAAAGTTTAACATTTCTTATAGAACACTATTGAATAACTAATGCATGTGTTTTCCAAGTCCATTCCAAAAATATATTAGATTTTCATGTTTGGTAACTATTAATGGCAATAATCTTCAAATATATGTATGTATCAAGGTGTTATGATGTGGAACTAGGTTCTTTTATGTGCTCTAAATAAAGTGGTCTTAGAAAACTTCTTCTCAAATGTGAATGATATTCAATACTTTGTAATGATCCAAAATGATTATAATTGATTTTTGTTAAAGATAAGTACATAGTAATAATTATGAAAATTTATGAATAAATGATATTAGAAAGAAAAGGAATGGGTAATAACCAACCAAATATATATTTATATTTTGAAATTTTAAATTCAAATCCATCGATACATGATAACTCTATGGTCTACAATATTGACTCCATAGAGAATATATATAAATGTGTGCATTGTTAAAATCAATTAATAAATTAAAAAGTGTATGATAAATGAAAATATTAAAATATAGTACATTTTATCAATATGTAAACATATTAAAAAATTAAAAAATTAGAACACTTCAAATTGAAAATTAGATCTTTTATTTAAAAAAGAAACTTGATGTCATCAAATAGATTTGAATCACATCACTTGTTCAAACAAGTGATATTTTTATACATTGTATCACATAAATCTATTAAAGATTTTAACTTGAATGAAAAACCTTTGAAATTATGTAAGAAATGATTTGAACCTTATCATTTTATAAAATAGATGTTTTAAATTTGGAAACAAGTGATCTTAATGGTTAGATTGAATGATCAAGTTGTAAAATGATTCTTAAATTATTTTTCAAATGAGTGGAGGACAATTCATATCAATGAAGCTTAAAAATTTACATATATAGGAGAATGTTACTCAAACTTCTTTATCTTCCATTTCTTCATAGATCACATACATAGGAACATTTTGTACCCACATACCAAATGTGGTTGAAAAGTAATAATTTGATGATTCATTAATCTCATTTGATTATGCAAAGATAAAATTTATAAAAGAGATGTAAAAATTTGTAGCTGATGCTGCACAGCTCTAGCTATAAAGAGAAATCATACTTGCCAGAAAAATATAGAGTAAATAGAGATATATTAAATAAAATCTATATTCATTCATTGTTTCCTATTACAAGAATCATTGATCATGATTTTATATAAATCAAACCACAACATGAAAAAATTATGCACAGAAAACACCACTTTGAACAAATGGTTAAGACCAAATAACTATGAAAATCACTACTAAAATCACAGTTTAAATCACCAAAAATTATGGAGGAAAACAAAAGGTTTATCAAGTTATAATTAATTAACACTAACACTCTCTTAGTTCTAACTAAAAAATATAAGAAGCTAATGAAGAAAGGAAGAAAGGGAGTAAACCTAGTGGGAATAAACACCCCTCAAAATCTCCAAGAGAAAATCACATGTGACATAAAGTATTTGTGGACATCTATAGAATCATAATAGCCAAGGTATAGAGCAAAAAGACTCCTCAAAAATTGAGATGAAGATCAAGATCAAGTTGTGTGAGTGCCCCCTACCCAATGAAACTACTCAAACAATATTCATATCACAGAAAAAGACAAAACACCTATCAATCAAATCAAAGATACAACATACAATAATCTATGAAGCTCCCTCAAACAAAGCATAGATGGAAAACAAAGGAAAAACATCTATCGTTCAAGAATGTAGTTGACACATGATTTTGTATGAGTGACCCTAATGACACTACTCAACTATGAAAAATTAAATTTATCATTGAAAATATGATCAATTATGAAAGTAAAGGAAGCACTCACACCAAGAAGCATGATAGATCCACAAAATAAGTGCACCATTAGAGGAAAAAGTAAGGCAAGATTGATGTGAAGAGAGCATGATCTTGACCTACCTCTGAAGTAGAATCAAGTCCAAACTCTAATGCCATGGTATTTTGATGTGATTGTTTGCTTGTGGACCTAAGCAGAATTGGTGGCTTCCATTTGAAGTAACTAAATGGTATGATAAAGACAAATCATGAAAAACTCTATTCTTGAAAGCTTCAATCTTCAATTTCTACAAATTAAATAAATACTCTTTATTCTAGCAACCTTAGCCCTGATACCATGTGAAATTGTGCATCTAATTTTGCACATATCTAGCTATAAAGGAAAGCCACACTTGTAGGATAGAGCAAATAGATTCCTGTTAAATAATATATATATATATTCCTTCATTGTTTCCTATTACAAGAAGCATTAAGCATACTTTAATATAAATCAAACCACAATATGCAAAATTTACTCTTAGAAAAAGAGTTAAGATGAAATAACTATGGAAATCATTGCTCAATTACAATTGAAATTATGAAATTTTCTCTATCAGATTTATTTGATTTAATTCAATTAACTTAATATAAGGATAGTTAATTCTTTATATAGATTTATATTAATACATATAAATGATTTAATATGTAAATAAAAGAACTTTATATATATATATATATATATATATATATATATATATATATATATATATATATATATATAATGTTGTTTATATATCCAATAATATCGTGTTTGTCTTCTTTTATTACTTTATTAACCTACCACACAATTTTGTGTGGGCCCATCACTCTTATCACCTTACATAAACAACCTATACTTTCTACGACTTAGCATTGATGATAAATTATCAATCCAATGTAATTAATGATCATATATGACTATTATATATATATATATATATATATATATATATATATATATATATATAAAGAGGGGAGCATATACTATAGGGACATAAATCCAACTTATGTCATTTCACATAAATAACACATTGAACATAAGAAATGGTTTAATAGAAATTATCCTTTGGTCAACACAGGATAACCAACACCTTCTGACTACATAGTAAGATAAAGGTAGAAAGGATGCCCGGTCACATGCAGGTAAGACTAGACCTAGGAAAACATCAATTTCCTTAGCCTATTTAATGCCTACACATTACCACATAATCATGTACTATAAAACCAATCATGGAATGTGTATAAGGCTAAGCACACGATGCATGAATACCTAGAACTCATGCAATGGATAAAAAATCTATTTGAATATATATATAAGTTGTTTGATTTAAACTTTATGATATGATTATAGATATATTTTAGAGAGCACTATATATATTTAAATATTAAATATTATGAGAATAAATATGTGTGTGTAATAGATGGTCTTTCTATTTACATCTTATGTTTTATCTAACTGAAGCTATATAACATTAATAGAAATTACCGCTGAAATCACCTAAAATTATGGAGTAAAACAAAAAATATGTCAAGTTAGAATTAATTTATAGCAAGAGATAACATGCAGTTCATGTAACTATACAATAGTTGTGTGCAATTCTAAAATAGTGAAACTGAAACTTGAACCTTATTCTTTATTCTGCCCATCTTCTTGTTCTATATGTTCATTTTTCTACAATTCAATTTCTAAATTACAAAATGCATTTTTAAAAGATTAGATTGTTATACTTAGGAAATTGTAAAATTATCATTACTGTTTAAGATTTTTTTGTAGGTTATGTTAGGTTTTTTTTTCCTTGTAATCCCAAATCATAGGTGACAATACAAGATCTAGGCAATAGAAATTCAAATCTAGACTATGAATTTAACACCCTTAACAAACCAAGGACAAGAAAGGGTAATATTAACAAGGCAACAATGCCTTCTTCACTTTGAGCTCCATAAGTTCAAGTGACTTTGCTTACTATGTGGATAGCTCTCAGACTTAAAAATCATGGATGTTCAATGTATTACCTCCTTCATCTAACGCTAAGAACCAAAATTATGCTACTATAATTGATAACATGAAAGTAAAAATGTGATTTAATGATTTCAACTATTTGAAAATATACCTCAAAACCTTTATAAATCAAAACTTTGCCATGGGTTGAGATTCAAACATAACATCATAACATAAACCTTACAAACAAAAGAAACCAATACATACCTGGTTGTTAATTCCTTGAAATTATAAACTTCATTTCTCATATCATTGAGTTCTTCTTTGAAATGGACATTTGTGCATTCAAGCTTACACATTCATTCAAGCAGTTGAGTCTTCCAATTCATTCAAAGCAATTAAGTCTTCTCTTGGAAAAAACTCAGAAAGTACATTTCATAAATATTAAATAATTACAAAGAGAATCTATTTGATATTTCAAACTCAAGATTATGATTATGTAGAGAAAGACTTTAATATATTCTATGAAGACAATCAATGAACAAACAAATTTATTGTAGAAAGTCTAAAAGAAACAAATTGAAAGTCTCTTGTTGCATTCAATTTATATAATCAAGAGTTCTTAATATGAACACAATTTAATGACAATTTTATATACCTACACAAAATATTAATTTTCTTTTTGCTCATAAAATTATTCTATTACATGAAATTGTCCTCTATCTACAATGTAGATAGATGGAAAGAAAAGTTTCATAACCCTCAGAAATGAAAGAAGGAAAGAATATACAAAAGGAAGGAGAATCATGGAGCTGATCTAACGATGATACTTGTTGTCTCCTTTCCAATTTGTTTTGCATTATCACTCTTCTCTTCAAACTAAAAAATATTATCTGAAAATATCGTATTGCACCACTACCCCAAAAAATATCCTCACACTATTTGAGATATTTTATATCTCCTTGATCCACACTTTGTGAACTCAAAATATTTCCCCTTTCAAAAAATGTTTACATTGGAAGCTTCAAACCTTATTTCCACCCAAATAGTTGAAAATGAAATGAGATCTACTAGGTTTGCTAAAAAATTATTCACTTTAGTGAAACACTCCAACTCTCACATAAACCTATTACTCAATGGAATATTTTGATTGTAAAATCATGTAGAGAATAAAACATTCACCATTCAACCTATCTCGATGTTGATTTGGTAGAAGTAGAGAGAACACAACAAAGTTGGGGATTTTGGATTACGCCTAACAATTATAATTGGTCAAAGATCTCAAAAGTCTTCTCATTAAAATCCATTTTGGTGCATACCAAGCTATCATTACAACCACTCAGACCACTTCATTTGAGGCATGTTCCTTATCACTAATGCCTCACTTTATCCAAATGTGTGCTTTACATAAACATCGTTAACTTTCTCTAAAGTTCCCATTACAATATAAAAAAGGTAAAATGTGACAAGATCATGTGAACACTAGAAAATATGTGAAAAATGACCTTCAATAATTTGTTTTCATTTGGCAAGGATATTTCCAAAGTATTTTACTAGACAACCACAAATTTGCAAACAATTTTAGCATGAGGAGTTTCAAACACTTTCAATTGTGTGTTTGATCTATATAAGTAGGTGGGGCATCGACTTAGGCTATTGAATTTGGTTATTTTACCAACTAATTTATTTGGATTAAAAATTTCTAGAGCCCTTTCTACAAATTCTAGTTTCTTGCACTATTTTCTACTAATCAATTTAATGTTCTAATGGATGTATTTGATGTTCCAATGGATATTTATTTATTGAAGATAAATGAGATTATTCTAGAAAGCTATCTAAGATGATTGTGTAAATTGACTATTCAATGATTTCTTTAATTGGTTCTAATAAGAAAACACAAGTAGATACTACTATGTCATAAATATAGAAGAACTAGACATGATAGAAAACACAAATATATGTGGGGAAAACCTTTCATGGTAAAAAATAATCCACACTCTAAAACATTAAGCTAATGTATTATTCATCAACAAGTCACAATTTATTTTCAACCTTCACATGGAGATTTACGTCTTGCTCCATCCTAGAGAAATTCTGGTAGCATAACCCTATGTAATGAACTTCTCTTCTCCCTTTTCTCTTTAGCAACACATTGTATTTATAGAATTTTTGTGTAAAAATAAACCTTTTTTGAAATTATCTATATTCAATGTATTTACAACTTATTGTAGAAACTTCCTTTATGTACAACTTTTGCATAAAAAGAAGTCCAAGAAAATATGTCAAAAGGCAAACTATTTTTGTTTTTGCTCCAAGCCTATCCTTGTAGAAGATTTGGTCTCATTTAGCATCTTTCTAAAAATTCATAAATAATTAAATAATAAAATATCCTAAGCTTGAGTCACCTTATCCCAACAATCTCTCACTTGACAAAGATCTTAAAAGAAATAGACTGATAAAACTATGTTGTCATGGTTATCCATGAAACTAAATAATTCTTATCACATGCTCTTATACTCCAACTAGACACCTATCCAAATATCACAAGCATAAGATCTCAATGATAAAAAAGGTTACGAAATATTGTCACCACACCATTACACTCATGAGCTATAAAAAAGCATAAAAAGTTGTAATAACCTTGTTTTTTATAGCTTAGTCACACCAAATTCTATGCAAAGTAGTTGGTTGACATTTCATCAAACACTTAACAAGTAGTACTAACACCACTAAAAATGTTCTCCAAATGTTGTTGATTCACAAATTTCCTTAACTCCAAGTTACCAGACTCAACATAATTTAAAAGATAAAGAAATTTTTTTACCCACTATGGTCAAAATGATCTAGATTTTAAGGGAAGATTTGCACATTGTTTGATTTTCTAAAATAATGTCCAATAAACTTAGAATTCTAATCACACACTAATTCTGGAAACTATTGCAATGTATTTCTTATTGGCAATTCCATATGCTTACAAATTATTCATACTGGAAAATGATATTATTAGTTTCATCCAAATGACCACTGAATTATAAAGGATTCAATTAAATTTTACAAGAGGAACCTAATTATTGTGTAGAAGAGTCCCTCCAATGTCACGTAGCTAATTAGGAGCATATACCAACACCCAAATCTAATCACAAAACCTCTAAAATCCCAAATGTAGGCCCACATTACTAAAGAGAATGTTCTCTTCTTGCATCTATAAGAATATATGGTCAACACAAGCCCCATTAATTAAATCACAAGCCAAGAATGACAATACATAAGCCTCAAAATACAATAGAAATCTCTCTAATTCCTAACATTTCCTACTATAACTCAACCACAACCCCTATTAGATGAATCACATGCACTTAATAATGAACATAGGGTAAGAATTAAGTTGAAATTTTGTCATAGGTTATGAACACAAATTAAAAAGTATTGCACAATAGTTTCCCTTTCACAAGTCGCAAGTGCTTGTAATCACCCAAAAATGGTCTAGTAAACTATAAGCCCCCTATTCAACATTTTTAATCTCTATGCTAGACTACATCTTAGGCTAATCAATTTTTCATAATTTATCTTTGATTAGATCATCATTTAAAAATAAAAGAATAGAGGATTTTTTTCTACATCTTGAATGTACACATTCCAAGGCAATAGAATTTCTTTTGCCTCTTATTTTGTTCCACACATATTTTTCCTCTTAAACACATCCATTGATTTTTCCTCTTAAGAATCTTATGCACAAAAGTCAAGTTGAGATTGATTCATCCACTACAGATTTTGGTTCTTAATCTCTACCAATCTATGCTCTTTAAAAAAAGACTCTCTCCTCACTTTCTCATATATCTCATGTTCATGCTAGTGTAATGTTATCATGTTTTCTACTTACATTATTGAAGACTTGAGCACATATTTGTAGTTTTATTTTAGTTTACTTGCATCTCAGCTTAATTTCATTTATCAATGCTAGAAGAGATCACATAGCTTAACTAAGAGATTTGTAATACTCATCTTGTTAGATTAGTTTCTTTACTTCCCTTTATATCATAGCTTAGTCTTGCATTTTCACTTGAATCTTCCATTCTATGCTGCACCTTGTAAGGATCTCTTTTTAGGTTCATTTGAAAGCCACAACCATACTCTGTTATTGCTTACTTTTCCCTTGCACATCATAGATAGGAAGCTATAAGCTTCTTTCCAAGTTTCCTAATCAATGGGATCCCTTGGATATAATGATTTATAGAAGTGTGTCACATTTTTTGCATATATTTTTGGCACCCACCATGGCGCTTACCCACAAATTTTGCATGGTGACTTCAGTTTTTAAAGCTAACCCGTATGTAGGTTTAAATGAAGGTAAAAATCCTAGGGTTTGAAAGATTTAATCATATCTTCCAATCAACTTGGTATTTTTCTCTAAAAAAATTTTATAGGTTGGGGATGGATCAAAGGTACCCAATCAAAAATTCATATTTTTGAGATAAGATTTCTGTGAGTTAAATTTTTTTCTTTATTTTATATGAAAAATTATTTCTGATCGCAAATCAACATTTTTTTTTCAATTTTTTTTTTTTTAACTTCTAAGAATTCCATGGGGGTGAGGGGTTTAGTTCTTTGTGTTTTTATTTAGATGTAATATTATGGCTCCATTAGTCAATTTATAAAAACTTATTTTTATTCGTAAAATAGGTCCCTAGGACTCAAGTTAGGCAATATTCCTAAAATTCTTACATTTTTTGAAATCTGTCTAATTTTTAGTATACGTCTCTTCTTTGTATTTACATTTTTGGGGCCAAAATCATTGCATACAAATCTAATCATGTTGACTAGGTCAAAAGAAAAAAATAAAAAAGGAACATTTTCTGGTTAGTTTGCACATTATTTGCACAAATTTCAATGCATAATATGAGTTGTCATTATTGTATGGAATTAACTATTTCAATTTATTTTATTTGAATAATCACATTTCTTGATGATCTCATGCACTTTGTGATGGGGACACAACCCAAGAACAGAATGGACACAATAGAAAAGGGGAAATTATATTAACTGATAAATAAGCTAGTACATTTAGTACAAAGAAAATAAACTTCAAATCATGCCCTAAGGGCTTACAATAGCATAAATGTGGAGATAATTTATCCTTTCAATACTTCCTCTCAAACTCCACTCCGAACTGCCTTTTACAATGCCAGGAATCTCCTTAAATAGACCCCGGAGGGTTAAGGACTAGGAATACATCCTAGAAGGTGCTAGTAGGCATCCACTGACCAAATAGAAGGCTCCAAAAGCTGCGTTAGAAGTCGGCACAAATCTAGAAGAATCCAGAAATGGTAACCGAACTTTCGAGAGGCATAACTTTTGAACCGTAGCTCCGATTGACGAACCGTTTACATTTTTGGAAAGCTCTCGAAGTTCTCTATAGCCTTATTGACCAACTTTTCTCGTCCCCCATTTTTTTGGCCCTTTTAGAGGTCATTTAATGCCCCTAACCTGACTTTGAAGCATTCTTAGGAGGTCTCCAAAACTCAAAAAATTGTAATAACTTTCAAACCATGGGGCCTTTTGATCTGATTCTTTTTTTGGAATACTCTAAATCATAGTTACATTCATCTGGCCAATTTACACCTCTTAGTTCACCAAAATCATGGCCCAATTACATACTCCTATTTTTTTAGGATTTACTAGCACACTAATAGTGGAACTGTGAGAGTTGGAACCTTTATTTTGTTGGAAATATTCAAGATATAATAGGTTACTAAGAGGGGAGGGGTGAATCAGTAACCATAAAACTTTTAAGTCAATTCAGAATAACCATATACAACTTTTACTCATCTAGCCTGCTGCATAAAAGAACACTTAAACATTTAAACCATATATGCACAGAGATTTCGTGACCCAAAAACCTTCCAAACAGAAAGTAAAACTAGGGTGGGGATGATACCCACAAAGCTTCATTACTGCAGTATGAAGTTGGCCAATTAAGGCTTACAATGATCACTTCTAGTGATTTTCCCTGTTAGGAGCACAGAGGATTGCTAGATCCACCTTGTTAGATGATTTACAAACATACTTTACAAGTATGCACTCTGTTAGGAGATCTAAATAAAGACGGTTAAGTCTACCCTGTTAAAGGATTTACAAGAATGATTCACCTATTAGGATGAACCAACAGATCAACTTACAACTTGACTGAGCTCTTTATTGTAGATCACCTTCTGTGATTGATGAAATCATTTTCGCTCCTAGTAGACCTTGCTGAGTATTCTTTTCTGCTGATGAATTCGCATATCATATCTTATGTCCCTCCTTTTTGCAATATTCTATATCTTGTATATCTTTCTTGTATCTATTTATCTCTTGTATATCTATTGAATGATATAATACATTACATATATATATACCATTCCAATAATTATCTATGCAAGGTCGGCCAAACACAAGTGAACAAAATATAACTGAGTCGGCTAAATGGTAAAATAAACTTGGGTTCTTCAGACAGACTTGATGACCTTCTGATATGCGGCATCCACTACATTACTCGACATCGTCATGCACTCGGTAGAGGTAGGGGCTCATCTCATACTAGTCATACAATGTTGCCTGGAACTCGGTAACCATTGGTGACTCGGTAGATATAGTGTCACTCGGTAGAAACTAACTTCTTCGATAACCTCTTGAGCTCAGTTATCACTGATTCCTTCCTCACTCGGTCATCATTGAGTGCTTCCTCACTCGGTTAATACTGAGTGCATCTTTACTTGGTTAACACTAAGTGCATCTTCACTCGGTTAGAACTGTGTTTGCGATGCTCGGTTTGAACTGTGTTGCCATCACTCGGTCTAAATTGTATTACTCGGTGTGAACTATATTACTTGGTGTGAATTGTATTACTTGATGTGAACTATATTACTCGGTGTGAACTATATTACTTGGTGTGAATTGTATGTGTTGTCACTAATGGCAAATAACTTTATGCCAACAATCTCCCCCTTTGGCATTAGTGACAAAAACAATTATGATTCAAAGTTTATGTGCAAAAATAGACATACAGTTCTGAATTTTCAAAATTTCTCTTTGCAAGTCTTATTACACATATCTTTCTTACATGTATCTCCCCCATACAATATGCATAGTATTTACAATTCATTACACATATTTCTTGCACAATTATCTCTTTATCTCTTGGAGTGTGCTATCTCCCCCTTTTTGACAATAATGCCAAATTAAACAATATGTATTTACACAGAGAGTCCAAAATGAGAGATAAACTCAGAATGTACCTTGAGAATAAGAGCCAATGTCTTATCCCAATTTTCTTGCAAAAGTTTGCTGGTGGAGAGTGCTATTTGAACTTCTGCAAAGAGTTCAATCATATGATCTGCAATTGAGAAGTTTTTGTCATGAATCAATGTTTTAAAATGGGCAATATGCTTCTACATTGTGTCCATGATAGGAAGGATCATATTTTGGATGTCAATCAAAGTACACCTGATCCTTGCTTCCTCTCTCAACAATTCTACCTGTTTCTCTGACAAAAATCTTATTCTGAGATGATGGGATGAACTTGAGCTGTGGTCAAGCTGCAACATTTGTGCACTGACCTTCATATCCTCATCAATTTTATTCAACTTTTCTTTTATTTCCTTAGTATACTCGGTAACATCACACAGTTTTCCAAAAAGTGAAGTTACATTATTAAAAGAATGTCCAAAATTACTCAAAATTGTAGACAGTTCTACCTATTTTAATGCAATATGCTGAGCAATGTGCTCAAGCACCTTATTGTCAAATTTCTTCTTTTCCTTTTCAATCAATTTTTCTTGGCCGGAGGTATCCTCATTGAATTTATATATAGCCTCTTCTAACTGATTCAAAATGTGTTTAGTAGAATCTACTTCAACACCGATAGCTTTTGTTAGAATATTCTTAGCACTTTCAATAATACTATATTCCTGGTCTCTCTCATGCCTTAGTTGTTTTTGCCTTGCCTTCTGATCTAATAGTTGACTAACCATTCTCATTTCATCAACTGATGCATTATCCAGATCTATCTTAGAAATGACAATGTCCTTATCCAAGTCTATTTCCTCATCCACTACCTTGCTAGAAATCATGGATCTTTTTGCTTTTCCTGCAGTGACTTCAGCTTTTCCCTTTGAATCTGAAACAATAGTTGATGAGGTTGGACTGGTTGACAAAACTGGAATAGGACTAGCTAGAGGAAAACTGAGGGAAGTGCTAACAGTATCAAAAATTGATGTTCTTCCCAAGATTGATGTACAGGTTGGTATGGGAGAACTAACAGATGCAAAAATTGGAGCAGATGAAGTTGTCAAAATTGAAGTACCAGTGGGTACATTTACTATACACTCTGTAGTAGAAGTTGATATGCCTGATGAACTTACTTTTGTAGCTGATGATGCCTCAGTCAATGAAGATAGTTGCAGCTTGGTTAATGAAGTGGTAGACACTTGCATAGATGGTGCCCGGAGCTGAGAGGAGATAGGTGAAGATTGAGTAATTGATGAAGCTTTTGTGCACACAATCTCACTAGTAGAGGCTATCTCCACAATTGATGTAGCTTCTTTAGGTGGAGAGTGAGGAAGAGATGCAATGACATTGGCTACAATTTTTATAGGATCATCTTCCTCCTTAGCTTGATCAGCTTCTTCTTCCTCCATTTCATCTTCCTTGTTGTCTTCCTCCATTTCATCTTCCTTGAATTCTTCCTCAACATTTATCATCATTGAATGCAGATCCCCTGGAATATCTTCAATATCATCATCACTGTTGTCATTGTCCTTGATTTCAACAATATCCTCACTAGATTTATGTAAATGATAGACATGTTTCCACATGTTTTTTGCATCATTGACAACATGCTCAATATCTTTGATTAGTATCAAACAAGTGTGGAATCTAATCATCATATTACCTTCATGATCTTTCAGTGATTTCTTCACTTCTGCATCAGTGAGACTCGGCAGGAGATTTTTTAGGGTTTTCTCAAAGATATCCTTGACAGTTTTGGTTGCAATTTCCCATCTTGGTTGCAACCTCTCCAGTAGCTCTTTAGGGATCT
This sequence comes from Cupressus sempervirens, assembly GCA_028749045.1. NCBI lineage: Eukaryota > Viridiplantae > Streptophyta > Pinopsida > Cupressales > Cupressaceae > Cupressus > Cupressus sempervirens. The sequence continues at coordinate 364,515,147 of CM053784.1, forward strand.
AAGAGGCAATCTCGTCTGGAGAGTATTTCCATCTTCCCATTTTATTCAATACCAACTCCTCAATCTGTATTTTCTCCTATTCTGTTCTTGTCTCAAACTTCAATGCTTTGAAGTTTGTGAAGCTAGTACCTTCTTCTAATTGCTTCAACCTTGCCTCAGATGTGAGTGGAGGCTTGACAAATATAGGTTCCTTCTTCTCCTGTCTTGTTCTCTTGGAGAAGACTGTAGTAGCTTGATTTTTAGGTTTGGTGATAATCACCTTACCTTTCTTCCGTTGAGGCTCCTCTTCTTTTTTTGACTCGATTTCCTCTTCTTCTTCATCATCTTCTCGTTTCCTTTCAATAATCATCAGAGGACCAAGTTCTATTTTTAGCTTTGCAATCATCCTCTTTCCTTTGCTAATGACCTGAGGGATTTTGATTGAAAGCTCAATTCTGGCTTTAGCTTCATCATAAGTTCCAAAGACTGGTTGCTTTGGGTCCACTGGTTCATTCACCAGTGCTTCTATGATATCTTTGGTTTCATCAATATTAACCTCATAAGGAAGAGGTTTCACCCATGCAACTCGGGGCCTGACTGCCTGTATGTATACTTTGTCACAATCTACCATAAAGCATACATCATCTTTATATTCCTCAACTAGTTTAGGTGGAATCCGGAACCTATTGTTCATTATTTCCTTAAAATCTTCAAAGTAATTATCCAAAACACTGTCAAAATTTTCACCTAACTCTGCAATAAACTCATTTATTTGATAGAGAATGGGAATATCTTTTCTCCATACTACTGATCCTTTTGATGGAAAAGACTTTTGAACATAGAAAAATAAATAGATCAAAATTGAATCGAATTTGTAGGAATTGTTCTTTGAATTCCTTATGCTTTCCATATTTTTATTAAATTGAAACAAAAGCAATTCAGATAGATCAAACTCAACATTCTTCTTTACTACCTTATATGCTAAATCTACTGCTTTGCAAGGTACACTGTTTGGATGGCTAGAACTGTAAATTTTATGAGCAATGACGTGAATACCAAATCTTAATTCAGTGTCAGCATTGTACTGAGCTTAAGTCCTCTACCATCCCATTCTGCCTAGGTTAGTCTTTGCAATTCTTCTTGACCTAGGGTTTTGGTAGTCTTAGCTTTGCTCAACATGGGAAGGCCAGTAATCTTGTTAATCATTTTCTTTGTGATAAGCACTGGTTGCTCTAACCACAATTGCCTTTTGTGAACCCGACTGAGTACATACCTAACCCATTTAATTTGAAAATTTCTTGGCAAATGTGAAATGTGGGTTAACCCTTTTGTTTCAAGATGCTTATGCTCAGGTTTCAAATTTCCATCTACGCTCATTTCTCCTAGGGCATTATCAATTTCTAGGTTTCCAAGTTCTTGAATGGATCATTTGAAATGAGAGTGAATTTCATTTATAAGGAGTACCTTTGGAGGAATTTGAGACTGAGAACCGTTAGGGTCAAGTGATTCTGCAATTGATGGTGCCAATTTGAAGTTCTGCGCCTTCCATTCCAAACCTTTAATCAACATTTCTGAGCCTCTCTTTCCTTGGAGCTGCTACTATCGGATGCCATTGCTACTTGGTAAGTGAAGAGAAATTTTGAACAAATTCTTTGCTCTTAAAAAAAAATTCGCTCGAAATTGCTTTAAGCTTGCTCTAGAATCGCAGAAGATAACTTAGCTCAAAGTTCGTAGTGAAGAATGAGATCAAAATTTTGCCCTTTTTGATGAAACATTTGTCATAAATGCTTGGTACGATGGTAGATGAAATCATAGGTTTTCATCCACTTGCTCGGTAGATACTATCAACTTGGTAACCAAGAGAAAACATTGATGTATCGACCTAACTCGGTAAGGTCACGAATCTACCTTGCTCTGTTGATATAACTTGGTAAGTGAAACTTTATTGTATCCGACCGAACTCGATTAAGTGTAGGATCAAAGTGTATCTGGATACTGTTCTGATCATCTTCTTTCCTTTGGAACTTCTTAGGATTATTCTTGGATGATGCAGTTCCATACTTTCTTTTATGAATGTTAATTGGAAATCATGGAGTCACTAATTTCTTGAGTGACATTTCCATTGCTTGACTTATCTTGTTCGGTAGATTTTGGAATCCATTGTTGCTTCATTTTCTTTTGAATGTTGTCTGCTTTGATTTTATTCTCATTTTCAATTCTTTCTATATTCATGCAATTTCTAGCTATATGACCAATTTCTATACATGTATAGCACCTTACAGTAGTGTCCTTCTTCCTTAGGTGATGTCTTGCACAGTTTATGCCAGTATGTCCATATTCTCCACAATAGTGACATCTGCACCAAGTGTTGTAGTCCCATCCAAATATGGCTTTGACAAGTTGTTCAGCTAGATTGAATGATTTGGATCTGCATTGGAATGCCTTGTGACCATGTTTTTTGCATTTGTGACAGTTGCCTTCAAATTTTGGTTTTTCCTTGCACTCATTTGCTTTGTGACCATGCTGATTGCAATTGAAGCATTTACCATTGAATTTTGCTTTTCCATTGCTCTAGCATTTGTTTTATGTATGACCTAACTTGCCACAGTAATTATAAGTGGGTTTTTTATTCCTTTGTTCACCTTGTTTGGAGGATTCACCTTCTTCCTTGTATCCAAGACCAGCTTTACCTTTATGTCTATAAAGATTTTCCTCATTTTGTTGATTTAATTGATTCATATCTACTTGGGATTTCACTATTCTTTCATTGACCTTCCTTTCAGAGATTAGATCATTTTCCAAGCTTTCATTGATTTGTCTCTCAGTTCTTAAATCATTCTGTAGACGTTGATTTTGTACTCTAAGAATCCTGATTTCTTCATTTGCATTAGAGAGTTGGTCTATAAGGTCTTCATGCTGATGGGATTGATTATGGATTTTATCTTCCAATTCTTCTTGTGCTTTGTTTCTTTGTTCCAAAACTTCACATAGCCTAATTGACTATATTTCTTTCTCTCTTTTAAGCTTTCTTACCTCTTCTTGCAGAGATCCATTCTTTTCTAGAAGTTCTTTGATTGCCTTGTCAGCTTCTTCTGAACTACTTGATGGTAACAAATCTTCAATATTTTCTTCAACATAGTGATGGTCATTCATTTGTCTTGCAAGTTCCTTTCTTATTTTTAGGGATTGAGAAAGATGCTCCTTTTCTTCTTTGAGTTGAACCATGGCCATTTCTAGATCTAACTTTTAATTTTCAATAACTTTCTCCAGTCTGAATATCTCCATAACTTAGATCTTTGCTCAAGCTGTCAAACTTTGTCCTGAGAACCAAAAATGCTCTGATACCAATTGTTGGAAATATTCAAGATATAATAGGTTACTGAGAGGGGAGGGGTGAATCAGTAACCATAAAACTTTTAAGTCAATTCAAAATAACCATATACAACTTTTACTCATCTAGCTTGCTGCATAAAAGAACACTTAAATATTTAAACCATATATGCACAGAGATTTCGTGACCCAGAAACCTTCCAAACAGAAAGTAAAATTGGGGTGGGGATGATACCCACAAAGCTTCATTACTGCAGTATGAAGTTGGCCAGTTAAGGCTTACAATGATCGCTTCTGGTGATCTGCCCTATTAGGAACATATAGGATTGCTAGATCCACCTTGTTAGAGGATTTACAAACATACTTTACAAGTATGCACTCTGTTAGGAGATTTGAATAAAGACGGTTAAGTCTACCCTGTTAAAGGATTTACAAGAATGATTCACCTGTTAGGATGAACCAACAGACAACTTACAACTTGACTGAGTTCTTTATTGTAGATCACCTTCTGTGATTGATGAAATCATTTCCGCTCTTGGTAGACCTTGCTGAGTATTCTTTTCTGCTGATGAATTCACATATCATATCTTATGCCCCTCCTTTTTGCAATATTCTATATCTTGTATATCTTTCTTGTATCTATCTATCTCTTATATATCTATTGAATGATATAATACATTACATATATATATATATATATATACCATTCCAATAATTATTTATGCAAGGTCAGCCAAACACAAGTGAACAAAATATAACTGAGTCGGCCAAATGGTAAAATAAACTTGAGTTCTTTAGACAGACTTGATGACCTTCTGATACACAGCATCCACTATGTTACTCGACATCGTCATGCACTCGGTAGAGGTAGGGGCTCAGTTCATACTAGTCATACAACGTTGCCCAAAACTCGGTAACCATTGGTGACTCGGTAGATATAGTGTCACTCAGTAGAAACTAACTTCTTCCATAACCTCCTGAGCTCGGTTATCACTGAGTCCTTCCTCACTCAGTCATCACTGAGTGCTTCCTCACTCGGTTAATACTGAGTGCATCTTTACTTGGTTAACATTAAGTGCATCTTCACTCGGTTACAACTGTGTCTGTGATGCTCAGTTTGAACTGTGTTGCCATCACTCGGTCTGAACTGTATTACTCGGTGTGAACTTTATTACTTAGTGTGAACTGTATGTGTTATTACTTAGTGTGAATTGTATGTGTTGTCACTAATGGAAAATAAATTTATGCCAACATATTTGACCCAAATGGGTATCCAAAAATGAAAACACATGAAACAAAAACTAAGTCTAAGTACATTTTTTTATGTGACACAGGATTGCCCTTATACCTTTGGATGCTCCTGCATCAGACACCCAGGGTAGATTGAAAAGTGACCTTGCCACTTTATGAATGGTAGAGAAAATCCCAAATGGGAAACCTCAGTTGCAGAAATCCAAGTTGAGTCCTCGATCGATCGTCCTTTCCATTTGACTAAACACTCTTGATACTGCTTGTTTCTGGTACTCCTACCCACATGATGATCTAGAATGTCTTCTACCTCCTCCTTCTTAGAAGTAGGAATTGGACATGGCTCTAACACCAGCTCCTCATCTGCACAATCATCACGATGCTCTGTTAAGTCTGCAATGTTGAAAATAGGAGAAATGTGAACACCATCTAGCAGCTCCACCTCATATGCATTTCCTGAGTCATGTTTTTTCAAAATTTTGCAGGGGCCAAATTTCTTCATTTCAGCTTGTTGTAAGTACCGACTGGAAATCTTTCTTTTTGTAAGTGCACCATGACTAGATCCCCTACTTGGAATTCCTTATGTCTTCTCCTTTGATCAGCCCTAGCTTTATACTCTTGATTCATCTTGGTAATGTGTGCCTAAACCTCCTCATGTAGACACTTGATATGTTTAGCAAATTATTTTGCTTCAGCACTTGTCCTCGCCCCTTGCTCTATCTTCCTCAATTCTGGTGCAGTCCTTGGGCTATTCCCATATACAATTTGGAATGGTGATTTTCCAGTACTCCTATTTATAGAGTTATTGTAAGCAAGCTCTGCTTGTGGTAGAATCAAAGCCCATCCCTTGGGCTTATCCCCAACTAAACATCTCAGCAAATTGCCCAAACTTCTGTTTACCACTTCTGTTTGGCCGTCAATTTGTGGGTGATACGTGGAACTGAATTTCAAGTCTATTCTCAACTTTTTCCACAATGTCCTCCAGAAATACCCCACAAATTTAGTATCTCTGTTAGAAACTATGCTCCTTGGAAGACCATATAGTCTTACCACCTCTTTGAAAAACAAGTCTACAATATGGACAGCCAGTATTGTGACTAAACCCCTTGGCAACTTGACAAACCTAGCAACTCTGTACAAACTTCTTCACCCCTATGAAATTTGAGGCCAAAAATAATGTTCTCTAAGAATGGAAATGGTCTTATCTTGACCAAAATGTCCATCCATCCCTCCACTGTGTTTCTCCTTTATCAGATTTTCCCTCATGGAACTCCTTGGAATGCACAATTGACTATGCTTGAACAACATGCCATCCTGAATCAAATAGTCTAACCACTTGGTTCTATCTACAGCAACAGGTTCTTTACAAGCTTTCCATGCTTCAGCAAAATCAAGATCCTCAGGGTAAAAATTCTTGAGTTCATCAAACCCAACTACTTCAACCTGCATTACTGTAAGCAACAACTGTCTCCTACTTAGTGCATCTGCAACCCTGTTAGATTTTCCACTTCTATGCTTCAACACAAATGCATAGCTCTGCAAGAACTCTACCCACTTCATATGCCTCTGATTCAATTTACCTTGGCTATTTAGGTACTGTAATGCCTAATGATCAGTATACAAAACAAATTCCTTTGGCAATAAATAATGCCTCCATTTCTTTAAGGCCTGAACTATTGCATAGAACTCTTGATCATAAACAGAATACTTCTCCTTTGCATCATTCAATTTTTCACTAAAATATGCAATAGGCTTACCTTCTTGGCTTAATACAGCCCCAATAGCATTGCCACTGGCATCACAATCCACCTAGAAAACCTTTCTAAAATCTAGAAGTGCCAACACAGGTTGTTTTGCTACCTTCTTCTTCAGCAATTCAAAACTTCTCACAGCTGCTGCAGTCCATTTGAACTATTTTCTATCCCCTCTTATTGTATCAGTTAGGGGTGCACATATGCCACTGAAATTCTTAATAAACTTCCTATAAAAACTAACTAGACCATGAAATGATCTTACCTCAGTAGCAGACCTCAAAGTAGGCCATTCCAAGATGGCTTTTACCTTCTTTAGATCCATTTTGAGACCTTCGGGTGATATAACAAATCCCAAATAGACTAACTCCCTTTTTGCAAAGATACACTTCTTCAAATTAATTAACAGTTTCTCTTCCCTTAGCCTTTCAAGGACACTACAAATATGCATTAAATTTTCTTCCAAAGTCTTGCTGAAATTTAAAATATCATCCAAATAAACAATAACAAATTTTCCCAAGAACTTCTTAAGTACCTCATTCATGAGCTGCATGAAGGTGCTTGGGGCGTTTGCCAATCCAAAGGGCATGACTAACCACTCATAAAGACCCTCCTTGTTTTTGAAGGCTATTTTCCACTCATCTCCTTCTTGAATCCATATCTGATGATAGCCACTCTTGAGATCTATCTTTGTGAATTGCTGAGCTCCAGTCAAGTAGTCCATAAGATCATCCATCCCTTGCAAAGGAAATCAGTACTTGATGGTTATCCTATTTATAGCTCAAGAATCTGTACACATCCTCCACTCTCCATCCTTCTTTGGTGCAAGTACTACAGGTATTGCACATGGACTCAGGCTCTCTCGAATTAAGCCCTTCCTCAACAGCTCTTGAACTTGTCTATTTAGCACCTATGTTTCAGTAGGAGTCATCCTATGAGCAGCCTTGTTAGGCAAACTAGCTCCTGGAATCAAATCTATCTAATGACTGATTTTCCTTACTAGTGGAAATCCATCTAGAACATTATCAGAGATAATATCTCCAAACTCCCCTAGTAAATTTGAAACTTCTAGTGGTATTTCACTACTACCTTCTTTATCTTTCCTAGGAATCAAAGCATAGCACATATGCTGATGTTTCATGCCATCTAAAAACTTCCTTTCATCAACAAGACAAATCATAGCACTGCTACATACCTTTTCACCTTCCTTTTTCATGGGCTTTAATTTGTGATGAACTCCATCCTTTCTCAGAGAGTATGTGTTTTCATGTCCATCATGTACTGCATGTCTATCAAATTGCCATGGTCTACCCAACAATAGATGGCAAACATCCATCGGAATAACATCACAGAGAACTTCATCATGGTAACTCCCAATTTTGAATTTTATTAAACATTGTTCACTTACCAGGACCTTATGATCATCTTTTACCCAAGCAATCCGATAGGGCTGGGGATTTTTCTCCCTCTTGAGCTTCAGCTTAGAGACCATCTCTTCTGATACCAAGTTATCAGTGCTACCACCATCAATGATCATGTCACAACATTTATCCTCACACTTGCATCTGGTACAGAACAAACTCCTCTATTGTCCTAGATCAATCTCACCATTTAGTAGGACTCTTTCATTTACCAAGGTCTCTCCTCTTTCTACATCCTCTGAATGTGATGATTGTGCATCTTCATCCACATGAGCAACCCTAGCTTGGCCCTCAACTCTCCTATCTATCCTTCCTTTTCGTTGAGGGCATTCAAAGGCATGATGACCTTCTTCATTGCAATGGAAATAGGTACCATGGAAGCTGCCTCTTCCTTGTCCACATCCTCTACCTCTTCCTCTCTGATTTCCAAAGTCTTGGTCACGGGAGTGGTTGAAACCCGCATTCCTCTGGTTCTTGCTAGTACCCACATCTTCATTTTTATTTTGGGTTTCATTGCGGCCTCTAGATGATATACCACTTCCCCTTCCTCCTTGACCATGCCCTCTTTGTCTTCCTTCAAAACTTTTATTCAGCTTCTCTTCAACTCGTAGGGCAAACTGGTATGCCTCTTCAACGCTGGTCATTCTTACCAGACTTAATTCCTCCTGGATGCTAGGTCGCAACCCACTGATATAACGAGCAACCTTCTCCTTATTTGCTTCTGCATGCCCTGCTCTAGTCAAGAGTCGGTAAAACTCCTCTGTATATTCTTGGACAGATCTTCCTGCTTGCTTTAACCCATGCATCTTCTTAAACAAATCAAGCTCGTAGTCCATAGGAATGAACTGCTTCTTCAATTTGTCCACCATGTGATCCCACATTGTGATCTTCTCCTTTCCTTTTCTATTTCTTTCCAATTGGACCTCTTGCCACCAGATTTTGGCATGGCCTTTTAGTTTGGCCTTTGCAAACTTAACCCTATCTGGGTCCCTGATATCCTCATACTCAAAGTATTCTTCCAGTTCATTGATCCAATTGATCAACTCATCTGGTTTCAGATTTCCTGAAAATACACCCACTTCAATTGTAGGTGTTTTCTCAAACTTAGTAATGGCCCTAAAAAGCCTTTCCTCTACATGATTTAGAACTTCCACGTGAAATTCCCCTTCTAGTCAAATTTCATCTTCTTCGTTGTCATCTTCACTTTTATCACCTGCGGCCACAGTTGTTCCTCTACGGAGCTCCTCCTGCAATGCCTGTACCTGCCTTTGCAGGGCTCTAACCTCCTCAGGATTAATTGCTCTGGCCCTTTCACTATGCTCTCTTCATGGAGGCATCTTCTAACTCAAACCCACAACCACACAGTCCTGGTGCAAACTGCCTCACAATCGGTGCTCTGTCTACACACTCAGAAAAACTGGCTCTCATACCACTTGATGGGGACACAACCCAAGAACAGAATGGACACAACAGAAAAGGGGAAATTATATTAATTGAGAAATAAGCTAGTACATTCAGTACAGAGAAAATAAACTTCAAATCATGCCCTAAGGGCTTACAATAGCATAAATGTGGAGATAATTTCTCCTTTCAGTACCTCCTCTTAAACTCCACTCTGAACTGCCTTTAACAATGCCAAGAATCTCCTTAAATAGACCCCAGAGGGTTAAGGACTAGGAATACATCCTAGAAGGTGCTAGTAGGCATCCACTGACCAAATAGAAGGCTCCAGAAGCTGCGTTAGAAGTCGGCGCAAATCTAGAAGAATCCAGAAACAGTAATCGAACTTTCGGGAGGCATAACTTTTGAACTGTAGCTCCAATTGACAAACTGTTTACATTTCTAGAAATCTCTCGAAGTGCTCTATAGCCCTATGGACCAGCTTCACTTGTCCTCCATTTTTTGGCCCTTTTTGAGGTCATTTAATGCCCCTAACCTGACTTTGAAGCATTCTTAGGAGGTCTCCAAAATCTGAAAAACTACAATAACTTTCAAACCGTGGGGCCTTTTGACCTGATTCTTTTTCTGGAATGCTCTAAATCATAGTTACATTCATCTGGCCAATTTACACCTCCTAGTTTACCAAAATGATGGCCCAATTACATACTCCTATTTTTTCAGGATTTACTAGCACACTGATAGTGAAACTGTGAGAGTTGGAACCTTTATTTGACCCAAATGGGTATCCAAAAATGAAAACACATGAAATAGAAACTAAGTCTAAGTACATTTTTTTGGGTGGCACAGGATTGCCCTTATACCTATGGATGCTCCTGCATCACTTTGTTGAAGTTTGTGAAGGCAACTTGGAGGTCTAAGAAGCAAAAAATGAAAAAAAAAAATACAAAGCATGAAATCAAGGTGCACATGTTCCAAAGCTTCTTATTTGTATTGGAAATATTTTTCATTGTCTTCATTTTCATCATCAAATCATTTCTTTATTTTTGTCAACTTGTTTGGTGTGTCTTCCCAACATTGAAAAAAAAGCATTAAAATCAATCATTCACATTTGAATTTGTGCTTAAAATGAACCCCTTTTTCTTTTAATCCCCAAGATTCTCTTATTTGTACATTCTTCTTCCATCCTTATTAAGGATCTTGAGGGGAACATAAATAAGGAATCTCACCTTTTATTTTTAGGGGCATTCCTAGAGAAGTGATCACTCTAGGGGATGACCTCAACTCCCATATTCTGACATAATATAAATAGTAGAGCTTCAATATAAAGACAAACCTCTTGGAAGTAGCAATATTGTCTATCTTTTCTAAGACCCAAAGAATTTTATACCTTTAGGATGCGAAGGAGGAGATTGGGTTTTCATTTTCTCTCAATTTTTTTATAGTATTCTCTCTCATCTAAAGATTTGGACCTCACATACCTTATCTATATTGAGGAAATCCCTAATTGAGCTTGTACATCCTCGTAAAAACTTGAATAGGTTGTTTGTGTGTAAACAATGTGCTAAAATCTTCCCCACTTGGACTGGAATGGGGACACACCCATCAAATTGAGCCTTAGGAATTTTTCCCTTTTACATGATTTCATTGTGTTTTTATTTTTTAATTTTTTTTATTTTTTAATTTTTTTTATTTTTTAATTTTTTTTTTTTTTTTTAAATTTATTATTATTATTTTTTAAAACCATAAAACTCTAAAAATGAAAACCATTCAAAATATTTTCTCCAAGTCAAAATATACAAAATAGTGAACCATCAAAACAACAAGTCAAATGAGTCTTTGGGGTCAAACTTTTCAAAATGAGCTTAAATGTTGTCAACGTAGATTTTTCACTATTATTCTTAGCTCTTTTTGTCCTTTTGTGTTGTCTCAACATGTTAGGACTATCTTTTGCTAAAAAATTATCTTAAGCTAGTTGACTACAACCTTTGTTAGTCAATTTTTCAATTGTCCATCTTCAATTAATATCTCTTTTATTGATCTTATCTTTTCGTTATCACAAGTATTGTACATAAGGAATCTACCTACAATCTAGGTATCATTTTTTTCTTTTTCACTTGGGGAAAATGGACACTTCACTTAGCTTGTTTGGAAATGAACAACAATCTAGCTTTCCTTTCAGCTTATTCTATTCTTCTTAATGCTTAAGTTTTGATTCAAAGCTATGGGTTTCAAATCTTTTCCTACCAAACCTCAACCAAGTGTAGATGATCTAAAATTCCTTTATGTTGATAAGAATTTTCAAGACTTGTGCTCTAACTACAAAGAACTAAAATAGATGACACAAGAAGACGATCCTTACTTCATTACGTTCACTAAGAACATGCTAAATTTTTAAGCACACTTTAAAATAATGGTAAAGGAAAGAATTGCATCATCGCATTAGCTTCTCTTAAGCTCCCAATATGCCTATGAGTTTAATCTTCTTCAAGGTCCCATTCATCTTGTTCTTCTAAGTCTATATATTTTATCTCTCCAAAGCACCATTCCTCTTCTTCCTCTAGGTCTAAACACTTTATCTCTCTACAAAACTCAAGACATCATAGAGAAAAAGATAGAGATACATCATTTTATGAGACTATGTCACAATATCATGACAAATATATCTTTAACCAAGATGAAGATGAATAAGAAAAGATCATATACATACCCTTGAGTGGACTTTCACCCCTTTGGGAGATTCTTATGACGTAATTTAGCGAAATCTTCTTGATAACAGTCTCATCAAATTTCCTAAAACTACCTCATATGGAAGGCTATTCTTGAAAAATTATTATGATTATCATAAAAATAATGAGCATAATACTTCAGATTGCAAAAAGAAAACATAAAGTCCAACACCTTATTGATGATGGGATAGTTTATGCTTTAACCTCTAAATTCTTGTATGATGGTGATACTACTCTTGAGAAAGATTGAATTATTGAGCTTATGTCTAGTATGTTGTGATGTGGAGCCTAATCAAACTTAGATGTTAATTTTTCCCCACTTTATTTGGCATGGTTTCCCTCCAAATTTTACTGTGGGGGTTTGGTGGTGGCACCTGTTGTAGGGTTCAGGGTCTATTGGATGACTTATTCTAGCCCTAATTAAGTAAGTGATAAAATGATTGTATAAAATGGCTTAGCGTCAAGGATTTCATAATGTATGATGACATTGTAGATTCTTGTGGTAGTATTGAGTTATAAGGGATTGTGGATTATAATCACTAGATAATAATAATATGGATTTGTTGTTGGTGGCTGTATCCTAGGGAATAGGTGAACCACATTAAATCTTTGTGTCGTGTGTTCTCTTCTATGAGATTTATTATTTTTTAATATTGGTTATATTTATATGTAATTTTATTTATATTCATCATTAATCCTAACAAGTGGCATCAGAGAGAGGTTTCATCATTTCTTTTTAGCTATCCTTAATAAGCTCTTATGGTTGAGTATGAGTCTTACAATTGAGTGGGAACAATGGTATACAAGGGTAAGATGAAGGTTGAGAATTATAATGGGTAGAACTTTCATTTATGGAAGATGCAAAAGGAGGACTATCTTTATCAAAAGGATTTATGATGGTCATTGGAAGGAAAGTCCAAGAAATTGACAGGTAAGATAGATGAGGACTAAAATATTTTGAATCAAAAGGCACTTGGAAGTATTCATTAATACTTGGTGCAATCAGTGGCATTTAATATTACAAAAGCAAAAATGACTGAAGAATTGATGCAAACCCTAGAAAGGTTGTATGGAAAGCCCTCTTCTTCAAACAAGGTATTTCTCATGAAGTATTTATTTAACATCAAGATGACAAAAAGTGGATCTATTATGAATCATTAAAATGAGTTTAATATGGTTACTAGTCAATTATCTTCTATAAATATTACTTTTGAAGAAGAAATTATGGCTCTTGTGATTTTGTGTTTGTTGCCTAAAAGCTAGAATGGCTTAGTAATGGCTATTCATAATCATGTTTTTGGATCTAATACCTTAAAATTTGATGATGTGATTGGTGTTATTTTGAGTGAGGAAACTCATAGGAAAACCTTAGGTCAATCTACATTAGGGAGTGTTTTAAATGCACAAAGTAGAGGTGGAATGAATGAGAGAGGAAATAATTCTAAAAATTTTGGGAAATCAAGAGGATAATCAAAAGGAAAGAGGTCTCAATTCAGAGAACGGAGAGACTATTGATACCATGGAAAACTAGGGTATAAGAAGAAGGATTTTTGGGCTAAAAATAACAATTAAGGAGACAAACAAAAAGGGACCAAGGAGGAAAATGTAGTAAGTAAGAAAATCTGAAGCAACTTCTTTCTTTAGAAAGTGTTGATTATTAGTGACAATATTTCCCTAACATAAGTGAATTAACCTTTTCATAGAGAAAACAAAATCAACACCAACAATTTGAGTTCCCACCAAACAAAATGGGTTTCTTTTCTTAATATTACTTTCCAATATTATTAGGTGTAGCTACCATATGAAAGATATTCGTTAACTTCTCTTTATGAAGGAATACCTTCCCATGAGTATTTTTACTAGAAAATACTTAAAGATTATAACAATTAGTTCATCAATATTAAGATAATGTGCAATTTAAAAAATCATTCAAATTTAATAACAATAATCATCCACAAGATAATTTTATAAGTTGAATTCCAACTATCAATTTCACTTTCTTCCCTCGGTTTCTTCTTATTTCAAAATAAAATTTTATCTGCAAAAACTGAAGAGCACTTTCACATGTAACACATTTCCACAAGAAAATAAATCAAAGTTTTAATAGACAATATTATCTATCTAATAAAGCTCCAATCATAAAACTAGCAAAATTTTATAATCCTTATCACAAAAATCTTGCTTAGATTTCAAAAGCATAGATACTAATAAAAAATAGTTATATTGTGTATCTATTGAGAGTCGACCCTTTCTAGTAGCCAATTATTACATATATATCCTTTTGGGGCTGGACAAAATCATGATCCAAATTTATCCCCACTAGGAGTTAATAGTTTTTAGTTACTTAACTATACTAACTGCTAAAACATGATAAATTAAAGAAACTAAAATATGGAAATCATTTCCAACTAGGTAGCTACAAGTGTCATAAGATCCTAGGATTTCTCCATATCTAAAATGACAAGTTTGGCTGATTTCTAGCTCTTGTATGTAGTGGTGAAGGTGGAGATAACTAATTGATGTGATAGGCCAAGATATGTGATCCTCTATTTCCAAACCTTCTTTTCCTTATGAAGTTTTCTAATCTTTTTCTCGTTCATTTCTAAATGTTTCTAATTAATTATCAACATGGCTTCCATGTGAGCTATGTTGGAGAAATCTTATTTTTTTGGCATCCTATTTTCTTTCACCTCCCGGAACTTCTTTTGTAGGTCTCTAATAATATCTACACTAGGAGCAATTGAATTTTTTCCCTCTTTAGCACACTTTTTATGGAACAATTTCAGGTTACCCTAGATGATGTCATCAATTCCATCAAGATTATTGAGCAATTCTTTGATTTTATAGATCCCTTATGTGATAGCCTCATTCCTCTATTCAATGCAATCCTTAATCACATAGAAGGTTTTGTCATCCAACCCTATCACCAATCATTCTACAAGGAAATTTTGTAAACCATCTTCTTGCACCTTGTTCATCTATGAAATTGTTGGAATTACAATAGGAAAGGTAAACTTTTGTGAGGGGGATGGGGGGAGAGGGGGTGAATCATTGCTTTAAACTTTGACCCATAAAACATTCACCACACATCCATCTCATACATTCAATAAGTCAACTAAACTACCATGTGAAGCATGTATATCTAAAGCATGTAAACAAGTAAACATTCACACATATATGACATGAGATATGATTACCCAAAAACCCTCTAGTGAGAAGGTAAAACTAGGGTGGGGATGACACCTATAAATCTTCACTATTATAGTAATAAAGTTTATCCAATGAAGCTTACAATATTTTATAATGAGACATGATCTTCCCCATGAAAGGTTTGCCCTGTTAAAGGCTTACAAAGTCTATTAGGTCTTACCCTGTTAAAGGATTTTAACACCCTGTTAAAAGTGTGCCTTGTTAAAGGACTTCAACTCACAACAAAATAAGCACCTTGTTAAAGGATTCCAATATAGCTTGTTAGGACTACTCTATTAAGAGATTTAACTAATTCACCTGTTAGAAAGTCTGATCCTATGATTAGCACTTTGTTGCTTGATAATAGATCACCTCTAAACAGATGCATTCTTGACCCTTTTTTATCAGATGTCTCTTTGATGTCCACTATTTCCTTCCTCTATTCTCCTTTAACTAATTCTCTAATGCATTTTTAGATTATAATACCTTGGTGACCATGAATTTCCTAGTTTTTGTATGTAAAACTCTCTTGATCATTCATTCATTTCCTTCCACGCTCATAAGAAGTTTAAGGTTTGTCTCCCTTAAGAAGACCTAGGCTCCTTAGGGTTAGGTATAAATCAATGGTTGTGATTCATCCATTTTGCATCTTAAACCTTCCCTTTACCTGATTGGATGCATGTACTTCATAGGGATTCCAACTTAAGATTCATCCTTATCACCAAAATATGATAATTAAATCTGTAGGTCAGCTCAAAAATAGTTTACATAGTAGTTTGTGCCAATACGAACAACTATGAAAAAATTGTATTACTTGGCCTCTAAAGTCTCTAATGCTTGGCATGTACTAATTTTTTTTATTATGACTCAAAATTTGAATGACTTGGCATGCATTTCTTACTCATCTCATGAATCACTCGACATATTTCTCAGAACATGAGTGACTCAGCACTCATTGTTGACTTGGCATGCTCTATCTTATACATGTTGTGCTCACCATATACTACTTCTTCAATATGAACTATGTAAATAAATTAAGTGTATAGACACTCACTTTTCAAAACCAATCTAAGATCAATAATATCCCCTTTTGACATGAGTGTCAAAAAAACTTGGTCATGCATTAATACTTTTATTCTTACAAGCATAACATAACTCTTATTTGGCTTCTATACAAAAATTTTAAAATATCAAAATTTTGTAACTTATAGCTAAAAATCTTATAACCCCCCTTGAGTTGTTAGATCTGGTTCTGTACTCAAAATTTTACTCCTATTGAGTATATGTGCCTCAATCAATACTCTTTTACTTGTTTTTGTGCTTTTTGTTCTTTTCTTTCTCCCCCATGCTCTTACTCTATCTTAGCTTAGCTCTCATTCTCTCCTTTGTTCTTAGCTATGTTTCTCTCCCTTTTCTTAGCTCTCTTTCTCCCCCTTTTTGACACTGATGTTAATGGGTTATACACTAATAGTGTGTTTGTCCAAGAAAGATTTATGGACCTCAAGAATAATCTTAAGAGTAGCATCCCAATTATCACAAGCAAGGTGAAATGGGCCATCTAATGAAGAAATATTGGGGTCTTTCTTCATAAGAGTTTTTTCATAGCCTAACTCCTTATGAAAAATATCCATGTGAGGACTCAATGTAGTTTGGATGCTTATAAATTTGGCCCTTATGTTGGATTCTTCTATAGATAATGCTGCTAAATGACTATGGGTTGCAATAAAGTCCTGAAATGCTTCTCACTTTGAGTTGGAGTCATAGGCAATTTTGCACCTGATGAAATTTGACTTTCCAAGCTCAAAATGTGGTTCCTTGTCTCTTGTGTGATGAGTGTAGGATTACGTAGTTTGGTGTAGAGAGAGAAAATCTTCTCAAGTACCTTCTTCACACTTTCTATCTTAGTTGCCAATGCAACTTGTGTAAGTTATATATCACTGGATATTTTCTCATTCACTTTACTTTGAAATTTCTTTTTAGACCATTCTAATAATTTTGCATTGGTATCAAGGTTTGTATCACTTACCTTTTCCACTATGTTTGTCAATTATTCAATAAGTGGATTTGCTTCATGTAGAGTAGGTAGACTAAATGCATCCAAGAAGATGTCTTTAATATCAAGCAAATCTTGCTTCTACCTATGATCCCTTTTGAGAAATTCTTGATGTTTCTTTCTAGCTAGGGCTTCTTGAAGTATACCCATCTATGCTATTTTCATTGTGGCATAATCATATTTTGGAAAAAAAATATTCTTCAACCAATCTTACATGTCCATATGTTATTACCTCTTCTTCCTTTGATGAGCTTGGAATCAGCACTAAGAATTGTAAAGGTTTTGCATCTGTACTCAGCCTCTAAAGAGTGTGACTAGAAGGAGTACCAAATTCTAGTAAAGTTACCAGTGCTTGAATTGCTGCTAGCTCCTTTGGCTTGTGTTTCACCTTAGTTTCTCTAGGATTTTCCTTTTTTGCCACATTACCTTGAATTGCACCTTGAACTTGTGCTGGAGGTGCAAATGAATCTATTTAACTTGTTTGACTCTATGTTTCAGTCGTGGCTTGAGTTTCCACTTTATCCTCTCTAATTGTATCAATCTTTTCTAGTGTAACTTCTAGTACTTTCTCTAAATATTGTACATTAGTGACTTGAGGGGTAATTGTAGGTAGTTCTTGTGTTTTCACCTCCTCCCTTGTAGTGTTAGTCATTGATTTCTGAAGTTCATCTACTCTCACCAATAGAGGGTTGTCACACAACTTAGCTTGTTGTGTAGATTGATCAAGTATATTTTTCAAGTCTTCTTTTGTCAGGGGATTGATGCTCTAATTAGTGACATTAGAAACATCCTTTACTATGATAGTTTTAGTACTCACACTTGTTATTTGTTGAGGGATGACATTTGGCATTTGTGTATCTTGTACACTTTGTTCTTGTTACTACTCTTTCTAAGCTCTTACCTGATCATCTACATTCATTTCAATACCTCCTTCAACTATGCCTTCATTATTTTCATCATCTTCATCATCTTTAACCTCAATAGGGTCTTGTTCTACTACTTTTACTGTAGCTAGCGCATATGTAACTTTTCATATTTGTGTAATCTTCTTTACAACATCTCCTATATTATTTTGTAATATACTGAATGATCTATATTTAGGAACAAATCTAACAACATATTTCTTTATGGCTTTAGCAATTTGTTCTTTGCTGAGTTTAGGCATACTTGAGCGAGCGCAGTTTCTCTAATATTCATTTTAGTATATAAACAATAGTGCCATTTTTGCTCAACTCTTACATGTAGACTTTTAGGTATGGAGTTGGCAATCTCTAGAGGAGCTTTCTTGAAAGTAGCCATCATGGAATATATTTCCTCCACTTGATTCTTTTCAACTTTTCCAAGTTTTTCAAAGTCAATGTGAGAAAGTCTTGATAAATCTACATTATTTCTAACATTCTCACCTAGGTTGTCTAGATCTAAAGATGGATTATGACTCACCACTTGGAATTAGTTTTTGTCATCATATTTAGTCCTTTCCTCATCAAATTCAACTTGAGTAATGTATTTTCTCCTTGTTCTTTTATGTGCTCCTCCTTCCTACTCTATAGGTTTGGCTTTCTCTTTAGCCTTTTGTGTAGTGACACATGCACTAGCCCTTATAGTAGGTGTTGTAGGTTTGGGCTAGCTTGGTTTAGCCACCTTCTTGGGTCTTGTCACTATTTTTGCCTTAGCATTTCTCTTCTTCTAATTAGTAGGAATAGGTGCTTCCTTGACTTCTACTTCCTTGACATGTTCTACAGTTTTTGTTTCTTCCTCTTGTTGATCTTCACCCTTTCCTTGTGTCAATGCAAGTGGTGCTTGAATATGAGTGTCTTCTTTCTCTTTATCCTCTTCCTCTCCATCCTCTTCCTATTCAACATCTTCACCAAATTTTGCTTTCAATTTCTTTACTAATTTCTCCTTCTTTTTTATGATAGATGTAGTCTTTAACTCCATAATAATCTTAGATTTGGCCATCTCATAATTGCCAAATGCTTTGGCATCTTTGTCTATTTCTTCTACAAGTAATGTTGTTACTACTACAGAGGCCTCATCTATATTAATTTCATAGCCTAATGGCCTCAACCATCTTACTCTTGGAGTTTCTACTTGAACAAATGTATAATCAACATCAACTATGAAACAAACATCATCATAATGTTTTTCAACTAATGATACTAGAATCCTCAATCTCTTTTTCATGGATTGCTTGAAGTCCTCAAAATAACTAGTCATTACTAACTTGAAATTTTCACCTAATTATTCAATGAACTCTCTTATTTGAACTACAATAGACCTATTAGTCTTCCATGTAACACTACCAAATGTAGGAAATGTGTTCTAAACATAAAAGAAGATACATATCAAAATATATCTAAATTTACACTTAGCGCTCTTTGTTTTCCTTATATTGCTCCTAGGTTTTCAATCAATTGTTGTACCTGCAGCTCAACAAGATCATATGTATGATCCTTCTTCACAATCTTGTAATCCATATCCACTACAATACAGGGTACACTATTCAATCTACTTGATTGGTAAAACTTGTGTTTAAATACCCTTACTACAAATTCTATCAAAGAATCTATGATGGTGTCTATGGTCATTCCCCACTTATTCCACACAACCCCTGTGTGTTGTTCAATAACTTCTTTCAACTCACTTCTTGTAGTCTTTGGCCGATCTAGGGTTGGATACCTTATTACCCTATAGATTATTCTCTTTGATATTTTAATTGGCCCATTATCTAACCATATTAAACTATCATGAATCTTACTCAAAAAAATATTGATCCATTCAGTTTTTAAAATGTTAGGAAAATCTAGGGAATGAGTTAATCCTTTCTTTTCTACAATCTTGAATTCTTCCCTTAACACACTATTTTCACATAGTTTATCATATTCTTCTATGATTTCCATATCACCAATACTACCAATCTTACAATTATAACATTTTCTAAAATCTTGAATCATTAAAACTTGTGGTGGTATCATAGATAATGCACCAGAGGGATCTTGTTTGTATGCTATGTTTTGTATGGCTTTGAAAATAGGTTTTTTTACTTCATTGCTAACCAATTGAACATTCAAAACCTCTTTTCCATTCACACCTTTTGCCTTTAAAGAACTAAACACCATTTTACAAAACTAGGGTTTAAGAAATTATAAATAATGTAGCTCATTACATGATAAATACCTTGCAAAATATAATGAAATGATGTCAAATAGCTATTCAAATCTCCTACAAATTCTTTAGATGAAATTTCTTGATCACCTTTCGCTCTCCTTTCTCTCTCTTGATTTTGAATGATGTTAAATGAGCCAAAATTGATCAAATACCCCTTTGAAATACTACAATTAATGTTGAATGCTTATCCAGTTGTAAGCTTGACATCAACTTATTTTTGGTTCACTCATCATCCACTAGCATTTCCATTCATTCAACAACCATTACAAGCTTGGCAACAACTAGCCAATCTATTAGCTCAGTATCCTCTATCATTTCACTTGGCAATCATAGGAAACTTTTCATGCTTGACAATAATATGAAAAACTTAAAGATTTTTCTTTGATTCCTAATAACACCTTGCATCTTTATTCATGATTTTGTAATCTTTTTAGAACTAAATCATTTTGAACTAATTTATGGTATAACTTTTGAATATTAGTCCCATATACCTATTGATTTCTTACTTTGATGAGGTGTGATCACCTGACCCATTGGGTGAAGTGACCCCTTCTCTACTTGATGTGTTGCAATCCTTCTTTTTCTTTCATGTCGTGTTCATTTTATTTCTAACATTCTCAATATCTACCTTACCTTTGTCCTTATTAAACTCACAACTTGGTGTCTTTGACCTTCTTGGAATATATTGACTGGTGTGACCAATCTTCAAACAAATAAAACATGTGGTTTGATTCAACCACCTTTTGTAGTCACTTCTAAAGTCTGTACTAATATAGTTCTCAAGAACATTTACATACTCTTGACAATAATGACAACTATACCTTGTATTATAATTCTATTTATAAGAGTTTCCATTGTTTGTTACCTTTATTTTCCTATTTGATGACCACATGGGTTTGGATCTGTACTCAAAAAATCTATGTCCATACTTCTAATAGTTATAACAATATCCTTTAAATATCAAAGAAATCAGATTTCCACAATCCATTAAAATCATTAGTATTGCTTCTAGATTAGATTGTGTCAAAATTTTTTTATCATCAATGTTTCAAATCACACTACGTGATTCATCATTAGAATGAGAGAGCAAGAGCTGCAAAAAATAAAGTGATTAGATTGTGTTGAAAAAATTTTATCATCAAAGCTTTGAATCACACTACTTTATTTTTTACAGCTCTTGCTCTCTCGTCCTGATGATGAATCATGTAGTGTGATTCAAAACATTGATGATAAAAAAATTTCAACACAATCTAATCTAGAAGCAATACTAATGATCCTTTAAATATTTTAGTGTGCAAGATCTTAGTTCTGCATTCATGTGCATGATGACCTTGTTTGTTGCACTTATGACAGTGACCCATGCTCTTTTTCTTGACATTTTGTGTTACAGTCTTGCTCTTGTATACATTTTCAGTGGGTCCTTTTTTACCATAATTATGATAAGTAGGTTTGGAATTCTTATATTTGTTATTTCTTTCTTTAGAACTTTTGGACGAATCTCCTTTTGATGTAGGAGTTTCTTGGGTTGCCTTGTAATTATGCACTTTTGTTCATTCTACCAGTTGCTACCAAGTTCTAGTTATTATTGAGTCCTAGTTTTTAGTTGTCATCAATTTCTTAGTTACTGCCAAGTGATTCCTTTGGTTGCTGAGTGATCCTTTGGTTGCCAAGTGATTCCTTTGGTTGTCAAGTGATCCTTTGGTTGCCAAGTCCTTCGTGGTTGCTAAGCATTGGAGGATGTCAAGTTTATAGTTGTTACCTAGTGGTTCTTTGGATGTTAAGCTCATGTGGTTTCTGAGTGTTAGTATTTTGAGAAGTCTTCATTTGCCAAGTAGTATGTGTCTAGTTCTAGTTTGGGCCAACCTTGTTGCATTTAATTTTAATAGAGGTAGTTATTGTGAGCTGACTTGTGGCTGCACATGCATTTAATGTAAGATTTAATTCTTTGATGGGCTAATCTATGGCTGCTCAAGTATTTAAGTAAGTCTAGGATTGAGTTGTAGGTAGATTTATAGAATAAAGAGGAACAAAAAATTGATTTGGTTGTAGGGTTATAGATCTATGGATTTGACCTATACCTTGTAGAGGATTATGATCTTGTAGGTACCTAATTTGTAAAGATAGTTTGAGGTAGAGGAAATGTTGATAATATTGTATTAGATACATTGAGACAAATTGCAACCAAATTAGATGCTATAGAGACAACCTAGAGGAGATAAAGACATCTTGATGATGTAAGTGATGATGAAGTAGTAGCACCAAACCCTAATCCAAAACCTGAAGAAGATCAAGATGAAGCAAGGTTATTGAGAGTGTTGTCTATGGAAAATTCAAAGCCTATTATAGAAGTTGTTCCTTATGATGGAAAATTGGACACCAATGTTGTGTTGGATTGGATCTCTAAAATAGAGAATTTTTTTGAGTATGAAAACACTCTTGATAATAGGAAAGTGAAGATTTTAGGTACTAGGTTGAAAGGTTATCCCTTACTGTGGTGGGAGCATTTGCAAACTAATAGATAGAAGAGAAGAAAAGATAAGATCAACACTTAGGTGAAGATGGTAAACAAAGTGAAAAAAAAATTCCTTTTTGTTGATTACTAAGTTAGCTTGTTCAGAAAAATGCAAAATTTGAAACAAAGAGACATGAGTGTCAAAGAGTATACTAAGGAATTCTATAGATTGGAAATTATTTATACACATGTGGATGATGATGTTGATAAAATTGCAAGGTACATAAATGGGCTGAGATCTAAAATTCAAGATGAAATAAGTTTTGTGAAATTGGAAAGTGTGGAGGAAACATTCCAATATACCTTGAAAGTTAAGGAGATCTTGACAAAGAAGCATGAACAAAGACAAAGAGGCAAAAGTGGTAGATTCTAGAGAGGTAAAGGTAGATCTTATGGAGAAGGTGGAAGATCTAAAAATTTTGTGCAAGATAAAAGAAAATTTGAATGGAAAAGTAATGATAAAGACAAGACCGAGTGGAAAGGTGGCAGTTCCTACTAAGGAGGTACTCGTTCTTACCAAGGAAGTGGTAATTCTTATTCTAGAGGTGGTTTTCATAGTAATTGTTTTAGATGTGGTAAAGAGGGGCATAGATCTTTTGAATGTGAATCCTCTAAAAGTGGGCAAGGTAATAGAAATGGGTTGACTCAAGGAGACAATGAGGGTTCACCAAGTGGACCTAAGGCTAGAGAAAATCTAATGGTGAGAAGAACCTTATGTAATAAGGAAAGTGATGAGGAACCTGTCCTTAGAAGAAGTCTTTTCAAGACAAGATGTAATATGGCTGGAAAATGTTGCAAGGTAATCTTTGACAATGGAAGTTCTACAAATTTTGCATCAAAAGAGCTAGTTACAAAGTTGTAATTATAGAGGCTGAAGCATCCTAGACCTTATCATGTTTCATGGATCAAAGATGAGTGTAAGATATTGGTAAGTGAGCAATGTATTATGAAGTTCAAGATTGGATCTTACTTTGATGAAGTGTTATGTGATATTATGCCTATGGATTGTTGTCATATTTTTTTGGGTAGACCTTAGCAATATGGAAAACATGTTGTAGATGGTGGAAGATTGAATCAATATACTCTTTGGGTAAATGGGAAGAAGCAAATATTGTTGCCTTTGATTGAATGTCCAGATGAGGTTAGTTCCATACATTATACAAGGAACTATTGAATGAAAGTAAAAATAAATTGGAGGAGTTTAAAATTTAAATAGGAAAGGTATATTTTATTTTACCATACCAAAAATAATGATGGTAAAATGTTTTGTTTTTTCCTTTCATAAATAATTGGAACTTTATAATAACTATCACTTAAGGAAAGTTTAAATAACAATTTGAATACAATAAAAGTTTGCATGGTTAATGGAAAGCAATTTGAAAAGGAAGTAAAGAAGAATAAAGTTTTTTTTCTATAGTTCTTAGAGGACTGAGTGGTGGTAGTAATGACTGAGCAGTAGAAGATGGTAATGACCAAGTGACAACAGATAGTGGTAGCTAAGTACTTGAAGAAATTTCTAAGTTGTTGAATGAGTATAAAGAGATTTTTGTACAGGATATACCTAATGGTTTACCTCTAATAAGAAGTATAAGTCATTGTATGGATATAATTCCTAGAGGTAGTTTGCCGAACAAAGCACCATATAGGTTGACACCTATAGAGAATGAAGAACTTAATAGATAAGTGCATGAATTTTTTGAGAAAGGATTGATTAGAGAAAGCTTGGGTCCATGTGTTGTACCTACTGGATTGGCACCTAAGAAGAATGGAGAATGGAGAATGTGTACTTATTTTAGAGCTATTAACAAAATCACAGTGAAATATAGGTTTCCTATGCCAAGGATGGATGACATAATGGATTATTTGAGTGGAGAAAAGTATTTTACCATGATTAACTTAAAGAATGTATATCATCAGATCAAAATTAGAGAACGTGATGAATGGAAGATTGCTTTCAAGACAAAAGATGGTTTGTATGAATGGTCGGTTACGCCTTTTGATTTGACAAATGCAACTAGTAATTTCATGAGGTTGATGAATGAAGTTCTAAAAAGATTCTTGGGTAATTTTGTGATTGTTTATCTGGATAATATTCTGATATTCAAGAAGACTATGGAAGAACATCTTGAGCATATTAGACAATTATTACAGAGATTGAAAGAGGAGAAGTTGATGATTAATTTGAAGAAGTTTTCTTTTATGCAAAAGGAGATTGTGTATTTGGGATTTGTGATTTAAACTGATGGTTTGAAGATGGATCTTGAGAAGGTTAGAGCTATTTTGGAATGGCCTATACCTAAGAATTTGGGTGAGCTAAGACCATTTCATGATTTGGCTAGTTTTTATAGGAAGTTTATAAGGAATTTTAGTTTTTTTTGTAATGTTATGACTGAGACAATGAGAGGATATAAAATAGGAATTCAATTGGACACATGGAGTTGATAAGAGTTTTGAGGCTTTTAAACAAAAGTTTGTTGAATTACCTATATTGGCTTTACCTAATTTCAATAAAGTATTTCAAATTGAATGTGATGCAAGTGGTAGTGCAATAGGAGTTGTATTAAGTCAAGAAGGTAAACCTATTGCTTTCTTTAGTGAAAATTTAAATGATGCCAAAAGGAAGTATTTTCTGTATGATCAATAATTTTATGCTATTGTTCAAGCCTTGAAGAAGTGGAGACATTATTTTATTCCTAAGGAGTTTGTGTTGTATACTGATCATAAAGCTTTATAGTACTTGGGAAGTCAACATAAATTGAATCAGAGGCATATGAAATGGGTTGAGTACTTGCAGAGTTTCACATTTGTCATTAAGCATAAGAGTGGAGTTACTAATAGATTTGTTGATGCATTGAGCAGAAGATGTTCTTTATTAACTAAGATGAAGGTTGAAGTTCTTGGTTTTGATGAAATGAAAGAGTTGTATGATATCGACCCTAATTTTTCTAAGGCATGGAGAGAGTGCAAAGCACCAAATTTAATAGATCACATAAGTAATTATGATGAATATTTCATTCAAGAAGGTATGTTGTTCATAGGAATTCAGCTGTGTATCCCTAGAAGTTCTATGTGAGTCAATTTGATCAAGGAAAAGCATAGTGGTGAATTGGCCAGACATTTTGAAATTGACAAAACATTGAGTTTGCTAAAGTAGAATTATTGTTGGCCCCACATGTATAAAGATGTTCAAAAATTTGTGAAGAGTTGTGGAGTTTGTCAAATTGCAAAAGGAGTAAGTCAAAATATTGGTTTGTACACACCTATTGTTGTTCCTGAGAAAGCTTGGAGTGACATTAGTATGGATTTTGTTCTTGGATTGCCTAAAATAGTCAAGGTATGATTCTATATTTTTTGTTGTGGATAGATTTTCTAAGATGGCTCATTTCATACCATGTAAGAACACATTAGATGTTGAGCATATTGTTGAACTTTTCAACAAAGAGATTGTGAGATTGCATGGATTACCAAGAAGTATTATTTCTAGTAGAGATAGTAAGTTTGTTGGTTAGTTTTGGAAGACTTTGTGGAAGAAGATGGGTACTAAGTTTAAGTTTAGTTCTACATTCCACCCATAGATAAATGGACAGATAGAGGTTGTAAATAGAAGCTTGGGTAATTTGTGGAGTTTGTCAAGTTACAAAAGGAGTAAGTGAAAATATTGGTTTGTATAGACCTATTTTTGTTCCTAAGAAACCTTGGAGTGACATCAGTATGGATTTTGTTCTTAGATTGCCTAAAAGAGTCAAGGTATGATTCTATATTTGTTGTTGTGGATAGATTTTCTAAGATGGATCATTTCATACCATGT
Source organism: Cupressus sempervirens (assembly GCA_028749045.1). Lineage (NCBI taxonomy): Eukaryota > Viridiplantae > Streptophyta > Pinopsida > Cupressales > Cupressaceae > Cupressus > Cupressus sempervirens. The sequence continues at coordinate 364,541,733 of CM053784.1, forward strand.
AAGAAGACATTAGATGCTAAGAACATTGTTGAACTTTTCTTCAAAGAGATTGTGAGATTGCATGGATTACCAAGAAATATTATTTCTGATAGAGACAGTAAGTTTTTTGGTTATTTTTTGAAGACTTTGTGGAAGAAGATAGTTACTGAGTTGAAGTTTAGTTCTACATTCCACCCATAGACAGATGGACAAATAGGGGTTGTGAATAGAATCTTGGGTAATTTTTTGAGATGTTTAGGTTGGAATAAACCAAGTAATTGGGAGATGGTATTGGCACAAGCTAGATTTGCATGTAATAATTCTGTGAATAGGAGTACAAGGAAGACACCTTTTGAGATTGTTACTAGAATGTAGCCTAGAGGAGTATTAGATTTGAGGGATGTTGCTAGTGAAGAAAAGAGAAGTGTTGCAAAAGAAGAATTTGCTGATTTTATGGGATCTTTGTATAAGGAAGTGAAGTTGAGGTTGGAACAAAGTAACCAAAGTATAAGGAGAATATTGATAAGTCTAGAAGACATTATGATTTTGAAGTTAGTGATGAGGTGATGGTTCATTTGAATAAATGAAGATTTCCTATTAGAACATACAATAATCTAAAGATGAAGAAGTTTGGACCTTGTAAGATCTTGAAGAAGTTTGACAATGGTAATGCTTATGAAGTTGGGTTACCTAATGACATGGATATATCTCTTATATTCAATGTTGCTGATTTATATAAGTATCATGAGTCAAACAATAAATTTCTTGTATCAAATGATTATCCTAAGAAGTAGATTGAATAAGTTAAATAGATATTGGATTAGAGAGTTAGTAAGAGCACAAGAGGAAAAGATTACTATGAATATTTGGTGAAGTGGAAGAATACACCTAGTGAAGATGCCTCATGGATTTCTAAATCTAAGTTGGATTAAACTCAAGTTGTGACATCTCAATTATTTAGGAGAAAATTTTCTTCCAACCCTAGTTGTCTAATGTAGGAGCATCTTGGGTTGCCTTGTAATCCTGCATTTTTGTTCATTCTTCCAATTGCTATTGAGTTCCAGTTATTACCAAGCACCACTTTTCTATTGTTACTAAGTTCTTAGTTACTACTAAGTGATTCCTTTAGTTTTTGATTGATCCTTTGGTTACTAAATGATTCCTTTTGTTGTCAAGTGATCCTTCAATTTTTAGGTCCTTCGTAATTGCCGAGCATTGGAGAATGTCGAGTTCATAGTTGCTACTGAATGATTCTTTGGATTCTGAGCTGATGTGGTTACTGAGTGTCAATATTTTGCAAAGTATTTATTTTTTGAGTAGTCTAGTTCTAGTTCTAGTTTGGCCAGGCCTTTTTTAAATTTAATTTTGGTATAGGTAGCTATTGTGATTCAACTTTCTATGCATGCATTTAATGTAAGATTTTATTCTATGATGGCCAACTTGTGGCTACTCAAGTATTTAAGGAAGTCTAGGATTGATTTTTAGGAAGATTGGTAGAATAGAGAGGAATAGAATAAGGCATTGTGTGTCTAGAAGTGTGAACTTGAAGTTGGCTTGTGAATTTGGAAGTTGTATATTGTAATTGACTGTAACCCAGAAAGCCTTATAGTTGGGCATGTATGTTTATTATTTGATGAACCAATAAATATTTTGCTCTCCTCCTTCTTGGTGTTGTTTTGGTTTCATGTTTTCCATTGTGTTAAATCTTGTAGGGTGGTTTGGATAGTTGGGTGTGCCTTTGGCCCTAGTTATTCTTTCCTTTCCTTGCACCACCTTCTTCAATACTTTAGTATCCTAGTCCAAATGTATCATTGTTGGATCTAGGGGATCTCAATAATTTCTCAAAGTATTTGATGGCTTCACTAGATTTATTAAAAATTTTAGAAAATTTATTTTCCCTTTTTAGGTCATTTCTCAATTGCTCATTCTGCAACTTCAATGTTATTATCTCAATGTCCTTGACATTCATTTCATAGTTGGCATTCATCATTTGATCCAAAGTATCCAATTTCATGTTAGCAATCCTAGTTACCTCTGATGATTTCTCTTCTAGTCTGCTGGTCAACACTCTTTTGTCATCTTTGATCATGGCTTTTTCTTCCATAGCTTTCTTTTTTTGTTTAGTCACCTCACATATTAGTATGGCTTATGTTTCTTTCTCTAACTTGAGATTTTTTATTTCTTCAACTTGACCTCTATTCTTTTCCATTAGATTTGTAACTATTGCATCATATTCATTAGAGTCTCCATTAGAAAATAATGTAGTAGTGTTTATCTCTCTATATTGTGTGTCATTCTTCTCAATAGTAATTTCCTTCCTTCTCTTTAAATATTTCTTTAAGTCTTCTCTTGCTTCATTCAACTAATGTAGGATGAGATGCATTTCAATCTCTTGGTTCTCAATAATCTTTTCCAACTTGTAGACTTCCATTTCCAAGATCTTTCCTCAAAGCTACAAAGCTTCTCTTCCAGAGAATAAAGCTCTGATACCAATTATTGGAATCACAATAGGAAAGATAAACTTCTAAGAGGGGGAAGGGGGGTGAATCAATACTTTAAACTTTGACCCATAAAACATTCACCACACATCCATCTCATACATTCAATAAGTAAATTGAAATACCATGTGAAGTATGTACATCTAAAGCATGTAAACAAGTAAGCATTCACACATATATGACACTAGATATGATTACCCAAAAACCCTCCAATGAGAAGGTAAAAATAGGGTGGAGATGACACCCACAAATCTTTGCTACTACATTAATAAAGAGTATCTAATGAAGGTTGTAATGTTTGATCTTGAGACATGATTTACCTATGAAAGGTCTATGTTGTTAAAGTCTTACAAAGGCCGTTAGGTCTCACCCTATTAAAGGATTTCAAAACCTTGTTAAAAGTGTGCCTTGTTAAAGGAATTAAACTCACAATAAAGTAAGCACCTTGTTAGTGGATTTCAATATAGACTGTTAGGACTACTTTATTAAGAGATTTAATTGATACAGTTGTTAGAATGTCTCACCATTTATCCTATTGTTAGTACTTTTTTGTTTGATAATAAATCACCTCTAAATTGATGTATTCTTGATCCTTCTCTATCATATGTCTCTTTTTTGTTCACTATTTCCTTCCTCTATTCTCCTTTAATAGATTCTACAATGCAATTTTAGATCATAATACCTTGCTCACCATGAATGTCCTAGTTTGTGCATGCAAAACTCTCTTGATCATTCATTCATTACCTTCCATTCTCATGAGAAGTTTAGGGTTTGTCTCCCTTAAGAAGACCTAGGTGACTTAGGGTTAGGTATGAATAAATGGCTATGATTCATCCATTTTTCCACTTAAACATTTCCTTTACCTAATTGGATGCATGTACTTCATAGGGATTCCAACTTAAGATTCATCCTTATCACCAAAATATCATAATTCAATCTATAAGTCGGCTCAAAAATTGTTTATATAGTAGTTTGTGCCACTACAAACAACTGTGACAAAACTATGTTACTCGACATCTAAAGTCTCTTATGCTCAACACATACTAATTTCTATACTATGACTCAGTATCTAAATGACTCAACATGCACTACTTACTTGTCTCCTGAATCACTCAACATATACTATCTACTCAGCACATGAGTGACTCGACACTCATTGTTGACTTGGCATGCTCTATCTTATACATGTTGTACTCAACATATACTACTTGTTCAACATGAACTAAGTAAATGACTTAAGTGAATAGAAAACTCTTTAATCTAGTTAGCTTTTTCTTTCTCATGAACATCAACATTCTATTCTATCTTTAAAATAATGTTAGCAGTTTCCTTTCAGGCTTTGTTTAGAAAGTTTATCTATTTTACTATCTTGTTCCCAAAAAATTGAATCTATTCTTCAAATGCTTTGGCAACTGCCTTGATCCTTTGCATATTTTCTAAAAATTTCTAGTTAACTGGAGACTTAAGATCTCATTCAATAGCTTCAGTTTTGGATGTAGGCTAGTGTTAATGTATTGGACCATACTCTTCATTGTTTCTTTCATATCTTTCTTGTCTTTAGCATCCTTCTAGACTTGGTTGACAATTTTCTTATTAAAGACTTCAAATATCTTCATATCCATTGCCCTACTTATTTTTCTAAGGTCCACCTTTGATACTTGGTAATCCTAAGTAGTTATCTCATCTTCATCTTTGTCCTAAGATGGCTCATAAATCTCTACCAACCAATGCCCTATATTTTTATCAAAATCAAGCCTAGATTTAGTTCTTTCTTTCTTTCTTTTGTATGTTTTACCTAGAAATTTGCTCACCGGGTTGTCGATGGGCAAGGGTAATGGCACTAACCTTTGCTTCTTGGATACAAAGCTATCTAGTGATTTTGGTGCAATGGGATATTTTTTAGGCATAGTTAAAGTAATGGTAAGGGAAAGGGCATCCATGTGGACACTTCCATCTTCAGTTGAGAATTTTTGACCTTTTTCCATGCTTGAAATAGTTTTACTAGGGATGTACTTTACTTCAAGTTTAGCTTCAAGGGAATCCAACTCTAATAGGGCTTCTCCTCCTTTAGGGTTGCATCCTCCCTATTTCATTTTGGTTCTTGAATGAGTTATTCTTCTAATAGATCAAACTTTAGGTTGAACTTGAACTTGAGAATGGTCAATTCAACTTCAAGTTCTTATTAACCTATGATAGAATTATTTACAACATGGTCAGAGGAAATGAATGGTTTTTGACTTTGAAAATTTATATGATGATTTGATGAAAGTTTCTGAGCCTTTTTTCTTCTTAAACCATTCCTCTATTCTTCTAAGCACATCCACTATTTGGGAATGTAGGTCACCTTCCTCCCTCTTGCTCCAATCTAATTCAAGAATTGGGAAACTTTCAATTTGTTCAATATACCAGGAATCTGTTACCTTTTCTTTTTCATCATCTTTTACTCCACTAGTTTCTAGGTCAATTTTGAAGGTTTTCACTTGATCTAAGGTCATTCTTGATCACAACCTCTTTTTGACCTCTAATTTATCAATGCATTTGGCCCAATAGTCCTCTAAATGAGGGATATGCCTAAAAGTGGATACAACCTTGAGGTTCTCTTTAGCATATCCTGCATAGTCAAAACCATTCCTAGAGACATAAGGTTTGAGATAGAGGTTAGACATTTCCACCTTAACTAGCATAGCATTCTTCAAGTTTGAACATATGTAATGACCCAATTCTATAGGCAAGCGTATCATAGACATTTTCTTAGTACTCTCAAAAAAATTTTAATGATTATCAATTTCCCTACATATCTCCAATAGAATAATATTGTCAAAACAATAACGAGGTAGCTTGAGGGGTTCGCCATTAAAGGCACCAACACTTAGATAAGTAAAGCTAGGAAATTGGATGTAATAGAAACTATAGGTTTCAATTGCTTGAATGGATAATTTTGAATGTCTACAATTTTCCTTTCCCATAAGTTCAAATACTAGTCTTCCCAAAAACACATCATTGATCCTCCTGAATTCTTGAGAGGGGTTTTTGGCCTGTAAGTGTTTATAGTATTGATATATTGTCATATTCTTTGTCCATGGTTCATGAGGGAGACCTTCCCACTCTTTTGAAATAGCTAGAATATAAATAAGGAAAGATGACTTGAAGAAGGGAGAAAAGTTAACTAAACCTAGAAGCTTTTTATGTAACCCTTTTGCTATAAAATTAGCCCAATAATAAATTTCTCACCTTCAATAATTTTCTAGATGAATAAATACATCCAATCCTCCCTATAAAAAGCATTATTTTTCCCTTTTACTTTATTCAAGAGGAAAACTATATCAACAATTTCTTTAATAAAATGGTCAATAGTTAGTAGCTTGGGCAACCTTGATCCTCATGATGCTAGTTTTAAGTGCCAACTTTGTTCCACTAGAGAGTTGTAATCTCTCTTATTATTTCCATATAGTCACTATGCTTCTTCAAAAGCCCAAGGCTCATAAGGCTCCTTATGGGGGATTTTCAGAGCTAACACAATAGTTACCTTGTCAATTCTTGCTAATACTTCCCCTAAAAATTTCTTTGTGCACCTACTCTAAGGATCATAGTAATTCACACATTCTATTATTAACCCCAAACATTTCATAGCAAGAGGAAAAGCCAAAGCCTCTAACAATCCACTACTCACCAGTTTCTAAGTTATGGTTCTATTTTGGGAACTTTTGGTTCTTTCTACCAGCTCCATTAGGTTTACATTTACTAGAAATATATCTCAATTTTCTGATAGGAGTTCAATAAATAGGCTTTTTTAGATTTAGGGAGTTTTGGTCAAAATAGGGTCATGTTTATTTGAAAAAGGAAGAATGACCCACTAAAACAAATGGTTGAAATTCATAAAGAGAAACTAGAAATGGAAACGGATGAGGAAGGTTTCTTTGTACTTTTTGTCACAAAAGCTTGAACCCTCACCTAAAATTTTTACCTAAAGCCAACCTTGTGAAACATGGAAACAATCTCCAAGTTGTAGGACCTGAACTATGAGATAGAGTCTTTAGAGAAGGATGACTTCCTTACTATCAGAATGCACGTATCTACTCTTTGAGAGGAAAAGGGAGAAGGAATGCATGAAAGAAAACTACCTAGTCTATTCTAAAGGGCATGATACACTAAAATAGTTTGTTCAGTCATATCTCTTCCTAAAAATGCACTATTAATCAATATAACCTCAAAATACACTAATTCAACCTTGGTCTTAATTCAATAGTTACACACAGATCATAAACCAAATGAAATGCCACAAGGAAGGAAACTTCACTCTTATAGCATTCCAAGGGAAGGGTAGATATTGTTATACAAATTGAAGAATAAAAACAAAGACACCAACAGAGGCAAGAAGAATTTTCACTAATATTGATGGGAGACAAAGGTGAAGCAAAGGGCCACATTCATTTATAGACAAAAGGAAATTATAGTACTAAAGTATAGAATACTATTGCTATAGAATGAGAGAAAAAGTGACCGATCCTAAGAAGATTTACAAAATCTACTTTTATAGTAAAAGCATAACTGGGATAACTTCTACCCTAAGGAAAAACTCAACAACTGCATTTAAGGTTGTAGAGAACAATCACTACAAAACTGGAAAAGATCTGATTATGGAACACATCCATATGCACAAAAATCATATCATTCAAAAAATAGAACCTTTAGAAGAAAGAAATGGTAGCCATCAATGTTTTGACTGAGTAGATGGATAACCAAGTAGCAATGGAGTGTCACTTTACATTTATCATGCACAGGAAACATCAAAGAGTGGTTATGGACAATCAAGGAGATCAGATTTTCCTTTTAACAGTTGTTTCTTTCTCACTATCAGCACACCAAGTGATTACTGTCATTGGTTAACTAGAGTCAATCTTCAAGCTTCACCATGTGGAGCAATAATATTTTATCATTCTATCACCCAACCACTCTTCTAACTTTATGTTGACTTGTATCCTAACATTAGTCATAGCTTCACCACCTTTTATCTTACCTAACTACTTTACCTTGTGAAACCACAAACTCAGTCAAACTAATTGTCATCATTGTTTCATAGCTTGACTCCAACATTTTTTACTAACTGTTGTGACCCAATGACTACATGATTCTAAGCCTATGCATCATTGTCATAGTTTTCTTAACTAAAACCAAATGTCAATGACCCTATGAACCTATTGGAATTTACAAGTGGAAAGATTTACTTCTAAGAGGGGGGGTGAATTAGAAGTAAAACAAAACTTTAACCTCTAAAACTATTTAACTGAAATCAATCCATGCATCTAACTTCTTCGAATAAACATAAAAGTAAAACATGCATGAAAATAAATAACACAATATTTGATCACCCAAAAACCCTCCAAAATGAGAAGGTAAAACTAGGGTGGGGATGACACCCACAACTTATTGCTAAAGCAATATGTAACTGATTAAGGTTACAAAGTTTGAACACCATCAATGGTCTACCCTATTAAAGGCTTTACACCCTATTAAAAGTTTCCTATCTAAAGGATTTACAAACACTCACTTGGAATGTCACCTTGTTAAAGGTTCTGCAAAATAGATGTTAAGCCAACCTATCTTTATAGGATTTTCATTCTTCTAATACAATGGCTAGAAAGTATAGTAGAATGTGTTGTTCTAATGACTTACAATTTCCAATTGCTAATTCTAGATCCTTGTTTTGTTCAATTTGATCTTATCTTTCCCGATCTAATATATCTCTATTTGAAGTTTTGATACTTTATTCTTGACCAACTGATTTTGTAATTATGCTCTTCCTCTAAGTCTTCTCCCCTCTTTTCAAAACTCTTCTAGCATTCACTCATGCATTCCTACACCACCTCTTATACACTTGAATTATTGGGTTTTCATCTCCTTATAAAGGTTTTCAAGACTTATGGTTAGGTATAAATCTATGATCGAGATTCATCCATCTTTTTTGCTCTATTCTGTCCAATTTTTTTGATTGGTTGCATGCTCTCTCCATTTTTCTAATTGGTTGCATGTTGATTGCATAGGGAATGTAATAGATTAGATCTTATTTTTTAGATCCTTCAAGATTCATCGAGTCGGCTAAAAAATGGTTTACATCTAAGTTTTTGAAGGCACAAACTCTTATGTTGATTCTGTGTTGCTCGACACTTACTGATTACTAATGCTCGACACATATAGGAATTTTGTCTTACTCAGCTCCTATAGTAACCCTTTCTTTCTCAACACCTATTCTTTGCTTGGCACATATACTAACTTGGCATCAATTGTCACTCGACACTTGAAACTTTCTCGGCACTATCTATTTTGTTGGCATCTATTGTAACTTGACATTTGTTGAAATTTTGGCTCGACACATACTGCAACTCGGCATCTATATTATACTTGGCATCAACTTAGAAATTTATTAAGTGTGCTAACACTAAATTTTCAAAACCAATCTAAGACCAACAATCTCCCCCTTTGACATGAGTGTCAAAAACACTTAGCTAAGCATTATGAATTTGATCTCTATGAGTACAATATACATCTTGTTCAGCATATGTACAAAACTTCAAAAAATTGTTCAAAATTTTGTAGAAGACTATATACCTAAAAACTTGTAGCTCCCTTTGAGCTGATGTGCCATTTCTATATCCAAAACTCCATGGTGAATTTGTCTCATGCCGATTATTCTAATACTCTTTATCTTTGCCTTGTCATTCCTTTCCTTGCCTATCCTATTTCTTTCTACTTTGTGTCTATCTACTCTATTTTTACTCCCTCTTTCACACATCTTCCCTTGTAGTTTTCATATCCTTTTGTCTTTATCTCCTTATCTCTCTTCATAACTCAAAATTTTATTATCTCCCCCTTTTGGGTCTCCTTTATTATCTCCCTAAAAATGTATCATCTCCATAATGTATTATCTCCCCCTTTTTTTATACTTATGTCAAAGGGTTCTTATGAATTAATTGATCACTTAGCCAAAAAGGATTTTTTTACCTCCATAATGATCTTTACAGTAGCATCCCAATTGTCTAATGCAATTTCTAGTGTTTTAAGCTGGATGGTTGTCTCTGCTACAAGGTGTACTAGGCCTTCCAATATAGAAAGATTGGGATATTTCTTCAAGACATTTTCTACATACGCCATTTCTTTGTGTAAAATTTCCATGTGAGGGGTTATGGTAGACTAGATTTGTATTAGTTTTCCCTTGGCATTTGCCTCATTTGCTGTGAGTATAGATAATTCCTTTTGTGTGTGAAGCATTGTAGAAAAATTCTTCTCACTTTGAGCTAGATCCTTTGGTAGCTACATGCTAGATACTCTAAGGTTCCTTTCCAAGCTCAATATCCTCTAGTTGGTGTCTTGTGTGAAGTATGAGGAGTCACACAATTTGGAGTATAGTGAGAATACATTCTCAAGTACTACTTTCACCTTTTCTATCTTCTTAGCTAGTTCTACCTGAGAAAGTGCTATCTCACTAGATATTTTCTCATTTACCTTCATCTAGAATTTCTTTTTAGACCATTCAAGCAATTTGGAATTGGTGTCTAGGTCTTTATTTTGTACCCAATCTACTATGTTGGATAATTGCTTCATTATGGGCTTTGTCTCATCAGGTACTTGCAAGCTAAAAGCATCTAGAAATATGTCCTTAATTTTTATCTATGCTTGCCTTTGTTTATACACATTCCTAAGTATCTCTTGCTTTTTCTTCCTCTCGAGTGCCACTTGCACTTCATTTATTTAATCTATGTTCATATTTTCATAGTCATATTTTGGAATGACTATCTCTTCATCAAGTGCAGGGTCTCCATAGTGAAGTACTCTTGCTACCTTGGTAGAGCTCAAGCCTAGTACTAATATTTATAGAGGTACTACATCAGTGCTCAACTTCTGAGGCATTTTAGGAGTCCCTGTTGTAGGAAAATTAACCAATGTTTGTATTGCCTCTTGTTCTTTCTCCTTAGGGGTCTTCTTCCCTTCTTTGTCCTCTTCAATTCTTCCTTGATCAATTTTAGTTATCTGAGGAGGTGTAATGATAGAGGTATCCTTCTATCCTATTTTCTCCTTTGCTTTCTCCTTAGCAATTAAAGTCACTATAATTATGGAATCAACCCTAGAAGATGCATCTCATGCTAGTTTCTCTTGTGGTTCTTGTGGATTCACCTTCTCCTTTGTTATCTTCGCTACTACCTTCTATAGTTCCTTTACACTCACCAAGACTAGATTGGTACACAATTGTGCTTGTGGGTTGATTTTCTGACCAGAGGTGTCAAGAACATCCTTCACAATTATTGTCTCTGGAGGTGTGGGTGTTGCATGTGGAGGACTAGGTGGTGGCATTTGTGTGTCTTGCACACTCTATTCCTATTGCTGCTCCTCAGTTATTACCATATCGCCCTTTTGTGTTTCCTTCTCCACTGTAATTTCTTCATTTTCTTTGCCTCCTTCTTCCTCCTTTTTATTTTCCTCTTCTTCCTCATCATTATACCTTCCCTCAAAGGGACCTTCTTGTCCTTCCTTAATTGTCAAGAGGCAATAAATTATTTTTTGCATGAGAGTGGACTTCTTCACATCTTCAATTTTATTTTGCAAAATACTAAATGCTCTATATTTGGGTGCAAATTTTCTCCCATGTTTCTTACTTTCCTTTCTTATTTGACCTTTTGTGAGGTTAGGCATCACATGAACCAGTGACTCTCTTATGTCCTTTTCCATTTTTAGGCAATAATGTCATTTATTTTCTACAATTGTATATAGCTCCTTAGGCATAGTAATATCCAGTTCAAGTGGAGCATTCTTGAACTTGGCCATCATAGTGTGGGCTGATTCTTCCAATATGTTTTGTTCTTCTCTACTTAAGTTATTAAATTCAATACTTTTCAATCTAGAAAAGTCTACATTATCTCTTATATTGTCACATATATTCTCTAGATTAGACTTAGAGGTGTGACTTACCACTCTAAATTGTTCATTGTCATTTGACTCTATCCTCTCTTCATCTGACTTTGGAGGTGCCACATATTTTCTCCTCATTTTCTCTACTAGTCCTCCTTGCTTTATGACTTTCTTCTTTTCTTATTTTTTGGGCTCCTTTGTTGTAGCCCTTGTATCTGTCCTTGTGGTAGGTTTTCCTAGGCTTGGCTTAACTTTTTTTTTCCTTTAGGTTGTGTTAGAGGTTTCTTTTTTGCTTTCCTCTTCTTATGCTCTACCTTAGGTGCTTCCTCATCTTCCTCGACACCTTCCTCTTCTTCAGCATCTTCACCTATGCCTTGGGTTAGTGCTAATGGTCCTTGCCCCTATTCCTCTTCTTCTTCTTCTTCTTCTTCTTCTTCTTCTTCTATCTATGTTGAGCCTTCTCCAAACTTAGACTTGAGCTTCTTTACTCATTTATCCTTTTTCTTTAGTGTAGAAGAAATCTTTAGTTCCATATCCACTTTGGACTTGACAACATCATATGTGCCAAAGTGTGGAGCACTCTTAACTACCTTCTCTATAAGCAATATTATAATTATTGCAGATGCTTCATCAATATTTATCTCATACCCAATTGGTCTAATCCATCTTACCCTTGGTATGGTTGCTTGAATGTAAGTTCAACAAGAAAAAAAATATCATTTGTATGCTACTCCACAAGTGAGACTAGAATCCTAAATCTTTGTTTCATAGATTTCTTGAAATCTTCAAAGTAGCTGGTCATGAGTGTCTCAAAATTTCCCCCCATTTGTTCAATGTATTCATTAACTTGGGCTACTATGGAGCTATTTCTCTTCCAGATAACCTTTCCAAAAGAAGGAAATTCATTCTCTGCATAAAAGAATATACATACCAAAATTGCTCTGAATGTGCATTGGGCTCCCTTTGTTCTTCTTATATCTCACAAATTTTCATTGATTTGCTATAGTTGTAGTTCAGCTAGATCATAAGTATGATCTTTTTTGACAAGTTTGTAGCGAACATCTACTTGAGTCTGCTAGATTGGTAGAATTTTTGGGATATGACTCTAACAACAAAATCAATAAGAGGATCCTTAATGGTATCTATGGTCATGCCTCTCTTGTTCCACTTGGCTCCAATATTATTTTCAATAGCTTCTTTAGAGTCACTCCTCAATGTTTTGGGCTGATCCAGGGTTGGATACCCTATTACCCTATGAATAATCCTTTTTGATATCTTAACTAGCCCATCTTCTAACCACAAACTACCATCATGAATCCTACTGAGTACAATTCTAATCCATTTAGTCTTAAAGGTGGTAGGGAACTCTAGGGCATGGGTTAAGCCCTTCTTCTCAATGATTTGAAACTCTTCTTTCAAGACTCCATTCTCACACAATCTATCATATGCCTCCCTAATTTCCATGTCTCCAATAGTACATATTTTGTAGTTATAGCATCTCCTAACATCTTGGACCTTTACAACCTTAGGAGGAATTATGAATACGGCTCTAATAGGGTCATTCTTGTATGCATCTTTAGGGATAGGTCAAAAATTGGGCCATTTAACTTTATTTGACACTAACTATACTTCAAACAACTATTTATGCAATCTAGGGTTTGAACACAAAGAAATTTTGAAATTGCATAGCTTGGTACTAGTATAAATACCTTAAAATCAGTGAAAGTATACTGAATCTCTATTGAAATTTTCTCAAGGGCTTTGAACTCTACTTGGAAATTGTTCTGTGCTCTTCTTGTGTTTTTCTCTTTGCTCATGATGGTGAAAAATGATTCAAAATGTGATCATATACCCTTGTTTCATAGCATTTAATGCTTAGTGCATTTACAACTATCCACTCAATTCTTTAAGCAATTCTTCTTCACTTAGCTTCCATTGGTTTTCAAACACTTGGCATACACTAGAGTTTCTCTTACTCGGCTTCAACTAGAATTTCCCTTCACTCAGCATCCTATACTAACTCAACTACAACTAATCACTCAACTTCTACTAACTTTGGAAGACAACTTGACATGTAAAATGATATTACTCAGCATCTGAAGGAAACTTTCCTTACTTGGCAACACTTGTGAAAACTTGAAATTTTAACTTTGCATCTTTATTTATGATGATCTCTCCTTTTTAGTACTTACTTGTCTTGGAACTGATGTATGATAAAATATTAAATATCAGTCCCACATACCTTCTTTTTCTTACTTGGATGAAGTGTGACCACTTGACCTTTTAGGTGAAGTGATCACTTCATTGGATGTGCTGCCTCCATTTTTCTTCTTCCATGTTTTATTCATTTCTCCTCTAACGTGTTCAACATTAACCTTTCCTTTTCCTTTGTAAAACACTAAATTGGGTGCCTTTGACCTTGTTGGACAATTTCTACTGATATGACTAGTCTTCAAATAATTGAAGCATGTAGTTTGGCTCAACCATCTGCTGCAGTTTCCACTGAAATGTATTCTTATGAAATTTTTAGGGATGTGTCCATACTCTTGATAGTAGTGATAGCTTTGCCTAGTGTTGTAGTCCTAATTTTAGTGATGTCCATGACTTTTGGTCTTTTCTAATTGGTTTGGTGTCCACATAGGCTTTGATCTAAACTCAAAGGCTTTATGTCCATACTTCTTGCAATTGTAGTAGTGACCTTCAAATCTTGGTAGTGACCTTCAAATCTTGGTGTTCTAATGGTTCTAGTCCTACAATCATGTGCATGATATCCTTGCTTGTTGCACTTATGACAGTTACCAATGTTTTTAGGTTCGTCATGTTGATTAGCATTCTTGCTCCTATATACATTAGAGATATGTCCTTTTTTACCACAAAAATGACAAGTGGGTTTAGTATTCTTACTTTTGTCACTTCTTTCTACTTTAGTCTTGGATGACTCTCCTTTTTTAGTATTGATGTATCCTAGTCTTGAAGTGTCATTACTGGATCATGGTGATTTCAGAAGCTATTCAAAATATTTTATGGCTTCATTGGGTTTTTTAAAGCTCTCTGCAATTTCCTTTTCTCTTTTTAGGTCATTTTGTAGTTGTCCATTTTGCATCTTCAGCGTGATCTCAATGTCCATGACATTCAGCTCATGATGTGCATTCATCATCTATCTTACGGAGTCTAGCTGGAAATTCTTGCAATCTCAATTGACTTTTCCTCCAATCTATTAGCAAGATTTATCTTGTCATCTTCCATCATAGCCTTATCTTTAATTGCTCTTTTCTTCTATTCAGTCACTTCACAAAGCATCATGGCTTGTGATTCTTGTTCAAGCTTAAGAGTTCTGATCTCTTATGCTTGAGCTCTATTATTCTCCATCAAATCTACTATTGCTACATAAAACTCCTTGGAATCTCCATTTGCAAACACTTTTGAAGTGTCAATCTCCTTTTACTATGTATCATTCTTAGCTATGGAAATCTCTCTTCTTCTCTTTAAGGATTTCCTCAATTCTTCCCTAGCTTCTTCCAGAGAATGTAGAATGAGATGTATCTCAATCTCCTAGTTCTCTATGATCTTCCCAAGTTTGTAGACTTCCATTTCTAGATCTTTTTCTCCAATTTTTATGGCTTCTCCTTGTGAGAATTAAGCTCTAATACCAATTGTTGGAATTTACAAGTAGGAATATTTACTTCTAAGAGGGGGAGTGAATCAAAAGTAAAACAAAAATTTAACCTCTAAAACTATTTAACTAAAATCAATCCATGCATCTAACTTCTTCTAATAAACATGAAAGTAAATACATGCATGAAAATAGATAACACAAGATTTGATCACCCAAAAACCCTCCAAAATGAGAAGGTAAAACTAGCATGGGGATGACACCCACAACTTATCACTGCAACAATATGTAACTAATTAAGGTTACAAAGTTTGACCACCATCAATGGTTTTCCCTATGAAAGGCCTACCTTGATAAAGGCTTTACACCCTATTAAAAGTGATCTATCTGAAGGATTTGCAAACACTCACTTGGAATGTCACCATGTTAAAGGATTTAACACCTTGTTAAAGGTTCTACAAAATAGTTGTTAAGCCAACCTATCTATAAATGATTTTCATTATCCTAATACAATGGCTACAAAGTGTAGTAAAATGTGTTGATCTAATAACTTACAATCTCTAATTGCTAATTCAAAATCCTTATTTTGTTCAATCTGATATGATCCTTCATGATCCAATATACCTCTATTTGAAGTGTTGATACTTTGTTCTTGACCAATTGATTCTATAATGTTGTTCTTCCTCTAAGTCTTCTCACCCCTTTTCAAAACTTTGCTAGGATTTACTCATGCATTCCCACACCAACTCTTACACACTTGAATTATGGGGTTTTGATCTCCTTATAAAGGTTTTCAAGACTTAGGGTTAGTTATGAATCTACGATCGAGATTCATCCATCTTTCCTGCTCAATTCTTTCCAATTTTTCTAATTTTTTGCATGCTAATTCTATAGGGAATGTAATAAATTTGATCTTATCTTTTAGATCCTTCAAGATTCATCTTGAGTCAGCTCAAAAATGGTTTACATATGAGTTTGTGAAGGCACAAACTCTTATGTTGATTCTATGTTACTCAGCTCCTATAGTAACTCTTTCTTGCTCAGCACATATACTAGTTCAACATCAATTGTCACTGGGCACTTGAAACTTTCTCGACACTATGTATTTTCTTGACATTTGTTGTAACTCAAAATTTGTTGAAATTCTAGCTAACCACATACTGCAGCTTGGCATCTATATTATACTCCACATCAACTTAGAAATTTCTTAAGTGTGTTGACACTCAATTGTCAAAACCAATATGAGACCACCAAAACCATGGGGGCCCAACTAACAACATACCGTTCACGTTGTCATAGCTTGAACCTTGACTTAACATGAAATGCCCATGACTTTACAAAAATAAACTTAACCGCCACTGCCAACTACTTACTCACCACTCAGGCCCACTAAGACACATGTCAACCCTTCATTATGTTGCTATGACTAAAGGTTTGATATTTTTTTTATAGCAACATAACAATAACCCTCAATCTACCTTCGATCTAAAGGTGAAGGAAGTACAATACCTTATAAACTATGATGGGCCCACTGAAACACATGTCACATCATTGCTACCTTGATATGAATTTTCATTGTACACTTTTTGTTAGTAATATAACAACATGCATTTATCTTGGAACATTGGATGACCATGACAAAGCCCTAGTTAACCATCCTTGTCAGTACCTCTGACCCATCAAGTACTGCCACATCATCAAATTTCCCTAACTCTTTTCTTACTACACACCTTAAGCTTAAAACTAACCCTACTTGTCCATGTGTCAATTTGTCACTATCTTGCTATGAAAAATCCTCATACATTTATGAATAGCAACAAGGTGAAAACTATTGATCCATCTTCAATCTGATGGTGGACACAGTACATAAGGAAATTGGCCTACATAAAAAGGTAATGAATATAATTTTAACACTTGTCATTTTCTTTGACATCCCCACTAATCGCAGGGAAGGAAGGCCCATCGAGATGCATGGAGCATTGTTGCTATCTTGCTATGAATTTTGGTCATGTAGCTTTTGATAGTGACAATGTGACAACCATATATTCTAGAAGATCAGATGATTATGAAGATGTGGGCCCACTGGGATCTTTATAATGTGTGACCACTTTAAGACTTAGGACATAAAACATACCCCAAGGTTTTAAATATATCTTTCATAACATTAGAATATTTGAATGTTTAAAAATATGACCATTGGCCATGCTTGATA
Source organism: Cupressus sempervirens (assembly GCA_028749045.1). NCBI lineage: Eukaryota > Viridiplantae > Streptophyta > Pinopsida > Cupressales > Cupressaceae > Cupressus > Cupressus sempervirens. The sequence continues at coordinate 364,558,936 of CM053784.1, forward strand.
GGAAAAAAAACTCAAATTTTTGCCAGGAGGGCAAATATGGGTAATAATTTTGGTGACTTAAAGGGGATACTAGCCTACAAGTATTTGAATTGTGACCTTAAGCATCCATTGGGCTATAGAGTCATAAAATGAAACCCGTGCTTCATGAAACCCTAACTCTTTCTCTATCTTCTTTGCAACCACAATAATTTCAAAACTTGGTTATCTTATAGAGAGATAACCTGTGCTCAACACTTTTATATATATATATATATAGAAAACCCTAACCCTCTTTTAAAGTAGGGTTTGAGGTAAATTCCATTGACTAGAATTGGTAGGACATAACCATTGGGCCTAGATAGTTGGAAAGAATTAACTTGCTTAAAATTGGTGATTACATAAGGTCCACTCCAAATAGCATGAAACTTGGAGTGCCTTCGTAGTTTGGCTTTGTCTGCATCCCACTTGAGGCTAAGATATCCTTCTCATAAAACCGTAGCCTTGGCCCTCTTTTCAAAACTCTTTTTGACCTATTTTTGGTGAATTTCAAGTGTCTACATAGCCTATTTTCTCTTTTCTTCTAGCTCTATTAATTATGCCATTCTAACTGTCATGGCATCATGTTCAACTAGCTCCAATTGATGAGATAATTCAAGAGAGAAGAACTCAAGGGAATTAGGAAGTCTTGCTTCCCTTCAATATACCAACATGAAGGGTCTATTCCCAACTACTCTCTTAGGTGTGATTCTATCACCCCAAATAGCTTCCTTTAACTTTTAATGCTAACACCTTTGATTATCTTCAATAGTCCTCTTCATTATTCTGATTGGGTTCTTATCGGAGGACTCATCCAAGCCATTTCCTTGAGGATAATAATTTGAGGAGGTGATCAAATAGATACCATGGTCAACTTCTTAAGAAAAAATATGAGTCCCAATAAAAGACTTAGCATTGTCAGAAATGATTATTAAGGGGGAACCAAATCTAGTTAAAATTCCATCAAGGAATTCTACCACTGATGTCTCTATGGCATCCAAGGCTAATACCTCTATCCACTTTGTAAAATAACTAGTTGCAACTATGATCTACTTATGACCAAAGTTAGAAGGTGGATTTATTGAACTAATAAAATGTAGCCCCCATTGGGGAAATAGTTGATCAACCTGAATGGGAAGCAAGGGAAGAGTTGCTAACCTTTATTTTCCTAAGAAGAAGGCACACTTCTCACATTTCCTTACATACTTATAACAATCATAGAATAGAGTTGGCCAATAATAACTAGCCCTCATGAATTTCATGGCTATTGTTCTAGCTAAGAAGTGGCCACCATTAGGACCATCATGAAATTCCTTGATCATCCTATTAGTTTGATTAGTGTTGATACATCTTAATAATGTTCCATTTAAATCCTTCCTGAAAAGAATCGCATACACTAGGACAAAAGGAAAAGACTAAAATCTAAATTTCCTTCTTCTAGCTTATTTAATCCTTGTGGATTTCCTCCTCTTAACAAGAAAGCCATCATATCTTGCATCCAATTGTTCAAGTTTTCATCCCTTGCTGATTCTAAATATTCCATAACTAGAGCAACCTCCTCAGTTGGCTCTTAGGATGAAATCATCTATTCACATAGTCCTTTGCCTCTTAAAATCTTGGTGATCTTGATATCTATTTCATAATCCATGACTTTAGTAATCCATACAACCCTCTTCTCATTGACATCTTTATTTAAAAGAAAGCATTTTACACTTGCATGAGGAACCATGAGTTGGATAATGTTATGTGACAAAAGATGTCTTAACTTCTTTAAGGCCCTTATTATAGAGATGACCTATTTCTCCACATAATTTTATTTATCTTCATAGTCCTTTAGCCCTTCACTAAAAAATGCTATAGGTTGTTCTTCATTTGTATCATTTAATTGAGTTAAGACAACATAGATGTTTGACTCACCTCTAAGGGTATAAAGAATGAAGTTCTTATCAAAATTGGGACCAATAAGGGTAGGAGTTGATGCTATTTATACCTTAATCTCCTCAAAACTAGCTCTTCCCTCCCTTGTCCAAGTAAACACGATATTCTTCTTAAGCATATCTTTAAGGGGCTTAAACATGGTAGCAAGATTAGGGATAAATCTTCTTACAAAGTTGATTCTACCAAGGGAGCTTTGCAACCCTTTCTTATGAGTAGGAAGTGGGAGGGTAAGGATTGCCTCTATTCCTTTAGGATTAATAGTCAAAACCATCTTTGAACACAATATGTCCAAGAAATTTCCCTTGATTAGTGGAAAAAATACACTTGCTTGGACTCTAGGATACACCACATTCTCTACATTTGATGAGCACTTTCCTTAGATGACCAAAATGATTTGCCACATTCTTTGAGTAGACTATGATATCATCAAGGTAGACCAAAAAAAATCTCTTAACCATGTTCTTGGAGGCCATCTCCATTTCCTTTTGAAAGGTAGCACCTGCATTAGTTAGTCTAAAATGCCTCATAATATAGGCATAGGTGCCCCCACTTAGTTGTAAATGTTTTCTTTTATCTATCAAATTCTTAGACCAAAAGTTGGTTATACCTTGAAAACCCATCTAAGAAGGAAAATTTCTTTGAACCACTAACCTTGGACAAGATCTATTCCATAGAAGGGAGAGTATGGTGATCTTTAAGAGAAGCCTTATTCAAGTCCCTAAAATCTACACACAATCTAATTTCCCCATTCTTCTTCCTAATAGGAACAAGGTTGGCTACCCAAGAAGAATTCTTAATAGGGAAGATAATATTAGCCTCTATTAATTTGGATAACTCCTATCTCATCAATAATTCAATTCTAGGATTTATTGGTCTTTTCTTTTGTCTAATAGGCTTTGCATCATTGTTTAAATCTATGGTATGTTGAAACAAACTTTGGTCAAAACCCTTTAAGTCATCACATGTCCATGAAAATACATCATTGAACTCTTGACATAAATGAACAAAATTTTCTTTCTCAACTTTAGAGCATACCTTTCCCAAGTTAGGAGTCCTTCCATTAGCAATAATGACAGGTATATGATCATCTTTACTTGCAACCAAGTTTAAGCCTCTAGTCCTTGCCTGATGGTCAGGGTTGAAGATACTCTCCAAATTAATTAGGCCTTTGGGCAACTTGTTTGAACTAAGGTTTATGATTTGATCACCATATTGGCATTACAATTTGGACTAGTTTATCTCTAAAACTTCAACCTCATTTTGCACTTCAGAGTCAAAAACCTACTAATTGGTATTGTTGTTTGTGATTACAAGTCTTACAACCACTCTAATAAGTTTCTCTTTTTCATCTTCAACATGATTTGGTTCATCATAGTGAGCACCAATTGCTACACGTCAATTAGAATATTGATTTTCTTTCCTAGAAAAACTCTAGATGTTTAATGCTTGAAAACCTTCAAGCGAATCCCACCCTCTATGTTTGTATAATTTGGGGAGGTTGTTCTTGGTAATATTATAGCTTGTTACTTGATTATCAACCAAATCACTATCCCCAAATACACTTAGAGTCTTTATTCCTCTCTTTTGTGCAAGTTGGAGACCTTGGATCAGAGCTTCATACTTTATTACATTATTAGCATAGATGAATTGGAGCCTATAAGAGAAATCATATTTCTCCAATTTAGGGGAAATGAGCATGACACTGGCCCCTAAGCCATTTTTATTTCTTGAGCCATCAAAGAACATGCTCCACTATCCATCAAAATCTTCTTCCTTCTTAATGCAATTAGGAATAGGAGCATCCTTCTGATATGCAATATGTGCCAAGGACAGTTTCTAGGGCTTCTTATACAGGATCAAAGTGATAAGTAGTGTCCCACTCATCTAAGAGATAATCAAGTACCTCTACCAAAGAAGTAGCAACCTCATTTTCTATGTCTCCATATTCCTCTTCAAAAATAGTGCAATTCATGTTTATGGGACTTGGAGTATAGGCCTCTATATGAGTGAGAGCTAGAGGCTTTGGTCTTGTGGAATCTTTTATTCCATACCTTGTTTTAAAACACATATAAGACCAATAAGATGAAATATAGCCACCTATTTGTGTAATAAAGTTTCTAGAAAGATAGATGGAAAAATGAGGTTTGACTTGGACTATTGATATATCTTGTGTTGAACTACAACTAGAGCATGCATGCAATGCCATTTCTACATTTTTTAAGACTCCTATGGTCTTGATAGAGCTACCATCTAATTGGAGCACATCTCTAACCATTGGTCCATACTTAATGCCAAGGAGATCAGATACACTTCTAGGCATTATAGAACTACTAGTCCTTGAATCAATCATGCAATTATGGACTAGTTTATCTCTTATGATCAAGGAAACATAAAAAGGAGGAGGTCTAATTTTCTTACTTGTTTCTCCCTCTCTTATGAGTTTGACCAATCTTGTCACATTTTCTTTTCTAGGTGGTTAATTCCTTACCTCTATGCTCTATAGCTCTTGTTGCAACAGACTCTTTTGTGATGGCATAGCAGTAACAACATCCCACATAAGGACATTGACATTGGTCTTCCCTAGCTAATCTACTATATTGAAAGAGTATTGGACACCTTGACTAAAGTTTTAGGAATTGCAAGGATATTTGAATTAATTTGAGGAGTCTGAGGTTTAGTAGACTTCTTGTTGCTCATATCTTGTCTCTATTAAGGAGAAATATTGGATTGTGTATTCATCAGTAGCACATGAGGAGAAGCCTCTGAAGTTGAAGCTTGATTAGGTTATGGAGATGTAGCATCCTCAATAGATCTTATTTTACTTCTAGTTTTATGGTCTATAGCATCATGACTGGCATGACAATGCTCCTCTAAATGATGGTTCATGAAAGAACAATCACCCTACTATTGTAGATGAGAAGAATCATTAGGTTGACTAACATTATATTGCTAACCTACTTCTTTCTCTTGTGTAGTCAATGCTAAGTAAGATTTTTCCTTCTGACACATGTAATATCTGTAGGAATAGTTATAAGAAGGGCCTAATTCTTGATCTTGAGCAAAGTTATTCTGAGGGACTAAGGTAATGTTTGGATTAATATTTGTAGCAAGGGTATTACCAATAGGTCTATTCTGATTATATGTAGAATATCCTTGATTTTGGTTTGGATTTGAAGGCCTATTATGCATGGGACCTTGACACTGAAATGGGGGAGGCTTATTTTTTTGAGCCTATTTCCTTTCTAAGATCATGACCTTATTGCTCATCTTTTGTATCACTAAGAAACCATCCTCTAGCTTCTTCTCCTGGCCCTGTAATTTCTTGTCTATATTTCACATCATAGACTGCATCATATCCTTAATTTCATCTATTCTATTTGAAGATGTGGAGGCTAAAGGGACAATAAGGGGCTAACTTGTAGATGAGGTAGGGATAGGGGCTACAGTAGGTTTATGATTGGGCATCTCAGGGAAGAAAGGCGTTGGAAGCCTTGGAGCTAACTTTCCTCCTTGTATCAATATATTTTCTACCTTTATGGAAATTTCATAAGCATCAGGTAAGGTGTCCCCTCCCATAGTTTGCACTATGGTAAATATGTCACTATTAAAGGCTCTAAGGTAATGTAAGAAAGAATTACTAGAGGAAGGCTTTACTATAGTAGGTATTCTATCCTATGTCTTTTAAAATCTATAATTAAAATCAATCATATATTCATGGGGGGCTCTCTTGATATTTTTCAACTTCTCTGGAAGTGATAGGTGATCAATTTTATCTTCAAAGTGCTTGCAAAGTCATGCCCCTAACCCATCCCAATTAGTAATATAGCTATGAGGAAAACCTCTAAACCATTGCAATGTTTTCCCATTTAAGGATGAAGTTAGAAGCTTGAGAACAACATCATCTCTTGTAATACCATATATATTGTGGACATTTGAAATTTCTTGAATATGTTCTATAGGGGAGATAGATATTTCACCAATAAAATTAGCTATACTTCTGAGAGCTAATACTAGAATATCATGTCTTTGAGCCAATAGGAGAGGACTCCCAACATTAAATGTGGAAAATTCATGTGCTCTAGGTTGTGGCATATGGAATAATGATCTATTTAAATGAAAGGATGGTAACTTAGGTTGTGATCTATCAACATGAGGAGTGGAAAGAAATCTTGATGGTGTATGTGTTACTACTACACTCCTAATTAGTGATAAAGATAATCTATTTCTCTTTCTTCTAGGGTTTGACAATGAGAGATCAGTGTATTGAAAATTACAACTAGAAGATTCTCTTGTATGAGCTTTGGGTATGAATCATAAAAACTTGGTTTAGAAATCGAATTTATTGTAGAATAGTATCACCAATTAATTCAAAATGAGCCTCTTAAAGACCTAAAAATACTAAGAGCAACACTATCTTCTTAGCATGTATTTGAACTTTTCTTCTTTGAAACAAGTGAACTTATAATGCTTCAATATGAGAGTCCCACCGAGCATGCCAAAAACTATTGTCACAAAAGCTTGCACCCTTGACTAAAGTTTTTACCTAAAGGAAACCTTGTGAAACATGGAAATAATATCCAAGCTTTGGGACTTGAACTATGAGATTGAGTCTCTAGAGAAGGCCAGATTCCTTACTATCAAGGTACACCTATCTACTCTTTGTGAGGAAAAGGGAGAAGGAATGCATGAAGGAGAACTACCTAATCTAATCTAAAAGGGGTGATACACCAAAATAGTTTGCTCAGTCATATCTCTTCCTAATAATGCACTATTAATAAATATAACCTCAAAATACACTAATTCAACATTAGTCTTAATTCAATAGTTACACATAGATCATAAACCAAATGAAATGTAACAAGGAAGGAAACATTCAAAGGGAAGGGTAGATAATATTATGTAGATTGAAGAATGAAAACAAAAACACCAACAGAGGCAAGAACATTTTGCACTAATATTGATGAGAGAATGTGGTAAAGTAGAGGGTCACATTCATTCATATATAAAATGAAATTACAATAGAAGAGTATAGAATACTACTACTATAGAATTAGAGAAAAAATGACCTACCCTAAGAAGAGTTACAATATCTGCTTTTATAGTGTAAGCATAACTCTGATAGCTTCTACCCTAAGGAAAAAATAAACAACTATATTTAATTTTGCAAAGAACAACCACTAGAAAATTTGGAAAGATATGATCATGGTACATATCCAAATGCAAAAAAATCATATCATTCGACAAACAGAACCTTCAGAAGATAGAAATGATAGCCATTAATTTTTCAACCGAGTAGATGGATAACTAGGCAATGATGGACTGTCCCTTTACATTTATTAGGCATATGAAATATCAAAGAGTGGTTGTGGATGATCAAGGAGATCAAATTTTCCATTTAAGAATTTTTAATTTCTTTCTATTAGCATGCCAAGTCAACTGTGTCATCATTTAACTGGAGTCAATCCTTAGGCTTCACCACCTAGACCAATCATATTTTATCATTCCACCACGTGACCACTCTTCTAACTTTATGTTGACTTATTTCCTTATGTTAGTCATAGATTTTACACCTTTTATCTTAACTAACTATTTTACCTTGTGAAACCATGAACTCAGTCAAACTAACCATCATTGCTACTACATAGCTTGTCTCCAACATTTTTCTACTAACCACTATGACCTGATGGCTACATGATTCTAAACCTTTAAATCATTGCCATGGTTTTATCAGCTAACATCAAATGTCAAAAATCCTATGAACCATGGTCACCTAACCACCAACATACCATTCATGTCATCATGGCTTGAAACTTAACTTAACATGAAATTCCTATGACTTTGCAAAAATAAACCTAACCATCATTGCCAACTACCTACTCGCCACCCAGGCTTACTAAGACACATGTCAACCCATTTTTATGTTACTATAACTAAAAGTTTGATAGTTTATTATAGTGACATAATGAAAACCCTCAATCTACCTTTGATCTAATGATGAAAGAAGTATAATACCTTATGAACTACAATGGTACCACTAAGACATGTGTCGCATCATCACTACCTTAGTATGCATTTTCATTGTACACTTTTTCTTAGCAATATAGTGACATGCATTGATCTTAGATCAAAGGGCCATGACAAAGCCCCAGTTGATCATCCTTGTTAGTACCTCTAACCCATCAAGTACTGCCACATCATCAGATTTCCCTGACTCTTTTCTTACTATGTGGCTTAAGCTTCAAACTAGCCCATCTTGTCCACATGTCAGTCTGTTGCCATCTCACTATGAAAAATCCTCATACATTTTTGCATAGCAACAAGGTCACAACCATTAATCAATCTTCAATTTGAATATCAACACAGTATGTCAAGAGACTTACCCACATCAAAAGGTAATGAATAGAATTTTAACACTTATCATTTTCTCTAACATCCCCACTAGTTGCAAGGAAGAAAGGCCCACTGGGATGCATGGCACATTTTTGTAATCTCACTATGAATTTTGGTCATACAAATTTTGATAGCAACAACATGATGACCATAGATTCTAGAAGATCGGATGGTTGTGAATATGCAGGCCCGTTGGGATCTTTATAATGTGTGACCACTTGAAGACATACTATATAAAACATAACACAATGTTTTAGATATATCTTTGATAACATTAATATATATGAATGTTTTAATATATGACCATTCACCATGCTTGATAGGAAAAAACTCAAATTTTTGGTATGAGAGAAACTATGGCTAATAGTGCTCACTAATTTCACAATGCTAAATTACTCCTACTCAATCCTTACCAACTTGTCATTCTATGGTAATGTAAAATCATTAATACACCCATGCAAAGATTTATTGGACAAGACATTTTAGTCTTTTTAGTTAATTGCTCCCATAAAATTAGCACAAGATCTCACACTTTAGTGACATTAGCTAGCCATCACACTCCATGCAATAATGACTTGTGCTTTGACATGTGTTTTCAACCTACCATTGTTATCATACTTTTAACATTAAATTCTATCATGGTGTATAGTTTTAAAAAAATCGTGCTTAAATGCATTAGAAAAATCCCTGCAAAGAATACAAGGTAAAAAAACTCAGTAGAAAACAAAAATTCTAAGTTGAATTTTAAGTTGAATCTCTCAAGTTCAACTTCAAATTCAACTTGATGCATTTATGGATTAATCATTAGAGGAATGAAGCAAAGAATTTTTAGCTTTTAGGCCTTTCTACACACCTTTGACTTGAATTTGAAGTTGAACTGAGTGGATCTAGTTCAACTTCAACTTCAAATTGATAGAAACAAGACACATAAAATAAGATAGGAAATTATGAGTGCAAAAATTGGCTCCAATTGGGGATTAAGACTATGAAGGATTGCAAATGAACTTAGGATCACTAATTTCATAGACTAGACATGAACTGACTTACAAAGAGGGAAAATTAAAATGATGACCACAAGGAAAGAAAAGTAGAGGAAAAGCAAGGGAAAATGGATATGTACAATGTGGAAGGCTAAGGAATTTAAATTGATATAATTTTAGGTCTTTCCTATTATAGGACATGGGTATTTCTCTCTATAGATATACTTCAGTCTAAATGCATTAGACCCCATTTATTGAGAAATCACAAAAGCTCCTTTCCATAGGCTTTTTAATTTTTTGTGAGCTCCTTTGGGTTCTCTTCTTTTATCCCATAGCAATGATTTATCCCCTTCCATGAACTTTCTAAGCCTTGCTCTTCTGTCAAAAAGCTTTTTTACTCTGGCTTGGTGTTATGTGATATGGTCTACTAAATTCCCTCTATCTTCTTCAAATTTTAAAAGGTATAGAATTCTTTTATCCAGAGGGTTAGTAAAAACTTCATCTCCAATTACCTTTTGCAACTTTAGGGCAGCTAGTTCTAGGGGAAGTGATAGCTACACCTCCACTCCACAGACCAATTCAAATGGATTCATGCCAATAGCTATTTTAGGAGAGGTTCTATTTGCCCACAATGCCTCATAAATTTTCTTATCCCAATCTCTCCCTTTCTCATCAACTAGCTTTATAATGATATTAATCAAATTTGTATTCATGGACTCCACTTCCCCATTACCTTGAGGAAAATAATATGATGAATGTGACAAGAGAATTCCATTATCATAACAAAAAAGTCAAATTTGCTAAGATGAAAATTTTTGGGTATTATCTGCCACTATCTTAATAGGGACTCCAAAATAGGTCAAGATATTCTTAGTTAGGAATTTGCATGCCACTTGTGATGTAGTTGATTTTACTAGAAGTACCTTTACCCACTTGGTAAAATAGTTTGCGGCTGTAAGTATGTGAGTATGACCAGCACTCAAATTTTGGTTAATGGGCCCGATGAAGTCCAATCCCCACTATAGAAAAGCTTCTTGTATGATTACTAGTTTTAAAGGGAGTGCAGCCAAATGTGGTCTACCAATGAACAATTTTACATTTTCCATTGTTGTTTACCCACTTATAGGTATACTTGAACATACCCAGCCAATAGTAACCATTCCTCAAAATTTTGAAAGTTGTTAGTGTGGAAGAAAAATGCTCATTGCATGCTTCACTATGGAAATTTTGGAGCAGCCTTTATTGTTTATTTGCATCAACACACCTAAGGAAAATCCCATCTAACCCTTTCTTAGATATAATATCATTAACAATCACAAAATTAGCTTCTCTCAACTACAAGCTTCTCTAGTCTTTCCCTTTTAAGTGTTTTGGGTAGTGTCCATAAGTCAAAAAGTACACAATATTTGAAAACCATTCATCTTATAAACCCACAAACATGCAATTAGAATATGATTCTCCTTCTTTATTTTTTGTCATCAACTTGAAAAGTCCTTGACCTTGAACTAACTTTTTAGGCTTGATATCAAGTTCAAACTCCTACACTTTAGCTACCCATGTTGCTTGATTGTTTACTACCACATCCTACTATGTAAGGATACATTTAGTGACCATGCTAGGGACATAGACCACTAAGTTTTAATGGAGAATTTAACACCAAAATTGTTTCATAGCCTTAACAATAATGAAGGCTTACTTTTCAATGGGATAATAGGACAATTCATGCTTCTTAATGGGAATAGTCATGAAGGACATTAAGATTTCTTCATCCTTTCCATTCTTCTGAAGAAGAATACCAGACATGGTGTGTTCAAATGCATAGAAGTACATCAAAAAATCTTGCATGAAACCAAGATGGATTAGGACAAGTGCTTTGGCTAAGGCTTCCTTAACAACTTCAAAAGACTTGACTACTAGGTCATCCCCCTTAAAAGCCCATTTTTTTCTCAAAAGCTTGGGCATCAATTTTGTTGTTTCAGCAAAATTGGGGATAAATTTCCTCATAAAGTTTATTTGACTAAAGAAAGATCTGATGCCATTATGGTTTATTAGGAGGCATAATAGTTGTATTGCCTTTACTATCTCTAGATTGATTCTAATTCCTTGTTTTGAGACTATATGACCCAATAATTTTCCCTCCATAACACAAAAGATGGATTTTTTAGGATTCAAGGAGACTCCATGTTCTCTACATCTTTGTAGCACTTCTCATAGTTCTTTTAGGTTCTTAGTTCACCTTCTAGAAAAGGTAGTCATATCATCAAGATATATGGTAATGGTTTTATTCAAAAAATGAGCAAAAGTTGAATTTGTCACACCTTAAAAATTTGCAATAGCACTTATCAGTCCGAAAGGTATCCTTGGATAGGTAAAAGTACCCCAAGGCATTGTGAATTATATCTTGTGTTGATCCTCTTCAGCAGCTCCTAGCTAGTTATACTTAGAGAAACCATCAAGTAAAGACATCATTTCCAAGCCTATGAATATCTGAAGTATTTGGTCCATCATGGGTAGGGTGAAATTGTCTTTTAAGATCACTTGATTAAGGTTTTAGAATTCCATACAAATCCTAATCTCTCCACTCTTCTTTCTCATAAGCACAATAGTTTCCACCCAAGTGGAATGATGTATCAGGAAGATAATATGGGATTTAAGTATTTTATCAATCTCTCTAAAGATAAAATTTGACACCTTTGGATTGTAAGTTCTCAACTTTTGTCTAAAAATTGAAATCCCTAGTTTCAGAGGGATGTGATATTTAAATTTTCCACCTCTAAAAGTTTTTAGATCCTCATAAGATAATGCAAAAAAATCGGTTTACTCTTTTAGCAAATTGGTTAAATGTTCCTTTTCTCCTTCATTAAAACAAGTTCCTAATTTTACCATCTTTGGACTTTTTTCATCACCAATATTAAACCTTTCATAATCATTGTGTTCAAAATCACTGGAGGTTGTAGTTTGAGCTATAAAACTATCTCACCTATCAAAAAAAATTTCAAGATCAACCAATTCTTTGGGTATGACATTGCTTTTGAGTTGAAAAATATCATTTGTATCCTCACAAGTGTTATAGGGATAGAATTCATTGCATTCCACTTGTGACCCTTCAAAGTGATTACCAAAGAATTCATCCAAACTTTGCAAGAAGGTATTGATATGAGTGTCATCAATAAACACTTATCATGAATGATTGTTATTAGGTACACTTGGCTGATGTATGATCTCTATGGTGTATCTATCACTCAAAAAATCTAGGTGTGGAATCAGTAAGGATGCTAACATTGCTAAAGTATCTTCTCGAGTGTTGAATTCCCTTGGTATTGATTCAATAGAAAAATAATCAAACTAATCCAACTCATCCCACACCCAATTTTTATAATGTCTCAATATTTCATTTTTGACTAAAAATAATTTTCTAACTTGTTTCACTATTAATTCAACATCCCCTTTTTCCTTGAGCAGCTTTATACCTTTCTTCTTTGCCTCTTCCAATCCCAATAGTAAAGCCTCATACTTTGCCATATTTTTTGTGTTCTCAAATGCAAGCTTGAAGAATGAGGGAAAAAATTTTCCTCAAGGAGAGATCAATATTGTGCCTTTTCCTAACCTAGTTGAAGAACAACTTCCATCAAATTCTAGTAGCCAAGGGGTGTCATCATTTTCTTGTTTGATAGCCATCACTTCAATTTCAGGCATAATCAAATAGTTAGCAAAATCAGTCTCTTGACAAAGGATGTGATATTTAGGATCATCTAATGGGAAAACTATATATTTAGATTTTTTTTTAGGTAATAGGATTACTTTCTCCTTCCCTGTGGGTATAACTACTTCTGACCAATCCATCTTAACCTCTCCTTCTAAATCCTCGTAAAAGGTTCTACTAAGAAGCATGTCATAGTTGGTAGAGATATCAACTACCAAAATAGTGAGCTTTATTCTTTTGTTAGGAAAGGTTGATAGTAATACTTGGGAATATTTGATTTTGCTAACTAATGGCACCTTCTTGGAATCCATTGAGTAGAATTTAACAAATTTTTTAGTCAAAGGAAGGTTAAGGGCCTTAGCTTCATCTACTGGCATTATATTATCTAAAGCTCTTGAATCTATAATGAAATTTCTTATTTTTAAACCATCGATAAAGAGGTATACATAAAAAGTCTTAACTTTTTCTTTGAAAGGTATCTAAGGGTTTAGTTTCTCAGGTTGAGTTTTCTCTTTATGAGATTATTGTTGCTTCATTTTGGTCTCTTCCTAAGAAGATTTTTTGTTTACTTATTTGGTAGATACTTTTGAAGTAGGGTCATGAACATAGTCTATTAGCTTATCAAGTTCTTTATGATTCACTCTTAGATATTTAGCAGGGGAAATTTGAATCCTAGAAGATTTACAAAACTCAAAAATATCAAAAGTGAGTTAAGGTCAGACTGTTTTGGAATTTAAAATAGAGGAACTTGAAGTTATGATGCTTTATTTCCTTTCCCTTTCTTGGTTTTTAAATCCTTTGATTGTTGAGATGTTATAGTGCCTTTATGATGGGAATCAACTTTTCCTCCTTGTTTCCCCCTAGTTAAGACTAAATGGGAGGGTTCTTCAAAAGTTACAAGAATTTCACCACCTCTGTTGAAATCATATTCATATTGAAAATTGTAACTTACAGAGTCATTAGGTGCTTTAGAAGATCCCTCTTCAATAACTATTCTTATTGCAGCTGCATTTTCTACTTCCAATTGCTTATGTCTCACATTTTCTAGACATGTGGCCCATTCATGATAACTGGTAAGATGAAAACCACACAAGTTTCTTTTTTCCAAAAGGTGGTTCAATTCAATGTCTTTTCTGAGTGGAAGGAAGGTTAAATTATTTCCCTTGGTTAGAAGTGTTTTGGCTTAGATATCTTTGTGAGATGTCTTGGTAAGGAACTGTGGCCTTAGGTAGTTGTCTTTTAATATCTATCACATCATTCATCAATTTTTTAATTAGTAAATCATTAGATGTAGAGGATGAAGATGTGATGAGGAGCAATCACAATAATGACAATCAAATAATAAATGATACAATTTAAAAAGGAACTATATGGCAGACTCCTCCTAACACTTCTTAATCTTGAACTAGGGCTTTCTCAATCACCTAATTTCACATACTTCCAATCCCAACTAACAATGTATTCACCTTCACATGTACATTGTTTAATGTCTCCAATCAGAAAATAAACCCCTTGTTTGGGTAGAATCCCTATCTTGTTTGATTCTGCACGTGCTTAGTTAGTAATATATCATACATGTTAGATTAACTCTTTCCATGAGTATCAGGCCTTTATCCTCATGGAAAGATCTTCACTTTATTTAAAACCTACTACAACAAATAAATAATTAAGAGAAAGCTACTGGTTCTGCAACAAGCGTAACAAAAAATCTATAATAACATGAAACTTATAAAAAAGTACTTGGAATGATGAAGGAAACCTTATTAATTCATTTGTAGAGCCAACCAATCAGTTTGCGAAACACAATATGCAATTTGAGTTGCAAAATATCTAAGTTTTAATATTGTTGTTCATGAGTCCATACATACCAGTCTTCCAATATTTTCTCTCCTCTTTACATTAGAGACTCTTTCCAATTTATAAGACACCCTATAATAACTGACTCCAACCGACTATCATCATTGAGTTGGGTATTTTACAATTATTACAACCTAAACTTCCCTCTAAACCAGTCGTTACCTTTTTTTTATTTAATGTTTGAACTTGAAAAGCCATACAATGGTTTTATTAAACATTAAACTCTTAACTATACCTAAACCTATCTTGAAGACCTAATATTATTTTAGCATCATTATAGGTTCCAAGACTGCCCAATTGATTTGATGACCTTGTTTATACATTCCTTCCTTCTTATTTGTTTTTAGGATCTTTGCGGTCTTTATAATCTTCAACTGTTGCTTGAATATTTGAGGTGCTCCTGCACCAAGATGCCTGAGAATTTGGGAATTGTATATATTTCTTCCATTTTTTGGTTATTACAAGATCATCCTCTAGTTCAATAGTAAGTCTTTGAGTAGCTCCAAGTGTTGCATGGTTAACTCTTTTCAATGGTAAAACAATGTCTGTGGGCATCATGTTAAAAAAGAGCCCCTTTTTGTTTTCTTCATTAGGTCTACTAGCATTAGGAATCTTTTTTAAAGATTTTTTGAATCTTGTAATGAATTCACACATGGGTACATGTATCTCCTTTTTCATTTTTCTTAGTTGCATTAGCAAAGAATAAGCATTATCTACTAATTTAAACCTAGCTTCAAAACTAGTTTTCATGGTATCCCAAGATGTGATGGATGCATTGGGAAAATTATGAAACCAATTAGCTATAGAATTGGTCAAATTTTGGATGAATAACCTTATGGCTATATCCTTTGTAGCAATTTCTAGTGCACCACATGTTGTATTGAAAGCATTTAAATGTTCCTCAAGTGATTTGTTGCCATCTATACTAAATCTAGGCAAAACTTCTTAGGCTCCTTTAGGTAATCTCTCCATATTACTTACTAATCTCAAAGGTCCTATGGTAGAACCCCAAGGGTAGTTGAGTGCCATTCTTGGTAGTATAACATTAAGAGGGAGAATATTAATGGCAGAATGGATTAATGTTCTAGGAATGAGTAGGGACTAGAAATAAGATGATTGGGTAGCACCTTTGGTAGGAGAGGATGATCTTCTATTAGTTTTAATTTTCTTTTTCTTTAAAGAAAGGTTAGGCTTAAAATTAAACTTCTCGAGGTCTTCAAAATATTTATACACTAGCCCTAAGAATTTATTAGTCTAGGTGTAATTTTTCTCTTCTAGGGTGATTGAAATGTTTAATCTCTTGGTTGCTTCAATTATTTATGTCAGAAACCCTCTCCACAACTACCTCTTCTTGAGCCTCTAGAATTCCTCTAATTCTCTCAACTATTTCTTCTTCTCCCTCTATGACTAGCTGGACCTGAAGGTATTATTGATTACTTACCCTATTTAACCAAGTACAAGCATTAAGATCATAAATAAGGTCTTCTTGTGTATCTAAAAAACCTAGATTTGGTTGTAAAACAAGTAACTAGTTATGGTTAGGAAGAACCATTTTCAACCTTTATACAACTCATCAGATAGTTCTAGTGAAGATATTTAATAAATCAATCATTGTCTTCCCCAGTGGAGTTGCCAAAAATTGTTAGTGAATTTTTTTTCACTAACATAAGTGAATTAACCTTTGAACAGAGAAAACCAAATCAACACCCATAATATTATTTCCCATGAAACAATATGGGACTCTCTGCTTAATATTACTTTCCAATATTATTAGGTGCAACTATCATATGAAAGATATTCGCTAATTTCTCTTTATGAGGGAATACCTTCCCATAAGTATTTTTACCAGAAAATAATTAAAGTTTATAACAATCATCATCAATATGAAGAGAATCTACAATGTCAAAAACTATTCAAATTTAATAACAACAATCATTCACATGATTATTTATTAAAATGAAATAAACTATGGCTTTCACTTTCTTTCTTCACTTTCTTGTTATTTCAAAATAAGATTTTATCTACAATAAGTAAAGAACACTTCCACATGTAACTCATTTCCACAAGAAAATAAAGCACAATTTGAACAAACAATAGTATCTATCTAAAAAAGCTCCAATCATAAAAGTAGCAAAATTTAATAATCCTTATCATGGAAATCTTACTTATATTTCAAAAGCATAGATACTAATAAAAAATAGTTGTGTTTGGTATCTGTTGAGAGTCAATCCTTTCTACTACTAGTTATTACATATATATCCTTTTGGGGTTAGACAAAACCATGATCCAAAATTATCACCACTAGGAGTTAATAGTTTTTAGTTACTTAACTATGCTTATTTCTAAAGCATGATAAAGTAAAGAAACTAAAATATGACAATAATTTCCAACTAGGCTTCTCCAAGTGTCATAAGATGCTAGAAATTCTCCATAGTAGTAATGATAAGTTTGGTTGATTTTCATCTCTCATATGCAGTAGTGAAGGTGAACATAACCAACTAATTTAGTTGACCAAGATATGTGATCACCTATTTCTAGACCTCCTTTTCCTTGCAAAGTTTACCAATCTTTTCCTCATACATTTATAGTTGTTTCTAATTAATTATCAACATGGCTTCCACATGAGCTATGTTGGAGAAATCTTGTTTTGTTGGCATCTTCTTTTCTTTCACCTCCAGGAACTTCTTTTTCAAGTCTCTAATGATCTCTTCCTTCGGAGTGATTGGATTTTTTCCCTCTTTAGCCAATTGGTTATAGAACCATTTTACATTTCCCTAAATGATGTCATCAATTTCATCAAGACTAATGAGAAATTCTTTGATTTTGGGGATCCCTTTTGTGATAGCCTAATTCCTCCATTCGATGCAATCCTTAATCACATAGAAGGTTTTGTCATCCAAACCTATCACCAATAGTTCTACAAGGAAATTTTTTAAACCATATTCTTGCACCTCATCAATCCACAAAACCTCTTTTACCTAGTTAGCTTTTTCTTTCTCATGAACATCAACATTCAATTCTATCTTTCTAATAATGTTATTAGTTTCCTTTCAGGTTTCATTTAGAAGATTTATCTATTTTACTATCTCATCTTGGACAAAGTTAATCTATTCTTAGAATATTCTAGCAACTTCCTTACTCCTTTGTATATTGTCTAAAAATTAGTGGTTAACTAGATACTTAACATCAATGATGGCATACATCTCATTGAGCGGCTTCCATTTTAAATGTAGGATAGTGTTAATGTACTAGGCCATACTCTTCATCATTTCTTTCATATATTTCTTTTCTTCGGCATCCTTCTAGACTTGGTCCACAATTTTCCTATTGGAGACTTCAAGTATCTTCATATCCACTACCCTACTTCCATTTCCATGGTCAACCTTTGATGCTTGGTAATTGTGAGTGGTTATCTTGTCCTCATCATTTTCCTCAGATGGTTTGGTGATCTCTACCAACCAACGCACTATATCTTTATAAAAAAAAAGCCTAGATTCAATTTTTGCTTTCTTGGCTTTGGATGTTTTACCTAGACATTTCCTCACCAGGTCATCGATGGGTAGGGATAATGATAATATTCTTTGCTTCTTGGCTATTGAGGTTTCTAGCCACTTTGGTGCTATTGGATTGTTTTCAGACATAGTGAAAGTATTGGTAAGAGCAAGGGCATCCATGGGGACAATTCCATGTTCAGTTGACATTTGCTGACTTTCTACTATGCATGAAATATTTTTACTAGGAATCTTTTCTGCTTTAGTTTCAGCTTCCAGGGAATCCAACTCTATCAGGGCTTCTCCTCCTTCAGAGATTTGTCATCCCTATTTCTTTCTAGTACTTTAATGATTTATTCTTTTGATAGCTCCCACCTTAGGTTGAACTTAAACCCTTGGAATGATCAATTCAACTTCAAGTTCTTATTAACCTACAATAGAATCATGTACACCATGGTTAGAGAAAATGATTAGTTTTTTAAGGAGACTTCTTTTCTTTAGACTCTAAACATTTCTATGATGATTTGAGGAAATTTTCTTGGACTTTTCTTCTTCTTAATTCATTTTTTTGTTCTTCTAAGTACATCTTCTATTCAGGAATGCATGTCATCTTCCACCCTCTTGATCCAATCCAATTTAGGAATTGGGAAATATTCATTTTTATCAATATACCAAGGATCTACTAGCTCTTCTTTTTCATCATCTTTTACTCCACTAGTTTCTAGGTTAATTTTGAAGGTTATCACTTGATCTAAGGTCATTCTTGACCACAACCTCTTTTTGACCTCTAATTCATCAATGCAGTTGGCCTAATAGTCCTTTAAATGAGGGATATGCTTGAAAGTAGATACAACCTTGAGATTCTCTTTAGCAAATTATGCATAGTCAAAACCTTTCCTAGAGACATAAGGTTTGAGACAAAGGTTAGACATTTCTACCTTTACCATCATAGCATGCTTGAGGTTCAAACATTTGTAATGACCCAATTCTGCAAGGAAGAGTATCATAGACATTTTCTTAGTACTCTTAGAAAAAAATTCAATGATGATCTATTGCCTGCATATCTCCAATAAAACAATATTGTCTAAACAATAATGAGGTAGCTTGATGGGTTCGCCATCAAAGGCACCAATATTGAGATAAGTAAACCTAGGAAACTAGATGTAATAGAAACCATAGGCT
Source organism: Cupressus sempervirens (assembly GCA_028749045.1). Taxonomy (NCBI): domain Eukaryota; kingdom Viridiplantae; phylum Streptophyta; class Pinopsida; order Cupressales; family Cupressaceae; genus Cupressus; species Cupressus sempervirens. The sequence continues at coordinate 364,578,492 of CM053784.1, forward strand.
TCAATTGCTTGCATGGATTCTTCTAAAAGTCTACAATTTTCCTTTTCACTATGGTCAAATACTATTTTTCCCAAAAACATATCATTGATCCTCCATAATTCTTGAGAGAGCTTTTTAGCCTATGAGTGTTTATAGTATTGATATATTGTCATATCCTTTGTCCATGGTTCATGAGGGAGACCTTCCTACTCTTTTTAAATAGGTAGATTGTAAATAAGGAAAGATGACATGAAGGAGGGAGTGAAGTTAGTTAAACCCAAAAGCCATTCATGTAACCCTTCTACTATCAAATCAACCCAATCAACAAATTTCTCACCTACTAAAATTTTCTTGATGAAGAAACACATCCAATACTCCCAATGAAAAGCATGTTCATTTCCTTTTAGTTCATTCAAGAGGAAAACTATATCAGAAATTTCTTTAATAAAATACTTATTAGTCATTGGCTCGGGCAACCTTGATCCTCCCGATGCTAGTTTTAAGAGCCAACTTTGTGCCACCATAGATTTTTAATCTTTCTTATTCTTTCCATAGAGTCACTCTACTTCTTTGAAAGTCCAAGGCTCATAAGGCTCCATGTAGGGGATTTTTAAAGCTGACATAACAGTTAGCTTATCAATTCTCACCAAGACTTCTCCTAAAACTTTCTTTATGCACCTACTTTGAGGATCATAGCAATTCACGCATTCTATTATTAACTTGGGACATCCCATAGTGGGTGGAAGAGCCATACTCTTTAACAATCCACTAATGACTAGTTTCTGAGCTATCGTTCCATTTTGGGCATTTCTTGTTCTTTCTACCAACTCTATTAGGTTTACATTTTCTAGAAATATATCTCAAATTTTTGGTAGGAAGCTCAACAAACATGCCTTTTTAGGTTTTGGGACTTTTGGCCAAAACAAGGTCATGTTTATTAGAAAAATGAGTGAACCACTAAAAACTTCTTGAAATTCTTAAAGAGAAACTAGAAATGGAAATAGACAAGGAAGGTTTCTTTGTATTCACCAATTTTGCAATGCTAAATTACTCTTGCTTAGTCCTTACTAGCTTGTCATTCTAGACTCTAGAATAGCAAGTTTAAGACACTAGGAAGGTAAATAAGTAATTAAGGTGAAAGCTCTGAGAAAGATCATGAACATATATGGTAGTGTGAAATAATTATTTACACCTGTATAAAGATTTATTGGACAAGACATTTGTAGTCTTTTATGTTAATTTCTTCGGTCAAATTGACACATAATCTCATACTTGAGTGATGTCACTTTGCCATCACACTCCATCCAATAATGACTCATGTTGTAACATGTTCTTTCCAACTATCATTGTTATCATGCTTCTAACATTTGATCCTAGCATGGTGTACAATTTTTGGAAATTCTCACCTAGATTCTTTTGAAAAATCCCTGCAAAGAAAATGAGGTGAAAAAACTTATAAAAAAATAAGAAGTTGAACTTGAACTTGAAGTTGAATCTCTCAAGTTCAAATTCAACTTCAACTTGATACATTGATGGATTATACGTTGGAGGAATGGAACAAAAATGCAATAGTTTTTAGGCCTTTCTACATAGCTTCAACTTGAATTTGAAGTTGAATTGAGAAGATCCAGTTCAAGTTTAACTTCAACTTGATAGAAACAAGACACATAACATAAGAAAGGAAATTACAAGTGCAACATTTATGATTCATATGTTTTAGATTCTAGGGCTCTATTTCATGATACACCCCATAGAGATTATTTTATTTATTATGTCCAAGGGGATTTTGGGCTTGTTTATTTGGGGGATAATGAACCATGTTACATTGTTGGAAAGGGAAGTTTTAGAATGAGAATCATTGGCTACTACAATAGGTAAGATATGTTCCAAGGCTAAGTAGGAATTTAATTTCAGCAGGGAAAATGGGTGATTAGGATTCAACAATTACTTTTAATGATAAAAATTGGAAGGTTTCAAATTTTTTTCCATGTAGTATAAAAAGGTGTGAAAGTAGGCACCTTATATCTTTGTATAAGTCATATTGTTCCTTCTACTTTAATTATTCTAGAGAAAAATGAATGTTTAGGAATAGTTGCTACAATTGAGCACAAAGAACAAATAGTTACGATAGATTCTAATGTAGCAATATGATACACCAGACTTGGGAACATGAGTGAGAAAGGTATGAAATTACTTCATTCAAAGAAATTTTTACCATGTTTTCAATGTGTCAATAGTGATTTATATAAAAGTTATGTTTATGGAAAATAAAAGAGAGTTAGTTTTCTGAATAGCGGGAAGAAAAAGAAATATGAGAAAATAGATCTCTTGTGTATAGATGTATGGTTATCAACTCAGATACCTTCCCTTGGTGGCTCTCATTATTATGTTACATTTATTGATGATGCAACTAGAAAAGTATGGGTTTATTTCCTTAGATAAAAATATGATGTATTTCAATTTTTATAGAAATGGAAATGCTTGGTTTAGAATCAAACTAGTAAAAAGCTAAAATATCTCAGATCTAATAATGGTTGAGAACATTGCAGAAAAAATATTGAAGATTACTATTCCACTAATGGCATTCATAGATAGAAAACTATTCCAAGGACTCTACATGAAAAATAGAGTAGTTGAACACATGAACATGACAATAATGGAGTGTGCAAGGAATATGAGGTTGCATGTTGGGATTCCTATAAACATGTGGGTTAAGATTGTCAATATTGTTGTATATTTGATAAATAAAGGTCCCTCTACTCCTTTGGTCTATGGTATTTTAGAGGAAGCATGAACTAGTAAGAATGTGAGTTATTCTTTTCTAAGAAGCTTTCGTTGTGAAGAATTTGCACATATAGATTCTAAAAATAGAACCAAGATGGAAGCTAAATCAAAGAAATGTATTATTGCTGGATATGGCATTGATGAATTGTCTTATAGGCTTCAGGATTTTGAAAATCATAAATTATAAGAAGAAGGGATGTAATATTCAATGAGAAAGTGTTGTACAAAGATCTATTGCAACATCATGAGAAGAAAGAAAATGACTATGTAATGTCAGATGATACTCAAAAGGAAGATGTTCTAGTAGCTCATGCTTTGCAACAACCACAACAACAAATGCCACACACCCTAGTGAATGTTAGATAGTCAACAAGGCTAATTAGACCCTGAAATAAATTTTCTCCCTCTTTATATTATATTTTATTAGCAGATGTTGGTGAACTTAGATGTTATGATGAAGTTGTATAAGTGGATACAAAGCTTTAGTTGGAGTCTAAAATGAGAGAATAAATTGACTCCTTGTTGAAAAATTAGACTTAGGATTTATGTAAGTTGCCTATAGGTAAAAGGGCTTTACAAAATAAATGGGTTTACATGTTGAAAGAAGAGGATGGAGGTAAGAAAATATTTAAAGCCAGGTTAGTTGTAAAAGGATTTGCATAGAAAAAGTGCATTGATTTTGATTAGATAGTTTCCCTTGTTTTTAAAATGACTTCTATTCATATTGTTTTAAGTATTGCAGCTATTGAAGATTTGCATTTAGAGCAACTTGATGTTAAAATATATTTTCTTCATGGTGATTCAGATGAAGAAATTTATATGGTACAACCACATGGATTTGAGTTCAAAGTTAAGGATAACTTAGCATGTAGATTGAAGAAAATTTTATATTTCTTAAAGTAAGCACCTCAATAATGGTATCTTAAATTTGACAATTTTATGCATGAGCATGGATACACTAGGTGTCATTAAGATCATTTTGTTTATTTTAAGAGTTCAAATAATGACAACTACATCACCATCATCATTATTATTATTATTATTATTATTATTATTATTATTATTATATGTTGATGATATGCTTGTAGCTGGGTCCAACATGGATCATATTAAGGGGTTAAAATAAAAGTTAGCACATTTATTTGCTATAAAGGATTTCGGGGCAAAAAAAAAATCCTTAGTATGAGCATTTGAAATGATATAAAGAATAAAAAATTGACATTATCTGAGGCTGATAATATTGAGAAGGTGTTGTAATGTTTCTCTATGGAGAATGTCAAATTTGTCTACACACCTTTGCTTGGTCATTTAAAATTGACTAAGGAGATGTGTCTAAAGACACTAGAAGATGAGGCTAAAATGTCTAAGGTACATTATGCTTCAACTAAAAGGAGCTTAATGTATGCCATGGTATGTACTAGGCTAGATATTGTGTATGTAGTGGGAGTTGCTAGCAGGTATATGAGTCATCCTAGAATTGAGCATTGGAATGTAGTCAAATGGATTCTTAGATATTTGAGAAGAACATCTAGTAAGTGTTTATACTTTGGGGGCTCTAGTTTTGATTTACAAGGCTATGTTGACTCAAATTTGGAAATGGATATTGACACTAGGAAGATTACTATGGGTTGTGTATTTGTTGTTGGTGGGACATTAGTGATTTTTATTTCTTAGTTGTAGAAGGTTAATGATTTATCTACTACAAAGGAAGAGTATGTTGTTGCTATAGAGGAAGCCAATGAGATGATATGACTTTAATTATATTAATCTCATATTGGTTTTGACATATGAGTGACAATATACTTAAGTCATTTACTTAGTTCATGCCAAACAAGTAATACATGTTGAGCATAAGTTGTTAGATAGCATATGTCGAGTGACATATATTTAGTATGTGCCAAGTATCTAGTAAGTGTCGAGTCACTCAAGTGCTGAGTAGATAGTATATGTCAAGTTATTTAGATGCTAAGTGATCAATAGATGTCAAGTCATTTAGAGGCTGAGTTACAACACTGATGTTATATTTGATGTCAAGTAGTAGGAACTTCAAGTGCCAAGTTATACACTTTTGACATAGTTGTTTCTAATGGCAGAAACTTGTATGTAAACCATTTTTGGGATGAGCTAAGGATTTTTGTATGATCTTAGATGATAAGGATGAATCTTAATTGTGAATCCATATGCATTACATGAATCCAATCAAAAAAAAGGGAATGATTAAGTGGAAATATGGGTAAATCACTACCATTGATTCATACCTAACCCTAAGTCACCTTAGTCTTCTTAAGGAGGAAAAACCCCATTTAATGAATGTGTAAGGAGAAAGGAGAGAAGTTTGCAATCATAAGTAGAGCATTCATGGTGACTAAAGAATTATAATTTGAGTTACATTATATAATCAATTAGAGGAGAATAGAGGAAAGGAATCAAAATATAGCAAAGATACATTTGATTCGAAAGGATCAAGTACACATTAGAAAAGAGGTGATCTCACATCAAGCAATAGAGTACTAACCAAAGGATCATTGCTGAAACATTCTAATAGGTAAATCAATTAAATATCTTAACATAACAATCTTGATAGGATGTTATAAATCCTTTAACAAGGTGCTACTTCATTGTAAGTTAAAAACCTTTTACCAAGCACACTTTTAACAAGGTAAGATCTAACCATCTTGTAAGTCTTTAATAGGTTAGACCTTTCATAGGGTAGATTATGTTTCATGATCAAAACTTTGTAACCTTCATTGGATACAGTTTATTATTGTAGTAGTGGAGATTTGTGGGTGTCATCCCCACACTAGTTTTACCTTCTCCTTGGAGGGTTTTGTTGGAATGTTCAAAATGGGAAGAGTACTTCTAAGAGGGGGGGTGAATCAGAAGTACCACACTTTTTAACCTTTTTCAATCCTTTAAATCACATAACTGAAAAAGTAAATTGCATACATGTAAACATATAAATAAACATAAAGTAAACACATGCAATAACACATAACACCAGATTTGGTAACCCAAAAACCCTCCAGGAATAAGAAGGTAAAACTAGGGTGGGGATAATACCCACAAAAATTAGTACAGTAATAATTATTTAACCACTTCTAATGGTCTGCCCTATGAAAGGCCTACCCTATTAAAGGCTTTACATTGTATCAATAGTGACTTGGTTAGAGGATTGACAAACACTTTACATGAAGTGTCACCCTGTTAAAGTATTTACAATAGGCTGTTAAACCCACCTAATACATAGGATTTTCAATCACCTTCTTCAAAGGTTCTCATACCTAGCTGTTAAGCTAACCTATCAATATAGAATTTCTAGCTTCTAATACAATGACAAGAAAGTATTAGACTAGTAAACTTGACAATATGCAATCTATAATTGCTAGATTCAGGCACTTGATCTACTCTCTTTGATCTTGATCCTCTAAGATCTGACATCTGGTCATACTCCTTGTCCCTTGTGTTCTTCTGATCAATTGGATATGAAATTGTTGCTCTATTCCTCTAAGTCTTTCCTTCTTCACACTGAATTTCACTATAGTCTCCCGATACACTATTCTCTATCACATAACTAATGGAGTTTTTGACCTCCTTTTAAATATTTTCAGGACTTAGGGTTAGGTATGGATCTATGATCCATATTGACTCTCAAATTCCCACTCATTCCTTGCATTTTTCTTATTGGTGGCATGCCTTCTCCATTTTTCTGATTGGCTACATGCTGATCACATAGGGAATGTAAAAGATTCATTTTTATCCTTTTCCTCCTTCAAAATCCTTCTATGTTGGCTCCAAAAATAGTTTGCATTTGAGTTTGCGAGGGCACAAACTCATATACTAATTCTATATTACTTGGTACATATTGGACTACTAGTGCTCATCACATATACTATCTTGGATTGCTCAGCACCTATTACACTCTATCTTGCTGGGCACATATATGATTCTAGCTTACTTGGAATATGAAGCATTCTGACTTGCTTGGCATCAACTATGACTCGGCACCTATATGTCACTTAGCACTTATATATTGCTTGACACTGAAGTCACTCAGAACATATTAAAATTTTGACTCAACACACACTATGGCTCGGCATAAATAGTGTACTTGGCTTCAATACAAAAAGTGATTAAGTGTGTTGACACTCAAATGTCAAAACTATTTAAGACCAATAGGTTTCTAGGTAACCAAATATCTTGTTTCATACATATGTTGAATGTTTTACTTTCTTGCCATGGATGTATATGCTTAATTTGGTATTCCATTTTATATGCGCATATTGTGAGATGGATGTGTGGTGAATGTTTTTTGAGGTTGAAATTTTTAAGTGTTGATTCACCCCCCTCCCCCCCCACCCCTCTCAGAGTTTACTTCCCTATTGTATTTCCAACAAAGTATTCATGGAAAATTTGGGTTGCCCTTAGATGGACAATTATTTATTTATGGATAGCCAGAGTGTCATTCATCTTGTGAAGGATTTTGCTCTACATTCAAAGAAAAAGCACATATAGTTGTTGTACCATTTCATTTGGTCCATTTTCAATGATGGATAGTGAAAGATGGAGAAGATACATACATATGATAATCTAGTAGATATTTTTACAAAGGCAGTGATAAGAGAGAAGCTAAACTCCAATTTAGTTTTTGATTGGTCTTCTGGAATAAACAAAATAACAAAATAGTAGTGTCAAGGTGATTTGATAGTCTTGTGGTAGCTATAGGTTCATTAGTGTTATGATCAATCTCTAAGTGTGAAGTTATATTTGTGGACTCTAATTGGTCTCCAAGTGGGAGATTGTTGTGGTATGGAGCATAATTAGACTCAAAGCTTAATTTTTCACCACTTTACTTGGCACGATTTTGATGTAGGAGCATTCTAGGTGTAAGAGAAATCTTACATCAATAAAAAAATGTTTCATTTTAATTGTTTGAATAGGGTTTGTCTTAATGCAAAGTTTTCATTTGTTGAGGATTGCTACTTACTAAGTTAGTCAATCATGTGAGCTCAAAATGTCCTAATTTTAGAGGTGGATGCTCATCTTGGATATATTAGCCTACTAGTTGAGACTTAGTCTGATATCGTGCATATTCATGGATTTATTGTAGATTTTTTATGTATAATTTTGGTATAAAAACTTTAGGCTCACCATTGAAAGACTAAATGTGCTTGGATGAGGCCCAAAAACTCAACAGATGGGTGGTTCTGCCTATCCTAGCATGTATATCTAAAGCTAGGGACTCCTAAAAGTGGTTATAATAGCCAATCAAAGCAATAGTTTAAGAGTTATGGCCTTCTAAAGTTGGGCTAACCAAAACTTCTAAAATAAATGTCAAAAAATGATTTGGTCAGTTGTATATGTATTGTTAGGGTCTGTCAGCCATAGGTATTTAGTTTGAGTGTTTGGAACCTTCCCAGCTAGCATAAAATTTCCTATTTAAAAAATACCCAAATATTATCTAGGACAACTATAGGTGATAGTTCACAATTTTATCTTGCAAATTACTATAATGAAGGCACCAATGTGGGTTAGCATATTGTAATACTAGATTCTTTAATTTTGCATTTGCAGTGATAATAAGAAGCCCATATTTTTCCCATAAAAATTGTTGTTACTTCTTTCTTGTTATGTGTTTAAGGTATCAAGGGGAGCACCCTTCATCAAGTGGTATCAAAACTAAAGTTCCTAAGTATGTGGATAGATCACCGACTATGAGGTAGTTTTCACCATGACTGTGGTTTGGACTAAGTGTGTAGACAGATCATCAATTGTGAGGTAGTTTACACTAGGGTTTTAGCAAAAGAATGAAGATGCCTCCATAAAGAAAGTGTGGTAGGAGAGTTATTTGTTACACCTGAGGATTTTAGAGACCTATAGAGGAAAATGTAAGCATTTCAAGAAAAATGTGTAGAGGAATGAATATTTTTGTAGGAAATGATGAAAGTGAGGTTGAAAGGGAAGAAGAAGGAAATGCTAATCAAGCAGTAGAAGGTGAAGTTTTAAACCCAAAGGAGGAAAATACTTTCAAGGCCATTTCTAAGATTGGAAAAAGATATATGTATGGTATTCCCACATTTTTGGAAATTATTAACTCAGAGGAATCGATCAATTGGATCAATGAATTGGAAGAGTACTTTGAATAGAAGATATTGAAGATCTAGATAGGGTCAAGTTTACAAAGGCCAAATTGAAGGGTCATACAAATATTTGGTTGTAGAAGATCTAGTTGGAGAGAAATAAAAAAAGGAAAGACAAAATCATAAAGGAATCAAATGATAACTAAAATGAAGTTACAGTTCATTCTCATAGATTATGAGCTCGATTTGCTAAAGAAGATGCAAGGATTGAAGAATCATCCATACGAAAGTTGATAAGGAGAAAGTTGTTTTTTATCTTAATGGGTTAAGGCCAAGCATTCAAGAGGAGTTGAGTTAGGTTTGAATGACCAATATTGAGGAGGCATATCAGTTTTCTCTAAGAGTAGAGGAGAAGCTAAGAAAAAATTTTGATAACAAAATTAGTGGTAGAGGTCATGGTGGAAGATCTAGTGAATGATCTCATGGAGGCCAAAATGGTGGTCAAAAGAACAATGATGAGGCTGGAAGTACTAGTTAGAACTAGAGGGGAAATAATTCTAATTGTTTCCATGATTAGAACAATAGAGATCAGAGAGTAAGAGGAAGAAGGAAAGGATCTTGAAGAGGGGATTTTAGTGGAAAATATTTTTAGTACAAAAAAGAATGGTATGTTGTATTCGAATGTTCCCAATGCTAAGGAATGATATATCAAAGAACAAAAGGCTAGGCTAGAGTTTCACATGTTGACAAGGATGCTAAATCATCCCATTCTAAAGATGTTGAAAGAGAAGTCATAGTTAATCAAAGAGTCTTTCTGAGTGGTGAGAATGAACCTAATAAAAGGAGGAGTTTGTTTTGTACTAGGTGAAAATCTGAAGATAAGTGTTATGATGTGATAATTGATGGTCAAAGTACTGAAAATTTGGTGTCAGAAATATCACTAGTACAAAAATAGCAATATGTGACTAAAAAAACCATTAAAATTTGTATATATGTGACTAAACTTAGTCACATGACTAATAGTAGTTAATATCGAGTCATGTATAACACTACTAAATTTACTACTAAGCAATTTTAGTCATTTAATTTATCATTGATTTAGTGGTATATTTAGTAGTATATTTAGTAATTGATTTAGTGGTTGAGTTAGTATTATATTTAATCATGTGGCTAGTCACATATTTAGTATCATATTTAATCATATATTTGATCATGTATTTAGTATATAAACTTAGTCACATGTTTAGTTGTATATTTAGTAGCATATCTAGTAGTATATTTGATCAAATATTTAGTAGCATATTTAATAATTTACTTGGTCATAATAAGGGATGATGGAATCAAACCACCATCCACTTTCTTGTAAAGTAGGTGCTCTTCCATTGACCTAGAACCCTTTAAAAAATGGTCATATAATGTGTAACTTTCTACATTGTATTAGTTCTTATCTTTTCAGTTAATCCCAATCATTTCTTTAGTGATTTATACCTAGTTTCTATATATAATTAGTGTACCTTTATCTTGATTTTTTCTTAGATGGAAGTATAATTGAGTATTGTACTTATACATAGCTAAATTTCCTCTATTTACATGATGTATATTTCTCCTTAAGTTCTACATCATACAGTTACAAATATCAATCAACATATTAAATAAATGTATCATCATTGTCAAAAATTGTTTTTAAGCATCCAATCATGACTCACAATCAGTCTTAATCAACACTTGATTATAACACCATTCATTTTTATCTAAAGTTCAACCTTTAGAGCTAATTAGACCTACCAATGATGACTCCATATTTTGTCAAAAATTCCATATTCCTTTAACAAAAACTCATTAACCTTTTTTTTATTCAAACACCCCATTCTCTGATCACATTAAAGATTTATAGTCACATACTATAGATGAAAACATTCAGATGGTACAATATAAAAACTTACCCATACACATCACATCACATTATTTGATCTTACACAACCTCCTTATCCATCTTACACTATGTCATCAAACAATTGTATAATTACATTAACTCTCTTTAATTTCTTTGGAACATTTCTTCCTAAATAGACCTTGTTAGAACTATAACTCTTGATCTTTAATCTAAAATGTATATAAAATTTTACATTTAAAGGTTTTCCTTAGCCCCTTGTTGAAGATTGAAGATGTTGTATTCTACATGGGATGTATTTTTATGGAATCTAAATTTATTTATAGTATATGTATCTCACATAGTTATTTAGACTTGTGTGCTCTTAATGCTAACAAATCTCCACAATCCATGAAATATCTAGCTATTGTTTCTAGATGCCATCGTGTGAAAAAATTTGCATCAATATTTAAAATAACACTCTATGATCTGTCATTGGGATAAAAGAGAGTACAAGGAGAATAAAAAATCAATAACTAAACTTTATATGCTATGTAGGCTTATATATATATATATATATATATATATATATATATATATATATATATATATATATATATATCACAATTTTGGTACTTAGATGTGCCCAAACACTCCAAAAAAAATTACCCTATAGGCATACCCAAATTCCCATGCCTAGACTAGTAATTTAGTTCTAGTTTTTTACTAGTAACTTCCATGGAATTCTTCTGAATATGATTCCTCTATAATATTTATACTTTTTGTTCTTTGAAAATATTGTATCAATATTTAAAAAACAAAATTGCATAACTACATAAGAAAATATCACAACTCACACTAACAAAAATTTCCTAACATATTGAGAAATAGACTTTAAAATCATATTTATATCATATTTCATTTGACCAAGTAGGCTTACCTTTTTAATATTGTTCATCATAATGGATTTGAGAAAATATGCCAATCAAATCCATGAAGCCCAAGAATACTTACATGTATAAAACTTGTCATGGAGAAGAAAAAGACAAGAAGAGGTAAGGGTTTGAGCTAAAAAACATGTAAATTTTATTTAGATGAAGAAAAGATTATTCAACAGATTAAGAATTACAAAGAGATCAATCCTTATGAAAGGAGATCGAAACCCAAAAAGGGGTAACCTAAAGCCTAAAAAAGCTATGTTGCACATTATAATTAATATAAAATATTAATTATATGTAGGTAAGAGATAGCTTAAGAAAACTAGAGTAATAGGAAACTTATTTAATTAAATAAGTGTTAACAAATAATTACTCTAACACCCCCCCTTAAGAAAAGCTTAGGAGCTAAGCTAACCTAGCACAACTATGAAAGTAGAAAAATGGGTCCTAGCAACAAGGCCTGATGAGATAACCCAATCACAAAAAAAAAATTATGAAATAGAAAAATAGAGAAAACCACATGGGAAAAACCCTACTCCAAAAAGAGATAGCAAAGAATGTTCCAAAAGATAGGAACAAAGAGATATAATGAAGAGAACCACTAAAGCATGAAGAAGCTACAAACTCTATCAAAAAGAAACTATTGATCTATAGAAGCTCCATAGAAATAGAAGGCATGAACCAAGAGTCTCTATATGGTAGATGATCCATCTGACTGAAATGCATAGGTAGGTAGCCACTGCAATTGCCTAGTATATAGGATCAAATACTAAATACTTAGATCACGCAATCGAACCATCAAACCAAGGAAGCATATAGGAACAATAGAATAACCCTCCTTAATGCAGAAAAGGTGAGATGACCGGCAACTAAAAAGGTGGGCCAAAAATCCTCTGTAGAAAGAACCAAGAACAATGAGAGAGATTAAGAGGTAAAAACACCTATAAAGGCACATGTCACTGACACATCATGGGGTAAAAAAAGAAGGGCACAAAAGTGGCATACAACTATCCCCCCCATGGCACTTTATAAAATAGTGCAATTATAATTGTCTCAAAATAGCGTTCATGAACCTGAAATACAAGAGTGGCACTTTATCTCTATGTGTTTGCATAAAGATTCTTACAAATGATATCAACAATGATCAAAAAAGGAAAATAGCTGATAAAAAAGATAGTACAACCCAAAACAAAGCAGCTAAAGCAACAAAATTGATCCCTAGACCTAAAACAACCAGGATATCTACCAGAATGCAAAAATGAAAAGGACTAAATAGAATGTGCCTAGAGTAGAATCTAGAAGAATAACCAGCATCACTAAAAAGAGCATGGAAATAGCTTTCCAACAATATAAAGAATTCCCAAATTAGAGATCGGATGCTCAAGATATGCCTCCCAAAGTGCAAAATAGAACATCCAGCTTTGACTACCAAAATTGGCAACCAAACTACATCAAAACCCAAAAAAACCTACATCAATGTCTTTGTCTTAGAACTAGCTTTTCAATGCATTCTTTGGATTAAAAAAATATGTTTGTATGCTCAAGTTACGGAAAAAAACTCATAAGGCCTCTAGAAATGCAAAAAAAAAAAATTAATAATAAAATAATTTAAAAAATAAAAAAGCCACACCATTAGCAGAGCGGCAGATAGGTGGAGGGTGGGTGAAGGTGTGGCAAGGCCATGGCAGGGTTGTTGGTGGAGCCACTATAGGCTGCTAGGTAGACCGCTAGCAGTAACTGCTAGCAATGGCCACCAACGGTGACCACAACAGTAACTGCTAGCAGTTCCACTATGATTTGTTAACCTCCGCCCAGTTAAAACCATAGAATTTTATTTTTTTTTGCAATTTTTAACAATTTTTCTACCCTGGAGTGCATGCAGAGGCTATACAGCCCTACCAAGCAAAAAAAATTTGCCTCCTGGGTCAACATTGTCCAAAACGAACAAACTCTATATGGAAATGGGGGTTTTGATGCTTTTTGAATCCATCTATGATGTCTATTTGGCCTCAAACTGCTCTAAAAGTTTGTGACCCCCCTATTTTCTCATAAAATATCTGAAAAAATACCAGATCTAATCTGCCAAATCCTTGTTCTCCCTTTTTCTCCAAATACCAAACAAGCTATAGCAGATCTGGCTCTGATACCATGTAGGATTTGAGAAAATATGTCAATCAAATCCATGAAGCCCAAGAATACTTGCATGTACAAAAACCTATCACAGTGAAGAAAAAGATAAGAAGAGGCAAGGGTTTGATCTGAAAAAATGCAAATTGTATTCAAATGAAGAAAATATTATTCAACGAATTAAGAATTATAAAGAGATCAATCCTTATAAAAGGAAATTGAAACCCAAAAACGGGTAACCTAAAGCCTAAAAAAGCTAGGTTGTACATTATAATTAATATAAAATATTAATTATATGTACCTAAGAGATAGCTTAAGAAAACTAGAGTAATAGGAAACTTATTTAATTAAATCAAAGTGATTTAATTAATAAGTGTAAACAAATAATTACTCTAACAATAATACCCTTCACTTCAAAAGCCTAGGCCTTCACTTTTGTAGGCTTGCTGATCTCTTATGGATGATCTGCACAATATAGTATATGTTCCTTCAAATTTGAACTACAAAATTGGATATGTTGTTATTCATAATTGATGGCATACTTAAAAGGGAAAACATGCCTTTACTTCTCTTATACATGCATTAATATCTATAAAATGCACACTTGAAAAAAAAATGAGGTTAAAATTTTAGTAAGAACCATGAAAGGAGAAACATACTTCAATATGTGTTTAAAGTCTTGTTTCCCTAGAGCTCGCAAATTGTCACATAAAATTTTTATCTACAAAACAATTAAGCAATGAAAATGAAAATTATCCATCAAAATATTTGTGTTTATCAATCAAAGAACACAACAAATTTCCTCAGATTCAAATCAATCAATCAAAATAGGTTTGTCTAAACAAATAAACTACTTCATCAATTGTCAATGAATGTTCCTTGATGAATGAGCACGTTGGATCCTCAAATGAAATCGATGTAACATAGCCAAGAACATCCAAAGGTTTTTACAACCATACAAAATCTAAAGCAAGGCAAGTCTTTCATTTTTTTTGAAATTCCTTCATATCTGCAATTACAAAAAAGGTAGGGATAACAAAAATAATATGATAATTTATGAACTTTGATGTCACTATTAGGTGGTTGTGTTGATTCTAAATATCTAACAAAAAATTACAAAATCTAGTAATATAGAAAGAATATCAAGTCCTACAAATAAAATTTAGTATATCACATTTTTACCTACCAATGGTAAGAAACTTACAATGCAAACTTAGAAAAAAAATGTAATGTTTACCCTTTGTGCTTTTATTTTTTTTTAGTTTCCTTGAGAAAATCCACCACCTAACCAAATTTAATAAAGCATTATAAGTTATTATTGGAAAAATGAACAATGTTAGTATTGGATATCCTTAAACCAAGGTGACAAAATTTTAATTATCATTCTCATAATGGTATCTAGAGAAATAACACTTGCTAAAGAAAGGAGAGAATTTAAAAATAAATATTTTACTTCAATCATTTATTTCATATTGAACTAGTAATAAAAAAACTACAAATATTGTGAAAGTCAGTATGAGATAGGAGATGCATGTTATTAGCTACTCTTGGCTCTCTTTTATGCCGTTATGTGTCAATTATAAAATTTGTGTCTTATAATCGAAATATCAAGTAATAGTTATTATCATTGTATTTTGTGTGCTCATTGGAAATTGATTACCCAAATGTGCAAAGAGTTCTATTAGCTAGAAAAAAACTACAAGTGATGATAAAAGAGATTATCTTTCAAAATCCATTTGATGGATTATGGAGTCAAAGGAATGCTAATAGTACATCCCAGTGATGAATGGTTCTAAAGTTGGTTCCCTTTCCTATACATTTCACTCTTCTAGATATCATATTATCCATGTAAGATAAGACTAAATGTAAATGCTTGTTCTTGTTATTCAGTGGAAGATTTACTAACAAATAAATTGTGCAAATGCTTTCTAGCTTACATTCTTTTAATGGGCATATGTAAGACATAACAATGTTGTTTAGCCAAGAATAAGTTGTTACTTGAATAAATTTAAGAAAATTTTAGTACTGTAGTTGAATAGTTTACATTCTTCAACATAAATGCACCATAGTTGAGTAGTTCACATGCTACAATATAGATACAACTTATTTAGACTTTATTTTTTGGAAGTTACACTATGAGTTTGACCTAAGGCCCTATTTTAATTTTATTTTCACATTAATCATCATGAGTATAGATCAACACAAGGTCTTTTGGGTTTCAAAGTGGTGCAAAAATGTATATTTCAATCGTGCTTCTCTCCTTGTAGGTGGAGCATTAAAGGAGGGCCCACACATGTGCCTATCTGCACTATCTATGGTAAAGGATGAAGATTATATGCTTGTCTTGTCTATGAAACCATCAACTACAAAAACCATCTCCATCTCCATTACCAAATGAAAGTGAGCCACGTAATTGCAATAGATTTAGATAGATTGGAGCTTTATTGTAGTCTCTATAATGACCAAGTCTATGATCCCAATTTTAATAGGTTGGTCTTTCTCTTTTCCCCCCACCCACCACCACCATGATGATGGTGATGATAAGGAAAAATGTAACAGTGTTAAAAATGGGGAAGCCAAAAGAGAGGGGAAAATGTTGAATATAAAGCTTGGGTAGCATGCCTTAACGAAAAGATACTAATGAGACAAAGAGCCAGTAGACTAAATTGTAAAGGAGCTAAAGAAGGGGAGAGATGGCCTTGAGGATTGAGGGGATCAAATAATTCAAGATATTCCTACTATATAAACTATGTATTGCAGAAATTTCTGCATACCCCATCTCTCAAAAATTATTTCTTGAGTGATTTCCACAATCATACATTTTGTCACAACAATAAAAATGGTTGCATTATTTGTGATATGGATGATATTTTCTCAGCTTCTTAATCTAGAGATCAGACTCCCTATAGCCCTATAGGATTCCTTTATAGGTAAGCTAATTATATTATACTATGCCAAAAAGTATCTTGTTTATTTTGCTTCATTTTTGTAATTGGAATTTTTTATGTAGTTGGTGGTAGCATGATGTGAATTTTGTAGGCTATGATAATCAAGATGCACAATTTCTTTATTTCTACAATTGATGGGATCCATGCCAACTATACAGTAAGCTCACCCAAAAGTAGACTATTGTAGAAGCAACAATGGTGAAGTTTCCCCCTTTCTGAAACACCCTAATTGTTTTAAAATGCTACCAAAATCCATTTGTTTTATATTAAATAAGATATTCTTTTTAGTTATAATCCTAGTTCTTAGTTATTGGATCTAGTCTATTTTTACATTCCAATATGTATAAGTGGCACCTGGGATGATTCTCAAAGCATATCTATATTATGTCACTCCAACCAATGGTCATATAAAATTCCAACCTAAATTGGGATCAAGGAGAGAATAGGTTGCACCCAAATATTGTTGTAGAGTTACTCTTGGACCCTTGGTAGTGCACAAAAGCCTTAGTAGAATAGAAAGAATAATTGAAGTAAACCTTATGTACAATCACTAATGAATTTAGACAATAGATCATTTGTTGTTGTTGCTTAACAAATCGATTTGCACGCATAATATTTCTAATTTTAGTACATCATAGCTTCTTTCACTAATAGATGATTTTTAGAGGATGTTCCAACATAATCGCAACCTTCCATGGTTCCATCACAAGTTTGTAATATATATGTTAGGATTAGACATCAAAAACATATAATGATTTTTAAATAGTGATTAAACTTCTCACTTTAATTTTCAAACATACTAAACTAATGGCAATGTAACATGAACTTTCTCTTACGCACTACTTATCTTTTATTTACCTAAAGATAGAAGCCACTTAAACATAGTTTTATCCACAATGTAAGTATATTCCTTGGAGTTATTTTTGGCTATGAATTTTACAATTTGAGAATTTTTTTTATCTCGTCATCAAATATTAATCACTTCAATTAAAAATTTTCATAGTATAATTGATAACTCAGAATGTTTCTAATTGCAACAATACAGGTGATGTGAAATGTAGATGCATCATTCACAAAGTTTTTTTAGGTGTTCTAAGATCAGATGTCATATGCAATGTATGCAACTCCACTTCAAATTATGACCCTTGCTTGGAAATTTCCTTGGATTTGGAACCAAGCACCATATCCTCAAGTAATCTAGTAGATTTGTGTGGTGGTTTGAAAGACTTGGCCAGGAATCAATTAAATAGATTTCCAATGGATAGACATAAATTGCGAATCACAATTTGGGAAACTTGTTGAGATGTTTGATTAGAGCCAAACTAAAGGATGGGATCTAATTTTACCATAGGAAAAATTTGTATATAATAATTTTGTCAATAGGAGTACTAATAAATCACCATTCTAGATTGTATATGAGAGCAGTCCCAATGCTTCTAAACTGAGGCAGTTGGATAAAGATTAGATAAGTAGTGTTGAAGTAGAATAATTTGTTGAACATCCATGGGGAGGTGAGGAAGCACATTATAAAAATAACTACACAATTCAAGGGTAACACAAATTTTAAAAGGAGGTATAAGGAATTACATATTGGAGATGAAGTCATTGTTCATTTTAGAAATGAGCATTTTCCAGTAGGTAAATATGATAAGTTGAAAATGAAGAAGTTTGGACTGTGCAAGATAGTGAAAAGGCATGATTCTATAAATGCCTATGAAGTGGAGTTTCCTTCTAAATTGAATATTTCATTAGTATTTATTATTTCATATTTTATAGAGTATTATGAGGGAGGTGATGGGGATGAAGTTATAGAAGTATGGTGGAGTATTCCAGTAGCTAGTTCGACTATAAATGATAGTAAGGAGATACTAGATAGTTATGTTGGAAAAAGTACAAGGAATAGAATTAATGAAGAATACCTATTCAAATGGAAATAGAGTCCAATAGAAGATTCATCATGGCTAGCAAGGAAGGACATTAACCATCTTGGTTTTTCTCTAAATACTTGAGACGTTAATAGGTCACTTCTCAAATTACCCCAGCTATCTAATGTAGGAGCGATTTTGCATCAACCAAAAAAGTTTCAATGTAGTTGTTTGAATAACAGTTGTCTTCATGTAGAGTTGTTGTCTATGGAGGCTTTCTACTTAATAAATTAGTCATACAATCTTAAAATGTCCTAATTTTAGAGGTGGATGCTCATCTTGGATATATTAGACTACCAGTTAAGGCTTAGTGTCATATCATGTGTATTCATGGATTTATTATGGATTTTTGATGTGAAAATTTTGGTACAATAAACTTTAGATTCATCTTTGAAGGCCTAAATGTGCCTAGATGAGGCCTAAAAACTTGAAGGATGGGCACTTTCACTAATCTAATCATGTAGACCATAAGCTGAAAATTATAAAAAGTGGTTATAATAGCCAATCAAAGTAATGGTTTGAGAGTTGTGGCCTTCCAAAATTGGGCTGACCAAAAGTTCCAAACTAAATGTCAAAAATATATTTGGCACACTATAAATGTATTGTTAGGGTCTGTCAACCCTAGGTATCAATTTTGAGTGTCTAGAACCTTCATGGGTGGCATAAAATTGCCTATTTAAGAAATATCGAAACATTTTCTAGGATAGATTTGGGTAATAGTTCACATCTTAGTCTTGCGGATTATTGTAATGAAGGCACCCAGGTGTGTTATTATATTGTAATTTTGGATTCTATAATTATGCATTTGTGGTGATAATAAGAAGCCCATATTTTCCCCTCACAAATTATTGTTACTTATTTCATATTATGTGTTTAAGGTATTAAGGGGAGCACCCTTCATCATGTTTTTCCCTAGATTTTACTAAGGGGGTTTGGAGGGATTTCCCCCAATATGGGGCCAAGGGGAAGCACCCATTGTAGGGTCTGAGGTCTATTGGACAACTTATTATACCCCTAATTTTGTAAGTGATAAAAAACTTGTACAAAACGGCTTAGGGTTAGGGATTTAATAATGTAAGTTGAGATTGTAGCTTCTTGTGGTGGTATTGAGCTATAAAAGATTCTAGATGGTAATCAATGGATAATATTAATATTGGACTTGTTGTTGGTGGATGTAGCCTAGGGATTCAGTGAACCTTGTTAAATCTTTTTACCTTATGTTCTCTTCTATGAAATTTATTATTTTTTGATATTGGTTATATTTTCATTTCATTGTTATTTATATTTGTGGTTAATCCTAACATACTAATAGTTCTACACCTTGAGATACTCGTGCATCTCCTAAAACATTAAAAAAAATTCAACATGTTTCCCATAAAAAAAATATAATGGCTTTTATATGGATTATGTGTACCCTAGAGGGTTACCTCTAAAAGAAACCCAAGCTAATTTGCATTTGGTTGTGAATATTTTTCATGCTTCTAAGTTCAAAGATCCCAAACCTTCCTATCATGTGTAATCCATGCAATCCTTCATTACTTCTTCAATAACCCATCATGAAAAATTACCCCTTCCCCTTAGAAGTGGCTCCATGTCAAAAGGACTATCAAAAATATGAACCAAGAAATATCAAGATCAAGATTCCCCTATACCCAACTGTCTCCTTTCAAGTTTGAGTTTTTGTGGCTTCTTTTATCCTTTGGAAAAAGATTTTAAGGACATAAAAGTTCAATAGTGAGGTTTCACAAACTATTTTTTCTTTATTGTTGTATTGAAAAATGAGGGAGTTACTTCATTGATTAGAATTCTAGTAGGTAAAAGAGGAAATTCTTTAGAATAAAAATCTAAATAAACATTAAAATAAAATATTATCATTTTTAATTGTTAAAGTATCTTGTTTCTCCTTTCTTTTCTTTAAATGGACATTATTTATAATAAAAGTGTATGAATAGGGTCAAATCATTTATCTCTAGAATTGAAACTTTTCTCATTACATGATTGGAATAAGATTTGGTTTTGGTTGTCTACAATTTGTGATATATCTCTAATTTGATGAAATCTCTAGAGAGGGTTTTTTTTTGTATTTCCTTGGAAATGAAACGCATCAGATCACATGTAATGTTTATGTTAGTTGTTATCCATGATTTTATAGCCATTGTTCATCCCAAATGTCCCTTTAGCCTTAAATCTTCGACCTTTAAATTGATGTAATGTTTTTACCATTTGAAACTAGTTATTACTTCTTCTAGGAAAATGCATCATACTAAAAACCCAAACTCAATGCTCATTTTTCCTACTTATATTTAACCATTTATATTTAGGGATGTCATTATGTTTTTGGAAATTGAAATTATAAGTTTTATCCCTTCATGGAAGTGTTTCTAGACTTTCAGTCCATCCCTTTTAAGATTCTAGCTTGGTGATTTTTTATTGCATTTATATTTGAGTCCTTGTCTAGGTATCCCATAGGTGGCTCTCTTCTCATCAATCATCTTTGAGGCTTTCTTTATGCATTCTTTCCAAGTTTTCCTGGTGCAGAGCACTCCTTGGGAGTATTCCATCTTCTTCATCTTGGCATGTGGAAGACAAAACAGGGCTGATGAGATAGGTGGTATTAACTCTACATCACATGTAAACTCTTTGCTATTCTCATTTGGCCATGTTCTATGTTAATCATATTGACAATGTAATGGGAGTACCTTCTTCAAGGAGTTTTGATGTTTAGTTGAGTTTAGAATAGGATTTGAATAAATATATGCCCACTTGTAAAGGTACATGGTCCTATTTGGTATTCTATAAACCAAGGACCCATGTGACCTATAGGGCTAGTAGCACTAGGAGTCTAGAATAGGTTTATATAGCCTTAAATGGCTCCAAACATGTTTCAAGTTAGGTTAAGGGGTGTCTTGAATGAGTTTGAAAGCAAAAATTGCTACTCGGCAAGAATGCAGCAAAAGTTGCTAGCAACTTTTCAAAAAAAGTTGGTAAATCAGTTTGCAACCGATCCCAAGGTGGTTGATCGGTTTAGGATGGTTATTTAAGTCATATTCCACCTTCCCAAAAGAACAGGTGGAGATTGTAAGGATTTTGATTGCATTAATACAAAAAACTCTCAGTTTTCGTGGTAAAATCTCTGGTTTTTGAATTCTGCACGTGCTGTACGGAAGAGTATCTGCAAACCAATGCGTGGATTCGAAACCTTGGTGTCTTAGCAAACTTTTGCAAGTGGTTGGAAGGTTTTTGGTGAAGGGAGTCGATAGTTATTGTATTTTGTTCTCAAACAGCCACCAAACCCTCCCTTTAGCAAGGATTTCGTGCAAATGGGCAAATAGAGTGCACCTATTTGACCTCAGGGGCACAAAACCCAATGAATCTGCAAGCCTACATGTTGTTCTTTCATTCTCTAGAATTAGGATCAGTTTCTATGGTGAGAGTACACTTTGCATGCAAGCCCTAGTTCAAGTCTAAGTGTTGGTTTGAACTAGGATTAAGAAATTTTATGAAAATCAGAAGGAATTTGGTTGAATAAATTGCAACTAAGGGTAGAAGTTGTTGAGATAGACATTCCTTGAAGTCACCCAATCATTTCTTTCCATCCATGAACCCATTTCCGTACTGTTCCTGTGTAAACCAAGCCTAATAGGGCCCATTAGGTCTGTGTGCATAGGAGAGGTTCTGTAGTGCAGGAGTGGATTGGGAATTTGATTTTTGGGGGATTGATAGAGTGGGATAAAGGGTATCTGAAACCCTAATTTTTTTGTCAAGTTGTTTGGGGAATTTTGGATTTATTGCAGGAAAACAGGGTATGAAGACCTAGTAGGATAACTAGGGGAGTTGTGGATTTTGGTGCTGCAGAAGTTGGAGAGCCCAAATTTTGGGTTATTTGCAGTGTGGGGGAACATTTGGAGGTGTTCCAATCATTGGTTTGTGTTGTGGAGTGCTAGAAGTTGCTGAAGCACTAAAAGGTCTAAATCAGGGATTTAGTCCCTAAAGGCAAATTGGAGACAAAGTTGGATTGAGCCTTCCAAGTATTGGGAGATTGTCTAAACCTTGGAGAAAGGGTTGTTGCAGAGTTTGGTGGATCCTTGAAGTGATCCTAGACTTGGAGAGTGTAATTGTGGGTTGTGTAAGTCCTAAGGACAACTTAGGCCAAATTGGGTTATTCCGCTTGCCACTCTGCATCATTTCCTTTCTTTGATTCCCCCTACACCTCTATGCAAGATTTTTTTTTTTTTTTGCATCAAGGTCTTGGGTGATCTAGGTTTGGGTGGGTTTTTTGTCTGAGCATCTTCTTGATGAAGAGGAAGTCTATTTTAATTTTGCAATTTGGTCCTATCTTTAGGTAAGGTGTTTCTTCTAGTTTCTAGCCTATGTTGTTGGATCTCTATTGCTAGCACACTTCATCAGGTAAGATCCTAAGGAACAAAGTAATGGTGACATCTCTAGGTGTATCTAAATATTGACTCATGATGAGAAGATCAAAAGAACAAAGATATATAGTTTTGGAACTCTTAGAGTAAATATCCAAAGTAAGAATTTGATTATATGTAGTGAAATGGAGTTAAATCAACCCAAATGCTTCCCCTTTGGAAGTGAACATCTTCAAGTTCATTTATGAAGCAAATCTAAGAAATGAAGACAAAAAATGACCAACTCAATAGAAATATTTCTCACTATTTCTTTCTTTAGAAAATGTATATCTCAATGATACTTTCCATTTGAAAATAATATAGTAAGCTTTCGTCTAGGAAGATATTAAAGATGAAGAAATGCTAAACCCAAATGTGAAGACATTCTTTGGGAATGCCATAAAGTATTTTTATGGATTCTCCAAATTAAAATATAAATGATAAATAAAAGCCTTGTGTAGAAAACAAAGCAATAAGGTATCCAAGGAATTAAAGGAGTATCTTGCATGATGTGCTCCTGAATCAAAGGAAAATGCAAGCTTATGGAAAGATAATTTTATACCTCCTTCCTCACACTAAAATAATTGTAGTTCAAACCTTTTTTTCCAAATTCCAAATTTAAAAGGTAGCTTCCACTAAGATTGACCTAATCGATTCAATAAGTAAATAAGCTCTCTACTATAGGAGATTTAAGTGAGTCTTATATTCATTACATTTATGAATTTTCATATGAGTAGAAGCAAAATGATTTAAAGAGTCATTAATCTACCTAATCTATTACAAATCCAACCATTAAAACCATTAGACATGAGTTATTTCATTTGTGTGGCACTAACATTTGAATTTTTTAGTCTATATGATCATATTTCTACCAAACAAAGTTCCTCACATCATAATGGCTATTTTATTAAAGTAATTTTTCTTCTTTGTATAAAATTATAAGCTAATGGAAATTAGAGCTACTAGGTATGATCATCTAATTTGATTAGAAAGTGAGTTGAAGAACTTTTCAAACACTTCTTTCAAGTTTTACAACCTAGGTGATTTGTACCAAAGACCAAACACCCAACCCATTCATCCAATTACAAAAAAACTAAAGAAGAGAAGATTAGTTGAAGCTATTAGGTTCCCCGTGGTTGTGCAAGCACTAGAATTGGTAAAGGAATTATTCGCATCAAGAGGTAAAATCCAAAAATAAAAACAATTTTTTTTCCTGAACAATCTATTCTTCTTTCTATGAACAAGGACTTGATGGAGTCTTCCTTAGGGATCCTAGTAAAGGAAGAGTACTATGACATTGATTTTTCTTCATCTACATCAATGTTTAACAAGAGAAACACTTTGAGGAAGAAGATTTCTAGAGAACATGGTTTCATACTCCTTATGGAAAAAGGAGTAAGATGTTGAGGAATCGTTTTGGAACCAATCTAAAGAAGAAAATTGTGGATATCTTGGCACTTTTGCTAAGATTAAAAGGAAAGTAGGAGATCCTGGATTTCATTGAGCATCACTTATACTTGGTTAAGACTAAAAATTGAATTGGATCATATTATATGTGAAGACATTTATTCTTGTCTAAATTTGATGAAGGAATTCAAATAGTTCTTTATGTCATTATATATGGTATATGCCTTAGCCACGCATCATCTCTAGCCTGGTATTCCTAGTATTGAAGACTTTCATGAAAACACCAAGGTGTATGAATTCTATCCTCACCTACAATTATAGAGGAGTTTCAAAGAATATGTAAAGGTAAATGATGCCTTCACAATGAGGGTATGTAGGGAATTGCAAGGGTTCCCTAGGTAGTTTTCACAAAAATTTATATCTGTGATTAACCAGTTCAGATATTATTTTATCCAATTTACATATTTATCCTACCTAAGTATTGGTACATTTGACAGTTTTCCAAAGAGACCACTCAGATATCCAAAAGACAAGGTTTTCTCCTTGAATTATATAGACAAATAGTGGAGGTCAATACCTTGTGTTCTAATGTGAAGAAGATTGCCAAGATTCCTTTTCCAATTGTATTAGGATCTTATTCTTGTGCCTCAAGGTTTGATGCCAAGAATTTAGTAAAACCAAAATTAAATTGAGTGACTATGAAGTTATAAGGCCACAGTACGATCCTCTTATCTTTTTCAAATACCCTTTGAATCTTGGCTATGCTTACAGGCATGTTCTGAGTATTGAAGATTATTCGATTGAATGCCATAAAAAGTATCAAACCAAAGAAATGTATTGGTCTATGTTGACAGTTGATGATATAAAATTGTAGAATGACATTTTTATGTTAGTGATCTTGTAGATGATGGCTTTTATATGCAACCCTCAACTTATGATAAAATCAAGGACACTGCTATAGGGGTCAGTGCAAGAAGTTGGGTCTCACTTTTGGCCAAAAAGTGGAAGCATTTTTCCTATTTTTAAAATATATTATCAATTGATGCCAAAATTTGAGGCATTTAGAGAATAAATATAAAAAAAACATCACCAATAAAAATTGTAGTGCCTAGGATCTCCTTTTTGAATATGAAATTTATTTGTATACCCATACAATAGATTTTTTTTTTTTAGTATGGATCTCTAAAAACCACTTTTTCAAAATGCTTGTTTCAGGACCATAACATGCTCGTGTATAGACACCATAATTTGACACAACTAAATGAATTTTTGTGAATCCTTTTAAATGAAGTTACCTTAAACACCAAAGATTGATGAGAATATTTTTTATTATTATTAATTTTTAATTGATGATAAAGCTAGTTTCTAAAAACTCTCGTGTATGGATGCCATTATTTTATTCAAAATTTAATTTTTTTGGAATGTTTTTTAACTTCAAATGAATTGTGCCAAGATTGATGACGTGTAAATTAATTTTAAAAATATGAAAAATTAAAAAATTTATTAAATTTTTAGTGAATCTCACTATTTTATGTTTAAGAGATACTTTTGATTAATAAATAATGGAAAAATAGAAAATGAACTCATAACACTATAAAATTTACATTTTTGAAATCAGAATAGTAAGACCTATAATGGGTTTTTGTTTTGTCAAAAAATTCAATGGGGACAACCATATAAAAGTTATGACAATCCATGAAATTGTCAATTAAATGCATTAGTCAAATTTTGATTTATAAAGGCATAGGCTTGGTCCCACCAAGCCTATGCCATGTCTTTCCCCAAGGCAAAACTCGACGGTAATTCTCGCCCATTGCACTAGAATCTAACACCTAATTTGCAATTCAAAAATTAGGTGCCTAATTTGAATTTAGCTATTAGTTAAAAATTGGGTACCTAATTGTTTTAAAATTTGTTACACAATTTTGATGTACCCGTTGGGCCCCAAAAGATGCCCCACAAAGTATTTTTTAATGATTGCAATGATTGAATGATAGTTTCAAACCACAGTAGCAAATTTATGTCATAATTTCTATTTCTTGTCATCTTCTATAATTTGCAATATATTGATTTGAAT
Source organism: Cupressus sempervirens (assembly GCA_028749045.1). NCBI lineage: Eukaryota > Viridiplantae > Streptophyta > Pinopsida > Cupressales > Cupressaceae > Cupressus > Cupressus sempervirens. The sequence continues at coordinate 364,605,033 of CM053784.1, forward strand.
TCAAAACTGGTACAAACATGGGATCAAACCAACGAAGAAAGAAGAAAAGAAAAGTTCAAACAAATGAGGAGATTGCAACAAACAAAGAGAATGAAGCACAACATCAATGAGAGAGAAGACAAAGAATTAGAGAGTTGAGTAATGTTTTAGAAGAGAAAGACATTGAGGATACCATGATGGATGAAGAGACTAAAGAAGAGAACCCTATACAAGGAGATTCAGGTGCACATTCTAATCAAAGGTTCAATACAAGTGTGTCTCCAAATCCTTAAGTTTTCTCTCATGATGAAATTGGTAATTTTTTAGAAGAAGGTTACAATTTAAATGATTTAGATTTTCTTCATGAGAATATATTGCTAAATGATCATGCACAACAAACTCCAATGGAAATGCATGCCTTAAAAGAAATACCAAGAAAAAATTAAAATAAGATTAACTTTCCATATAACATCGAAAATAAAATGCCAATTGAAAACAACAATGGTATCAATATAGAAATGGAAACACCAAGTACTCAACAAACATGGTTGAATGATACTGAAGTACATGAACATAATTTTCATTTTTCTAATGATGTGCTAGATAATCTTCATGGATTGGTTTTGTGGAGATAATTTAGGGCACATGCTAATGGATTATATAGAAAAAAAAATCATAATAATAAATTTGGGTTTTAATATCAGTTGATGTTGCAACAAATTAAAATGTCTAAAATGAAAAAAGTAATAAAAAGTTTAGGAATGTATGCAAAATCCAAGAATAAAAATGAGTCTTTCAATTGTATCCACTATTGCTAGTGCATTTGATGTTATCAAAAAGAGAAGTCACTCTACAAATACGAATCCAACACAATAAGCAATAACAACAACTTTAGTTAACAAAACAACTACTAACAAATGATTGATTAGTAACATAAGTGAATATCTTAAAGTGAATTGTAATACTTTAGAAAGATCTATAAAGAGAAGGCTTAACTTTGAATGTGATCCAACAAATAGTTTGTGGACTTCTAGTGGAAGACTTCTGAGATCTTATATGAAACTTACTAGTGAACTCAAAAGTTTGGTTGAAAAATTTTGGCATGGTAATACAAGAGTATCACCTAATTCAAGATATTTTCTTAAATTGAGATTTGACTCAAAAATAGGTGATCCACGTCCTAAACACCTTTTGGACATGACCTAAACTATATTGTTTAGAAAATTTGTAGATGGTAAGGTGTTAACTAGGTAAGTGCACCAAGTTGTGGTGCCAAAATGGGGTATAAGTGAACTCCCCTTTTTTGAAATTAGCAATTTCTAAACTTCAACAAGAATTTGAAGATAGTTACACTTAAAATTTTAAGATATGACAAAAATAAAAGTAGTAGTCCTTTGAATCTAGTTTCTAAACTACTAATTTTTTTTCAAAATGGTTTAGTTTTAGGTCCTCAAAAAAGGGTGCCATAGAAAATGGTACTGTTTACTTAGAAAAAGCATAACATACTATAAAGTGTGGCCCCCCTAAAACTTTAACCTTTTTTTTTGAAAAATTTTAATCGCTTTGGTAAAAAGTTACCTAACACTGTGCAGTTTATCCCAAATTTTTTGGGTAATTTTAAAATGTGTATTTTTTTAATGAATTTTGTAATTGGAGACATCCCAAAAATGTGAAATATCTATGTGCTCCCCTTAGAAATGACTTAAAACTAATCTAAAATCAAAAATTCTTTTTTTCAAAGTGTGTAGAATGGAGTCTAGTGTATAAAAAACTAAGTTGTTGTCAAATTCAATGAATGAGCTAAAATCTATAGTCCAATTATTACATGTTGGTTTTTGACAAAAAATGAACATACATTCAAAATAAATTATAGTTGAAAGGCTTGAAATAGTTCAAATAAAAAATAAATTATATAGTTATATAGTTAACACAGAGACCTGCAATGTCATGTAACCTGATTTTATCGATGCTCAACCACAAGGAAACTTGAAGGAGAGAAAACAAGAAAAACCAATCTTTTTTATATGTTTGCAGCAAAACATGTCCAGACTAGTTTAGAGACTCCAAACCTTTGGGTTGGATTCCCAAGGTAAAACCAAGCCTTAGGCTTGGTATAATTCAAAAATTTGAATAGCATGTGTGCACTATAGTGCACACATGCTATTTAAAGCTCTTTTAAATTTGGGTCTTAATAGCATGTACGCACTTTAGTGTATACATGCTTTAGTGCACACAAACTATTAAGACCTAAATTTCAATAGAGAGGGAAGGAGAGAGGCTGAGAAGGTAGAGAGTGGGAGGTGGCATAAGGAGAGAGAGGGAGGGAGAAATAGAGAGAGAGTAGGAGATCAGAGAACGTGGGATAGGGAGAGAGGGATGGAGAGAGAGAGTAGGGGATGGAAGAGAAAGAGAGAAAGAGTAGGGGACGGGAGAGAGTTTGTGAGAGAGAGAGAGAGTAGAGGGTGGTAGAGATAGTAGGGGATTAGAGAGAGAGAGAGGGAGAGAGAGTAGGGGGTGGCAAAGAGAGAGTAGGTGATGGGAGAGAGAGTGAGAGTAGGGGATGGGAGAGAGAGATTGAGAGAGAGAGAGAGTAGGGGGTGGGAGGAAGAGAGTAGGGGATGGGAGAGAGAGTGAGAGAGAGAGTAGGTAGTGGGAGAGGGAATGGGAGATGAAGAGCAAGAGAGAGAGGATGGCAAAGAGTGAGAGTGAGAGAGAGTAGGGGGTGGGAGAGAGAGAGAGAGAGAGAGAGAGTAGGGGTGGGAGAATGAGAGAGAGAGTAGGGAGGGAGTGGGAGAGAGAGAGAGAGAGAGAGAGAGAGAGAGAGAGAGAGAGAGAGAGAGAGAGAGAGAGAGAGAGAGAAATAGGGTATGGGAGAGGGGAGAGAGAGAGTAGGGGATGAGAGAGAGAGAGAGGAAGTGTAAGAGAGAGAGTAGGGGGTGGCAGAGAGAGTAGGGGATGGGAGAGAGAGAGAGTAGAAAGAGAGAGATGGAGAGAGAGAGTAGGTAGTGGGAGAGGGAGAGGGAGAGCAAGAGCGAGAGAGGGGGATGGGAGAGGAGAGAGAGGGGGAAGGGAGTCTATGTGTGTGTGAAAGAGAGTGAGTAGGGGATGGGAGAGGGGAGAGAGAGAGTAGCCCAAGAGAGAGAGAAAGAGTAGAGAATGGGAGAGAGAGAGTGAGAGCTATTGGGTGGTAGGAGAGGGAGTGGGAGAGGGAGAGAAGGAGGATGGGAGTGTGTATAAGAGAGTAGGGGATGGGAGAGAGTGTGAGAGTGAGAGAGAGTAGGGGTGGTAGAGAGAGAGTATGGGATGGGAGAGAGAGAGAGTGAGAGTAGGGGAAGGGAGATAGAGATAGTAGGCAGTGGGAGAGGGAGTGGGAGAGCGAGAGTGAGAGAGAGGGGGGATGGGAGTGTGTGAGAGAGAGATAGGGGATGGGAGAGGAGAGAGAGAGGGAGATGGGAGTATGTGTGTTTTTTTAAGAGAGAGAGAGTAGGGGATGGGAGAGATGATGTGAGAGAGAGTAGGCTGTGGGAGAGGGAGTGGGAGAGGGAGAGAGAGGGGGGGAATGGGAGTGTGTGTAAGAGAGAGAGAGAGAGAGAGAGAGAGAGAGTAGGGGATGGGAGAGAGTGTGAGAGTGTGTGAGAGTGGTAGAGATAGTATAGGATGGGGGAGAGAGTGAGAGTAGGGGATGAGAGAGACTGAGAGAGTGAGAGAGAGTGAGAGAGAGTGAGAGAGTAAGGGATGGGAGAGAGTGAGAGAGAGAGTAGGTGGTGGGAGAGGGATTGGGAGAGGGAGAGTGAGTGAGAGAGAGTAGGCAGTGAGAGAGGGAGTGGGAGAGAGAGAGAGAGAGAGTAGGGGATGGGAGAGAGATTGAGAGAGAGAGAGAGAGTAGGCAATGGAAGAGGGAGAGCAACAGAGAGAGTAGGTAATGGGATAGGGAGTGGGAGAGAGAGATAGATAGAGAGAGTAGCCTAAGATACAGAGAGTGAAGGATGGGAGAGGAGAGAGAGTGAGAGAGAGAGTAGGGGATGGGAGAGTAGCCTAAGAGAGAAAGAGAGAGTAGGCAGTGGGAGAGGGAGTGGGAGAGGGAGATGGAGAGAGAGGTGGGATGGGAGTGTGTGTAAGAGAGAGAGTGGTGGATGGGAGAGAGAGAGTAGGAGATGGGTGAAAGAGAGTGAGAGAGAGTATGTAGTGGGAGAGGGAGTGGGAGAGGAAGAGTGAGAGAGAGTACGGGTTGGGAGAGAGAGTGAGAGTAGGGGATGGGAGAGAGAGCAGAGAGGTAGAGAGTGAGAGTGAGAGAGTGAGAGAGAGTGAGAGAGTAGGGGATGGGAGAGAGAGACTAAGAGAGAGTAGGCTACAAGAGAGGGAGTGGGAGAGGGAGAGCAAGTGAGAGAGAGTAGGTAGTAAGAGAGGGAGTGGGAGAGGTAGAGCGAGAGAGAGAGAGAGAGTAGGGGATAGGAGAGAGAGTGAGAGATTAGGTAGTGGGAGAAGGAGATATATAGAGAGAGTAGCCCAAGAGAGAGAGTGTAGGGAATGGGAGAGGAGAGAGAGAATGAGAGAGAGTAGGGGATGGGAGAGTAGCTTGAGAGAGAGTAGGGGATAGAGTGGAGATAGAGTAGGCAGTGGGAGAGGGAGTGGGAGAGGGAGAGGGAGAGAGGGGTGGGGATGCGAGTGTATGTAAGAGAGAGAGAGAGAGAGAGAGAGAGAGAGAGAGAGAGAGAGAGAGAGAGAGAGAGAGGGAGGGGGAGGGGGATGGGAGAGAGATTGTGTGTGAGAGAGAGATAGTGTATGGGATGGGGGAGAGAGAGAGAGTAGGCAATAGGAGAGGGAGTGGGAGAGTGAGAGTGAGAGGGGGGATGGGAGTGTGTGTAAAAGAGAGTAGGGGATGGGAGAGAGAATGAGAGAGTGGGTAGTGGGAGAGGGAATGGGAGAGGGAAAGTGAGAGAGAGAGAGAGAGGGGGGATGGGAGAGTGTGTCTGTAAGAGAGAGAGTAGGGGATGGGAGAGGAGAGAGAGTTAAGCCCAAGAGAGAGAGAGTAGGAGATGGGAGAGAGAGATTGAGAGAGTAGGCAATGGAAGAATGAGAGACAGTAGGCAGTGGGTGATGCACAACTACCTCTTGGATTCACGTTCCATCCCACTGATGAAGAGCTCATAACACATTATCTCATTAGAAAGGTTTTAGATGGCAATTCCATAGGAAGGGCCATTGCTGAAGTGGACCTCAATAACTGTTAAACAATAGTTGGAATCTGTGAGGTGAAGGCAAGGAAAACCTGCACTTGAGTTGCATTTGGAAGGATCAAGAAATGAAAGCACAAGCAATCCACCAAGCTTGTCTTCTATTTCTGAGGACAGGAATGATGGTGACCCTAGTGTAGAGTCATGGGCTTTAGCACTGATTCCAAAGCTAGATCATATCAAAATACAAAAGGTCATTAGCAAAGCTAAGAAGCTTAGTGATGTGTCCAAGGTAGATTTGATCTATGATTTCCTTGAGATGGAGAGATTGGCTTCCATGGATTCAACTAGATTGGATCAGGAAAAAGTAGGAAATTTAGATGAAATAACTGACAAGAATGTTTCAGGAAGTTTTGATATTTCATCTAATCAAGAAGATAGAGCTTTCATAGAAGAAGCTCTTGCACAAAAAGAATCAAAGCTTCAAACTGTCAATCAGGAATGCTCTGAGTTGTTAAAAAAAATTAACCATTTACAAGAAAATCTAATTGTTCTACAAGCTAGAAACACTTGGAATGAATCTGCCCTAGTTAGTCTCAAAGAAAAGCATGATATGATCCTTGTTTTTGATGTTGAGGGTGCAAACCTGCACAAAATACTAGATGAGGTCAAATATGCCATGGCAATAGATGCTGAAAGTACTAGAGATTCTCAAACACATATCTGGTCTTCTATAAAAGCTAACTTTACTTCTCAATCTGATACTAGGATTAGAATTAGTTCTATTGATGTAGAGTTTGCAACTGCTATTGTCAACGTCGTTAATTTCTTACAATCTATAGCCCAAGACCCTAAAAAGACTCAAAAATTTAAATTATCAAATACTGATAAACTAGTTTTTAGAATTCAGAAGTTTTCTCAGTTAGTGGATTACTTTTTGTAGTGCAAAGAAAACATTACAAAGTTAATTGTTGAACTAATATCTTTGTTACCTCAATTTAGGAAAATGTTTGCTCTTGGTTTCAGTGAAATCTTCCAAAATGAAGCCACAGATTTTGGCAACCAATTGCCCAACTTGATGCAGTCTAGTTTTCTTCGTAATTCAATTAGTACAGATAATTTCACAAGACAAGAAAGTGCTCAGGATCTTTCAGGAGAAGAAAAGGCTAATAGCCTATGCTTTCAACTAGTTGGTGGCAATTTATACATAATTAGGAAGCTTAACAGCATTCAAGTAGAAAAAACATCTTTGGAATCTGAATTGAAGGCCCAAGTAAGCAGAATTGGAGAGTTAGAAGAGGAGCTTATGTGCTTCAAGAGTGAGAATGTGAATCTAGAAACAATCTTGGCTACAACCAAAGAGGATCTTGGACACACACAATATCAGATTATTGAGTTAAAAGAGGAGCTCATACGTCTCAAGAGTGAGGATGCTAATTTGGAAGGAGTCTTCACTATAACAAAAGAGAAGCTTGAAGAGTGACAATGCTAATCTAAAAGGTAGTCATAGCTACAACTAAAGAGAAACTTGAACACACAAAAAGTCAACTTAGTAAATCGAAACAAATGCTGGCAAACTTGCAAATGCAACTTGAATCTACTAAGCAATCAAAGCAGTTATTAGAGAATGAACTAGCAGCCATGATTTCACATAAATCAGATATTAAATCTCAATTCAAGGCAATAGAAACTAAGATGAAAGGGTTGTCTAAAAAAGTGGATGCTTTGGAGCTAGAGCTTTAGGAGGAGTGCATGCAATGCAAAGATGCCATTACCAAGTGCAAGGTTCTAGAGGAGTAGTTACAAAGGTTTGTGAAATGCTTCAATCCTATTTCAAATATACCAGATTGATGTATATTTTAATTTCCTAAGATATGTTGAGTTCTATCTGAATTTTTTTATAACTTCTTCGGCATGCATGTATTCAGTTTTAGACCTAGGGTTTCTAAACTAATGTGAAGATGTTTAATTGGATACCAGGAAGGAACAATTTTTTGAGTATTCCTAAAGTTTTATATCAGAGGAATAAATTAGAAAGAGACTAGTATTAACTAGCCTACTTGGAACCCCTCATATTTAATCTATGTTCTTTTATTATTTGCTAAATATAAAAATCAAAAGTATGCATATATTACTAATTTGTGCTTGCTTTCTATTTATTCTCCATGCTAACCAATGTAAAGTTCATGGTTGAAGTACACTAACATTTTCTATTTTATCATCACAATGAGATTTAAACTATAAGATTTAGCATGAAGATCTGCTTGGCATGAAGCCATGTTTTCCTATCTTGTTATGTAGAAGTAGATTCCACGATAATAAATTTCCAAGAATGTATCATGAATAATTGACATGACTTAAATATAGGTAAGTCTACTAGATCTTCACAATCCATGTTAAATGTTGATTTGTTTCTGGGATAAATTGTGTGACAGTTTTTAGCATTAATGTTTCAGATCATACTACATGATCCATCATCAGGATACGGGAGAGTAACATTGATAGATCACGTAGGATGATCCAAACATTGATGCTAAAAACTGTCACAAAATTGATCCAAGAAATAAATTAACATTTGAGTATAGTTTCCTCAAAATGAGGTAGAACTATCCAAAAGGGACTATATACACTGAGAAAAATATGGTAGTTTTGTGATATGGATATCTAATACAAATAGCTTTCTCTCCTTTTAATATCAACTAGATAAAATGGTCTGAAAGGTTTTATCAATGTTTTCATGAATGACTTTCAATATGAATTTGTAGAAAGCAAGTAAGAATATCATCTTTGTCAAATATGGCATATGTTTAATTATTATGTTTGTCTTTATTTGGATAATATTCTTACTTCTATATTTTATGCCCATTGATATACTTATGAATATTGCCAAAATTATTATTTTCCATGACATAAAAGGGTCTAAAACAATCAGAATTGGACAAAATAGACCAAAAATGTTAAATTGAGAAAATACTCAAAATTATAGTACTACAACATTACAAATAAGTGATTTTCAAAAACATTGTAAGCATTTACAATGGACTTAAAAATACTACACATTTAAAATTATGGACAAATTGTTATGTAAATTGGACACTTGCCTAAACCATCAGCTTTCTTGCAGAAATGAAACTTTGCTCGATATGTTTATGAAATCGATAAAAAAAAGGGTCTTCTTCTAAGGTGGCTCTTGCTGCACACGCTGCAGGTAAATTATAGTTAGAAATGTTTTACATAGTAGCTCTATTTCTATTCCACAAGATTTTCTAATTTGGGAGATGAAAGAATTTTATAAATTCTTTCAAGTCTGCTAGCAATAACAATTGGTGCTGGTGAAGTAGCCCATAAAGTGATGGAAGACTCTATTCCAATTTTTTCTTGTGCATGTAAAATTGCATCAGATGCAAAAAATTACTCAATGGTATGAAATTCTAGTTTGCGGCCACAAGTTAGATATTTGGTTTTTTTTTGGAAATATTTTTAAAGTTTGGAACTCTAATGCAGAGAGAACTTTTGACATGCACAACTAACCTACAATATTGCCTAGATACTCATTGTATTTCCCTTAGTCTATATCACAAAATATTTAGATTTTGATTGTTGTTTATGCATAGAAGAGTACACAAATGTGGAAAATAATGCAAACCTTGAATGTGAATGTTAAGATTCTCTATCTTTTCCTTGGCATTGGAGTATAGAAGTGTGAATGGAAATATTCCCATAGTCTAGAATCATAAGGTTACACAAAAATCAAGATTTATTATTGGACTTTCACTCAAGGGTGAACAAATTATAGATTAGATGATGAAAGACTGTGTCAATTAGTGCAGAATTTTGGCTAATTTTTTTATGTTATCCCTAATAGAGCCCAACAAAAAGAGAAGGCACATGAAAGTCCTCTAAGAATTCCAAAAAAAAATTGAGTTTTAGTAGCATAGAATATTTGTCAATTGATGCACCATACAAAGTTATAGTCAGTTTTCTTTATAACATATGGCTTAAGATAATAATGGAGGCCTGAACTCCCAAATAGTTAAGCCTTTTTTGGTACATCTAGAGTGGCCAAACACTTGGCAAGTTGAGGTAAGGCATTGTTATGGAAATGATTAAGGATGGGCTAAACTTGTGTAATCACTTAGTGCATCATTTAACTTTCTAAATGAATTGGGTATAAAATGCCCCACTTTTGTCTCTAAAATCTAAGAAAAAAATCCAAGCTATATATCATCTTGGTATTGTTTTGGCACACCCCCATTTTTCATTCCCATTCTAAGATTCTTAGGCATCTGAGTTGACCCTAGTTTATTAAATATTTCTTTAGATATCTCATGGTATAGCATCCCTCATCATATTTTAGGAACTTCTATCTATCCCCAAATAGTGATGGTGAATTTATTATGGTATCTAATCATTCTTAAAGAGGGCTTGGTTTTTATTAGGGTGATTCAAGCCATATCCAAATAGAGCTGGGAATGTGCAACCATCCCCAAAATAGAAGGATTCTTGACATCTCTTAGAATTCTCTAGAGTTCCTAAAGTATCTTGGAAGTGTCTAGACATTCTCTAGTTTAAACACCTAGGAACAACAAAAGAAAAAAGGAAGGAGTTGGGCTCAAAGGCTCCTCTACTTTACTACAAATGCTTATATCTACAAGTGATAATGCAACCAGTTCTTGGACAAGGTGTGAGGGGTTGTAAAAATTTAACCTTGAAAAAAGGATTAAAGGTGGACCTGATATGAATCCCTATAAAGCTAGTTTTGTTGTAGGTAGAGATAGGTTATTGCCAAAAGATGATACTCAGCCTCAAAATAGTAAAGTAGATTTAGTATAGTCAAATGCTTACACATATGGGCTATTTATGAATCCTAAGAACTTAGAGATAGTTCAGAGGTGTGAAAATTCCTCACTTATCAAAACTTGTGAGCAATGGTGTAGATAAGAACCAATTACAATACTGGAAGATGATTTTAGTTAATGAATATAGAATTCCCAATCCTAAAATTTAGGTAGAAAAATGTATTATAATGGCTCATAAAGAACTTACACAAAAAATGAATACACAATAGAAGATGAAAACCCTCAAGTATTGTATGAGACATCCAAAACTTCATTATAGAAATTAGTTTTTCCCCACTCCTTTAACTTGTCACTATCAAACACCACTCATGCAATCCAAGTAAAGGAACCTCCCAAAATTAGTGTGAGGAGAGAGGGAAAGAAAATTTCAATCCACAGAGCATTTTTATTCTTAGAGAAATCATTGGCCCAAGCATTGACTGAGGATTCAAGAGTTACACAAAAGAAAAAAGGCAGAAGAAAACCCTTACACAGTTCCAGCTCCTCTGCCTTCTCAAACATCAATGAAATCAAAAAAAAAATTTCATGTTGAAGTTAAGCCCATGTTGGTCAAAATTTCAACCAACACAGGCTTAGATTTTTAAAAACAGGATTTTTTCCTTCTCCAATCCGACCAACATAAACCTTTTTAATTGATGGTCAAAAATTTTGGTTGAAAAATAAGGTCAAATGTAGTAGTGAGATTGAATGTTAATGAAATGGTATATTTTAAGAAGAATACTAGTGCTGTTGAATTACCCTATGGATTGGGGTGGAGGTTTGGGTAAGCCAAGACATGGATAGAGGGGGTATAAAGTGTAGACTCTAGATTACATGTTGACATCATCCACTACAACTCCCAAGTGATGGTAGCTACAAATTCTTCTACTCCACATCCTTGGGGTTGTTGATTGAGATAAGCTTGGTAAATCCTCTATGGCTAACATTGTGTTGTGTTGATAGTCATTTAATTCCATTGCATTGTGTTTAAATGTTGGATGTATCACCTTAGTAATAGTTCAGGCATGTGTTAGCCTGTTGGATATATTTAATTTTTTAACCATAAGCCCAGATTAAGGAATTGTTAAGAGGTAGATCTAATTAAATTTTAAAATATTTGACTTCCTAGTTAAATCCATCAGCATCATTTAGATGGCAATGTTCTAAATTAAAGAAAACACAGACTTGCAAACAAACAAAGATGGGAAAGGAAAACCCAACTGCAATTTAACCCATAGTTGACTAGAAGTGAAGACTAGTTAAGGTAATAGATATTTAATTTTACAAAGGGTAAAGAGATTTTTTTTAAATTTAACCACCACCATGGATTGCAGCTATGGTTTAGTTCAATGGTAAATTGTAATTTGACAAATTAATCATCAAAATCACTAAGGTTCAAACCTGGATGCATGACTTTATGACAATTCAATAACAATATGTAGTCTAGGATTTAGTCAAAAAACATAATTTGGATGACTCGATTTCAAACCTTAGATGATCATAAGAAATTCAGTATCCTCTTCAAATGATTCATAAGAGTACTTTGTCAATTTAAAGGAGGAAAGAATTCTTCAAATGATCCAACTCCCTAACCTTGTATTACATATTTTAGATACGTGCATCTATGTACAAAAAGAAAAGAATAAAATGAGGATACATATTGATCACTCTAAGATCACATTGGGATAACAGATTATAATGCATTGCAATGGAGCTTAATGTTAGACTTTGAGGAATAACTACTCCGAATATCTGAATTATGAGGATCAATCAACCCTCGTAAGAATATTTTGGAAAAACAAATTAGAAAGAATCAAAATAAGAATACCTTTAAATAGCTTGTTTTGCAAATTAGAGGTTTCTCTCTAGAGATTCTCTTGCAAATTTCAATGGAACTCTTATTCTGTAGTTTTCAATGCGTGAATGTAGAGGGAGTGGTGAGTTACAAATTGAGTTCAATAGTCAAGGGTGTGGGAGGCAGATTCAACTATGTTGGCCCAGTTCTTTTCTACCCCTACTATTCTTCACCCTAGGCTTGCATGTAGGGAGTACAAGCGTAAGGATGAAGAAGTAGGAAATGGTGATATCCTAAATCTATTTTGATGTAAAATTTTAGGATGAGTGATGACAGTTTGCAGGGTTAGAAGAATGTAATGTTGCAAATTCAAAGTAATAATTCTATAAATTGTTTGGAAACGTCTGGAAGAAAAGATAAAATTAAAAGCAAAGGATGTATGGTATGGATGATCACAAAAGTCATCTTGAATCTCTCGCATTAAATGTTAATGATTATTAGTGAAATGAAGGAAATAAAAGGGAAAATGTTGAATTGGTTGCAACAGGAGCTCCACAAGATAGGGTTGTGGAAGTTGTGGTGTGTAGATAAGAACTGACTCTAGGCCTAATGCTTATACTAATTCTATAGGAATAATGAAATAGAAAAATGAATGATGAAATTGTTGTTGTAAGTAAAGACCCTATGATCACTATTAATAATGGCTATGCATGATGTGTGTAAGAACACTTAGTTACTAGTAGTTGTGCAATGAGTTCGTCTTGTTGAAGTAATGATGAGAGTTATGCTATAGGGATTTATTTCAAAACAAGGAGATGCATTATCAAAGCTACCAAATTTTTGTAGATTACAAAATGTTGAACCATTTCTAAAGAATTCAGAAGTGTGTCTCCTAAAAAAAAATGAATTTGAGAGAGTAAGATTATTATACGATAATTTTTCCATAACCCAAATTCTTGAGAAGTTGTAATGCTCCTGCAGTTATTAGGTCGAGTACCAAAAATGTCTTGCCTGTAGGGGAAATTTAATCTGGGGCAGAGAAAAGTAGTTGTAGCAAAGGATTGAACTAGGAAAATAATCGCATTATTCCTTATTTATAATCTATTTATGCTAATTTATATTTGAAGAAAAGGGTTTTCATATTTATCACTTCTCCAAATATAAATGAAAGTAAAAGGCTACTATGGTTGACATTTTAGATTGTATGGACAACTACATTTGGAAATTTCAATAATGCTACATTTTTAGTGGACAACATATTTTTAAATAAAATTGAAATATGTTTTTGACATTCTTGATTATGTTAATTTGAGGATTTTACATTGTAAGTACAATCAAATTGTTCTATGAAATCCAATGAAATAAGGCCTTAAACTAGTAGCTAATTATAGAATCAAATGTGCAATGAATTTGCTTGCCAATAAGGCCAATGGCTCTTTAAAAAGTGCACTACTAATGGCCTAATCCTGATTAGCTAGATTGTGGTCCACTTCATACTAGTTAAGAGTTTCATAGCACAATTTATGCACATGAGTTCCTAAAACAATTTGGGCTACCATGTTTTTGGTTGTAAGGTAGAGCTATTAGCCTTTAGGTGATACTATTGTTGTAATTAGAAATGTCATTCCCTAACACAAAACATATGAATGACATCTCCCAGAACATTTTGGAGTGTCATGTTTCTGGTTGCAAGATGGAACTTAGATAATCTAGCTAAAAGTGGAAATGCCATCCCATGACATAAAATCTATGCCTGAGATCTACCAAAATAGTTTGGAGTACCATGTTTCTGGGTGCAAAATTGAACCATTAGGTAATTCTCTTGCTATGATTGTAAATGTCATTCCATAACACAATTTATGCTCTATAGCTCCCAAATATATTTGGATTATCATTTTTTTGTTACAAGACAGAACTGTTAGGCGATATGCTAACTGCATTAAAAAATATCATTCCATAGCACAATATATATTGGAGGTTGGATTCATACATGAATTTTGAATAAAACCCAAAATGAGGGTTTACTTCAAAAACAAAAAGACTGTAAAGTCTACATTTTCCTTAATCCGAAGAGCTTTGCACACAGTAGATAAATAAAATGAAAGATGTGGACTGAAAGAAAATGCAAGGGCATATTCAAAATGTCATTTGACATACTATACATGATCTGGCTATTGTACGAATATGAAGGAATTTAATATATTTGAAAAATGCTATTAATAAGCACTATAAAAAATCATAAAGAAAATTTATAAAGAATAATAATGAACCAATCTTGAGTGTAGCAATCCATATGCTTGGGCTCCCAAAATATGGCTGCCTCCAAGATTTAGGTGGAGATTCACAAGTAGCGTCAAGCCAGGGACAAGAAATCTCGTTACCTACCAATCATATCATTGTCTCCCTCCTTCCCTGATCAATCTTCTCGTCAATAGCGAGCACCAGCCAGCGATTGAAATGATTTGTCGAGTAGGAAAGGAGGAATGAAAGGTAGGGGAAACTCTTTCTTAAACTGTTGGATGGAATTTGGGATCTAAAAAGATGGACTGCCACTTCATATTGTTTCCTGCCACAATGCAGAAGAAAACCCTTACACAGCTCCAGCTCCTTCACGTGCTCTCAAACATCAATGAAATGAAAAATGTTTTTTCATGTTGAAGTTAAGCCCGTGTTGGTCAAAATTTTGACCAACACAAACTTAGATTTTTAAACAGAGAATTTTTCCCTTCTCCAATCTGACCAACATAAACCTTTTTAATTGATGGTTGAAATTTTTGGTCGAAAAATAAGATCAAATGTAGTAGTGGTACTTGTATGAGGACATTATATATTATAGAAATCTCATACCGAAGCAACTGACTAGCTGCTCAAAAAATAGTAACTAAATACAAGTGGGATCATAAAGATACCTTAATAAACTAGTATCCCCTTTACTCAAGAAACATCTTGGTCATCTACTTGATTGGGACATGTTTGGGAACTGACAATCTCCATTTAAACTCAAGTCTCCATTTAAAGGTGGCAATGATCTTTTTGTTGTTTTGTTGAGATCATTAATATATTTGATGAATGCATAAGGATTTCATTGATTGGTTAGAAGCTTAAGGATAGGTGTTTGTTTTGATTTTAAGCACATTTGTGCTTTAGGAGGACCTACAATGGTCATTGGCAATGTATGAGCAAAAGTTGCTGAAGCAACAAAAAGTTGCTAAAAAGTTGCTAGCAACCTTTTTAAAGTTACTTCTTCTTTTTTGTTTTTCCAACTTTACTAAGAGGCTAAAAAGCCCTAACCAAACACAAATACCAATGGGAAGAATATAATGGTGATGAGAAACCCTAAACCAAGAGTTGGTGAAAGTCATTGTACGGCTAAAGTTCAGAACAACAGACTGTATGTAGTAATCTTTTAGGAATAGTCACTTTCATGACTAATTTCTTGTGAATAGAGTGGAGTTTTGTGTAAATTTTCAATGCACTATTGTTAAGATTCTTATAGTTTTGGTAGTGTTTTATAAAATTCTTTTCAAACTATACAGTGTGCTGCCAATTTTGGCATACCATGTAAATTAGGGGTTGTATCTTTGGTTTCCACCATGGGAAAACCATGGAACCTTGGAATCTTGAAGTATAGACCCCATTTTGTTTGTATAAAAGTGCAGAGCCCTTAGATACACATGCAACATTTTTTTTTAGCTTTTCCTAGGCGAATATAGCAATATCTAGCTAGGAGTGGACAACAGCAAATTAGCTCAAGAATGTAGAGTGAATTTTAAGCTAAGCCATTTGGAGGGATTCAAGAGGAGTATTAGAAGGTGTTATGTTGTGAAGGAGAAGTTTTGATAAGCTTGGGAAGGTTTTTAAAAAGTGAGGATAGTAGGGAACCCTTAAAACCCTCAAAACCCCTTAATTTTAGCATAATTGTTGTATAGCTTTTTGGTGGCTCAAGACCCCAAAAAACCTTTAGGTTTGGTCATTGGAAAAAAAAATAATTATTACTAGATTTTATGAAACCTTAAGGAAAAGTTGGTAAAAGCCCTAGAAATCCACAAGGAGGCCTAATTGAGGCTCCTCTAGTAGCCCTATTTATGAAGGAACTATTCAATCGAGTATCAACCCAACTTGACTATCACTTTGATCATGTGGAATAGGTTGTAAAACCTCTATAAAACTCCTCAAATTCTCGTTAGATTTTTTGTTGGTTAAAAACCATAAATGACCCTTATAAGCCTGTAGAGAGTTGGTTGCTAGAGAGAAAACTTGCAATTCTAATGAGATTGAATTCTTGACTTGTTGGGTAGGTTTGGGTAGGTTTGAAGTCCATCCCAAGCTTCCCCATCACATGCCCAACTTGAGTATCCTAGCTTCCCAAGTCTTGTAAATGCAAGGCCATTAATGAATAGGCATTTCTAGTTGAAACATCTATAGTGCTAGAATGAAGTGCATGACCAAATTCTTTGCCTACTAATGAGCCAATTTGAGGCTTCACTTCACATTTATCCGTGGGTAATTCTATAGCACTTGTTACTTCTCTATCTAAAAATGTGTGTCTGTGTACATGTGCACCCTTTCCCAATAGTTTTAGGTTTTGTCTCTTCATCCTAAGTAATTTTCATACCTTGGATGGCACCAAGATAATCATTTTCTTCTAAAATGTCCTTTTCTCTTAGATTAATCTCTCTATTAAGTAGGTTTTCTATATCTTCCTCTGTATAGTTAATAGATGTAGCTAAAATTCCTCTGTATATTAATCTTTCCTTCGTAGGAAAGAGAAGGCATGGGGAGTCAAGCCAACTATTGGTCACTGCATTAAAAAGGTAATCACTAGATTTCACTTGTATGGCTTGGAAAAGGTTCCAAACTATTAAAAAACAACTAAAAACACCTAATCCTAGGCTATCTTGACCAAAAACTCAAAAAGACCCAATTTTACCTAATTAGCAACTTTCATTCATATCTTGCACAAAGAGGCCTAGGCATACATATCTTTTGCATATCTCTCTCACCGTGCATTGTGGGATCAAACTATCCATTTTGTTAGCTCTAAGTGGCTAGGTAAACCCTAACCCAAAGCTCATCTTATCTTGTTGAGCACTTGAACATTCTTGGGCACACCAAATTGAATCATCCCTAAAAGTCACTAAATTCCATAGGATAGCAATATTTGTTGGGGCATATTTCAGAGCTCGTGCAAGGTATGGATACAATTCTAGGTGATATAAGACTATGTTGTGGAGATCCACAATAACTTCTCTCTCTTTTTGGAGATCTTATTCCATTTTGATTTTGCAACCCCATCTCGCATGATGTTGAAACTTGTAGTGTTGGCCATTACAAAGTTGCCAACTGATAAATCTCTCTCACTATTCCTCATGGGATTGAACTATCTATTTTGTTAGATTTGAATGCCTAGGTAAACCCTAGCCCCAACCTTCTCCCATCCTATTGAGCACTCAAAAATTCTTGGGCATGCTGAACCAAATCATTTCTAAGAGTCGCTAAATGCCATAGGGCAGTGATCTTTGATAGGACATATCTTAGAGCTCCTACGAGACATGGATGCAATTCTAGGTGCTATAAAACCATGTTGTGGAGAACTATAATAACGTCTCTCACTTTTTGGGGATCTTATTCTATTTTTATTTTTCAACCCCATCTTGGGTGATGCTGAAACTTGTAGTGTTGGCTAGTACAAAGTTGCCAACTATTGAATCTCCCTCACCATTCCTCATGGGATCAAACTATCTATTCCATTAGCTCTAGGTGGCTAGGTAAACCCTAGCCCCAAGCTCCTCCCATCCTATTGAGTGCTTGAACATTCTCAGGCATGCCGAACCAAATTGTCCATAAGAGTCACTAAATGCCAATGGGAAATGATCTTTGATAGGGCATATCTCAGAGCTTGTGAAAAATATGGATGCAATTCTAGGTGCTATAAGACCATGTTACAGAGACTTACAATACCCTCTCTCACTTTTTGAAGATCTTATTCCATTTTGATTTTACGACCCCATCTCGGGTGATGTTGAAATTGTAGTGTTGGCCAGTACAAAGTTTCCAACTATCAAATCTCCCTCACCATTCCTCGTGTTAGTTTGTGGTGACTAATCAAGTAAGTACTATACATACTTCATAAATTCTTTGGAGTTAAGGTTAGCACCCCAAAAAATAAAAATTGGGCCATGGCCAATGTTGTGGCTGACATATGGCCAACATATGGTCAACATGTTGTAACCCTAAAGTGGCATAAAATTACTTGTATAAAAGGGCTTAGGGTTAGATATTTTCATTAATTTATGATACAAAAATTGGTTCTTGCAGTAGTATTGAGCTATAAGGGATTACAGATTGTAATCAGGCTGTAATCACTGGATCATAATAATATCAGACATGTTATTTGATGGATGTAGCCTAGAGATTGGGTGAACCATGTTAAATCTTGGTGTCTTGTGTTCTTTTCTGTGTGATCTATTATTTTTTAATATTATTTATATTTGCATTTAATTTTTATTTTTGTCTATGGTTAAATCATAACAAGTGGCATTAGAGCAAGGTTATTTTAAGTTATCCTCTGCAGGAAAGTCTCATGGTTGAGTGGGAGTCTCATGATTGAGTAGGAGAAATGGCAGATGAGGGTAAGCTAAGGGTTGATAGGTTTAATAGGCAGAACTTTTAGTTATAGAAGATGCAAATGGAAGACTATCTTTATTAGAAGGATTTATGGAAGTCATTGGAAGGAAAAACCAATAATCGGGGATCTATGTCAAATAAGGACTAGGATCTTTTAGATAGAAAGGCACTTGGAAGCATTTGATTATGCCTAAAACCATCAATGGCATTTAATATTACAAAAGAAAAGGCAATAGAAGAGTTGATGAAAACCCTAGAGATACTATATCAAAAGCCCTTCGCTTCAAACAAGGTATTTCTCATAAAGCATTTATATAATATGAAAATGGCAGAAAGTGGATCTGTTATAGATCATATAAATGAGTTTAATACTATTACTAGTCAGTTATCTTCTATGGGTATCAATTTTTTTGAAGAAATTAGGGCTCTCTTGATTTTGTGTTCTTTGCCTAAAAGCTAGAATGGCTTGGTAATGACTGTGAGTAATTTTGTTCCTAGATCTAGTACACTAAAATATGATGATGTGATCGGTGTTATTTTGAGTGAGGAAACTTGTATGAAATCCTCAGGTGGATCTACATCAGGAAGTTCTTTGAACACACAAAGTCGAGGCAGAACAACTAATAGAGAAAATAATTCCAAAAATTATGGGAAATCAAGAGGAAAGTCAAAGGGGAGGAAGTCCCAATCAAGAGGACCAAATGACTGTTGGTACTGTGGGAAACTAAGGCATAAAAAGAAAGATTTTTGGACTTGAAAGTAAAATGAAGGATATAAACTAGATGGAGACAAGGAGACAAATGTGATAAGTAACAAATCTAAAGAGGATGCTTTGCTTCTGTCTTTAGAAAGTGTTGATGATTCATGAGTTTTAGATTCTAGTGCTTCATTTCATGCTACACCTCATAGAATTTATTTCATTGATTATGTCCAAGGGGATTTTGGACTTGTTTATTTGGGGGATAATGAACCCTGTTAGATTGTTAGAAAGGGAAAAGTTAAGATTAAGTTGCAGAATGGGAATCATTGGCTACTACATAAGGTAAGACATGTTCCAAGGCTGAGTAGGAATTTAATTTTAGTAGAGCAACTTGATGATGAGGTTTGTGTAGTTACTTTTAATGATAAAAATTGGAAGGTTTCAAAAGGTTCCCTTGTAGTATAAAAAGGTATGAAACTAGGCACCTTATATCGTTATATAGGTCATATTGTTCCTTCTACTTGAATTGTTTCAAAGAAAAATGAATGTTCAGGAATAGTTGTTGCAGTTGAGTAGGGAGAACAAATAGCTGCTATAAATTTTGATACAGTGTTGTGGCACAACAGACTTGGATACATGAGTGAGAAAGGTATGAAAGTACTTCATTCAAAGAAAGTTCTACGATGTCTAAAATTTGTTAGTATGGATTTTTGTGAAATTTGTGTGTATGGAAAACAAAAGAGAGTGAGGTTTGTGAAGATTGAGAAGGAAAACAAAAGGGAGAAATTAGAGTTTGTGCATATCAATGTATGAGGACCAGCTCAAGTATCTTCCCTTGGAGGCTCTCATTATTACATTACATTTATTGATGATGCAACTAGAAAGGTATGGATTTATTTCCTTAGACAAAAATCTAATGTATTTCAAACTTTTAAGAAATGAAAATGCTTGGTTGAAAATGAGACTGGTAAAAAATTAAAATGTCTCAAATCTAATAATGGTGGTGAGTATTGCAATCATGAACTTGAAGATTATTTCTCCACTAATGGTATTCATAAACAAAAAACTAGTCCAAGAACTCCATAGGAAAATGGAGTGGCTGAACACATGAATAGGACTATAATAGAGCATGCAAGGAGTGTGAGGTTGCATGTTGGGTTGCCCTTATACATGTGGGCAAAGGCTATCAATACTACTATATATTTGATTAATAGACATCCATCTACTCCTTTGGGCTATGGTATTCCAAAGGAAGCATAGACTAGTAAGAAGGTGAGTTACCTTTTTCTCAAGACCTTCAATAGTGAAGCATTTTCTCTTATAGATTTTGAAAATAGAACTGAGCTAGAACCTAAGTCAAAGAAATGTGTATTTGTTGGATATGGCATTAATGAATTTGGTTATAGGGTTTGGGATTTTGAAAATCATAAAATTGTAAGAAGTAAGGATGTCATATTCAATGAGAAAGTGTTGTACAAAGATCTATTGCAACAACATGAGAAGAAAGAAGATGATTATGTAGTGATGGATGATGCTCCAAAAGATGATGTTCTACCCATTCCTCATGATGTGCAACAACTACACCAACAAATATCACACACACCAATGAATGTTAGATTGTCAACAAGGAAAATTAGACCTCTAGAAATATTTTCTCCCTCTTTATATTCTATTTTATTAACAGATGCTAGTAAACCTAAATGTTATGATGAAGCTATGCAGGTGGATACTAAGATTCAGTAGGAGTCTACAATGAAAGATGAAATGCACTCTTTGTTGAAAAATAAGACATGGGATTTATGCAAGTTCCTTGCACGTAAAAAGACTTTATAGAATAAGTGGGTTTATAGATTGGAAGAAGAGGAAGGAGTTAAGCAAATATTTAAAGCCGGGTTAGTTGTAAAAGGATTTACATAGAAAAAAGGAATTGATTTTGATGAGATATTTTCTCTTCTTGTTAAAATGACTTCTATCCATACTATTTTAAGTATTGTGGCTACTGAAGATTTTCATGTAGAGTAGCTTGATGTTAAAACAACTTTTATTCATGGTGATTTGGATGAAGAGATATATATGGCTCATCCACAGGGATTTGAGGTCAAAGGTAAGGAGAACTTAGTGTGCAAATTGAAGAATTTTTTATATCGCTTGAAGGAGGCACCTCAAAAATGGTATCTAAAATTTGATAGTTTTATGCATGAGCATGGATACAATAGGTGTCATTTAGATCACTATGTTTATTTTAAGAGGTCAAATTATGACAACTACATTATTTTATGTTTATATGTTGATTATATGCTTGTAGTTAGGTCTAACATGGATCATATTAAGGGGTTGAAACACTAGTTAGCACATGCATTTTCTATGAAGGATTTCGGGGCAACAAAAAAAATCCTTGGTATGAAGTTTTGTAGAGATAGGAAGAATAGGAAATTGATGCTATCTCAAGTTGATTATATTATGAAGGTGTTATAACATTTCTCTATGGAGAATGCTAAAGCTATTAGCACACCTTTACCTAGTCATTTGAAGTTGACTAAGGAGATGTGTCCCAAGACACAAGAAGAGGATGATAAGATGTCCAAGGTATCCTATGCTTCAACTATAGGAAACTTGATAAATGCTATGGTATGTACTAGGCCAAGTATTGCACATGCAGTGGAAGTCGTTAGTAGGTATATGAGTCATCCAAGAATTGAACATTAGAATTTAGTCAAATGGATTCTTAGATATTTGAGAAGAACATCCAATAAGTGTTTACACTTTGGGGGCTCTACTATTGATTTATAGAGCTATGTTGACTTAGATTTGGTAGGGGATATTGATACCAGGCATAGTACTATAGGTTATGTATTTACTATTGGTGGGGCAGCCATGAGTTGGGTTTCTAGGTTATAGAAGCTTAATGCTTTATTCACTATAGATGTAGATTATGTTGCTACTACAGAGGCAGCCAAGGAGATGATATGGCTTCAATTCTTCTTGGAAGAATTAGGAAACCCTTAGAAAGATAATTATGTTTTTACAAATAATCAGAGTGCTATTCATCTTACAAAGAATTCAGCTCTACATTCAAAGACAGAGAACATTTAGTTGTGGTACCATTTTATTCGATCCATTTTAGAGGATGGATAGTTAAAGCTAGACAAGATACATATAGATGATAATCTAGCATATATGTTTACAAAGGTAGTTACAAGGGAGAAGCTGAACTCCTCTTCATCTTTGGTTGGTCTTCTAGGCTAAACCTAAATAAAAGAATAGCAGAGTCTAGGGTAGTTTGATCTAGTGGGAGCCACATGTGGTAGCGGTCTTTCTATAGGATTAGTCTCCAAGTGGGAGATTGTTGACTAGTGTGGAGTCTAATTAGTCCCCAAGTGGTAGATTGTTAGTTTGCGGTGACTGATCAGGGAAGTATTATACATACTTCATTAATTCTTTGGGGTTTGGGGCAGTGCACATATGGTTGACATATAGCCAACATGTTGTAACCCTAAAGCAACATAAAATTACTTGTATAAAATGGCTTAGGGTTAGGTATTTTCATTAAGTTGTGATGTGAAAATTGGTTCTTGCAATGGTATTGAGCTATAAGGGATTACAGATTGTAATCAAGTTGTAATCACTGGATCATAATAATATCAAACTTGATGTTTGTTGGACGTAGCCTAGGGATTGGGTGAACCATGTTAAATCTTGGAATCTTGTGTTCTTTTATGTGTGATCTATTATTTTTTGATATTGTTTATATTCGCATACAATTGTTATTTTTATCTGTGGTTAAATCCTAACACCTCATGGGATCAAACTATCTATTCCATTAGCTCTGGGTGGTTGGATAAACCCTAGACCCAATCTCCTCCCATCACATTGAGTGCTTGAATGTTCTTAGGCACACCAAACCGAATCATCCCTAAGAGTCACTAAATGCCATAGGGCTGCAATCTTTGATGGGGCATATCTCAGAGCTCGTGTGAGGTGTGGATGCAATTCTAGGTGCTATAGGCCTGTGTTGTGGAGACCTAAAATAACCTCTCTCACTTTTTAGGGATCTTATTCTATTTTGATTTTGTAACCCCATCTCTGGTGATGCTGAAACTTGTAGTGTTGGCCACTACAAAGTTGCCAACTGTCAAATTTCTCTCACTATTCCTC
The DNA here is from genome assembly GCA_028749045.1 of Cupressus sempervirens. Classification (NCBI taxonomy): domain Eukaryota; kingdom Viridiplantae; phylum Streptophyta; class Pinopsida; order Cupressales; family Cupressaceae; genus Cupressus; species Cupressus sempervirens. The sequence continues at coordinate 364,628,301 of CM053784.1, forward strand.
ATGGGATTAAACTATCTATTCTATTAACTCTAGGTGGCCAAGTAAACCCTAGCTCCAAGCTCCTCCCATCTTTTTGAGCCCTCTAACATTCTCAAGCATGCCAAACTAAATCATCCCTAAGAGTCACTAAATGCCAATGGGCAGCAATCTTTGACAGGGTATATCTCAAAGCTCATGTGAGGTATAGATGTGATTCTAGGTGCTATAGGACCATGTTGCAGAGACCTATAATAACCTCTCTCACTTTTTGGTGATCTTCTTCTATTTTGATTTTGAAACCCCATCTCAGGTGATGCTAAAACTTGTAGTGTTGACCAATACAAAGTTGTCAACTACCAAATCTCCCTCACCATTCCTCATGGGATTGAACTATCTATTCCATTAGCTTTGGGTGGCTAGATAAACCCTAGGTCCAAGCTCCTCCCATCCCATTGAGCACTTGAACATTCTTGGGCATGCCAAACTGAATTGTCCCTAAGAGTCACTAAATGCCATAGGGTAGTGATCTTTGATGGGGCATATCCCAAAGCTTGTGCAAGTTATGGATGCAATTCTAGGAGTTATAGGACCATGTTCTAGAGACCTACAATAACCTTTCTCACTTTTTGGAGATCTAATTTTGTTTTAATTATTTGACCCCATCTCAGGTGATGCTAAAACTTGTAGTGTTGGCCAATACAAAGTTATCAATTACTGAATTTCCATCTTCATTCCTCGTGGGATTAAATTGTCTATTCAAGTAGCTCTGGGTGGCCAAGTAAGATCTAGACCCAAGTTCCTCCAATCCTATTGAGCACTCAAGAATTCTCGAGTACATTGAACCAAATCATCCTTAAGAGTCACTAAATGCCATAGGGCAGCGATCTTTGACAGGGCATATCTCAAAGCTCATGCAAGGTATGGATTTGATTTTAGGTGCTATAGGACCATGTTGGAAAGACCTACAATAACCTCTCTTTCTTTTTAGAGATCTTATTATGTTTTGATTTTGCAACCCCATCTTGGGTGATGTTGAAACTTGTAGTGTTGGTCAGTATAAAGTTACCAACTGTCGAATCTCCCTCACCATTCCTCATGGGATCAAACTATTTATTTTGTTAGCTTCAAGTGACTAGATAAACCCTAGCCACAAGCTTCTCCTATCTCATTGAGCACTTGAACATTCTTGGGCATGCCAAACTGAATCATCTCTAAGAGTTACAAAATGCCAAAGGGCAGTGAGTTTTGATGGAGCATATCTCAGAGCTCATGCAAGGTATGGATATGATTCTAGGTGCTATAGGACCATGTTGTGGAGACCTACAATAATCTCTCTTACTTTTTGGATATCTTATTCCATTTTGATCTTGCAACCCCATCTCTGGTGATGTTGAAACTTTTAGTGTTAGCCAGTATAAAGTTGCCAACTTTTGATTCTCCCTCACCATTCCTTGTGAGATTGAACCTTTTATTTCATTAGCTTTGGGTGTTTGGGTAAACCCTAGCTCCAAGCTCCTCCTATCTTGTTAAGTACTCAAACATTCTTGGGCACACCGAACCAAATCATCCCTAAGAGTCACTAAATGCCATGGGTAGCGATCTTTGATAGGGCATATCTCGGAGCTTGTACAAGGTATGGAAGCAATTCTAGGTGCTATAGGACCATGTTATGGATACCTACAATAACCTCTCTTTATTTTTGAAGATCTTATTTTGTTTTGATTTTGTGACCCCATCTTGGGTGATGCCAAAACTTGTAGTGTTTCCTAGTACAAAGTTTCCAACTATCGAATCTCTCTCACCTTTTGTCATGGGATAAAACTATCTGTTTTGTTAGCTCTAGGTGGTTGGGTAAACACTAGCCCCAAGATCCTCCCATCCTATTGAGTGATCAAACATTCTTGAGCACACCAAACCGAATCATCCCTAAGAATCACTAAATGCCATAGGGAAACAATCTTTGATGGTGGCAACTAGATATGTCATCTCATCCAATAATGGAGACTCATGATAGAAGATAAAGGGGTGATCATACACCTCATTTTGAACATCTTTTTTTTTATGGTAATAATGCAATCCTTGCTTATAAGGTTAAGTAACTTGAGCTCACCTATAAACCCAAGTTGCCTTAGTCCTAACAATTTTTCTTTCTTTGTTGTATTTATTAATCAGTTTACTCAAAAAGTGTTTTGAGAGTAATTACACCTCATATAGGTCCTATTTATTACCAAGAATCACTTGGTTAAGTTCTAAGAAGAGTTAGTGCAAAAATTGCATTTTGCAATAAAATTTGCTGACAACTTTTTTGCAATTTTAGCAATTTTTTGGAAAACATTGAAATTAAGCTTGTAACCAATCAAACCAGCTGGTAATTAGTTGGAATAGATGTCAAATGATGGAAATAGCCTCTATGAATTTAGAGGAGGCATAAGGTTTTGGTGATTATTAAGTTTTTTTAATATGACAAGGAATCATTACTGATGTTAAAATTGTATATAGGATCATTGAGTTATTGTCAAATATCATTACTTCCTATTCGAAATAGCAAACTAGTACTTGTCAGAATGAAACACCACTTTAGCTACTTGTTATCACTGAATGGAGTTAGTGGAAAATGTTAGGGTCCTCTTGGTTATCTTAATAGCCATTTCATGGGTTTGAAACATAATCACTTCCCTTTGTGAAGAGTTGTCCAAAAATCAGCAAATTACATGTTGTTGCAAAGAAAATATAGTCATAGGATGTTGGAAGATTGTTTTCACTCATAGGATGTTGAAAAATCTCTTAGAGGGATGGAATAGATGATAGAATAAAGTTTGTGAGATAGTTATTAGGTGTTTCTTGAAGTGTCTAAGGTGTTAGTTTGAAGCAAGAAGTTGATTATGATCCATTTCTCAAATTTGCTCATTTTTCCCTTATTGCTTCCCAAGTCTTGAATAGGGAAAGTGATCAAGTAGTTTTGTACAGTTGGGTAGAAGTTTGTTGAATGTTGTAACCACATTGAAAAGAGTCTTTGAAGACACTTAGGAAGGTGGGAAAGGTAGTTTTCCTTAAAAGTGTTCTTGTTGGGAATCCAATAGCTTTTGGTGTGAGCACTCTACATCATTTTGGATGCAAATTACATTAAAATGAAATGCATGTTCAATGTACTTAAAATGTAAACATGAAAAATAAGATATATATTATGATAACCAATAATTTCATACATGAACAAACATATAATATATTATGATAACTAATAATGTAATACATGAACGAACATATAATATATTATGATAACCAATAATGTCATACATTAACAAACATATAACATATTATGATTACCAATAATGTCATACATGAACAAACATATCATATATTAACCAATAATGTCATAAGTCTAATAATTTCATGCATCAAATACATGTCATACATCAAATATAAAATATCATATATACATCAAATGTATATCAAATATGTCCACTAACATAAAATCCAACATATATGTCCACTAATGCCTAAACATGTGTGTCTATCAACTATATCTTCTCATACCCATGAGGGGAAGGAAACAACCATAGAGGTCTTTGGTCATTGTGTGGAGGGAGATAATGAGGATGATGGGGTCCTCCTCACATGCTTGCTCGTCCTCTTGTTTAGGCTCTTCTTCAACTTGAGCTGATACAAACACAGTAGATATGAATCAATAATTATTATACATTGAGATCAAATAAATGTACATACGAAATTAATTATTTTCTTATCACCATCAAATAGTCACTCTGTATGTCCACCTCAAAGGCTCATAGATGATCGGATGTAATAAGGCCCTAAAACAATTCAATCAATATAATCACTTATAAATAACATTTGAAATTTCAATATGAACTATTATAAACAACAACTAAAACTAAGAAAATTATTTCATACTTCAGTCAATAGCTCTGAACTAGCCATCATTGCAACAACTCAACGATCGATGGACTGGTGAAGATGAGGAGTCTCAGATGTCAATAGTTGCATGTCATATAATACAATTTTCATGTAACATGAAACATGAAACAAATATAATCAAATGAATTAAATTAACATGAAACAAATGTACCTCTATGAAGCTTGTATCATGCCTAGGATCAGAGTCCCTTGTGAATGTCGATGGTCTAGTAGAGAACTGGTGCACATGCATAAAAAAATTTGTCAATCTTTCATATGAATACTTTATATATATATATATATATATATATATATATATATATATATATATATATATATATATATATATATATATATATATATATATATATATATATATATATATATATATATATATATATATATATATATATATATATATATATATATATATATATATATATATATATATATATATATATATATATATATATATATATGATTAAATCAATACATACATGTCAACTCATCATCAAGATGAAAAAATGGGGTCAGGGAATTTGTACTAGGGCCAACAACTCTTACCTTAAATTTTGAACAATTTCAATACATGCTAATTAATTAATCATTCATTATACAAACAAAATGTGATCAAATTAGTTTATTATAATTGTAATTTTCTTATGTTTCAATTCCAAATGTGTCATTCAAGAACTCACTAGTGACTAGCCCATCATCCATACTATCTCCAACATGACTGCCAAATGTGCATAAGGATCCACATGATGTGCACATGTGACCGCGATGCACAAAAGGCTCCTCCTCAACTAATGGGCTAGTGCAATGAATGAGGGTCTATGTCAAAGCATTAATAGTCTATAGAGTGTTGGTCTCTACATGTTCCTTCACAACTAAAGGAATAATCACATGCTCACCCTGTGGCTTGATAATAGGTGCCCTAACTACATTAGGGTCATGACATTCCCTTAGCCTCTCAAATGATGACCCCCCACCTCTACCCAAAAATTCTAATACATCAAAATAATTGGGGATCTCCCCAAGGACAAATTCATAATACAATTTATTTAAGAAATACAATGGAACCTCATGATTATTATAGGGAGGGGCATCAAAGACCATCCACCATCTATCCCAAAAGTTATTTATAATACCATCATGTATGCACCAATAGATGGGGAACCTTTTTGTTATATGTTTAATAGTATCTTGTTCTCCAGGCTTTTTAAACAATGCACAACTGCTACATTTTTCTATTTCCTTTTTTTTTACATCTTGATATGATAATTTGTTTGCATAATATCTTCTTTTTTCATCCCTCTTAACACACCAAATATCCAACTGACTAGTAATAGAAGCTACATGGGTCATAATGGACTCAAGAGAGGATGCCAATTGTGCTCTCATTGGATTGGTTTGTCCACAATCTTTCAACCTACCAATGAGTGCTTCTAATTCATTTTTTCCTCTTTCTATTCCATTCATTATGTTGTCTTGGGTGTTAGGAGGAGGTCTTCTAATCGGTGTAGGTTGCAGAATTTCTTGCTCTTCTTGTGGAGGGTTTTCATTTTGATTTTGTTATTCTAGTTGGGGATTTGGCAGTTCATTATTCACATTTCTTGATAAGAAACCAATTGCAATCTAAATAAACAAAAAAAAATAAAGAAAAACTTAAAAATCCTACAAAACAATGTAAAAACTTACAAAACAATGCAAAACATATAAAACAATATAGAAACAAGAGTAGAAAACATACTACGTGATCCCGATCTTGATCTTTGGCGATGAGGAGGCATTTTGAGGAGGTGGGTGATGAAATTCTTCAATGTTTCCAATCCACATACACAATGTTGAGGAGAAACAATGTAAAAAAAAAAAGGCCATGGGCTTGTAGCCCATATGTAAATAAATTTGATTTTACAAAGTGTGTACATGCTATAGCATGCACACACTTTATGAAATTAAAAAAAACTTTTGTGTGTCATGTTTTTGGCACCACAACTTGGTGCACTTATCCAACTATTACCATTATTCAAAGATCTTTTGTAAAGTGTAAACCATGGTATGTAAGGATTAACAAAGAAAGAATCACATGCTGAAACTCGTGTTCAAGTTCATTACCATTATGATGTATTTTGATCTATATGTGGTACCATGCATACAAAAGAAATGTTACAGGAATGTGGTATAAAAATAGCACCTCAAACTATAAAGTATTTCATATCACGTTTGTTTTGTAAGCCACCTAATGACTAATACTTTCTTTTCAATGCAAATCTTTCTAGTACATGTGATATGTGTGGCAATATTTCTTTGTTAGATGAATGTTTGAATGAAAATGTTTTGACTAATTTTAGACAAAAATTTGTTGATGTAAAAAGATTCAAAACTATTGAATATCCATAGAAGGATGGGAAGATTGGAAGAAGGTGTGATCTAGTTACAGATAAAGTTAGTTGTCATGCATTTATGGATGAGTTTAAGAGTGTGATCATTCCAAAATATGTTAAACACTCTCAATATGCTAGATGGCTTGATGGACAATTTTGCATATGTAAGAATACATTTCCAATCTGTACTATACTTTCTATTGTTTTCTTTGCAAACAACTACAAACTTGCACTACAAGATGAGGTACAGCCACAATATTACAATTCAATGCAAGTAACAATTTATGTTCATATAGTTTATAGACATGCACTTGATAGTATAGAGGAGGATCAAAAAATATTGAGAGAGTACCATCTCTATATGAGTGATAATAAACTTCATTCATCTGAGTTTGTCCAATATTGTTTCAAGGTCTTTTATGATAATTTAAAAGAGAGACAAATTCAAAAGACACAATATTGGATATGGTCAGATAATTGCACAAGACAATTCAAGAATGCTAGAATGTTCTATTGGTTGAGTAGGACATAGGCAAACTAATATCCAACATGTGTGGATATTTTTTGAGGTTGGACATGGTAAAGGAGAACATGATGGTGTTGGTGCATGCATGAAGAGAGCCCTTAGTAGAGAGCAATTAAAATTTGAGGAAAAAGCCAAATTGATTGTGGAATGGTGTAAGAAATATTTATACATAGGATCAAATTAGAACTCTACAATTAGACATTTCTTCTACTTAATTGAAGAGAAGAATAACTTTTCAAGATATGATTGTGACACAATTAGTGGGTCAACTAAATGACATTCATTTAGGAGTTCAAATTCTAACACTTGGACTATATGGACTAGGGAGCTTGCTTGTTTTTGTCAGTTTTGTCTTGTAGGTGAATGGGAAGAATGCAAGAATATAAAATGGGTTGAAGATATGTAATGGAAATCATTAGCACCTACTGACACACATTTTCAAGATGATATAGTAAATGAAAGCCAGAATGTTACTTTTGTTTCGGAAGACTATGGTCATATTTTAGACCTCATACAACTTGGTACGTACAATTTAATTAAATTTTATTGTGATCATGATTCAATTTATATTATTTATTTATGTACATATCATTAATATAATTCAAGTACATGTCATTAATATATTATTTATATATGTACACATGTGATTAAAGTGTTTATCTACTTTATCTTATCTTGTAGGACATGTTTATTCTCTTATTGCACCTAATGATAATGATGAATAGACTGAGTATTGGCTAGCTAGATGTGTGGAGCCTAAAAAAGAATTGATATGTCATCAAGTGGATGATGATGGTTTTGAGTATCCAATTGGGTCTATCATTGTAGCTAGCACCTGGCTACATACATACATAACTATTAGAAATGTTTGCAAACATTTCAAGACTACCAATCCGAAAAGAAGATTTTACACTATTCTCATTTTGTTGTGGCAACAAATATCAAACTAGAAAGATACAAAGGGAGACCCACCAATAAAGTATTATGGACAATTTCAATGGATGAGCATGATACAATCATAGATGCATAGCAAAAGAGAGAGGATGTAGATGGTATAGTGGGATGACTATATTTAAATCAAACAAATGCAAAATTTTTCTTTATTGTTCTACATATATATATATATATATATATATATATATATATATATATATATATGCATTGGCAATAACAAATTAGAGAACTTATATATACCTCTTATTCATGTCTTAGTTACAATTTATGCAACTTTAAATGTTTAAGGTGGATCAAACATTGACATCTTGTGCAATTACACATAGTGAGTACATACATTACACATATTTAGATAATTCAGATAGCTCATATTAATTTATGCTTTTATTAACAAATTTTTTTATCTTACAATTTTATTTTGCAAGACCTCATTTAAAGAAATGTGTTGAACCAATTTTATATTTTGAGGTCACTTATATTTATGGTATTCACATTGTCTTACATATTTTGTGAAACATGTTGTAAACATTTAAAAATAGGAGCTCACTTCTATTTGAAAGTTTTTGATAAGAAAAATAGGTTTTACAGGGATCCTGAAACCCAAAGGTTAATACATATCAAAAGGCTGATAATAAGCATCAAAATCTCAGCCATAGTCCATACATATCAAATTGCTAATAATAAGCAACAAAAGCCCAGCCACAATACTACAGCCAACCAAAAGACTAGACCAATAGATAGGTGACTAGCCAAAAACCAAAAACTACATAAACTAGATAGTCCAAAAGATAGGAAATAAAAAGGAAATGAAAAACCTTTGTTACTCCTCTGCCTTTCTTTCCAACTTTTGCATCATTTCTACCACTTCATAGGCTTTTTGGATCTCCTTAGCCATATGCTCCTACTTCTTCTAATGTGTCTAATCCAAGTTGTTGAAGGTAAGGTCCATAGTCATGTTCTCATCCATCCTATCTTTGGCTCTGTCCTTTTCCTTACTATCCTCTAGGAAGCCCCTGGCTTTTAGCTTTCCAACAAGAGAAGAGATATTTTCATTAAGAGAATTTAGAATTAAAATCATCTGGTTTGCCAAATTATGATTATAATTTTCCATATTTTGAATTCTTTCGTCTGTCAATCTAAGGCCATCCCCTTGATCTATCAAATTTCCATGTTATTAATTCTTCCCTTAGTTTTCCAACTAACCCACTCTTCCTTTGACCTCCTCCAGTTCATGGTAGAGCCATTTAATTGACCTGAAATTGTCAATCATACTATTTCTAGCATTATTTATTAGATTCATGCCAATTTCCCTTGCATTATCAACAATAGCCACCAGGGCCTAATCAATGAGATCCTCCATCTAGAGCTTCCTCTCTTTACCTTAAAGAATTTTTAGATTCATGATTTCTCTCACGATTCCCATTTTTGATGTTCTAACATTGAAATTTTTCCAAGAAATGCACCTATCCTTTATAACTACCTTCTCATCCTCTCATCCTCTATCTTCTCCTTGTAATGTTCTTGAGGAGGGGAAATTGGTGAAAAAGGAATGGTTGTGATCTCTAGTCCAGGATCCATTTTCCCCTCTAGGGGCATGTCCTCCTCCTTAGACCTCCTCTATTTTTAGCAACTAGATCCTCCCTCTTAACATCCTCCTTCTCCTTATTCTCTTCATCAGTATCCATATCATCCCCTTCCTCATTATACTCCTCATCTCCTTGACCAGCCATTTTAAACCCAATCCCCTGGGGACTTTTCATATATGGGGCTTTAGTTGGCGAAGGTGATTTCTTCTCAAAAGCTTTAGCCTTCTTTCCAAATGAAGGGTTAGCATCTTCATCCTTTGAACTAATACTCTGAACATCATCCGTGTTAGATTAGAAGTTTGAACTCCCTGTCTCATCAAATGCTGCAACTGCTTGGGTGGGGGTTTTTCTTCTAGATTGAGCCTTACAATGCTCATAAATCAAAAGTAGCAAACCCTCATGTAGGGCCAGATTCAAAGTAGGCTTTTTCTTGTGCGCAAAAATATTCTTATGCTTGGAAGTATATCAATAAAAAGGGAAAGAGATATTAATCCCATAACAAAAATGATTGAGAAAAACAAAATGATGTGTCCTAACCCTATTAAATCTCATGTCAAAAGATATATACTCAATAAGAGCCCTCAAAACATACCTTCATAGTTTCTTTATCAAATACATCTTGTATTATGTTTTTCTCTTCACCAATTCCTTCTTTTCTTATGTATTTTTTGTGAAGTCTTTCACAGCATTTGTAGACACCTTCTTATCTCTACAAAACTTTAGTCCTTTATCCAGAATTTTAGTTATATGAGCAATGATGTCCGCAATCACCTGATACAAGACCCCATCAACTTTGACCCTTCCATCTTTCCATGAATTTACCATAAGATTAGTAATTGCATGGTCGTATCCATGGAGCTTAGCTATATATTTAGCAATTCTTCCCTTTTCTGACTTCTCCCACACTTTAGTTCTTTGCTTCCATTTCTCCACCTCACCGACTAGTTCTTTCTTGCTTCTTTTTCCCACCATCTTTGTAATATCAACACTAACTATTCTCATAAAATCTGTCCTCTAAAACCCTTTATCAACCCATTGAATACTCTGATGGAAACCAATTTGATTTTTTCTGATTTGTCTTTCAATACCCCTAAAATGGTAGATACAAAAATTGAACCATAAAATGTGTTGATTTGACACCAATAACATGATCCACCTGTACCATTTGTATTTACCATTATTGCACTTACTTACAACCATATTCACTTTTATATCCATAATTATCTTTGGATTTCCCCTATACCTCCCTAGATTTTTTCCAAATCAATTAGGCTTTTTGCACCTACTAGAATATTCCCACCACTATTCCAAATCATCACCATGTCTTTCTTTAATACATCATTGGAAAACCAATCAACCACTAAGTTTGCCTCTCGATATTCATGACTAATGTGGATGTTGTCAAATTTACCAAGTGTTAATCAAATTTCTTCAATGATATTTTCCATTGTCCATGATGGTTGGATAGCCCCTTTAATACATCTGATGATGTTATTTAGGTCCCCCTCCAACCATAGTATTTTAACTCCCTTGTCCAAAGCTAATTTCACCATGTGGAGAGCTGCACTAGCTTTAGCATAATGGTTTGTCTAATGTCCCAGTAGGTAAGATAAAGAAACAATCCCTTCATCATAGCAATTTCTTATAATACCTCCATATCCCAAGGGACTAGGATTCCCTTTTTCCATGTCATCAAAGTTTTCTTTATGCCATCCCTCAGGTGGAAGCTTCTATTTCACCTCCTATCCTTTTCCTTCTCCTTTTTCTTACCCCCATCTTCAATGTCTCCCCCCTTTCTAATTTGGTAATTTTCCTTCATATGCCTATTGATTTTATCTACCAAAACATAAGAAGGTTCCTCCCTATCTCTAAAAATTCTATTATTTATTTCCTTCCAAACTCCCCAATAGAAGTGAGGCAAAGACTAGGTGCTTAAATCTTGCAAGTCTGTGCCTTTATACATGCTATTCTATTAACAAAAAAAATCCAACACATTACCTAGTTTGCACCAACTGACGCCAAATTTTTTTGTAATAAGATCCCAAACTTCCCTAGAGTAAGGACAATGGATTAACATATGATTAACTAACTCCTCTTTTTGTTTACATAAAATACATCTATTTCTTCAAATTTTCTAGAGTACAAATTTTATCTTATAATGCCAGCCAGAAAAACATATTAATCTCTAGAGTAAAGCCAGGCACCTAGGCCCTAGCCCAAGAAGGTTTCTCCTTCAAAATCTAAAGAGAATTATATCTTGAAGCAACTAAGTAGCAACCATTAGGATTATCTTCCCAAATTATTTCATCCCTCATACTATTTAGAATCATTGAGTTCAGCATCAACATTACCAGCTTGAGATCATTTGAGATAAAAGCTAGGTCTGTCCATCCCTAGTCTTTTCTGTAGTCTCTAACTTTTAATCCAAATTGTCTAATACAAAAAATTTCCAAATTCCCATAAATAAGATTGTTAATTAGAGGACCCTAAATCAACTAGTTATCATGCCAAAAGAGAAATTCTTCACCATTACCCACTTTCCACTCAGTCTTAGCTTTGGCCAAATCTCTTTCCTTAAGGATACCATTCCAAATAACTGAACCATTTGATATGTCAAAATTATTGAGAAAGAACTTTAGAGAAGGTCTTCTAATATACTTCTCTACTAAAATATCTCTTCATTCTCCATACTATTGAAAATGAGCCATATTTGTTTGGCTAGGAGAGCCTTATTGAGAAGTTTTAATTTCCTTATGCCAAGACCATTGTAGCTCTTAGGGTGGAAAACATTATCCCAAGCCACTAAAGGATATCTTTTACATTCCTCAAGACCAAACCATACAAAATCTCTCTGGATCTTTTCCATTTTTTTAGAAAATTTGGTCAATATCCCATAGAGGCTCAAGGCATACATCGGGAGATTCTGAGGAGTGGACTTAACCAAAAGACATTTGCCTACCTGGCTTAGTGTAGCTCCTTTACACCCAACCAAATTCTTGCTAAACCTATCAAGAATCCCATTCCAAAAATAATTAGGAGGCATAGTTCCCATTGGGAGACCAAGATAGCTTGAAGGTAGCTTACCAATCCCACACCCAAGAATCCTAGCTATCCTTATTTATCTATAAACAAGAGTATTAATAAAGAAAACTAAACTCTTCCCCCAATTAATTAGCTAGCCTAAACATCTAATATACACATCCAAAAGATCCTTCATCACTTTAGCCTTCTTAAAAAAGGATTCCCCTCCCATAATAGTGTCATCCACATACTATTGATGAGTAAAAGAAACACTCCTAGAAGTGGGCCTAATCCCTCTTAGTCTCCTTTCATATCTTTTCTTCTCAATCAACCTACCAATACACTTGGCCATGATAATGAATAGAATAGGAGAGAGAGGGTCCCACTGTTGTAAACCTCTTCAAGGTTTGAAGAAATTAGAAGGAGCCCCATTGACCATAATGGCAGGCAAAGAAGTAGAAATAAGTTGAGAAATAAGCTTGTGAACATATTGATCAAAGCCAAAAGCCAAGAGGACAGAATCAAGGAAAGTCCAGTCCACCCAATCGTAGGCCTTTGAAAGGTCCAATTTGAGTAGCAAACCTTCCCTTTTACCTGCTTCAAGGGAGTCAATAACTTCATGAACCATCATGATAGAATCCAAAATCTACCTACCAAGGACAAAACCAGTTTGTTGCTGAGAAATTATTAAAGGAAGAATATTAAGAATTATGATAGTTAATGCCTTTGAAATGATCTTATAGAAAGAATTACAAAGACTCATAGGCCTATTGTGCTCCATAGAATCAGTCCCTAGAACTTTCGAAATGAGAACTAGAAAGGTAGAATTGATTTCTTTAAGAAAGCTTCTAGCCCCAAAAAATTCCTGAATAACCTTAACCACATCTTCCATAACCACCTCCCAATAAACCTAAAAAAAGAAAGTTGGAAAGGCATCCGGCCTGAGGGCTCTATCAGCTGGCAATAAAAACAAAGCTTGTTTCACCTCATAAGCTTTAGGAATTTCCCTTAACATTTTATTGTGATGAGGTTGGATAATCTGAGGGAGACAAGAGACAATTTTATTCTAATCCAATCCTGTTATTAGATCTATGCTTAAGAGTGGAAAGGTGAAAAAACTAGATGTTCTAATCACCCTCTTTAAGCCAGTTAATCCTTGATCTTTGCTTCAAAAAATTCTCTTCTTTACTAATAATATTATGCAAATCGGTTAAAATAGACATCTCAATATTCATATACTATTCATTATACCCATCTTGTTGAATTAAACCCTGAATAGAACTAAATTTATCTAAAATCTCCTCTTTCTCCTGAAAGATATGGCCAAAATCTATCTTGTTCTTGATTTTAATCATCCACTTCATGTTACTCAACTTCTTTATGACTCTAAACATAGAAATTCCTTCCACTTCCATACTCCACCAATTGGACATCATGTTCAATAAATTTGGATGAGAAATCCACATCTTTTCAAATTGAAAAGGATAATTCCTCCTGGACTCAAGAGAAGCAACTAAGAGAGATATGTGGGAGTTGTTGAATACGGGACAGCATACAAGAAAAAACATTCAACCATTCTAGAGATAAGACAACTCTATCCAATCTAACCTAAATACACTCACTCCCAATTCTTTTATTGGACCAAGTGTAGACTCCACCCTCAAGATCAATATCTAAAAGAGCCAAGCTATTTATGAAATTAGAGAGATCCAATTTACTTTCCAAATCTGGAGCCAAATCTTTGATTTTTTCCTGATTAGTGAGAGGAGTGTTGAATTCCCCCATAATAATGCCTTTATTAAGATTATTGTTTTGGACCAAAGTCCCAAGCTTAGTCCAATAATACTTCCTTTCCCTTTTAGTATTTGGGGCATAAACATTAAAAAGAAACCAAGAATCATTGGTATTCATATGGAACACTTTACATAAAAGAGTATTACCTTCATTATACAAGGGAGTAACTTTAAACTGTTTGTTATTAAAAGAGTAAGGAAACCTCCCGATGCCCCTCAAAATCTGTGGCCTCACCAACCATAATATTACTAAAGGAGATCTTACCCAAGGCCTCCTTCTTCATATTTTTCTCTTGAAGGTCCTAAGAACTTCCTATTTATGGATCCCATTTAGTATCCTAATATTCCAAGATATTATCTTAATTTATGGATAGTAGAACACTCCATAATGGTTCGTTGGCTCTCATCCACCAAATTCCTTCTGGCATCCTCTTGCAAGACATGGTTTGCATTCTTCCTACCTAGTGCCTTTTGCCTAACTCCCACATCTGATTTACCCTAGCTCTTGGTCTGTGTTGGTGAAACTAGGGAGGGATCCCTACTATTCTTCCTTGTAGTCTTAAAATGACTTCCATTTTTTCCTCCATCCATTCATCTATCCTTACCTTCTTATGAGGAGAAGAAAAATTAGCCATAGTCCCAAATCTCTCTTCCAAATTACAAGAAATAGATTGGTCCTTCCAAATAGATGAAGAAATCTCAAAGATTCCCTGCTGCTTTTGGATACCCTTCCTAGACTCCATTATCTATTGATTTTCCCACACCATCTCCACTTCCTTATTCAAAACATTTTCTCCTGTTGTCTCCAAATGAGGTGGTAACTTGCTGAAATCCTCCAGTTGAACATCATTCTAAATCCTATCCTCATGGATTGTAGCTGTTGAATTCTCCTTGTTCAAAACTACATCACCCCCTAGTAGGCCACTTTCTTGAGGTCCATCCATCTCTAAATTTACTAGAATATCCTTCACAATGTTCTGGAAACTAGCTTTCTTTGCTCAAATATCCTCCTCTTTGGCCTCAAAAAATCTAGGTATCTTAACTAGGACTTCCACCTCTATGATCTTAGAGCTAGGAAAAACTAGTCCACCCATCTCTAAGTTTGCTAGAATTTCATTCTCAATGATCTGGGAACCAGTCTACTTTGCTAGAATACCCACCTCTTTGTCTTCGAAAGATCCAAGAATCTTAATTGGGACTTCCACCTCTATGATCTTAGGACCAGACAAAATTGGAACCTCTTTTTCTTTGGAAGATCTTGGAATCCTAACTGGGACTTCTGCATCTATGATTTTAGGTCCAGAAAAAATTGGAACCACATCCTTATCAACCTCTGATCCATTTTGATCTGAAATATTTCCTCATTTACTAGGGACTTCCACTAATGTCTCCTGAATCTTCTAACCATCCTTACAATCCTTCTTTTTCCAAACCTTTTTCACCTTTCCAAATTTGGAAAAAGTAGATTTCCTTACCTTTCAGTTTTTGCCCTTGGACAATGATTCATCTTATGTCCTAATTTCAAACAATGAAAACAAGCAAAGGGAACTCTTTCATAGACAACTTCTAAATATGCATTCCAAGCTTAGAGTGAAAGCACACAACCTATGGCATATCATCCCCTTCATGAACTCCAGTACAAATCCAAGCATACATTAGTCTTCTTCTAGAAGCTGTTATCAATTCTATTGACAGAAGTTCACCAAATGAGTTTGCTATTCCCACAAACACATCCTCATTCCAAAACTCCAAAGGCAACTTTAGAAGTCTAACCTAGACTGGAGCTTGCACAAAAAAAGCATCATTAAAATCTAGCTTCAAAGTCCACTTCTGAAGGACCAAGGTTAAATGGCCTATAATCCATAGTCCTTCACACAAAATGCTTGACAATTCCTCACTACATGATAAATCAAAAGATAGGAAACTTTTTTCCATCACCGTTACAGTGACCTATCCCTTGAGCTTCCATTTTTTCTATGTATATGATCTAACAGTATCTATATTTTTCCTTTCTCCAATGAACTTACCCACCAGAGTAGAATCCATCACAGCAATGCTATGATCTACTAGCTCATCCAAAATTGCAATCACACAAGAACCCTTCTCCAAACTAGAGAGTAGTTTAACCGGTGGGAAAGAAGACTTACCAATAGGTTTGACTCCAAAAAGGGATGATCATTTTTTGGGAAGTACCCCAAACCTATCTACCTTGGATGGCAAAAAATACTTGTCCAGAGCTTTGCCCTTGTCACATGGGTCCCCGTCTCCATTCTCTATCACCTCTCTAATCTTTGCATTCCCCTGATTCTTTGTTTCCCCTCCTTGTGATCCATGCTTTCAATCATGTCCTCCTAGAGGATTCCCGTCGAAGATAGGTTTTGAATTTTGAAATTTTGTACTTCCCCATCCTCTCTCTTGTCCACTATGCTCTCCATGATGATAAAAATACTTCTATTTGAAAGTTAAAGGTATGCAGATGATATTAAAAATAAATTGTCAATTCAAGTAATGACCTCTTATTTTTTCCATTACTTTTACATTCAAACATGTTTAAATTAGTGTTTCTATATAAATTATTAAAATTATTGTTCATGTACCATATACTTACAAAATATGTCATAACATGAATAAAATATGTCACAATAAAGATAATGGTTCATACTAACAACATGATAACATAATAATCTGTATTGCATAAACTAGCATTATAAGAAGTTGTAAAAATATAGTACATGGTCTAACATGATTTATGAAGTTAAAAAATACATATAAAATGTACAGTTAACTATCCTAATACAAAGTGTATCAAAATAAATAATATGTGTCATAAAAACACAATCTAAAGGTGCCAAAAGACCTAATCTATCTTATCTGCAATCCTCTTTACTCCACATGAAGAGGACTCAGATGGATCATCCTGTGTAATATGAGGTGTCTCATCATGTGGGACACCCTATGGGGCATCATGTGTCACATACTAATAAGACAATATGTACATGCTTAATTAAAATGGGTTTCAAAATCTAGCTTGAAAATAAATTAAATATTTAGTACATATAAAAAATAATACAACATGAGATGGGTGCCCCTTTGTAATAGTAGGAGGTGCACTATGAAAGCTACCAAATATGGTAGTGGTGAGGTCTTGTAATTTACAATACATAAATTTTTAAAATTTGATAAAGATCATAATTAACTATGCATGTACATAAATCACAATACTAACCTCAAAGGATGATGTATGTACCTCCATCTGGCTTAGTCCTATAGTCTCAACAACACTCATGGAAATAGAGTCCTAAAATTATGGATACATAAACCTTCAGTCAAAATTATATATACATGACTTAGAAAAGTACGTAAATTAAAAAGTACATAATTTACACAACATTTTTTTGAAATAAAAAAATATTTATCATACCTGAGTAGTAGCCAATGTCAAAGATGTATCTAAAGATATGCTACCATGATGACTCATAGCCATGTCTCAAATGATCAAAAGATGGAGTCAAAAATAAATTGTATTGAGGCCTATACAGATAAGTACGATCCATCTCTTGTTCGTAAAACCAAAATATATAAAATTATACATGAATCAAATTTGAATATAAGTTAATAAAAATGTGTACATAAAAATAGTACAAATTATTTGTCTTAAAAAGTTCATATCGTAGGTATTTGAGGTTGTGCCTCAGTTGTTGATGGATCAGGACCTGTACAAACATCAAACTATGTAACAGACAACAATCTCTACAAAGTCAAATAGACAGCAATCTCTACAAAATCAAATAAAAAGAACTTATGAGAACATGTTATTGAATTCGAGTTTGAATGTACATTATTTACAGTGTAATTCAAAGTGCATACCATATGAGGGATGCCAACATCTATAGATCTCGAAAAAAGACTATACTACCTCCTAGGAGGAATAGTATCATCCATCCTTTGTTATTTGAAAATAAACATACATTAATATGGTTAATACAATTATGCATATATGTAGAAATTAAATAATTATTTACTTAATAAATTTTACTTAAATGTTTACATGTTTCTCCTAACTATATTTCTCTCCATGCAGAAGGTCAACAAATGATGACACATCAATATCATCACTACCATCATGATGAGAAATGTATGTGTCATCATCAAAATCAGAACCCTTAGCACCATGGCCATCATGTGTCTCATTGATATCACTCAAGGGGGCTTTTTACAAACCTCCACAATAGGTACAAATATGTCCAAGTAGACAAATATATGTCACCTACATCCATTGCTCTACTAAATCATCTGAAAGGTCACTCAATGAAGTAACAACAAATGACACTTCTCGATGATGGTGAGGTACTGGGACAATTGGTGACATATGTGATTCCTTGTATCATCACTCAGCTTTTCCCCAAGCCTATCCTGAAGCGTCCCTCCACCAACCCCCTGAAATGATCAAATATCAAAATAATTGGGTTTTAAACCCAATTTAAACTCAGCCCAAAGTTTCTTAAGAAAATAGTTGGGCACCTCATGATTTGCATGGGGTGGATGGTCAAATACCATCCACCGCTACTCCCAAAAGTGCACTAATATACGTGGATGCATGCACCATCTAATAGAAATGTGAGGCTTCTTATCGCTAATCTCAAGACCTATCTTAGCATTTACAAAACATCTTTTAAAATTTACTTTATTTAATTTGAGCTAATGGACCTCTCTATAGGATAGGCCATCAGAATAGAAGGCATGCATGTTTTTCCTCCATAATCTAAAGCTATCAATGTCACTATCCAAATGCTCAATAGCATGTATAACGCCTTACATGCTATCTATAAGGAGAAGTAGATGGGAGAGGTGGGCCTCATGCTTAATGGTTTGAAAATTGTGTACAAGGTCGTGAAGGTTGTGCCTCATGCTTTCCCTCATATCCTCTCTGGTAGGTGTTGGAGGTGGACTAGGTGGTCATGGAGGTGGGGGTGGAGGTGGGGGTGGAGATGGAGGTGGAGATGGAGAGGGTGGGGGCAAGGGTAGGATTGGGGGAGGGGGAGGGAGTGGGTGTGGGTCCATCAAATATAATCTACATATATGTTTAAACAACATAAAAAATTACAAAATTACTATTTAATAAAATAAATCTAAAATATGAATTATATAAATTTACATCTTTAAACCCATGTATAAATTATATAAATAAAGTCAAACACTTAAGTAAACTTTAATGTTAAGGTTAATTGAGCATTACACCAAATTTAACTCTAATCATAAAATAATACTCCAAAAAACTATTAATAAATCAAAGTAAATGTGAATTCTAAAAATAACTTATGTTTATGTTTAGGATTATGCCTTAGCATTTTTTATTAAGGTTCAATATTAAAACAATTAGGATTTAACATAAATAAAATTGTGGTTTGGGTTAGGATTTAGGATTATCTATTTAGAATTAGGGTAGAGTAATTGGGGCACAAAATATAAGATTTAGGATTACGGAGCCTACTATTTCAAGGATTCTCATTTAAGATTAGGCATTAGAATTTAGAATTATGGTTTAGGTTTAGATTTAGGATTGATGGATGATTTAATTAAATATTATAGTTTAGCATTTAGAATTAGTGTTTAAAAATTAGGATTATAATTAGGCCTTGCATTTTAGGATCACATGTTAGGTTTAAAGATTGCAATTTTAATTATGGTTCTAGGATTAAGATTACTTTCCATTATGGTTGCCATTATGGTTACTTGGCTCGGGATCAAGTGGTAGGTTTAAGATTTGAAGTTACAATTAGAATTAGGGTTTAACATTTAGGATTAAGTTTATCATTTAAGAAATGGGTTAGGATACTTGTATTAGGGTTTCAAATTAATGATTAGGGTTAGGTTTCTCTTATATTTTAGGATCACATGCTAGATTTAACGATTACAATTTTTAATAATGGTTAAGATTGGGATAATTTTAAAGTGTATAGTAATCTAGATTTTAGCATTTAGGGCAATTATTGAGCAATTAGGGTCTACCATTTGTAATCATGGTTTGGCATTCAGAATTGAGGCTAGGGTAAAGATTATGGTATAGGTTTACACCATTAAATTAGAAAGATGATTAGGATTATGGTGTATTTTCTAGGAAATTTAAGAAAGTAGCTTAACACTTATATTTAAATATTTGGGATTATGCTTTAGCATTTACAATTAAGGTTCAATATTAAAACAATTAGGACTTAACATATAAATTAGATTGTGGTTTGTGCTAGGATTTAGGGTTATCCATTTAGAATTAGGTAGAGTAATTAACATTATGATTGGGGCACAAAATATAAGATTTAGGATTACGACTACTATTTCAAGGCTTATCATTTAAGATTAGGCAAATTAGAATTAAAAATATGGTTTAGGTTAAGATTTAGGATTTATGAATGATAATTTAGGATTATAGTTTAGTACTTAGAATAAGTGTTTGAAAATTGGGATTAAAATTCGGGTTTACATTTTAGGATCACATGCTAGCTGTAAGGATTACAAATTTTAATTATGGTTAAGATTGAGATAATTTAGTGTTTCTAGTAATTTGGATTTTTGCATTTAGGGCAATTATTGAGCAATTAGGGTCTACCATTTATTATCATGGTTTCATATTTAGAAGTAGGGATAGGGTAAAGATTATGGTATGGGTTTACATCATTAAATTAGAAATATGATTACAATTATGCTATGTATTTTCTAGGAAATTTAATATGAATGTTTAACATTTATATTTTAATGTTTAGGATTATGCTTTAAAGCATTTACAATTAAAGTTCAATATTAAAACAATTAGTATTTAACATAAATAAGATTGTGGTTTGGGTTAGGATTTAGGGTTATCCATTTAGAATTAAGATAGAGTAATTAACATTATGATTGGGGCACAAAATATAAGATTTAGGATTACGGGGCCTACTATTTCAAGGCTTATCATTTAAGATTAGGTATTAGAATTTAGAAATTATGGTTTAGGTTTAGATTTAGGATTGATGGATGATAATTTAAGATTATAGTTTAGCACATAGAAATAGTGTTTAAAAATTAGGATCAGAATTAGGGTTTACATTTTAGCATCACGTGCTAGGTTTAAGGATTACGAATTTTAATTATGGTCAAGATTAAGATTACTTTCCATTATGGTTACCATTATAGTTACCTGGCTAGGGATCAAGTGTTAGGTTTAAGATTTGAAGTTACAATTAGAATTAGGGTTTAACATTTAGGATTAAGTTTATCATTTGGGTTAGGATACTTGTATTAGGGTTTTAAATTAATGATTAGGTTAGGTTTCTCATTTTTAATTATATAATGGTTAAAGTAAATTTATTAATGTTAGGGTTAGGCTTAAAATATGGTGAGAGTGAGATTTTACATCATGGTTAATACTATGTTTTGGGTTAGTGTGTAGTTTTATAAAAAAGGATATGGTCATTAACTTATTGAAAATCTTGTTGTAAAATTTATCTAACTAAAAAATGAAATCATAAATGCATATGATGACACATAATTTTGGAGTATGGGGTTTAAAATTATAGTTCATTTGGAAGGGAAACATTACTTACTGAAAATCACAAATAGAATTTAAGAGAGTTTACATTTATGTCATAATTAGGGCTAAGGTTGTGTTAAGGATTAGAGTTTTAGTTAATGTTAGGATTAAAGAGTTGGGCTTACGAATCTAGCATTTAGAGTTAAAATTATGGTTTCAAGGTAAGGGAGCACATTAAATACTTAGTTTTATGTTTAGGGTTTAGATTAAATTATTGAAAAGTTATGGTTAGGTTGAGGTTAGACTTAGGAATATAGTTAGTTTTACTTCTTCTTTTTTATGGTTTACAAACTAATTTAACATTAATTAAGTTATATAGTTGAAATAAATCTAAAACATCAATGTAATTACATGCTTAAACAATCTAATTTACATATATCTAATCATTCATCACTAAAACTTTTATTATACATCGAAACATCTAAAATAATAATAATTGAACGAACATCTACAAAACAAAAATTAAAATAAATGTAGATACTTTAAAGTAACAGATATAATAATCTAAATAGAAAACTATTAACAATGCAAATTTATAATTTTACATATTAAAAACTATTAAACATGAAAAAAAAAGTAATAAATTAACAAAATTGTAAAGCATAAAACTGAAAACATTAAAATAAAATACTAGAAAACAAAGTAAAATACCTAGTGCACTAAAAAATGGCTATTTGGGATCAGTAGAAATCCAAAAATGAGCTCATGTTTATAAGCTTAAATGGAGCTCCCATTTTTGATGCCAATGAAAATGAGTAAAAAAACCATAAAAAAATGAAAGTACCCCAATTTTCAAATTGTGCTTCAGGTACCTAATCTATATTCAAAAATTGGGTACCTAATTTTTGAATATGGATTGGGCACCCAAACCATAATAGGTACTCGATTTGTTAAAATTGGGTACCCATTTCTGAAGAGGTCCATTCCATAGAATTGTGAGCCAACTTTGTGTATTCGCCCATAGTGTTAATCCCACCTAATGACCATGTTATTGATACAATGGAGGTGCTTATGAGTGGAATCATCAAAAGAATAGACAATTGGGTTGAATGGACTAGAGCGAGAAGAAAAAGAACAAAAGCCAAAAAATTTGCTAGTGGAGTAGCTTCCCACATAGCTCAATCATTTTTTGCTACTTCAACTACTACTACATCAACATCATCTAGAAAAAAAAATCTATTGGTCAAGGGGGAGACCAGCCTCCTAAGAAGAATGTACAAATCACTCCAACCCATGGAGGAGGATCCCTGCCAAATACCAAAAAAGTTGGAGATGAAGAGGTAGATAAAAATAAAGAAAAGGAGAAGGATAAATTAGTATCCAAGGGATCCTCCTCTATGCTAGTCATCAACCTTGATGGTGACAACAACCCTTTCGACGGTTAGGAACAAGAAGCATCTCAACAAGGTATTACTCTAGCACTCTCTATTACTAAAGTAGTTGCCTTTCCATTTTCTAGTTAGAGCAAGGTGACACCCCCAGTGGAAAGGAAGCCCTTTGATCCAAAGGCCCTACAATTAGCACTCAATGTCATTTCAACTTAGTCTTGGTTGTAAGAGACCATTGATAAAAAGAAGAGGAGATGTGAGGAAGCTGATCCATCAAAAGAACTCATTGTACATGCAACTCAATTTGAACCAATGTCAAATAAGGCAAAGAAGAAGACTTCAACAACATTGGCAATAGAATACTCTACTAGTCACATGCTAATGGAGATTATAGAACCTGAGAATGAGGGAAATTTTCTTGAGTTAACTCCTAACAATTTTTATATTAGAACGGCTAACATAGACATTCCAGTGCATGATTCTATGGTCAAAATATAAAAATCAATAAATGTAAAGACTAAAGACAAATTGGAAAAGTTGAGGTCAAAGAAAGAGGTGCAAAAAGCCTCAAATAAAGAATTAATGGATTACATCATAGCTGCAATTGGAAGCACATCTACGAGCACATTTGACCCAAGTGCATTGGAGAACAAAAATTTATTGGTTACATTGTAATAAGAGAGGTGATTTGGTCAATTTAGTCATTCTTAGATAGATTAATTGAAGATTCAAGGTCCCCTCTCATTTAAAACCTTAGAAACATGTTACTAGACATAGATAGATTAAGAGAAGTGGTGTCAAAACCCCAAACTCCAATGAAGAAAGAGTTAGAAATCCTTATAGGGCAATTGGCCCTATTAAAGAGGTGATTGACATGAAGAGTAATGTTGTTGTAACCCATGGAATACTCAAGTCAGGCCAAGAACCATTTCTTTATTGGGAGCAATTGTTGGAATTCAAAATTGACAATTCAAAGAAATCTAAGAATGAATTAAAGGGTTTCTATGATTTAGGAAAGAAGGTAATGGATACGATATTTGAACACTTAAAATTTTTGCACACTTAATCATATGTCACCAAAAATGGTTAGCCGATGCACATCAAATGAATGAAGACTAAGTTTTTGTCATTCATTGAAGAGGCTACTCACCTGAAGAAATTCCAACTGGCAAAGATTATGAAACTCACTATAGTGGATTGTGTTCTGAAGCATGCAATAGAGCAGCTTCAATCAAGGATCTCTAGAGTTGAAGAATTGATAGAAATGCATGATTATTGGATGATTAGAGCTAACAAAATTCTCATTCCAAATGTCCTAGAGTTAAAGAATGTAACTGATGCAATGAAGGCCTATAGAGCTAAATCTGCAACTCTAAAGAAAACCTAATGCTCTAACAAAAGTATTACATTCTTCCTAAAAAATATGATAGGTCTCTCTCTCTCTCTCTCTCTCTCTCTCTCTCTCTCTCTCTCTCTCTCTCTCTCTCTCTCTCTCTCTCTCTCTCTCTCTCTCACCTTCTAATATTGTAGCCATATTTGGAATTCTCCTCATAGGCTAAAAACTTTATAATAGAGGACTAACTAGTCAATCATGTTCTTAGAATGCATATTTTCAAAGATGCTCTGTATGGTAATCATGAAATATAACTAGCAAGTTATAAAGGGCCTATGAATGTAACTTTTTGAGAAGTAAATAAGATCGACAAAATTTTGACGTGGGAAAACCCCTGCAGCTGGGACTACTGTGTGAGACTTTGTGTCCATGTTTTGACTTTGTCATTCATATTAGTTTAGTTTTATCTCTTGCGCGATTTGGAAATGAAATGTGTTGTTAATGAAAAATTTGGGATTAAAAACAAACTAGGATTTGTTACTATACTTTAATTTTTATATGATATATTAACATCATTTATAGTGTCCCCTCATTTCCCTTGTTCTATGCAAGTTTATTTCATGTGCACATTCATTGTTGTGTGAGAGGCCTGGGATTTGGTTAATATAAGGTGTTGAGTGGGAAGTTAATAGTTGTTGTGAAATCTCAGTAACTTGGGCAATCTGGGTATTGTTAGTTAATCGCATCTTCTCTTCTTATGCAATATGCATTAGTAGATATATTTACATTGTTGCATCATGCATTTGGTAGATTACATTTAGGTGTTAAAGGAACTTAAAAGTGACTCATATATGTTCATAGCTATGAATTTTGTGATTCATCATCTAAAATCTAACTAGATTGCTTGAAGTGTTGGGTAATCTAGTCATACCTCTTATGCTCTCTAGTTAAGTGCATACCCCTAAAATTATTGATCTACTAAAAATAATATTCATTGAATATATTTGCACACAAGGGAGTTGTACCTTTCAATTTAGAGGTCTTTGATAGAACATTTTCATTGACCTATTCTTTTGTTAATTACTTTGTCTTTCATCACATTGGGCACATTGAGAGTTAAGGTATAAACCAAATCAAGGAAGACAAACTATTGACTAATAGTTTTGAGTGACTCTACTAGGGAGCTAAACCAAGAATCTTTAATTTCAACATTTTCCAATATTTGAAGTTACATGAATGATAACAATCTCATGTGCCAAATTATCGATTGCATAAATATTCTTAGTAGGTTTGTTTGTCTTATCACCAAAATATTTTGGAACTCGGTACTCATACATTTGTCTGAATCATATCTTTTGACCCATTTGTAAAAATGGTGCTACTTCGTGAAGGCCAAATCCTATTAATTCAGCCCAACCTTGGCTTTCAAGATCAGAAAGAAGACATAATCAACCAGTTGAATGCACTTGCCTAGAGAAGTAAAAAATCCTCAAATGAATATAGAAAAGTCACTTTTTTACTAGAGCAAGAAGAAGCCAATGTTGAGTACTAGGAAGGTGTGCTTCAGCAAAGAAGGTTGAGGCAAGCCTAAAAAAACCTATTGTAAAAAATCTAGTTCATCTTAGATCCCAAATATACTAGAAGTTTTTATGATCATGGTCAAATTGATCCAGTGTTCGAAGAGCTCAAAAAAGTTGATTTTCCCATATTAGAAGATCCTCTGAGAAGAGGGAGAGCTTCCTTAAGAGACCTGGTTTTAGAAGTATCCATGGGGCTTTGTTTCCACCAACCCTCTTGCTTCTTAGAGACATAGCCAATCCTCTTACCCACCTATTTTTCAAACACAAATTTTGTCATTGTGTAATACTCTTACCTTATATAGAGTTGTAGCTCCAACTATTGTTACTTTCTAGCTAATTCCAGTCATTATTCCTACTGTTGGTGTTTGAAAATGTTACCTATTTCCAATTACCCTGATGAGAACAAGATGCATCTAGGGGCAGCTAACTCCCATTATCAACACATCCATTCAGACACCAGGCCAACTATAAGGCTATACTCCTTCTGCACTTCAGGCTCTGCAAAACCTAGGCGGGTGGACCTATAGATTCTTTATATGGTACCAGTTGTCAAAGCATACACTGAATCTAATGCAAAGAAGATAGAAACCCTTATTTCTCCTAATAACTTATGAAATAACGTATATCTGCAGTAGCTAGATGCAAAACAATGAAATTCATAATCTGAGTGAGGGCATTCTGTTTAGAGCTCTTCAACATGAAAGGGAAATTCATTTGATTAAAGATGTTGATTCAACAAAACTTCAAAAATGCAACAGTATAACCAGTGATCCTATAACTAATCAG
Source organism: Cupressus sempervirens (assembly GCA_028749045.1). Classification (NCBI taxonomy): domain Eukaryota; kingdom Viridiplantae; phylum Streptophyta; class Pinopsida; order Cupressales; family Cupressaceae; genus Cupressus; species Cupressus sempervirens. The sequence continues at coordinate 364,655,050 of CM053784.1, forward strand.
TGCCTACTCCATTGGGCAATTCCATGAATTCAAAACATACATTTGTGACATCAAGGCGTATCTCATATACCCAGACATCAGATCTATCCAACCACCTTGTGATTCAGACATCAGTGTTCATTTAGGTCTCATTCTCACAAAATATCCTTCTCAAACAACCAGTAACCTTGTTTAAACATATTGAGCATTTACTTGGCCCTTTAGTCCAACAGCAAAATACATCAAACATACAACCTGAAAGGGATGCAAATGGGTCTCAAATCTTTGTTCCAAAACCACATAAGACTTACAGATTGCTGAGACAGGAGACAAGAACCAAAACAAAACTAGTGAAATTGTTGCTCATATGTATTCCTTTCCTTGAAACTATACATTCAGATGCATAAAATTAAAACATGAAACAACCTAATATCTCAGAACTATCTATATTATCTCTACAATGCTGTTCACATGAGAGTTCTGCTGAAGAAAATGGTGTCACAGTCATGGAAACATGTCAAAATACTAGAACCAATGGTCTCACAGTGTAAAAACTGGAATCCCCAATGGTATCACAGCAATGAACTTTTTCTTCCCAAAAATTGGAACCCCTAAAAAGTGAAGAAAGAAAGAAAGATATAGCAAGAAATGAATTCCCGGATCTAATATGCAATTGCCAGGTGTCCACTTGAAATCCAATCCTCTATAACTGAAAAACCTCTTTCTTCCCTCTCTCTATCAACTGGCAGATCAAATCTTCATCATTATACCTCTCAAAGGCATCAAAATATCTGAAAAAGTAATGATGAAAAGATGCAACTGATTCTTGATGCATTCACGATAAGAAGTGAAAAACTAGTTACAATGTGATTTCAAGAAGCCAAGGAAACAACCTCAAATTGATTTTCTTCACCTTAAGATTGCAACTAACCCCTAAAACCATCCTCTAACCAATCTTAATTATCACTGAAGAACTCAGCCTATTCTGTCGCCAATGCCTTTGATTTCACAAATTGTCCTATAACTTGAACCAAGAAGCACCTGTGCAAAAACAAACTCCAGATTTGGAAAGTTCAGGTTCTCCCGGTTCCAACGGTATATTGGAGTGCCTAATTCGATTAAAAATTTCCCTAGATATAGCCGTTTGAAAATTAGGCCTCTGTTTATGTCTCTATGACAATATTTCACAAATATATGAACTTTCAAAAGTTAAAACTATATCAGAAGTTCAAACTTTATTTTTAAAAAAAAAAGTCCATGTCAGTTTCTTGGCAAAATAATTTTTAAATGAAAATTTTAAAATCATTTTATTTTTTCTAGCCTCTTTAATTTTGGGTCAACTCCAGGTTTGACCAATGCCACGTGTCACTTTCTGATTGGCTGTTGACTCTTGCCAGATTCCTGAGTTTTTCGGCGACCTTGCTATGTCGCTAGCCGGATTTTTCAAGATTTTTCGGCAAGCGACATAGCGACCTGCCGGATTTTTGACTTTTTCGGCCGCCTATAAGCTGCTGACGTCATCATTTGGGCATGCATTTTCTTTCAAAATTTACTTCACTCCTTCTAGCTGACTGGGACCCACGTGCACCTACCTTGCCTTTTCAAAATGCTTTGTCTTGTTGACACTATATGTTTGGGTGCAAAAGTATATAAAGACTAAAAATACTTCCCACTTGCTCAATGTGGGATAATGTTCTTCAATGGTTCTTGCTCTTTGTGTTTGCTGTGATTGCTAAATGCATGAGTTTTCTTATTCCAAACATGAAACTCCATCTTGCTGGTCGTTTTTGCTATGAATCTACAGACTTTTCATTGTAATGGTCATTTCTTATGCACATGGTCATTTAAAATGCTGCTACTCCCTTCAAAAACGTGGCTGCACCTTTAGAGAAGCCATGGGCTTGAAAAATGGGGGTTCTTTGCTTCCTTTTTTATGCACATATGGTCTTTTATTGATTGCTTGCTGCAAAAACGTGAATCACATGCTACCTTGAGCTTTGTTTCACCAACAAATTTGTTCATTTCTCTAAAAAACGTGGATGCTTCTTCCTCTGTGGATGTTTGTTGTTGTCCTCTTTGTTTTCTCCAGACATGGAGCACATCTTCTATGTTGAAAACTACCTCTCAGCTGCAACTTTCAAATTGAGACTACAATGTGGGAGAGAGCAACCTTTATGCAATCTTTTCCTTAATTCAATGTGCAAACTCACAACAAAAAGCTTCATTGTGCTCGTGGATTTTAATTGATGTGGAAATTTCTTGATTAATACTATCTTTTGAAATTGCTGGCAAATCAGCATCATATTGTGATCCTCTAAACCTCTTTAATGGAACACTTTCCAAATTCTCTCTTTCTTGAATCTTCACATGCTCCTTGTATTTTGCTTTTAAGAAACCATTTCCACCATTTACTTTGTCATAAGATTGAATCATATGCATAATGATCATCAATTCATTATTTTAAACTCACTTTTAATCAATTATACAAATTGTGAATTAGTGTCTGGAGGCCTGCCGGTTGTAATTAAAACTTGATCCAATCAAGTTACCAAGCCACGAAAATCGGCATGAGTGTTCAATCCTGCATACTCTATCACACTGCAAATTTTCAACCCATGATGGATTCCCAGTCAAGAGATTTTAATTGCTGAACATCCATACTTCAATTACTCTGCAGGCAAACAATGTTAAAAAACATAAACTGGGCTCGGGTTCGGCATTATAAACTGGGTTATTGATCACTTGGGGTTTTGAAAACTAGGATATAAGTTCTTTGCCATGAAGAGAATATAATTCCATGTTTTGGGCTCATGAAGAATCACAGGGCACATTTGACGAATTTCCGAAAACAGGCACTTGGAAATTTTAACTGGCAAATGTGTCCAAAAGTGATTTTTGGCAAATGTACGGACATAAGAAAGTATGCAAATGCATTCATCATGACTTAAGAACTGGCATACTTCAAGGATTTCTAGGACACAACACAATGGTACAATCCATTTAGGCTAGCCAATCACACAATCAAAGTTATAACATGCCGAACAGGGGTACGGATCAATCTAGATATCGTAGCCATAACAAAACAATGCAAACTGGGTTTTTGATCATGTTAGCAAATTGATCAAATGGATTCGACATGATCTAAAAATTGGAACATATGAAGTGTCTTACCCCTAGAACACAATGCAAAAAGGATTTTTTCATTTGGGTCAACTGGGTCAAAGATATGATTGGTCGAACAGGGCTTCCCAGAATTGTGATCAACTAGTTAAATGCACAAAATAGTAAATGACCAACTTTGCGGGGTGCAAAACCTAGTCAAACGGATTCGAAAAGACTTGAAAATTGAAACATAGGTTCTTTGTTATACGCACTAAACATCCCCAAAGTTACTAGTCATGACACAGTCCTGGGTAAAAGATATTCAGATGCAAACTAGGCCTCTGATCGCTATTTGACACTTGGTAGAATTGCAAATTTTGACACTAGCTCAAAATGGGACTTCACAGAATGATTCGGGATGGCAAAATAACATTGTGGATCATATGCATATGTCAAATGAAAGGTGTTAAGCCACTCAAACACCATCTAGGCCTCAAGCTACCAACTGACCACATGCATAAAAGGCACTTTAGGACATGATTTTCCAAAATTTTCAAAATGTGACTAAAAATGAAGCATGCAATTTTTAGTCCCAACACCTACATCAATGGCATTACCTTGGGGTAATGATATTGGTCCTTTATGCCATGCTACTAAAAATGATTTACCAAGAGCCTCTCAGAATAATTTCCCCAAGTTTAATGGTGATGGGAAGGTTTTTGATGATGAACATATTGTTTCTTTCTTTGCAGCCTGTAGTGTTGTCTACCCACAACACAAAAACATAGTCATAAGAATGTTTGTTAAAACACTAGTTGAAAATGTAACTGATTGATTCCAATATATTCCTGTTGGATGCATTACTACTTGGGATGACATTTGAAATAGATTTGAAGCTTGCTATAAGAGCACAAAAGATAAGCATACATTATTGTCTCAACTCACTCAAATCAAGAAGGAACCAAATGTCCCCATGAGGGATTTCATTACAAAGTTCAACAAACTACTTAATAAAATCCATGTTGCAAATAGACCACCTAAAAATAATTGGAAGATGTTCTTCATTAGTTAAATGCCCTTAAATATTAGTTTTCAAATCAAAAGAGTGCATGTGGAAAATCTCCAAGCTACCCAAAGTTTGGCTATAGAACTAGAAGATGATTTGATAGTAGCTAGAAAATGGAAGAGAGACATTCAGAGTGGAACTTCTGCAGGCATTACTACTATCACTGCCAAAAAAATAGAAGCAATTCTTCAAAAGCTGTCAAATGAGATGATTTCTAAGAAAAGGAAATTGGGTAAGCTAGCCCCTTCATTTCAACAACCTTATCAAGACATATCTAGATCACATCATGAAGGAAGGGACTTACAATTACCACTAGCTCAACAAAAGCTTTCCATTGAAGCAACTCCTAAGAAGAAGAGCATGTACATATTCCACTTAAGAGTAGACCATGATGGTGAATCCTACCCTTAAATGAATAGATATAAGAATATGAATGCAAGTAATGAGATGACATTGGAATATCTGGAAAGTGAAGATGATTCTACTTCTGGCAACTCTGGAATAATTTTTTTTGTATGAATCAGATTCAAAGAGAGGAGGTGACTATTTTTTTACCTTTAATTGAGTACAAATGATCATAACAATGAGGAGCCAGAAGAAAAAAGCCCCTATAAGCTTAGTTCATGTTTGGAACATTTCTCATTCTACTTCACCAGTCATGGATAGTACTTCTACACCCTCGACTTCAAAGAAATAGCTATCAAAAGTAGAGACAAGTGGTAATCTCAACTCATTTAATATTATTCAATATTGTAAAGATGCTCATATTCAATTTTCTCGTCTAGAGCACTTGAAATCCAATCCTGCTAATTGCAAAAGCTAGTTGATTATTGCAAGGGTGAGACTAGTAATAAATCTCATTCAAATATCAATTTTGTTGGTAATGCAAGGCCTAGGACTAGTGCATTTCCCCCTACTGATGAAGAACCAATCCTACCTATGTTGTTCAATGAAGAAAAATCTTTAATCCTCTAGCTATAAACCTTATCACTTTTATGTGTCTGTATATGTCAATGGTCACAAACTAAGTAATTGCATAATTGACTTGGGTGCATCAAAAAATTCCATGTCTTCTGCTATTGCTCATACTTTAGGCTTTCCCTTAACTAAAAACTTTGGTTGTTGTTATTCTATGGATGCAAAAAAGTCCCCCTAATAGGTCAAGTAAAGGATGCCCAAGTAGCCTTAGTTGTGTACTTAGCAAAAATAATGAAATTGACCATCCTTATAGCTGATATCCCTACTAGTTATGGCATGCTACTAAGTAGGAATTTTTGCAAGGACATGGGAGGTAATAATAAACTAGATTGGTCTCGTGCTATTATTCTTTTTGATGAAAAAAAGATCAAGCTTGAACCTAAGGAAAAGGCTAAATTTACTATGATGAAATTTGATGATCCTAAGGCTCAGATCTTATGTCAAGAAATGGAGTGTGTGAACTATATGATGTTTTCTAGTTTTAGTACTCTTGAAGAAGAGTCACACCCTCTTGATAATCTTATAGTTTGATGGAAGTTATGCAAATTTTAGATCATGAGTGGGTGTGGTGCTTATTTCCCTTGAGGGATATTCGACACAACTAGCATACAAGTTGTAGTTCAAGAACACAAAAAATAGTACGGAGTACAAAGCATTACTCTCAGGTATTGCTGGTGTAAAGAAAAGAGGGGTGAAGATCCTAAAAACCAAAGGTGATGTAGAGTTGATAGTGAAACAAGTATGAGGTCAATACACTATGAAAATCCAAGACTTAGGATTATAGGAACAAAGTCTCGGATGAGATAGAAGATCTTGATGCCTTCTCTATACAAGTTGTTCCACGGAACAAAAATGTAAGGGCTGATATGTTAGTTGCATCTTCATCCCTTTTGTTACCTCATCCAGAATTCAAAGACAAAGAATACAAGGTTGAAGTCCTCTTCAAACCTAATATGCCTGATAATGCTAAATCATGGAAAGTCATTAATGATGATAAGTAGATCCATTTCTTTCTAGAAGGAGTTGAGCCTTTCGCTAACATGTACTTTGAAGGGTAACAAAATTCCTAGACACTTAATCTATTTAGAAAGATTGTTTAATAGACATGATACATATATTAGAAGAGAAAGAGGTAGGAAAGGTGGAACCTCAGATGATTATGAGGGAATGAATGTAGGCATTGAATTTAAGCCTAAAATGATTAACATTGGTAGTAGTTGTTTAACTAAAGAAAGAACTAGGGCTAAAGCATTAATTTTTTAACATCAAGATGTTTTGCATAGGGTTATGAAGTTTTAAAAACTTTTAGGAATGGTGAGTTCAAACACAAGATTCTCCTTAAGCCTAATAAAGTTCCTTTTAGGAAAAAGAAATGCAACTACAACCCAATGATCTCAGATGCCATCTTCAAAGAAATTCATAAAATGTTAGAAGCTAAGATCATTTATCCTATACACCATTCAACATGGATAGCCAATGTTTTTCTTGTCAGAAAGAAGAGTGGGGAGATTAGAATCTATGTGGATTTTAGAAATCTAAATCAAGCATCTCTCAAAGAAAACTATGTTCTTCCCAACATGGATCACTTGGTGCAGATAGAGGAAGGATTTGAAATGATTTATATGTTGGATGGTTTCTCAGGCTTCAACAAAATTCAAGTAGACCTAGATGATTAGTTTAAGACAATATTCAACACTCCATTGGGAACATTTGCTTACGATAGAATGCCCTTTGGAATAATTAATGATGGGGCTACCTTTCAAAGAGCCATGAATACATCCTTTTCATATTTAAAGGACAAAACCATTGTTATCTATCTAGATGATTTGACAGTATTCTCCAAGAAAAAAGATCATTTGAAGGACATAGAGAAAGTATTGAAGATATGTAGGGAACATGGAATCTCCCTTAACCTTAAGAAGTTGGTTTTCTGTGTAATAGAGGACAAGTTTTTGGGTCACATTTTGTCCCAAGAAGGCATTAAGATTGATCCTAAGTGTGTCAAAGTTATCCAATAGCTCAACCTAATAGCAAGAAAAACTGGAGCTAAATCTTTTTTTGATCAGCTGATTTTCTTAAGGTGTTTTATTCTTGATTTCTTTGAGATTGCAAAGTGTATAATTTACATGATGAAAGGAAGTCACATTTTCAAGTGGTGACTCTGGAAGAAAGGATTTTGATGAAATCAAAACTGCCATAGCCCATGCCCCTATCCTAGTACATCTAGATTATACAAAAGAATTTATTTTATATTGTTATGCATCAACTCATACATTGTCTGCCATACGTATTCAAGAAAAAGTGTCCAAACATCTATTTCTTTTATGAGCACCTCTCTCAAGGTGAATGAAATGACGCACTCCTAAATGGAAAATCATGCCTATGTTGTGGTTAGATCACTTAAGAACTTCAAATTTTATGTTCTGCATTCACATACAATTGTTTATGTTCCTAATTCAGTAGTGAAAAGTATCTTAACTCAGCAAGAAATTGGATGCAACTCAAGAGGAGCCTAGATAGCCAAAGTCCAAGAGTATGACATTGAGTTAAATCCTACTAATTGAGTCTTTGGAAATGGTTTCTACAAAGAAATCATAGAAAATTAGCAAGTAAATGAAGAAGAACAAATCTCAAGAATCCTAATGGTAAGCCTCCAAGACCCTTGGTTTTCAAATATTGTTTATTTATTTACTTATGGAGAATGTCTTAATGGATTGACCTATAAACAAAGAAGAAGTGTTAGGACTAAGTCTACCAAGTATGTCATTAATGATGATTAGTTGTATATAAGAGAAATTGATGGCACATTTTTAAGACGTGTAGATAAGCCTCAGTAGAAGAGATTTCTTAAAGAATTTCATGATGAAGCTTGTGGTGGGCATTACTCTTCTATAGTGATAACATATAAAATTTTGAGGAAATGTTATTACTGGCCAGGTATGTTTAGAGATTCCTATAAATGGGTAGACAAATGTCAAAAGTGTAACAATTTTGTTGGTAAACCTTGGTTGGTTTCCTTGCCGTTAAGGCCAATACTCATAGAAGGCCCTTTTTAGTAGTAGGGAATTGAATTTATTGGCCCAGTTAATCCCTCCTATTCTACTAGAGATTTATATATCATTACTATTAGTGTAGTTTTTTATTTTTCCTATTTTGCTAGGTTTTTCCTACACTTTTAATAATCTCACTTAGGTTAATAAAGCATGTCTTATTAGGTGAATAGTTGTGAGGTGTCACCTTCCTACATGTGAGCATCCATTAGCTATTTTGGGAAGATACTTTGCTATCTTTAGTTTGATAGATGGTTGCTCCTCACTGGTTGGTGTTGCCACCTCCTCCCTCTTCCTACCCCCTATAAGCATGCTACCTAGCTTGTATTTGCATCTCTTGTTTTTGCATCCTCTTAATGCTATTTTGCTTCTAGCATTTGCATTACTTTCTTGGAGACTAACTCTGTGTTGCTATTTTGATTTTGTATCATTTCCATTCATAGTTTAGATATTTATTCTTTACACTAGTTTTTTGGGTTATTAATCTTTTCAGATTCTAACATGGTATTAGAGCTTTTCTATGTGCAAGAGTAGATTTTAGTTTCCTTATTTGAGAGATTTGGGGGGGGGGGGGGGGGGGCTAATAAATTTTATTGTAATTTTTTGAAAAATAAAGTATGCTCTTCTCTTGCATCTTTGGATGATCTTGAGAATCAGAAAAGTTTTGACAAAAATGATTTTTCTCTGGGGTTTCAATCTCAAATCTGGCAACCAACTTGCATATTTGGAGTTTTCAATCAGTATTGCAGGTTCCAGCATGCCATTGATGGACTTAGAAAGCTGATCTAGCATTTTCATGTCATGTTTTGTTTGTTGGGATCATTTCTTGATTTTTGGAGCCATTTTTTACTGTTAAAGGCATCTGATTTACACTACAGAAACATCTTCTGTACATCAGCAAGAAAAATGCTTTCTAGGTTTGTTTGCAACACCAAAAAACTATTTGGGTATCTTTTAGTTTTTGCATGCAAGCTATTTTTTTTGCAGAATCGAGCACAAAACGCTACAGCCATACCCCTCTCCATTGGCAGTCGCAAATTTGAACGCAGTTTTCAAATGTCTCATTCTTGCTCATACGAACTCCAATTTTGATGATTCTTGTTATGACCTTGGCTATTTTTTTGTGCTCTATCCACTAGTGGAGTTGTTTTTTTTATTTTCATGCATGAATTCTTCAGAAATTGCAAATTCTCGACCGTGACTATGCACAGTTCTCATTTTGGAAACTTCAAAGGATCATAACTTTCTCATATGACCTCGTATCAGGGCGATTCTTTTTTTGAAAGTGCATGATTTTTTTATTAGATCACATTGGTGCTATTTATTTCCTTGATTATTGTGCCCAAGTTTCACTTTCAGCATATGCTCTTCATGAGGGTTTGTAATACATTGAAATCAAGACCACTAAGTATTTATTTCTAGTGGTAGTTGTAAACGCACTAAAATAAAGTGTGAAATCATATTTTTTTGGGGGGGTTCTTTGATTGAGTAAAAAGGGGGGGCATTGTCGTGGCTGGGTTCTCTTCTTTTTAGCATTTCTTCTCTGCATTTCTTCATCATGGATCAAACAAATATGCCCATCCTAACTCCATACAATTACTTTGAGTGGAAATCATGCATGACAATTCACTTAAGGAAAGCGGGATTAAATAGGATAACTATGGGACTTGGAACTGGACCTGATAAAGATGAAGATAAGCCTAAGTGGTTTAACAAATGTGATGAGGCATATGGAACATTGTGTTTGTCTATTTCTCCTAACTTTCTATTTCACATTGAGTCTTTGGTTACACCAAATGAAGTATGGACAAAGCTAGAAACACTATTTGGCACACAAGATTCAATGAGGGATCATATGTTAGAAAATGAATTAATTAGTTTAAGTCCAGGCAATTTCAACACAATCCAAGATTTCTTCACCAAATTGAAATCACTAAGGTTGTAGTTAAAACAATGTGGAATTGAAAAGAGAGATGAACAACTGATTCTTAGTATTCTCTCTAAGCTAAGTTCAAAATATTTTGTGTTTGTCTCTATCTTCTATGCTACTAAGGGTGCACTTAGTACTCAATTCACCATGCCATCTCTAGATGATTTTTCTGTCAATCTCACTCAAGAATAGGACAAGCTAATCCAGATGGGCACTCTTAAGTCCTGTAAGTCACATGCCCTAGCTTCCAACCAAGGAACAAAAGAACAAAAAGGACAAAGTAGTAACAACAATAGTAAGGATGAGAAACAAAACAATAGTGAGGAAAAGAAGGATCAAATACCAATTGCTTCAAAAGAAACTATTGATACATCATCCTCTAAGGGTGATAAGCCTAAGAAATAAAAGGTTAAATGTGCCTATTGTAAAAGACCCAGTCATGATGAACATAAATTTTTGAAGAAACAAATTGATCAATATACATACATTCTTGAGAAGAATAATATTAGTGTTCCTGAGTCTATCAAACAAAGTTCTAATGAAGGGTCTAACAAGGCACAAGAAAATGACAAGGGGAAAGGAAAGGGAAAGGCTCTTGTTGCAGTTGCTTCCTCACCATCCACTTGGGTTCTTGATTCGGGTGCTTCACATCACATGGCTTCATCTAAGGAAGAACTTGCATCCTTGGAGCCATGTACTATGCCTTCTATTTTGATGGGTAATGACACTCCTATTGAGGTGTGTGGGAGAGGGTATGTTGATGTGGGGGATGGCACATTCCATGATGTTCTTTGTGTACCCTCATTATCAACTAATCTACTATCAATATACTAGATCACTCACACAGGTTCAGGCAAGCGGGTTGAGTTCACTCCTAATTCAGTGGAGATACATGAGTTGCATAGTGATTATATAGTTGCAGTTGGGAGAGAAAATCATCAGTCACGACTCTATCTATTTTCTCACTTTGTTCCTGATCCTCCTTCATCTTTTTTTCTCACTCACTCAAATGATGTGAGTAAATTATGGCATAAGTGGTTTGGCCATCTTAACTTTCGCTATTTGCATCAGCTCAACCAACAGAGCATGGTCACAGGGTTGCCTTCAGTTCAATTCTTAGGAGGTGTTTTCCAAGGTTGTATTCTTGGTAAGCATCCTAAGAAAAAGTTTGACAAAAGGCATGGAGAGCTTCACAGATACTAGAGTTAGTTCATAGTGATTTGGCTGGTCCATTTCAACATCCTTCTTTCAGCAAGGCCCGATATGTCCTCACATTCATTGATGACCTTTCTCGGTATACATGGGTGTACTTTCTCAAATAGAAGTTAGAGGTATTTGATCATTTTCAAGACTTCAAAAATTTTGTAGAAAAGTAATCTAGGAAAGCCATCAAGGTTTTGCAATGGTGGTGAGTATGTCAACCATCAGTTTGAAAGATTTTGCACTTCAGAGGGGATTGATTTACAGCATTCAGTTCCATACAATCCTCAACAAAATGGTGTTGTAGAATGGAAGGATAGATCCTTGAAGGAAATGGAAAACTATATGATTCACTCTAGATCTCTTGCACAACAGTATTGAGCACAAGCCATTAACTATGCTTGTTATATCCAGAACCGTGTTCCTCATCGAGCCTTGAAGGGAGTTACTCCTTTTGAAGCTTGGAGCAGTCGAAAACCATCAGTTAAGCACTTTCAAGTTTTTGGCTCCCTTGCAATGGCCCACATTCCTACAAAGAAATGTAAGGCCTTGGATCCGCAAAGTAGATCTTGCATATTTGTAGGTTATCCTAATGGTGTGAAGGGTTATCAGTTGCTCCACCCTACTACACATGAGTTATTCATTGAGAGGAGTGTTCAGTTTGAGGAGGGATCTTCAAGCTCGCTTTCTATCGCTTCTCCAACTCCTTCTACCTTGACATTAGAGCCACTTGAAATACATGATAGATCTTTTGATGAGTTAGATTCACCTGAACAATCTTCTACCTCTACTTCTGATGCAGAAAGTGATTCAGAGAACTCATCTCCTTCCTCTCCTAGTCATCATTCAGAGGTTAATGATTCCCCTCCAGATTCTCCTTCTTCCTATCCACTTTGGTCTAGACAAACCTTGCAGTCTGCAGGTGATTGGGTTGGGGATCCATCAACTTGTTCACAATTCCAGGATGCTCCACATGTCTTCATTGCTACTACCTCAGATCCACAGTCCTTTCATGAGGCTTCTGGTATTCCTGAGTGGGATATATCTATGCAAGAAGAGTATAGTTCCTTGATGAGGAACCACACTTTGAATCTTGTCCCTCTTGCTAAAGGAATAAAACGTGTTCAATGTACAAACACAAGGCTCGCTTGGTCGCCAAAGGATTCTCACAGGTTCCTAGGATTGACTACTTTGAGAATTTTGTGCCAGTTTCCCAAATGAATTCCATTCAGATTGTTCTTTCCATTGTTGTAGCTAATTGTTGGGAAGTACATCAGATGGATGTGAAGAGTGCTTTTCTTCATGGTGACCTTCATGAGGAGATCTACATGGAGCATCCACAGGGCTTCCTTCAGGATTCTTCACTTGTGTGTCATCTTTGGAAGTCTCTCTATGGCCTCAAACAAGCTCCTTGGGCTCGGTATGCCAAGATGGACTCCTTCCTTCTATCAGTTGGGTTCACTCAGTGCCATTTTGATCCTAATGTCTACATTTTGCAATAGGGTGATTCACTTCTATTTTTGGTTTTGTATGTTGATGACTTGTTGATCATAGGAAGTTCTTCACCCACCATTAAGGCTATCAAAGTGGCCCTCTAGGACAATTTTTTGATGACTAACTTGGGCTTGTTGCATTACTTTCTCGGGATTGAGATCCTTCAGTCTCCTTCTGGGATCACCATCACATAGTCCAAGTATGCTCTAGATTTACTCTCGAGGTTTCATATGGCTGACTATAAGCCTACTCTAACTCCCTTCCTTTTTGGAGTCAAACTTGAGGCTCAATGTTCTTCTCCATTTGTTGATAGCACTTTGTACTACCAACTTATTGGGAGTCTTATTTATCTAACTCATATGAGACCTGACATCTCCTATGTTGTAGGCATGGTCTCTCGATTCATGTAGGAGCCCCATGAGCTGCACTAGAAAGCAGCCAAGTGGATCCTTCACTACATTCAGGGTTCTCATAGTTGTGGGATTCACTACGTAGCCAGTATTGAGCTTGATTTAATGGGCTACACAGATTCAAATTGGGCAAGTGATTCTGAGGATCGCAAGTCTACTTTAGGCTATAGCTTCTCACTTGGGTCAGGTCCTGTTTGTTGGTCGAGCAAAAAGCAATCTACTATTGCTCTATCTTCTATTGAGGCTGAGTATTGGGGGGCTATAAATGCCACCACTACGGCCATTTGGCTTCAACATCTTCTCACTACATTTGGTATCTAGATTAGACAGCCATCAATCATATTTTGTGACAACCAGAGTGCCATTCAGATCTCACAGAATCTGGTTCATCATCAATGAACCAAACACATAAAGGTCCACATGCACTACATCCAGGAGCTCATCCATGGTCATGTCATTGACCTTCGCTATTGTCTGACTTCCGAGCAAGTTGCTTATATCTTCACCAAACCCTTCACTGCGAGCAAGTTCCTTCATTTGCGAGCTTTGTTGGGGGTGCAGGATGCTTCATCTTTTGGGGGGGCCTCTTCCTCTCACTCGGAGTCCTGATTTTTTTTTTTTGGGGGAAGGGGGGGGGCGGGGGGGGGGGGGTGGTCTCTTTTGTCTCTCTTTTGGGAAATCTTATTTACATGGGTACCTCATCAGGTTTGACTTGCCAAGACCCATTTCTACATCCACCTAAGCTTCACTTATGGGGAGGTGTTAGTGTAGTTTTTTATTTTTCCTATTTTGCTAGGTTTTTCCTACACTTTTAATAATCTCACTTAGGTTAATAAAGCATGTCTTATTAGGTGAATGGTTGTGAGGTGTCACCTTCCTACATGTAAGCATCCATTGGCTATCTTGGGAAGATACTTTGCTATCTTTAGTCCGATAGATGGTTGCTCCTCATTGGTTGGTGTTGCCACCTCCTCCCTCTTCCTAGCCTATATAAGCATGCTACCTGACTTATATTTGCATCTCTTATTTTTGCATCCTCTTAATGCTATTTTTCTTCTAGCATTTGCATTACTCTCTTGGAGACTAACTCTGTGTTGCTATTTTGATTTTGTATCATTTGCATTCATAGTTTAGATATTTATTCTTTGCACTAGTTTTCTGGGTTATTAATCTTTTCAGATTCTAACAATTACTACTACATACTACTTTACCAAGTGGGTTGAAGCAAAGCCTACAAAGAGAACTACTTCTGAAGTTGTCTATGAATTCATTAAAGAAAATATACTTATAAGATTTGGTGTCCCACTAAAGCTGGTTATAGACAATGCTAAATATTTTTCTTCAGCAAAAATTGTTGAATTCTACTATGATAATGATATCCACCTGAGTCATTCTTCAGACTATTTCCCTCAGGGAAATGGTTAAGCAAAATCAAGTAACAAAAATTTGGTCAACATTATGAGAAAACTTGTCTTTGACAATTAGAAGAGTTGGCATAAGAAGCTACATGAAGCTCTTTGGGAAGATATGGTAACACCTAAGTAGGCCATTGGTATATCTCCATTTGAGATAGTATATGAAGTTGAGCTAGTCTTCCCCTTCCATTGGAAGTATTAGTCAGCAACTTGCAAAAGACAATTGAAGATCATGTATTTCATACTGCTCTAGAAAATAGAATCATGTATCTAACCAAGTTGGAAGAGAAGCACGAAAAGTTGGCTGACCACATCATACAACATCAGAGGTGCATGAAGCGCTACTTTGAGAAAAGACCAAGGCCAGGAAGGTTCATAAAAGATGATCTAGTCCTTCTGTGGGATAACAGATAGGAACCCAAAGGTATGCACCATAAATTTTATTCTCTTTGGAAAGGTCCTTTCAAAATTGTGCAAGTAAATCAAAATAACTCTTTCATATTGACCTATCCCACTAGTGAGATTCTTCTATTTTCCTACAATGGCTATGATATAAAGTTGTATCAATTCAATAATTGAAAGCAGGCAACCCCTGTAGTTAGAGTTAATATATGTAGCTTCCCTTTCTGTCATAGGCTCTAGTTTAGTTTCCTTCTTTACTAGTGCAGTTTTCATTCTATTGTGTGTTTAGTTTAGTTGTTCCCCCTAAGGTTTTCCATTCTATCTATGCAAAACCATAGATATTAGGTCTATTCTTATACATTTGCATGTCTAAGTCCCCAGTCAGAGTCAGTTGTTGCCAAACTTTTAGTCCATCCCTTTTAAGCTTCTAGCTTGCTGATTTTTAATTGCATTTATGTTTGAGTCCTTGCCTAGGTAGCCCCTAGGTGGCTCTCTTATCATCAAGCATCCTCAAGGCTAGCCTTATGTGTTCTTTCTAGGTTTTCCTTTCTTCGATTCCCCCTACACCTTTATTCTGGATCCTCTCTTTTTCTCTACATCAAAGTCTTAGGTGATCTAGGTTAGGGTGAGTTTTTGTCTAAGCGTCTTCCCAATGAGAAGGAAATCAAATTTAGTTCTGCAATGTGTTTCTATATTTATGGTGTTTCTTCCAATTTTTGGTCTATTTCATTGGATCTCTCTTGTTGGTGCACTTCATTAGGTAAGATCCTGAGGAACAAAGTAATGGTGAAATCTCTAGGGTTAGCTGATGACTGATTCATGATGAGAAGATCATAAGAACAAAGATCTAAATTTTTGGAAATCTCAGAGTAAAGATCTAAAATCAGAATATGATTCTATGTAGTGGATCTGAGTTCCATCAATCTAAATTCTACCGCTTTGGAAGTGAATGTCTTCAAGTTCATTTCCAAAGAAAAGCTGAGAAATGAAGACGAAAAATGTCAAAGTCAGTAGAAATATTTATAGATATTTCTTTCTTTGGAAAATGTATATCTCAATGGAACTTTTTATTTGAAAAAAAAAGCTTAAGCTTTCATCTCGAAAGATATAAAAGATGAAGAAATGCTAAACCAAGATGCAAAGCCATTCTTTGGGAATGCCACAAAGTTGTTTCTAATGGAATAATTTTTTAAGTATGATCCCGATACAAAGGAAATAGTCATCCAAGTGCTCAAGGTGGAAAGTTCATTTTGTGGCTTCTCCCAGTATTGAAGACTTTGATGTAAATATTAAGGTGTATGAATTCTATCCTCGCCTAAAATTGCAATGGAGTTTCAAAGAGTATGCAAAGGTAAATTACGCCTTCATAATAAAGCTATGTCAAGAATTGAAAGGGTGCCTTGAGTGGAGGTTTTCACTAGAAGCCATATCAGCGGTCATCCACTTTAGATGTTGTTTCATCCAATTTCCATATTTCTCCTACTTGAGGATTGTTGCAATTGATAGCTTTTTGAAGAGATTCCCTAGATATCCTAAATACAAGGTTGTTCTCATTGAATTGTGTAGACAAATAATGGAGGTCAATATTGTGTGTTCTAATGTGAAGAAGATTGTCAAAATTCCTTTTCCAATTGTAGTAGGACCTTATTCTTGTGCCTCAAGATCTAATGCCCAAAATTTAGTCAAAGCCTTTGAGAGTAGAATTAAATTAAGTGACTATGAAGTTATAAGGCCCTAATATGATCTTGTTAGATTTTTCAAAGAATATTTGAAGCTTGGCTATGCTTACAGGCATGTTTAGGAAATTGAAGATTATTGGGTTGGATGTCATAACGAATACCAAACTTGAGAAAGTTACTGATCTATGTTGACACTTGATGAGATAAAATTGTATAATGACACTATTGATGTTAGTGATCTTGCAGATGATAGCTCTTATATGTGGCCCTTAACCTATGATAAAATCAAGGACACTCCTATAGTGTCAATTCTATATGATGGCCCTGTTACTGATACAATGGAGGTCCTCATGAGTGGAATCATCAAGAGGATAGACAAATGGGTGAATGGACTAGAGTAAGAAGAAAAATAATTGGAGCAGCAAGTTCTACTAGTGGATTAGCTTTTGGAATAGCTCAGTCATCTAGTGCTACTTCCACTATTGTTGCTACTATTGGAAATATAAGGTAGGCTATATTACTAAGAAGGCAGGGGTGAATTGAGAACTAAAAAAACTTTCAACTCACTTCTCCAATTAATCCTTTATATATTATTCTAATATGGTGATCCAAAAACCTTTCAATTAAAAAGTAAAACTAGGGTAGGGATGATATCAACAAGCTTTAGTACTACAGTATAAAGTTGGCCTGTTAAGGCTTACAATTGACCACTTCTGGTGATCTATCCTGTTAGGAGTAATAAAGACTATTAGACTCACCTTGTTAAAGGATTTACAAACATATAGTGAAGTATGCACTCTGTTAGGAGATTTACCAAAAGACTATTAAGTTTACCCAATTAAAGGATTTGACTAATGCACCTATTAGAATGAATCAATGGTTGATCTCTCAAATGCAACTTTGATTTGCTGAGTGAGATTCCTTGAATTGCAATGATCACCTAGCTATGATAGATAAGTCTCTACTTTCCCATATATTTCTTTTAGCCTTCCTCAATTCACACACATCTACTCTTACTTCTTCAGATACTTATACTCAATTACATTTGGATATGATACAATTATATATATATATATATATCCACTTATTTACTTACTGGGATTGGCTACAATACCAAATTCATCATAATTCACAAAGTCAGCCCATTGTTAACTCGGGTTCAGAAGACAAACTCAATGATGTTCTGACACTTGACAAACACTATCAACACTTGACATACTCTAGCACTCGGTTGATGTTGAAGCTCGGTCCATACTGATCACTTCAAGTAGCACAAACTCAGTTAGCACTGTATGACTTGGTGAACACTAAGAAACTCATTAGAGACTAAACCATTCAGTTGACACTACATGACTCGATCAAAACTGGATTCACTTTATTAAAACTGCAAGCTCAGTAGACATTATAGAACTTGGTTAACACTATAGAGCTCGGTTAACACTAAGATCTTCATTACTTCTACTAGATATCTTGGTAGAATCTGCTACGCTTGGACTATATTGTAAACTAACTTAGATGCTTGGTAGACACTATAAAGCTCGACATGAACTGCATTCTAACCACTTAGCTTGGTAGCAACTGAAACACTTGGTTAACATTGCTAGCTGAATGATAATCTTGGTAGCAATTATAGAACTTGGTAGCAATGTAACCAAGTATGAAATCACTAATAGAAAAATTGACCTTAATGTCAACAGCTACATCAACATCAGTCAGACCAACACAATCTATTGGTGGAGGGGGAGACCACCCTTCTAAGAAGAATGTACAAATCACTCGAACCTGTAGAGGAGGATCTTTGTCAGATACTGAAAAAGTTGGAGATGAAGAGGCAAATAAAGATAAAGAAAAGGAGAAGGATAAATTAGTAGCCAAGGGCTTCTCTCCTATTCCAAGCATCAACCTTGATGGTGACAACAACCCTTTGGATCATCAGGAATAGGAAGCATCTCAACAAGGTGATACTCTAGCCCTCTCTGTTACTAAAGCAGTTGCCTTTCCATCTTTTAGTCAGAGCAAGGTGACACCCCCAGTTGCAAGGAAGCTATCTAATCCAATGACCCTACAATCAACACTCAATGTCCTTTCAACTCAATCTTGGTTGCAAGAGACCATTGATAGAAAGAAGAGGAGATGTGAGGAAGGTGCTCCATCAAAAGACCTCATTGTATTATTAACTCAATCTAAGCTAATGAAGAAGGCAAAGAAGTAGAAGACTTTAGCAACATTGGTAATAGATTCCTCTACTGGTCACATGCTAGTGGAGATTGCAGAACCTCAAAAGAAGGAAATTTTTCATGATTTAACTCTTAATGATTTTCATATTAGAATGGTTGACATAGACATTCCAGTGCATGCTTCTATGGTCAACATCTAGAAATCAACAAATGTAAAGATTGAAGACAGATTGGAAGATTTGAGGTCAGAGAAAGAGGCATTGAAAGCCTCAAATAAAGAATTAATGGATTGCATCAGAGATGCACTTGGAAGCACATTTATGAGTACATTTGACCCAAGTGCAGAGGAGAACACAACTTTATTTCTTAAGCTACAACAAGAGAGGCAATTTGGTCAAGTTGGTCATGCTTGGATAGATGAATTGAAGATCCAAGGTCCCCCTCTCATTTAGAACATTGGAAATTTGTTGCTAGACACAGATAGATTGAGAGAATCAATGTCAAAACACTAGACCTCAATGAAGAAAGAGTCATAAAGTCTAATCGAGCAATTAGCCTTGTTACAAGAGGTGATTGACATGAAGACTAATGTTGTTGTGACCCATGGAATACTCAAGTCAAGCCAAGAACCATTGCTTCATTGGAAGCAATCATTGGAATTCAAAATTGACAATTTATTAAAATCTAAGCATGAATTAAAGGGTGTCTATGATTTAGTGAAGAAGGTAATGGATAAGATATTCAAACATTTCAAGGTTTTGTACACCAAATCATATGTCGCCAACAATGGCCAGCTAGTGGACATCGAATGAATGAAGACTAAGTTTTTGGCATTCATTGAAGGGGCTACTTACCTAACAAACTTCCAAGTGGTGAAGATTCTAGAACTTAGAATAGTGGATTGCATTCTGAACCGTGCAGTGGAGAACCTTCAATCAAGGATCTCCAGAGTCAAAGAATTGATAGAAATACATGATTATTGGATGATCAGAGCTGACAACATTCTCATTCCAAATGTCTTGGAGTTGAAGAATGTAACTGATGCAATGAAGGCCTCCAGAGCTAAATCCATAACTCCAAAGAAAAATTGATGCTCTGACAAAAGTATTACATTCTTACTACAAAATGTGACAAGTGTCACACTCTCTTTCTCTCTCACCTTCTAATATTGTAGCCATATTTGGCATTCTCCTCATAGGCTAAAAACTTTATAATAGATGGTTAACATGTCAATCCTATTCTTAGAATGCATCTATTCAATGATGCTCTATATGGTAATCATGAAATGTAACTGGCTAGTTCTAATGGGCCTATAAGTGCAAATTTTTGAGAAGTAAATAAGATTGACAAAATTTTGATGTGGGAAAACCCTTGTAGTTGGGACTATTGTGTGAGACTCTATGTCCATGTTTTGATTTTTTTCATTCATATTAGTTTAATTTTAGCTCTTGCATGATTTGGAAATGAAAAGTGTTGTTAATGAAAGATGTAAGATTGAAAATAAATTGGGATTTGTTAGTATCCTTTAGTGGTTATATGATATATTACCATCATTTATAGTGTTTCCTCATTTCCTCCATTCTATGCAATTTTGATTCATGTGCACTTTCATTGCCATGTTAGAGGCTCTAGATTTGGTTAATGTAAGGTGTTGAGTGGGAACCAAACAATTGTTGTGAAATCTCAGTAACTTGGGCTATCTAGGTATTGTTATTTAATCACATCTTCTCTTCTTATGCAATATGCATCTATAGATAGTTTTGCACTGTTGCATCATGCATTCGGTAGATTATGTTTAGGTCTTAAAGGAGCTTAAAAGTGACTCATATATGTTCATAGCTGTGAAGGTTGTGAGTCATCATCGATCTGCCTAGATTGCTTGAAGTGTTTGGTAATCTAATCATACCTCTTTGCTCTTTAGTTAAGAGCATACCCCTAAAATTGTTGATATACTAAAAACAATATTCATTGCAAATATCTGCACACAAGGGAGTTGTACCTTTCAATTTAGGGGTCTTTGATAGAACACCTACATTGACCCATTCTATTGTTAACTTCTTTTTCTTTCATCACATTGGGCACATTGAGAGTCAATGTATAGACCAAATCAAGGAAGACAAATCGTTAACCAACTGGAAGCATAATAAGAGCTTTCTCAGGTGCAAATTTAGTGTTCTATACATTTTATTCATCCACATTATTACTTTTCATATGATTAGCAGAACATGCATTACGTAATGCATAAAAACGTTTAGCAAAAATGTTTACAATAGCCAATCAAATCTCTAAGCTTTGTACAGGTTGCTTAATTGTTACCACTAGAATATATGGTTTTGAAGTGTCCAACAACATATTGGCAATACATAATTTGAAACATCAATTTACAATCATTGTCAATAAGCTCCACCTTTCACATTATCTTTGTAAATATTGACACTTCCCTATATAACCTTTTATAACTTATCCTCCGTCTTTCTTACTTTACAAACTATCCTATCAGAATTTAATAGAAATTATGTTGTCTTACAGCTCCCTTTTTTTTTTTTTTTAGGTCGCCATCCCCACATTTTTCATGTCATGTAATACCATACCATATGCATGTGCTTTAATATTACCGACTTTTAAAAACAACCCTTTTTACGCCTTTATCTTTAGGTGAAAAATGGAGGTGATCTGCTAATATGTGAAGGCTAATTTTTTTGTGATTGAATTGTAATACTATGTATAGAAGTAATACAAGTGAAGGCTGACTATTATAAGCGCTAGGCAGGCCTGCGATGGACAAGAAAATAATGTGGTGGAGTATTTTATGCATATCTCATAAAATAAGCATTGCATACCATTGCTTGTGAGTTGGCACCTTTAATGCTTGTCCTTAATAACAATCCACTATACGCACAGTCAACACTTCTCATATGGAGAACGCAAGCCCTTGCGTAATGAATCAAACATATCGCCACACTATAATGTCAAGCAATTCAATTTTATATAGGAGAAAAAGGATTGGAAGGGTTTTTGTATAGTTTATAATATTCGTTAGGATGATTAGAACAATATAGAATAAATTTTGATACTTGAACCTAATTATGTTTAAAATTAGACACACATAATTTAGCTATTATTGAATAAAAATTTATCATCTGTTTTTTAAGAGTACTACCATTAATGACAAAAAGTATTATATGAATTAGAGATGAAATGAAAAGTAGCCTAGCATTAGCTTGTACTATTTTAGATACAATATTGGGAGGTGGAAATCATACTAAGAGGAATATGTTCAATAGATGCCATCTTTGTGTATAAAGAAATATTTAATGACATTTCATTAATTACAATAATATTATAAAATTTGAATTTCTATATATAAAAAATAGAAGTAATGAATTGTAAAGATGGTAGATTACTTTATCAAAATCCATAACAAGAGACCACAATAGACCCAAAAAAAAAGAGGAGAATCAAAAGTAGGTTTGGTTCTTAAGTTGCTTATTGAATTGTTTCCAATTTTCATCCTATAAATTGATAGGTTTGTGAACATCATTAGAAAAATTAAAAATTATCATTTCATTTATTTTTATCAATATGTAGATTGGCAAGGAAAGATGGTGTATTAACAAGAAGAATGTGTTACGAGACAAATGCAAACTTGAGACTATAATAGTGCACCAACATAAGAAAGAGATATTTGTTGAACCTTGATATAGTTTAATAGGATATACTATCTATTTTGAAAACCTTATCAAGGAGAAAATCTTTTATTTATGAAGGTGTTGAAATATGCCCAAGGTTATATTCAAATCTAGCATCTCTTCTGACCTTAAATACAATTGTGCAATTAGATTTAGATTAAGATGATTTAATTTTTATAAAGCTCAAGCATGTAATAACAAAAGAGTATTTAAGAGACCACCTAGCTATCTAGCATTAAATTGTAGTGAAACAAAAGTCAATCTTGACTATCATGATTCTTTTGCAAATGATGGTAAATATATTGGTACCATTTGTTTAAAAAAATAGTTATACGTAGAATTTTAAAAATGAGAATTTCTCGCAAACTTATTGCTTGGATGAAAAATGTTAATTTACTCTAAACCCCTAAAAAAGGATCTTATATTAAGAAACACTCAAAAGCGATAGTAATATCAATGTCACTTTTGTTGATACTAAATGATAGGCTTAAAAATATTATTTTTCATTAATAAAAAAAATATAAAAGAATGAATTAATGGAATAAAAATTGAAAAGGAGTAAGATTGTTATAAAAAAAGGCAAAGGAGGAAGATGTTGTAATATGAAGTGAATCCACACAACTCACCTTTAGTAGACAATAAGACTTTATCTAAGAGTTAGATTAGGTAGAAGAAAATACATAATCAAACTAATAAGAAAGATTGAGAACTTATATCATCAATAAGTAATCATGATTATTTCCTTTTGTTTTGTGATTTTTCTAATAATTTTTTTGATTTGTTTATCTTATAGATTTGTATTTGTAAAAATATGATCGTTGTATATGGAATAGCATACCATTTTTTTCTTGGGACTAAACATTTAAGAATTGTATATGATGACAACTTAAGATCAAGACTCAAAATTAGATTGGACTCACATCAACATTACATCATTAAATGATATATATTTTCATAAGAGTCTAGCTACTACATATTTATTTTTATTTGATGTTTCTTCAAAACAAAACAAAACAAAAAAAAATCACTTTAAGATTGGAACTTGTCTACCCAAATAGTTAATGAACTTACCTTTCCAATCATCCACCAAGACGATATGTCCACTTTATAAGATTGGAACTTGTCTACCCAAATAGTTAATGAACTTACCTTTCCAATCATCCACCAAGACGATATGTCCACTTTATAAGACATTCCAAAAACTTCATTGGTATTTTTTTTTTAAATTATTACCTTTCCTATTTGATCTTCAATTCATCATTGTATTTGTAGTTTATGGTCAAATAATAGCAATCTGTAAAAAGAAATAAAAAATTGGACAAAACTACTAAATGAATACATACCTTTCACCTAACCAACATTTCGTGGCTATACATCAAATCACCGTGCACATTGACTAAGACTGAAAATGAAGAATTCTTATTATAATGGGGGAATGACCCAACAAGTCATATATGATCAGAAAGATCATGGGCCATTAAAACTAGTTAGCCTCCCAACAAAGCAGTGTGATAATTGTTATGGAAAGCATAAAAAAATCATCTTATAAAAAAATATTGTTTTTGAAAAGGGCAGGGAATCAAAGCCGGCCAGGCATGAAGCAAGAATATGAGCATGGACAATATGTAAAAAAACTGAATCCATTCATGTTATACATGTGGAAGTCCATATTCTAATGTAAGAATCACAGTGATATTTAATTGAAAACCCCATCCGATAGTTCAAAAACTCTAAAAAAGTATTTAGTCAAACATGGAGTGCTTCAAAGATAAGTTTAACGCTGTCGTTTTATGACAGGGGTTTCCATACCGACACTCGTACCTTTTGTTTGAATTTCTCTATATGTTCTCTAAAACATCACACCAAATGCTGCAATAGAGTTTTTTTGAGACTTGCTCATTAATATAGCCGCTTTAGTCTTGAGATTTCTGTTGAACCCAATGTCGTCTGCAGAAAACTTGGTGGAGAAAGTTGCAGGCATTGGATTGAGAGAAGAAGAAGAAGATCCATATCGTGGGAATATGCATGGAGAGTCTGAGAAGAATACCGTGTGGAGGCATGGAGCTCCTCCTTCTTATAGTCTTGTCAACACCCTTTTTGAAACAACCAGAACCAAGGTATGTTAGATGGACAAACTATTTTCATTTTATGGTATTCAAGATTTCATAGTTATGGGCTGACATACTTTTCCTCAATTCAAATTGACTTGTATGTCAGATCTATAGTGTCTTTTTTCAAATGTTTATGATGGTATAAGATGTTTTCAAATTGGTCTCAATTCAAATTGACTTATATGTTGGATCTACCAAGTGCTGTTTTCAGATCTTTTTTATGGCATATGATGTGGTCAACTTTGTCACAATTCATATTAACTCATATGTTAGATCTAAAAGATTGTTTTCAACATTATGATAGATCTTTTAAGAGTGTGTTGTTCCGTGTATACCCTTTTGGGCTCTGAAAGAGGATTGGTAACATTTACCACCATAAGAATCAAAATCAACTAATGTTCTCTGTATATGTTTATCAAGGATTTGATGATTTGTGCAGGTATGGCCTGAAGGTTCCTTGGAAGAAATTGTTCAGAACCTAGTGAAAACATGGGAGATGGAACTTTCACATAAGACTCACATCCATGACTTCAAAACAATTGATCCTCACAAGTTCTCACTCAGTGTAAATGGTAATAGTAATAGTACAATCACACATAAATTGGTAGAATTATGTTGACAGCAATGATTATGGTCATATGTGAGTCTATTGTTTTAGGTAGGGTTGCTCTGTCAGGAGAGGAGACACTTGAAGTGGGGAGCTACAATGTCTTAATGCAAACTTCTTTGCCAGAGGAGTTTCAGTACTACAAGACATCCAAGGAAACATTTGAGTCATCTCATGAGATATTTAGGACTGCATTTCCAGGAGGTTTTGCATGGGAAGTTTTGGAGGTTTACACGGGCCCACCAATAGTGAACTTCAAATTCAGGCATTGGGGTGTCATGAAAGGGCCCTTCAAAGGCCATGCACCCACTGGACAAATAGTAGAATTCACTGGAATAGCCATTGCTAAGGTTCCTCTCATATAATCAATTCACATATATATTTAGAAATTTTGGTTTTTCTTGGACTGGTTAAATAGAAAAATATTGATGTGTGAGAATGTGGTTATTGCAGGTGAATGAGAAGCTGAGAATGGAGGAGGTGGAAGTATATTATGACCCTGCAGAGTTGTGTGGAGGACTACTTAGAGGGCCACTTGACCAAAATTATGGGGAGTATAAGATTGGGATAGAAGGCTGCCCCTTCTTTAATGCTTAACTATGTTAAGGCCGAAATAAATGGTTTTGTCACATACCACCTGTGACATGCCTCACTCTTCTTGTATAGAATCTATGTTTTGAGGTTTTTTTAATTATTAAGTCAACATTGCTTTAGGAGGTTGACAATGGCATGATCATATATGTTTTGAGGAGTTTTTAAACTATTAAGTGACATTTAGTAGGTTGGTAATGACATGATCATATGTGTTTTGAGATAGATTTTTACAAGTAAGTTGACCTCTAGTAGGTTGGCAATGACATGATCAAATATGTAATGATGCATTTTTTTACTATTAAGTTGACCTTTAACAAGTTGGCAATGACACGATTACATATGTGGGTGGTTAGTGTCTATGGTGCATATAGAATGCATTTGATTATAGGGTTTTCTTGTTAAATTAAAAATCATAGGAGAGTTTTCTACTATTTTTTTGGATAAACATCTCAATATCAATGCCCTTCTAGGCCAAATATTTTAGTGCGAAGTCATAATTTGAAAATTAAAATACATTTTGTTTTAAATCAATCATTGTTTTTCAAAAAAAATTAAGTATAGTAAATTAGATATTAGATACCAATTGGGAATGGTATGGATGTTGTGTGTTTATTCTAATCAATTGAAACAAGTGTTAGTGGGAGTAGTTGACTTTGCAATGCTAATTTATGAATGTTAAAATATTCCTCATAGAAAATAAAATCATAAGAACTACAAATACACTAACTAATCTATTATATCTTAAAATTTACGTTGAGGGGTTAGTTTTTAAATTATCTATGATAAATTGATTATTATCAAAATAAATTGTAAAAATATTATAATAAGAATCCATTTTATCTTAAAATTTATATTGAAGATTTTATTTTAGAATGATCTATGATAATATTGATTATGATCAAAATCAACTATAAATATACTATAATAAAAATTTATCCATAGAACAAGTTCTTGTATTAATAATATTATCTAAAAGGTGATAGAGTTACATTGAAGACTCATTATTCTTTAATATTCACTTTTTCATGAATTTTAATTTAAAAAATAGAAAATAGATGTAGGTTTGATGAAGTGTTTTTCTTGAACCATCATTGGATGAAGATGCTCTTCCAGCTTTAGAATATCGAAATTGATGGCTAGCATGCGGACTGTGTCACAAGCTAGGGCACCCATGCCCTAGCTCTATTCCGAAGCTTCCTCTATTTGCTGCATAGGTGGGTGTTTGGGGGTTTGAAGGGCGTTATTCTAGGTGGATCTTCTTGCTGAGCCAAGGTCTAGGTCGTGCTTTAGGGGAAGAGATTTCTTGTTGCGCATGGGGACAGTTTACAATGTGCCTGTTGTTCTCTGTTGCGCATGGGCAGTGGATGGGGCCATTTGGGATTTTCTTTGTCATGGCTCTATTCAGTTTTCTATTGTGAGGGACATAGGAGTGTTAGTGTAGCACTGAAGTTGGGTGGGATTGGTTTAAAGGTGGACAGTTTACCCTTCCCATTCTTGGTTTTTGCAAATGGCGGATGTTAGGGGGGAAATAGCTATGTTGAGCCCTCGAATGGATTTTAGGGTAGCTTTAGGCCCTAAGTTTTCAAATCAAGGGATGAAAACTTTTGATAACAATCTGTTCACTCTAAACCCTAGGAATGTCAATTTGGGATTATCTAATGATTCAAGGATCACGAAGACCAATGGTTGTCTTGAGAGGTGCAAGGAGAGGCCAAAATTGGTGGTCCTGGTTGAAATGATTGCGGAGGATGTTGAATATTATTCACATCATTCCCTTTATTGTAAGTTCTTAGGGATGAGGGTGTCCTTGCAATTCTTGGAGGTTTGGGCTCAGAGGACCTAGGAGCCGGAAGGGGAAATAGAAATAATGTTGCTAGTGAATAGTTATTTCATGGTTACTTTCAACTATATTGCTGATCGTAAGAGGGTGTTTGAGGGAGGTCCTTATTTCCACAATAAGGTCAGGTTTTTTATTAAGCCGTGGCATGCCTGATTCAACCCTACAGAGGAGCTACCTAATTGTGTCCCAGTATGGGTTCGCCTACCGAGGTTGCCGATTGAATGTTGTCAAGAGGATGTGCTACATCTTTTGACCTCTGTGCTTGGAAAACCTGGAGGGACTTCATCGCAGACCTTGGGTAAAAAGGTAATGACTTTTGCTCGCATTTGTGTTGAAATTGATCTTAGTAGACCCTTACTAGATGCAATAGAGATGTGTGCGAGTTCTTATTCCTGGGTGCAGTAATTGGATTATGAAACTCTTTCATTTCGTTGTTGCCTTTGTTGAGAATATGGTCACTTGCAACAAAGATGCCCAAGGAATCAACCTCGAGAATCTCATTCGGCACAGCCTGAGATCAAACCTCCTGAGGTAGATAAAGGGAAGTGCATTGCTTCTGTGGAGGAAGGGGCTTCTAATGGTTTTTTTTCGGTCAGGGCTTGAAATAGGAACAAGGGTCTTAAGAGGTCCTTTAAAGAAAGGCAGGATGATACCTTTAACAAGTTTGAGGTTTTGGATGAGATTAGCCAACAGCAGGTGAACTCGGGTTTGATCAATTTGGATCAAGGGCTTGTGGACTTAGCTCAAGATGATCCTATTATTGAGTCTACTATGGATCTTCTAGGGGAGGAATGTTGGCAATTGGATGTTGATCAGCAACAGGGGACTTCTAAGATGTAGGAACCCCTGGCTATTGTTTCCACTGTGGCTATGGATTCTTTGACTCTTGGACAACACATTGGTTCAAGTTCAGTGGTGAAGAATAAGCCTCCTCCCAAGCTTGGTATTTTGCATAAAGATATTAAGAAGGGTGGGATAGAAAAATTTGGTAAACCTGGCAGAAAAAAGGATGTGGAAAAGATTAAATTGGCTGGCAAAAATTTGGTGGAGTCGGGGGCATTTAAGCCCATGGATACTATTTTTTCAGGCCCCTTGAAACTATTATTTTGTCATGGAATGTGAAGGGCTTCAATAGCAGCCCCAAAAAAAAAGTTGTTCTTGAGTTAGTCAGAAGACAAGGTCCTGATGTTTTGTTCCTGCAGGAAACCAAGTTATCTGTGGAGAGTATGCAAGGTCTAAAATCTAGGGTGTGGAGAAGTGGGGAGTGCCAATGCATTGGTGCCCATGGTGCTTCTGGAGGTTTGGCTTGCTTATGGAATCCTAGAAAAATCTAGCCCCTTTGGTGGATTTCCTCCAAATCCTCTTTATCCATGATTGCTACTAGCCTAGAGAGAGGTGAGGCCATTTTATTTTCCAATATCTATGCACCTATCGATATCCAAGGTAAACATGCTTTGTGGTCACACATCAGGCTGATTCGTAGTATGTTGCCCTTTCATCCTTGGATTTTGGCTGGAGATTTCAATGTTATCTATGAGTTGGCTGAGAAGCGGAGTGGTATTGGTAGATTGGAGCCTTCTACACTGCTACTTCAAGACAATATCAAATCCTTGAACCTTGTGGATATTAAACTGAATAATGGGCAGTTTACTTGGAACAACTGATGGAGTGGCGAGTTTTGTATTGCAGAAAGCTTAGATCGGTTCTTGGTTTCTTGTTACTAGATTGGTGGGATGTGCTCATCTTTCTCTGAGATTTTGGATTGGACGAGATCTGACCATTGGCTTATCAAACTTACTTTAGAATCAACTCGGGTGCTACGAAAGCCTTCCTTTAGGTTCCAACTTATGTTGCTTCGGGACTCATCTTTGCATGATTTGGTCTCTAATTGGTGGAAGAAAGGTAGACCAGCCTACAGCAATTCAATGTATATTTTTGCCAAGCTACTTCAACATGTTAAATTTGAGCTCAAGCGATGGAATCGTTTGCACTATGGGAATTTATTTCATGAAAAGGTAGGAGCTCAGGCAGATTTGGATGGTATCACTAGAAGGATAAGAGAGGAAGGGGTAACTGATGAATTGCTTCAGGACGAGGCTCGAGCTATGAAATTGCTTGAAGAATGGGAACTATGTGAGGAAATGTACTGGAAACAGAAGGCACGAATTGAGTGGCTCCAAGAAGGAGATAAAAATACAGCTTTTTTCTTCAACTTTGTGAAAGCCAGGAGACATGATAACTCTATCATGGGATTGGTGAATGATAGGGGAGAGCTTCTTTCTTCCTCTCTCAAAATGTTTAGGGAGGCAATCTAGTACTTTGAATCCCTCTTTAGAGAGAACTTGCAAGGGGGGTCTCCCGAGGAAGCGCAAGTTCTTTCATGCATCCCCGCTCTTGTGACTGAAGATATCAATCAACAGCTCATGAGGGAGCTTGAAGGGATTATTTTTAACATGAAGAGAGGGAAGGCACCTAGTCCAAATGGATTCCCTATAGATTTTTTTCAAGAGTTCTAGGATATCATCAAATTTGATCTCTTGGTTGTGGTTCACGAGTCTCAGCATAATAAGCAGATGTTAAGGGCTCTAAATGCTACTTTCCTTGCTCTTATTCCCAAGCAGGAGGGCGCTAATAGGGTGAGTCAATTCCGACCCATCTATTTACGAAATGTTATCTACAAAATTATTTCCAAACTTATTGCAAATAGGTTAAAGAAAGGGCTGGCTGATTTAATCTCCGAGGAGCAAAGTGGTTTTGTGGCTGGCAAACAAATTCTGGATGGGATTGTTATTGCATCTAAGGTCATCCATTCTATGGCCAAATCAAAAGAAAAAGAAATTTTTATTAAATTGGATATGGCAAAGTCATATGACAGAGTAAGGTGGTCCTTCCTGTGGCAGGCTCTTAGTGCTTTTGGCTCTGTGAAAGATTAGATTCAATGGGTTTGGAGTTGTGTTACTTTAGTCTCTTTCTCGGTGCTTATTAATGGGAGCCATTCTGAGCTTTTTGGGGCTTCACGGGGGCTTCGTCAGGGAGACCCTCTCTCCCCTTATTTGTTTATTCTTTTGATAGAGGGCCTGGGGAGATGGATTAAGCAGAATGTGGAGTTTGGTTTTATTCAAGGCTGGAGGTGGGGAGGAGCTTTACCCCTGTAGACTCACTCACAATTTGTGGATGACACTGCTCTGATGGAGTTGGCTACAATGAGGGAGGCATCTAATCTCCGTAGGGTCTTGGATGTGTACCTGGCTGCTTTAGGTCAGCGGATTAATGAGGGAAAATCTTCCATCTACTTCTTCAATACTCTGGGTTCTATTCAACAGAGGATTGCCCACACTTTGAGGTTTCAGATTGGGAGTCTTCCTTTGAAGTATCTTCGCATTCCCATCTCGATGAGTAGGCTTCCCAGGGAGTCTTGGCAGGTTATTTTGGACAAATTTTAGGTGAAATTTAATCATTGGACCCACCACTGGTTATCCTTTGCTGGTCGTGTCCAGTTGATTAAGTCAATTGTGCAAGCTCTGCCCATTTACAGATGCATGCTCCAGGTTGCTCCTAAGGGCTTTCTTAAGGACCTTGATTCTTTGATGCACCAATTTCTATGGGCGGGCTGCTTGGAGGCCTCCAAATGGAGTTTCATTAGATGGGAAGTGGTATGCAATCTAAAACATTACGGGGGATTAGGTTTGAGGCAATCGGCTTTGACTAGAGAGGCATTGGTTGCCAAACTTGACTGGTACTGGTGCAATGAGCAGGATAAGAGTTGGGCATTGGTTCTTTCTCAAAAGTATCTTCCAGGGATTCCTCATCTTGATATTTCTAGGTATCCACTTGGAGGGAAGGGCTCTATTATTTGGGATACTCTAAACAAAGGGGCCAAGCTTATTAAGGATGGATTATTCTGGATTTGCAACAATGGGGCAGAGGCCCAATTCTGGTCAAACTCTTGGGATGAATATCCCCCAATCATTTCTTAGTTCCCCAACCTAAGGTATCTTTTTCAGTGGTTTTGGGATGCCGATTGGTCTCGGGTGAGTGATTTTAAGTCTTTTTTCCCTTGTGGGCAGATGGAAATGGCTAAATGGAAGTCTCCAAATGAATGGCCAGTTGTTGATTTACAAGAGGAGTGTGATATGTTGCAAACTATCCTTTCCATTAGAAGATGTTGTGCTCTCTGAGAGGCTGATGTTCTTGCCTGGTCTCCCAATTCTAAGGGGATCTATACGATTGCCTTTGGATATAGAAAATTGGTGTCTCATATGATGGTTCTTCCTGAAGTGCAGTGGTGGAAGAAGGTCTGGAACAAGCTTTCTTGGCCAAAAATGCAATTGTTTTATTTGGATGCTAGCCTGGAATAAGTGTTTGACTTGGGATAATATTCGAAAGAGAGGGTTTCACAGCCCCTCTATTTGTGTCATGTGTGGGGCTAATGAGGAGGATTCTTCTCATTTGTTTTTTCGTTGCTCCTTTGCTCTGCAACTTTGGCATTTCTGGTGGGGATTTTGGGTAGTTCCTTGTGTCCATGCTTCCTCTTTGATTGAGTTCTGGCAAAGGATGGGATGCCCCCCTTCTATGGCTCCTTTTCTACAGGAGGTTTGGTTTGTGGGGCCTATCTTCTTATTATGGAAAATTTGGCTGGAGCGCAATCATAGGATTTTTCGGGGAGAGCAGAAGCTTGTACAACAAATTTGGCAGAGGTTATTAGGCATGATTCAAGAGACAGTGGAGGCTAAGTGCGAAGTGGACTTTCCTTTGGGGAAACAAGATACAGAGTTGGTGGAGAGATTGGGGACATTGGGTTCTTCTTTGATCTTAAGCAAGGCTAAGAGGCGGCATTGTGAGAAGCAAAAAATTGACAGGGTTGGTAGATGGCAGCTACCCCCCCAGGGTATCTTGAAGATCAATACTGATGGTTCTTCAAGGGGTAATCCAAGTCCAGCTAGTATTGGCGAAATTGGTAGAGATTCTATGGGATCAGTGATTTTTATCTTTTCCATCTATGATGGGATTCAAACCATTAACCTGGTGGAGGGTTTGGCTATTCTTGCTGCTCTTGAGAAAGCTTTTGCTTTAGGATGGAGAAAATTAGTTTGCGAGTCTGACTCCCAGGTTTTGATCAATTTGCTTAATGAATGGAAAGTGACTGATGTTAATTGACAATTGGCTAGGATTGTGCAAAAAATCTTGCATATTAGTTCTTTGATGGACATGGTGACTTTTTCACATATTCCAAGGGAGTGGAATAGGGCAGTTGATTGCTTGGCGAAATGGGCTTCCAAGCATGCTGATGTATGGAGAATTGAGGAATGGGAGTTGGTTCCTCAAGAGTTCTGTCTAGACTGAAGGAGCATTCTTGATGAGGATAGGGTGGAGAATGGTGACAGAAGATGATTTTGGTTGTCTTACCTCTGTTTGGGTCTATTCTTTTGTTCTTTCTCGGGACCTTTGGTCCTTGATCTCTTTGTATTAGTGTTTTCTATTTTTCAATAAAGTTTTTACCCCTTTTTTTTTTTCTTTTTCTTTTTTAAATGAAGTGTTTTTCTTGACTAGTTTTGATGTTATGATCATTTTATGGTTGATAACATTTCTATAACAATAATGTTAAATGTTTGGGCACCCTCTTGTTGTGATTGGAAAAGAAGATAGTGAGGATGAAAAAAAGAATGAATATAAGTGAAACTATGGAAAATAACCTTTAAAACCTCTATCACATCTACTCGCTTTTAAAATAATAGACATAAGCCTCCAAACCTCTTTTTCCATCATTTTAATTATTAACAAAATCAAATTCAAAATAAATTTAATATTTGTTAAATTCTTGATATTATTTTGCTAAAATTAAATAGTTACTTTGAATTTTTTAAAATATTTATTTGTAGTGAATTTTACTTCACAATGGGTAGTATGTGGATATCACATTGCTTAGATACTTGAAATGCTCTCTATATTATTAATTTCTACATTATTATGTTGATAGAGCTCATGTGTAGGACTTTTTTATGATTAGATGGAAATTATGGATTAATGCATTTGCTCACATGTTTTGTTATCTATATAGAGTAATGTATATAGAAAACATAGATGTGTTGGGTGTATATATAGAATTGTTATATTTCTTTCAAGCATCAATACAACTCATTATGCATAGTGGTTGTGGTTATTAATGCTTTAGTTTGCTTGGATTAATATTATGTTGTGATATTATGTCTTTATGAGAATATTTGGCTTATATTTCTCTCCACGAGGTTTCCATTTTGTTTGTGTTTGTGTGTGTTGTTTTTATTTTATCTAATTTTTGTTTAATGGTGACTTATTTCTTGTTGGTAATGATCACTTGTCTCTGGTTTTTTGTTTCTTTTTTTGTATGTTTACATTTTTTATGATTGGAGGTTCTTACCAATCTTTGTTAGTTCAAGGTCCCAATTTTAAATTATTTTTTATGTATTCTCTACTATAAGGAAGATGTTGTATAGGAGAGTTAATATAAAAATAAGGATATAAATAGAAATATAATACTATACACATTGGAGGATACATTGCTATGATTTTGACATTGTATCATTTGGAGTCCAAATAATCAGAATTTAACTAGCATAATATCTTAAATCATATGTTTTAATTAATTGTTGTCTCTTCTCAGTTGAAATGACTTTTCATTTTGTATTTTTCCATTCAACTTCTAATGAGAATGTAGATGGAGTGGCCTTTCAATTTCCATGAAGGTCTATAAAGAGGCTCAAGTCGAATTTAAGAGAAAAATGATATGGAGATACATCTCATTTGCTAAGATTGCTAATTTGTATTAGATCTTGTACATGGAGTTCATGGGAATGCATCTGTTCCATTGGATTTCCCACCTCCTATGGAATTCATGAGCATACATCTCATTCATGGGATTGCCCAACTTTTATGAACTCGGACATGCAACTCCTTCACAAGTTTGTCCAAATTTGATTGATTCACATGCATACATATCACTTACGAGATAGTATTATGAATAAATAGACATCTTCATATGGCTTATTATGTGTTTATAATGCCACTATTTCTTCTTTTGTATTGTCATCTGAATTGATAAAATAATTCATATCACTAAAAATCTAGAGGCCTTGTGTTTTGGCCTCATCTATAAGAGGATCTTGAGAAGCTTTGGGTGGGATTGTTTAATATTTATATAGTTTATTGTTTTAATAATTTATTTTATATCTTTATCATATAGAGGCTGAGGAATCTATGATATGTTGTCAACTAAGTATATGATTCTTATGGAATGATGCTTTAGCCTTTGTAATGGTTAAATATTGATATGACTATTTTAATTGATGTGAAAGATTTCTAGATGAGGAAGATTGCATTTCTTATACATGGAGGAGGTATAGGTTTGATTTCTTAGTTTAAGTCAAAGTTGGATAAGATATAGAGCTCCATTGGAGAGCATGTAACATGTTTCCTAAATTAAGTTTTTATGTTTATATTGTCTTTTATTGATGCAAAACAATGAGGCTCTACAAATCTATAGTAGATTTGAGAAACAAAATGAATTCTCTACCAATACAAGCTATAAGATTCATATTCTAATGCTAGGGTATGTGCAGGATCATGGTGTGCCAAAAAGTGGCGATGTGAAAAAAATAGAGTTTGAAGATGTCTAAAAGCGCTTCAAAATCTGCTCTGATTTTTTTTCACCTATCCAAGTACCAAACCTAGAAAGTAAGGCCCAAGGCTTATCGGATATCTGATATTATTAGATATCTGTTAAAATAGAAAAAAAAAATATTACTATAACATAATATTATTATAATAATATAATAATTATAATTATACTATAATATAATAATATTATTTTTATATTATAATAGTATAATATTAAAATATTATATTATAATAGTATAATATATTATGTAATATTAGATTATATAATATAATTATTATTATCATACTATAATATAATATTATTATTATTATTATATTATAATAGTATAATATAATATATTATTATAATAATATAATAATTATAATTATACTATAATATAATAATATTATTATTATATTATAATAGTATAATATATTATGTAATATTATATAATATAATATTATTATTATAATATAATTATTATTATACTATAATATAATATTATTATTATTATTATACTATAATAATTATTATTATACTATAATATAATATTATTATTATTATATTATAATAATATAATATATTATAAATTATAATAATATAATATAATAATAATAAAGTAATATATTATAATATAATATATAATATATCTAGCATTATATTATAGCTAGCAATATATTCTAGAATCGGATATCCGATACCTGTGATTCAATATTTTAAAAAAAACAATAGACCCGTGGGCTTATATTTGGCTTATTTCGACACCATTATTTGAAGGCAAGGATCGAATATCAGATATCGAATATAAAGGTTTTTTTTTAAATCATTTTTAACATGAATTCAATAGATTTTATCATGATTTTGTTAGTTTTAGTTGAATCTAGGGTTTTTTTTGAAAAAAAATGTTAAAATTAAGGTTTTATTAAATATATATTATGTTTTGCAATTCAATAGGAATGGCTGATCAAAATGATGACACTGAGGCAGGGAATAATATTCCTCATAACCCCCCACCAAATGATCCAGTGCCCCCACAAAACCGTCCACCAAATGATCCTGTACCCCCTCAAATCGAGGATTTGATAAATGAAAATCTCACCGAATTGAGGGGTTTGTGAAGAACATATAATAATGTACCCGCATTGGCTCCTATGTTATCCATGTTAAACACCATAGTGGATAACATTGAAACCCTTACGAACCAACAAAATGTCGCTCTTTGTTGGCATGATGAAATGCACGAGCTGTTTGATGATGGTTTGGACTATGATGAGGTTGTGGCCCTCAATATAACCAAAGAGGATTTGGCTAGCCTTTTTGTGAACCCAAAAATGGGTATACCAGTCGACCCAAAAAAATCCAAACTATCAATTAAATGGTGCACAAATGATGCCATATGTGCAAACTTTTGGGATCGTTGGTGGATGATTTTTGATATCCCTCCACATAGCAATTTAGACGTGCCATTTTATTTCCTTAGAAAATTATATGCAGAATTTGTGTTGAAACTTAAAGTGAACTATTGGAGCATGAAGCCCAACATGGGTGTAGGACTAGGAGCTCCTTAGGATAGACCCTCTTCTCAGCAGAAGAAAGTTGGCACGTTTATCCCCCCCACTGATATCTCCCCTCCTCCTTGAGTGTAGCATCCTAATATTATGGAAAAGGCTAGCTCTTAGACCATTAGAGCTATTCATTGGCTAAGTAGCCTAATGATATCTCAGGCTAGGTCAGTCCTACCTCCTCATGTTGATGATGTTGGGGCCAATTCATCATCGGCTAGCTCATCACATGTTTGTGTGCCTCACACTTGCATTACATGCAAGAATATTTTCCTAGGTCCCATAGGTGATCTTCCTGAGTATCATTTTGTATTAGACGAGGATACACTAGACACACGTAGAGGCTACAAACCCTGATGCGAGAGAGGAGGGGAATTTGCATAGGCATGGACTTCTTCGGTGTTGGTACATGTGTACATTTTTTTGTTATGACATATGTTATTTAAAGTTAATTTTTATAATAGAGTAATTTTAATTTTTAAGCCATACTGACTTATACATGTATGTGATCTTCATTCATGTTTAGTTGATGACCGAGGAGGAGCTCAGACAGATTGATGATGCCATGCTCTTGGCCATTTCATTTGGCCTTGAGACATATACGGTACATTATGTTGTGTTTGCATTGTTTTTTCTATTTGATATTGTAGCATATATGGTTGCTAATCTTTCTTTTATCTTGCAGGTAATACCTATCCTGGGGGGACAAAGTGCGGGGGACGAGCTAGCACGCATTGACAAAGGAAAGGTAATTAGGTGCTTTCTATTTGATTAAATATTGATGCATTCTTGTAAAATGTTTGTGGTAATGAAATTTAATTACATTCTTTATTGTATATAGGGTGTGGCTACTGGCGATGAGCCTGTACAAATTTTGTGTCGTAGACGATCAAGCATTTCCATTCGCACTGAGAGCCCCATTGTATGTATAAGTATCATTTATTTTTTATTTTCCTTATCTTCATAAATAAATTCAAAACTCATTTCCGTGATATTAACAACTACTATTTTGTATCTCATAGGAGACTTCTAGTGCACATGAGGTCCGAAAGGAGAGTTATGTAGATTTGATGATGTAGCCACTCTATCTTAAGGAGGAGCCCATAATAGTAAGTTGTAGTTTGAATTCATGATTAAATATTTTATAAATTTAGCATGCTATGAATTATAATGTAATATTTTAAGTTGTAGATTCATCTGACAAATGTATTTGAACATACACTGCCCACAATCAGCGAGGTAGAAACATTGTCGAGGGCATACGAGAGGACTCCTGACTAGCGTAGGAGGTCAGTGAGAGAGGTATTTATTATGAAATTTTAATAGTATAAATATTCATTACAAAAAATATCATTAAGCATTTGAGTAATTCAATGTTAGATACAAAGAATCATATAAATTTAGTAGTCAAACTTTGGGTTTTTCTTTTTTGTTTATGTAGGAGGCATCTGATCCACCTAGTGCAGTGAAGAGGCTGCATTTTGATCATCCACCAGCACGATAGGATAGTATAGTTGTCGTAGGATGCATCATGAGACATTTTGAGATGGCATATTCCACATTGTATAAAGAAACATTGATGTTATACGCATTCCAATGGCATGATCAGCCACATTTTGTATATGGATATATGTATTTTGATATATATTTGAGTACTTTGTCTATGGATACATGATCTTTGATATATATTTGTGTAAAATTTTGTCTATTGATACATGTATTTTGATATATATTTTTGTCATTTATATGCACAATACTATACATATTAATTTAGTATCTAGTATTGTTCAATTTATCATGGATCATGTGTATTGTTCATGTTTATGGAATATCATTAATTTTGATTATTTTTGTTAAATTTGATTCAAATGTAATAATTTTAGAATAAAATTTTAACAACTGTATTATCAAATTTGGATGTAATGTTTAATTTGAAGTGCTATCATAACATAAACACACTTGTTAACCTGCTACACAAGGTTCAGATAACCCCAAATCTGATTTTGAACTCCACTTTCAACCTTGAAACTAACTCTTGGCTTCAAATCTAATCTCAACACAATTAAGGACTCCACTCCTCAACCATGGATTCTATTCCCAACCATGAAGTCATTCCTAGATTCATAATCTTTGATAACTAGCACTTCACTTTGTTACTATCCTCATACTACAACTTTTCAATTTCAACATAACCTCAAAACTTCTCAACTTAAGAGACTTGATTGGATGGTTCATCGATAGCCCTCATGAGCTCTAAGTTATTTTAGGCCTCAGCATCACCGTCTTGTAGCATTCAATGGTTCATCGATAGCCCTCACGAGCTTCAAGTTATGACCCTCGAAAGATCGACCTCAAAATGCACTTAGAGCACCTTGAAGACTCCTCGGTACGGGTGGCTGCAGATGATGGATGGTCTCCATGGATGGAATAAGGGTATCACTAGGGTTCACCCACCCACCTGGAGCTAATGGCGCTGACAATTTGATGCCAAGATCAGTGGTTTCAAAGTTACCCTCTAGTGCACCTATGAACTAAGGCACACTATGAGTTTTGGCATCAAGCAAGATCATTGTGCTGAATCCAAATGGAATGTGATCTCTCAAAAATGAGATAGGTTATTTTAGGTATCAGCATCATTTTCCTGTAGAATTTGACATTCCATTGATAGCCCTCACGAGCTCTAAGTTATGACCCTCAGAAGATCGACCTTGAAACGCACTTAGAGCACCTTGGAGACTCCTCAGTATGGGGCAGCCACGGATGATGGATGGTCTCTATGGATGAAACAAGGGTGTCACTAGGTTCACCCACCCACTAAGAGCTAATGGCACTGATGATTCGATGCCAAGATCAACAGTTTCAAAGTTATGCTTTGGCACACCTATGAACTGAGGCACACTACGACTTTTGGCATCGAGCGAGATCGATGTGCCGAATCCAAATGGAATGTGATCTCTTCAAAATGAGATATATTATTTTAGGTATTAGCATCACTATCTTGTAGAATTTTATGTTTCATTGATAGCCCTCACAAGCTCTGAGTTATGACCCTCGAAAGATCGACCTCGAAATGCACTTAGAGCACCTTGGAGACTCCTTGGTATGGGGTGGTTGTGGATGATGGATGGTCTTTGTGGATAGAACAAGGGTGTCACTAGGGTTCACCTACCCACCTAGAGCTAATGGTGCTAACGATTTGATGTCAAGATCAGTGTTTTCAAAGTTACACTCTAGTGTACCTACAAACTGAGGCACACTGCAAGTTTTGGCATCGAGGGAGATCACTATGTTGAATCCAAATGGAATGTGATCTCTATGGGATAGATTATTTTAGGTATCAGCATCATCTTCTTGTAAAATTTGATAGTTCATTGATAGCCCTCACGAGCTCCGAGTTATGATCCTTGGAAGATTGACCTCGAAACACACTTAGAAAACCTTGGAGACTCCTTGGTACAAGGTGGCCACGGATGATGGATGATCTCCATGGCCAAAACAAGGGTGTCACTAGGGTTCACCTGTCCACCAAGAGCTGATGGTGTTGACAATTTGATGCCAAGATTAGCGATTTCAAAGTTACGCTTTGGTGCACCTATGAACTGAGGCACACTAGGAGTTTTGGCATCGAGCGAGATTGTTGTGCCCAATCCAAATGAAATGTGATCTCTCAAAAATGAGATAGGTTATTTTAGGTATTAGCATCACCATCCTATAGAATTTAATAGTTTATCGATAGCCCTCACGAACTCTGAGTTATGACCCTCAAAAGATTGACCTTGAAATGCACTTAGAGCACCTTGGAGACTCCAAGCTACGGGGTTTTCGCAGACAATGGATGATCTTCGTGGCTGGAACAAGGGTGTCACTAGGGTTCACCCACCCACCTAGAGCTAATGGCACTAAAAATTTGATGGATCAGCAGTTTCAGAGTTACGCTCTGGTGCACCTATGAACTGAGGCACACTATGAGTTTTGGCATCAAGCGAGATCGCTATGTCGAATCCAAACCAAATGTTATCTCTCGAAAATGAGATAGGTTATTTTAGGTATCAATATCACCATCCTATAAAATTTGACAATTCATCAATAGCCCTCATTAGCTTTGAGTTATGACCCTCCAAAGATCGACCTTGAAATGCACTTAGAGCACCTTGGAGACTCCAAGGTACAGGGTGGTCATGGATGATGGATGATCTCTGTGGCCAAAACAAGGGTGTCACTAGGGTTCACCCACCCACCTAGAGATAATGGCACTGATAATTCGATGCCAAGATCAGGAGTTTCAAAGTTACGCTCTAGTGCACCTATGAACTAAGGCACACTGCGAGTTTTGGCATCGAGCGAGATCATTGTGCCGAATTCAAAAGGAATGTGATCTCTCAAAAATAAGATAGGTTATTTTAGGCCTCGACGTCATCATCCTATAGAATTTGATAGTTCATCGATAGCCCTCACGACCTCTAAGTTACGACCCTCAAAAGATCGACCTCAAAATGCACTTAGAGCACCTTAGAGACTCCAAGGTAAGGGGTGGCCGTGAACGATGGATG
This sequence comes from Cupressus sempervirens, assembly GCA_028749045.1. Taxonomy (NCBI): domain Eukaryota; kingdom Viridiplantae; phylum Streptophyta; class Pinopsida; order Cupressales; family Cupressaceae; genus Cupressus; species Cupressus sempervirens. The sequence continues at coordinate 364,696,518 of CM053784.1, forward strand.
GTCTCTATGGATGGAACAAGGGTGTCACTAGGGTTCATCCACCCACCCGAAGCTAATGGAACTGACGATTCGATGCCAAGATCAGCAGTTTTAGAGTTACGCTTTGGTGCACCTATGAACTGAGGCACACTGCAAGTTTTGGCATCGAGCGAGATCACTGTGTTGAATCTAATGGATTGTGATCTCTCAAAAATGAGAGGTTATTTTAGGTATCAGCATCATTGTCCTATAGAATTTGACATTTCATCGATAGCCCTCACGAGCTTCGAGTTATGACCCTCGGAAGGTCGACCTTGAAATGCACTTAGAGCACCTTGGAGACTCCAAGGTACGGGGTGGCCGCAGATGATGGATGATCTCCATGGCTGAAACAAGGGTGTCACTAGGGTTCACTTGCCCACCCATAGCTAATGGCGCTAACAATTCGATGTTAAGATCAACGGTTTCAGAGTTACGCTCTGGTGCACCTATGAACTGAGGCACACTATGAGTTTTGGCATTGAGCGAGATTGTTGTGCCGAATCAAAATGGAATGTGATCTCTGAAAAATGAGATAGGTTATTCTAGGCCTCAGCATCACCATCCTGTAGAATTCAACAATTCATCAATAGCCCTCACGAGCTTTGAGTTACAACCCTCAAAAGATTGACCTTGAAATGTACTTAGAGCACCTTAGAGACTCTAAGCTATGAGGTGGCCACGAACGATGGATGGTCTCCGTGGAAAGAAAAAGGGTGTCACTAGGGTTCACCTGCCCACTTGGAGCTAATGGCATTGTCGATTTGATGCCAAGATCAGCGATTTTAGAGTTATGCTCTAGTGATCCTTTAATGTTAGAATGTTATTTTTATGCATTTTTATGGTTGTGTATTTGGAAATTGAAGGAAATTGAATAATTCAAAAACATGGAAACTAATGTCTCATGTCTAAAAGACAGAGACTAATAAGTATGAATCTAATTCTTAAGTAGTCTAGTCAGTTCAATATTATATTATAGATCTCTTTAGATGGGTGTATAGATCTCTTTAGGTGGGTGTCTTGGAGGGTGTCTTCATGTTGGAGTGCTTGAGATAGGTTTTTTTTTTTCCCAATAAAACCTAGCTCTATGTTCAATCTCTTGCTTCTTCTCTTAGTGGTGACTTTATTCTCTCTTACTCGTGATTATTCCCTTTTCTTACCTATGGTGAATGGCTATGTTGATATGTGAGAGTAATGTTAGGCTATTTGTGAGAGATCAAGATTCTATGCAATTTCTTTGCCCCCCTCTCTTTTTATCTTGGTGATGATATTTGAATACCCTTTGTGCTTTAAGGTTTATTCTTTTTTTAAATCTATGTTTTTGGTAGTTGGGATGCAACTTTAATAGTAAGTATGGCATAGTAGTATGTGTCTTTCTCCTCCATTTGATTTTTCTCCATGCAGATGTCGAGAATTTTTTGGAGATTCTCTATGAGAACTCTTCATTTCTTCTATAGTGTCTCTATTTCTCATCCTTCTCAGAATATTAAATTTCTTATGGTTGTTTTTGGTCGATCATCTTGCGTGGTGGAGATCTCCCCTCTAAAGGGTGGGAAGTGTTCTAAAGAGTAAAAATCTTATAGAAAGTTTATAAAAATTGAAAAACCACCTCTCTATGAAATTAATATATCACAATGATGTAAAAGAGACAATCATGGAAAAAATTAAATTGATCTTTTCTTTTCAAGTACTAAATTATATCATGTAATTTAGACCACTCATCAGAAATAAAAATAGAATACTTCAAATATTTTGCATGTATTTGGATGTGTATGTGTTATTTTGAATAACTTGTCTTTTTCATTATTACAAAAACCATGATATACAAAAAAAACTTCACATTTTACATCATAAGTCTTAGGAATTCTCCCCAACACCTGCCCCCCCAACCCCCACTCTTCATGATGTACCTACATTCCAATATCATAAAAAAATTAGTAATTTATTGTATTAAACAAGATAATCAGTGGTTCACTGAATCATTTTAAAGAAAATAACATAAGAAGTAAATATACCTAGTCAAGTGTTCTAATAGGGTCCTCTCTCTATTTTAGGGTCTCCAACAAGGCTTCATGATTAGCATTAGTAATAGTAAAAAGTTCTTTTACTTTTGGTCTTCTTTGATGCTTCAACAACTTTGCATTTGTTTCTATAATAAGATGTGAATATATAAGAATTATTTTGTGCTTCTGATATTCTTCAAATGCAAGAATTTGTTCCTTCTAAGCATGTATGTCCGTAGCCATGTTCCAACGACAACCACTGAATCAGTAGGATATGTGAATCCATCATCATCTTTGATTGGTTGTGCAAGTTTTTGTTTACCTCTTACACAATGTGCTAACCAATAATCAGATTTCTCATCATTCCCCTATAGTGCAACCAATGCAAAGACATCTCCTGGCTGAAGTAGATCTGATAGATGGTTATGATCAAGTGAACTTTCCATGTCATCATTTTTGATAGAGGGTATGATAGACAATGGAGTAAGATAATGTGGAGCCCATGTGTCCATCCACTCACTCGACTCACAGTGATCCCAATCACATGGAAAAAAACTAGGACAAAAGCAAGCTAGTTGTCGTGTCCAAATGGTCCATGTACTAGAATCAAAGCTCCAGAATGAATGCGTTTTTGATGAGTCTCTCATTGTAGCACAATCTAATCTATCACTTATGAACCCTTCCTCAACCAACCAAAAGAAATTGTGTACCACTGAATCAAGAGGCCCCCCCATGATAATGCTAAATTTCACCAATCAAAAATGCTACGAGCATCAAGAAGCTCTGCTGCTGAAATCTTCAGTTGCTCCTTAACTAGAGCTCTCTTCACACATGCCCCTGCTCCATCATGTTCCCCTTTTCCATGGCTAGACTCAAAAAAACTCCAAATATGAGGCACCCCCCTCTGTACGTGCATCCTACACAACCAATAAAACATGTGAGCATTCTTGAATTGACCTGTACAGTCATCTGACCAAATGATATGTCTATCCATAGAAATTGCATGCTCATGTAAGAAATCAAAATAATTCTTGAAACAATGTTGCACAAACTCATGAGAGTGAGATCTATTATCACTCATATAAAAATGATACTCTCTAATAATCTTTCGATTATCTTCCGCACTATCGAGGGCATGTCTATATGTTATGTGAATGAAAATAGCAATCTAAATGGAGTTTTAATACTAAGATTGTGTCTCATTTTGAGGTTGCAATGTGTAGTTCTCAGCAAAATCAATAACTGATATAATAGTGCCAATGGGAAAAGTCTGCTTACACATTCTAAATTGTTGATCCAACCACTAAGACCTGTGAATATGTCTTGCGTACTTGTAGAAAAGATTTACCTTGAAATATGAAATAAAACTAGCCACACTGATATCTTTTCCAACCAATTCACATCTAGAGCTCTCACCCCCACACTTCAATGTGTATTTCACCATTTCATATACCTTTTTTTTCACTATTGTCTTTCCAAGATCTTGTTCGCACCCCTCGTGGAAACATGTGTCAAACTTGGATAAGCCACCACATTCTAAACACTTCTCATTTAAGCAAGCATTTCTATAAAAGAAACAACCATCAACTCTACGACATAAAAGTTGATCTAGCAAGTCTCTTGATGATTTTAGAAGTCCACTAGCACCACAATCCTCCAACATTTTTTTACTATGCAAAGTAGAATGGATGGAGCATAATAGTTCATGTTGCATAGAAAACTCAACATAAATTTTGCAACATGTATTTCAAATTTTGAGTGGCACACAATAAAATGGCTTCAAAGATTCAAAAGCCCTTTCTGATATATGAAAACTTGGATGATTCTCTCTAAATTGTTTGAACAACATAGTTTGACTTACCTCCAAATAGTGTTTAGGATGTGGCATGCGGTGTCTGAAGCCAATTCTCAACTTTAACACATCTTTAGCATTGGGTGATACTCATGAGCTAGAGTGTCAAAATTGTGTAATTTCTTCCTTCACATCATCGAATAGCATCTTATCAAAATGTGGAAGTCTCCCACCAAAAGCCCATGTTTCATTTTGAAGAGCATCATTAATTTTCTCTCGTTGACTAAGTGCTCTTCTCAAAGTAGTACAATTTATATTCAAATCAATATAAGTTTGTCTCATATATCTACCCTTTCTCAAATGATGACTTACCAAAGAGGTTCTAATAACCCTTCAAGCAGCTCTGTTATCCTTCTCCCTGCTATTTTTTTCCAATGCTATTGAGAGCACTAACAAGATTCTTCACAATAATGGCATTTTTTTCCAACTTTTTATTGACACAAATATTCAATTTGGAAAGCATAGGTCTCATCTTTTTCATCTTTAATAAGTGCACCAAAAGTTGACATTGCTCCACCACTGTCTTATTGTTGAAAAACATCTTATATAGTCTCGAAGCCCATAACTGAATGGTTCTTTCTAATTTTTTCTCTTCCAAACTAGTAATAATCGTTTCATCAATTTCAATTATCCATTTTCGTGTTCTAGAACCTTCATGTTGATTATAATTAGGAGATATGTAAGGTTCTTGTGCATTAGGTTCCTCTGCATTGTCATGTTCGGCATGGTCAATTATGCAATCTACATTATGACCTGGTAGCATTTCATCCTCAAATTTTTCTTTCTCTAAATTTTCAATTCTAGCATTATCGTTTTCAATTGGTACATTTTCATTCCCCAACTGCACATATTCATTATTTGACTCTATGATATCACCTTCGACTAATTCATTGTCGACTTGACTGACATTTAACATACCTTGTATTTTCCTTCGGTGTTCCATTTTGTCCCTTTCCCTATATGTCACAATGTCTTCATTGGATACCTTCCTTTTGTGTTTAGCCTTTTTATGACTGTTGCTCCCCATTTAGATGACAATATCAAATAGCTAGGGTTATATTATCAAACTTTTTTCGGTTGGTTGGGCCCCAAAATGTGACTTTTTGTAAAATCTGTGAAAAAGACCCCCAAAAAGTGATGTTGTCGAGTTTGCAGTGATAGGGAATATTTTGAGGAAATCATGCCAGTATATCGAATATTCGATTTCATATCAGATATCCAATACCCATCCAAAAAAACTTAAAGATATAATATTATATAATATATATAATATATATAATAACGTAACGTAAAGATATAATATATAATCTATTAATATATAATAATATATTATGTCATTATTATTATAATCTATAAATATAATATATATTATTATTTTTACTATATTACATATATATATATGTTATTAATATATATTATTATTAATATAATCTATAATATATTATTATTATAATGACCTATGTTATTAATATATATTAATATATTATGTTATTATTATTATTATCTATTAATATAATATATATTATTATATTATATTATATTATTATTATTTTTACTATATTTTTATTAAATATAATAACGTAATATTATATATATGTTATTAATATATATTATTATTATTATCATTTATAAATTATAATCTATAATATATTATTATTATGACCTATGATATTAATATATAATAATATATTATGTTATTATTATTATAATGTATTAATATAATATATATTATTATATTATATTATTATTTTTACTATATTTTTATGAAATATAATAACATAATATTATATATATATGTTATTAATATATATTATTATTATTATCATCCATAAATTATAATCTATAATATATTATTATTATTATAATATATTAATATTATATATATATATATATATATATATATATCCCTAGGGGTCATAGGACCCCTAAAGACATATTAGAATCGTTCATATGGCTTGAAGGGGGTCATAGGATGACCTATGACCCCCTTCCACCCATTACATGATCACATATGTCCCTAGGGGTCCTAAGACCCTTAGGAACATATTAGAATCGTTCATATGGCTTGAAGGGGGTCATAGGGTGGGACCCTTAGGAACATATTAGAATTGTTCATATGGGTGGAAGGGGGTCATAGGTCACCCTATGACCCCTTTCAACCCATTACATGATGAATATGTCCCTAGGGGTCCTAGGAACCCTAAAGACATATTAGAATCGTTCCTATGGGTCAAAGAGGGTCATAGGGTGACGTATGACCCCCTTCAACCCATTACATCACAACATATGTCCCTAGGGGTCTTAGGACCCCTAGAGACGTATTAGAATCGTTCAAATGGGTCGAAGGGGGTCATAGGGTGACCTATCAACCCCTTCCACCCATTACATGATGACATATGTCCTTAGGGGCCTTACATATAAGAATCGTTCATATGGGTCAAAGGGGGTCATAGGTCACCATATGACCCCCTTCCACCCATTACATGACAACATATGTCCCTAGGGATCGTAAGACCCCTAGGGACATATTACAATAATTCATATGAGTCAAATGGGGTCATAGGATGACCTATGACCCCTTTCGACCCATTACATGATAACATATGTCCCTAGGGATCCTAAGACCCCTAGGGACATATTAGAATCATTCATATGGGTCAAAGCACCCTATGACCCCCTTCCACACATTCCACGACAACATATGTCCCTCAGGGTCCTAGGACCCCTAAGGACATATTAGAATCATTCATATGAGTCGAAGGGGGTCATAGGTCACCCTATGACCCCCTTCGACCCATTACATGATGAAATATATCCCTAGGGATCCTAAGACCCCTACAGACATATTAAATTTGATGAAATATATCCCTAGGGGTCCTAAGACCCCTACGGACATATTAGATTCGCTCATATGGGTCGAAGGGGGTCATAGGGTGAACTGTGACCCCCTTCCACCCATTACATGATGACATATGTCCCTAGGGGTCCTAAGACCCCAAGACCCCGGGGGACATATTAGAATCTTTCATATGGGTCAAAAGGGGTCATAGGGTGACCTATGACCCCCTTCGACACATTCCATGACAACATATCTCCCTAGGGGTACTACAACCCCTAGAGACATATTAGATTCATTCATACGAATCAAATGGGATCATAGGGTGGCCTATGACCCCTTTCAACCTATTAAATGATGACATATGTCCTTAGGTGTCCTAGGACCCCTAGGGACATATTAGAATAGTTCATATGGGTCAAAGGCCCTATGACCCCTTTCGACCTATTACATAACGACATATGTCCCTAGGGATACTAGGACCCCTAGGGACATATTAGAATCGTTAATATGCATCGAAGGGTGTCATAGGGTGACCTATGATAACCTTCAACATATTCCATGATGACATATGTGCCTAGGGGTCCTAGGACCCTTAGGGACATATTAGAATCATTCATATGGCTCGAAGGGAGTCATAGGTCAGGGGGTTATAGGGTGACCTATGACCCCCTTTGACACATTCCATAACGACATATGTCCCTAGGGGTCCTACGACCCCTAGGGACATATTAGAATATTTCATATGGGTCGAAGGGGGTCATAGGGTGACCAATGACACCCTTCAACACATTCCATGACGACATATGTCCCTAGGGGTTCTACGACCCCTAGGGACATATTAGAATTGTTCATATGAGTTGAATGGGGTCATAGGTTGACCCATTACATGATGACAAATGTCCATAGGGGTCTTAGGACCCCTAGGGACATATTAGAATCATTCATATAGGTCGAAGGGGGTCATAGGGTGACCTATGACCCCTTTCGACACATTCCATGATAACATATGTCCCTAGGTGTCCTAGAACCCTTAGGGACAAATTAGAATAGTTCATATGGGTCAAAGGGGGTCCTAGGTCTTTTCGATCCATTACATGATGACATATGTCCCTAAGGGTCCTACGACCCCTAAGGACATATTAGAATAGTTCATATGGGTCGGAGGGGGTCATAGGTTGACATATGACCCCCTTTGACACATTCCATGATGACATGTCCTTAGGGATCCTACAATAGCTAGGGACATATTAGAATCGTTCATATGGGTCGAATGGGATCATAGGGTGACCTATGATCCTTTTCGACCCATTACATGATGACATATGTCCCTAAGGGTCCTAAGACCCTAGGAACATATTAGAAAAGTTCATATGAGTCAAAGGAGGTCATAGAGTGACCTATGACCCTGTTCAACACATTCCATGACAACATATGTCCCTAGGGGTCCTAGGACCCCTAGGGACATATTACAATCATTCATATTGGTTGAATGGGTTCATAAGGTGACTTTTGACCCCTTTCGACCCATTACATGATGACATATGTCCCTAGGGGTTCTAGGACCCCTAGGGACATATTAGAATCGTTCATATGGGTCGAAGGGGGTCATAGGGTGACCTATGACCCTCTTCCACACATACCATGATGATATATGTCCCTAAAGATCCTAAGACCTTTAAGGACATATTATAATCATTCATATGGGTTGAAAGGGTTCATAAGGTGACCTATGACCCCCTTCCACCCATTATATGACAACATATGTGCCTAGGGGTCTTAGGAATCCTAGGGACATATTAGAATTGTTCATATGGGTCAAACCCTATGACCCTCTTCGACACATTCTATGATGACATATGTCCCTAGGGGTCCTACAACCCCTAGGGACATTAGAATCATTCTTTCGACCCATTACATGATGACATATGTCCCTAAGGGTCTTAGGACCCCTAGGGACATATTAGAATCGCTCATATGAGTCAAAGGGGGTCATAGAGTGACCTATGACTCCTTTTGACCTATTACATGATGACATATGTCCCTAGGGGTCCTAGGACGTCTAGGAACATATTAGAATCATTAATTTGGATTGAAGGGGGCCATAGGTCACCTTTTGACCCATTACATGATGACATATGTCCCATTCATATGGGTCAAAAGGGGGTCATAGGTCACCCTATGACCACCTTCGACACATTCCATGATGTAATATGTCCCTAGGGCTCCTAGCACCCCTAGGGACATATTAGAATCATTCATATTAATTGAAGGGCATCATAGGGTGACTTATGACCCCCTTCGACACATTCCATGATGACATATGTCCCTAGGGGTCCTAGGACCCCTAGGAACATATTAGAATTGTTCATATGGGTCAAAGGGGGTCATAGGGTGACCTATGACCCCCTTCCACCTATTACATGATGACACATGTCCCTAGGGGTCCTAAGACCCCTAGGGACATACTAGAATCATTCATATGGATAGAAGGGGGTCATAGGGTGACCTATGACACCTTTCGAAACATTCCATGATGACATATGTCCCTAGGGGTCCTACGACCCTTAGGGACATATTAGAATTGTTCATATGGGTTGAATGGGGTCATAGGGTGACCTATGATCCCTTTCGACCCATTACATGATGACATATGTCCCTAGGGGTCCTAGGACCCATAGGAACATATTAGAATCATTCATATGGGTCGAAGGGGATCATAGGGTGACCTATAAACCCCTTCGATACATTTTATGATGACATATATCACTAGGGGTCCTATGACCCCTAGGGACATATTAGAATCACTCATATGGGTCGAATGGGGTAATAGGGTGACCTATGACCCCTTTCAACCCATTACGTGATAACATATGTCCCTAAGGGTCCTAGAACCCCTAGGGACATATTAGAATCGTTCATATGGATCAAGGCGATTATAAGGTGATCTATGACCCCTTTCGACATATTCAATGATGACATATGTCCCTAGGGGTCCTAGGACCCCTAGGGACATATTAGAATCGTTCATATGGGTCGAAGGGAGTCATAGGTACCTATGACCCCTTTCAACCCATTACATGATGACATATGTCGTTAGGGGTCCTAGGACCCCTACGGACATATTAGAATCGTTCATATGGGTTGAAGGGGGTCATAGGGTGACCTATGACTACCTTCCACCCATTACATGACGACATATGTCCCTAGGGGTCCTAGGACCCCTAGGGACATATTAGAATCTTTCATATGGGTCAAAGAGGGTCATAGGGTGACCTATGACCCATTTTGACCCATTACATGACAACATATGTCCTTAGGGGTCCTAAGACCCCTAAGGACATATTAGAATCGTTCATATGGGTCGTAGGGGGTCATAGGGTGACCTATGACACCTTTCGACCCATTACATTATGACATATGTCCTTACGGGTCTTAGGACCCCTAAGGACATATTAGAATTGTTCATATGGGCCGAAGGGGGTCATAGGTTACCCTATGACCCCCTTTGACACATTCCATGATGACATATGTCCCTAGGGGTCCTAGGACCCCTAGGGACATATTAGAATCATTCATATTGGTCGAAGGGGGTCATAGGGTGACCTATGACCCCTTTCCACCCATTACATGATGACATATTTCCCTATGGGTCCTAGGACCCCTAGGGACATATTAGAATTATTCATATGGGTTGAAAGGGGTCATAGGGTGACCTATGACCCGCTTCAAGACATTCCATGATGACATATGTCCCTAGGGACATATTAGACTCTTTCATATGGGTCAAATGGGGTCATAGGGTAACCTGTTACCTCTTTCGACCCATTACATGATGACATATGTTCCTAGAGGTCCTAGGACCCCTAGAGAGATATTAGAATCATTCATATGGGTCGAAGGGAGTCATAAGATGACCTATGACCCCCTTCGACACATTCCATTGTGACATATGTCTCTAGGGGTCCTAGGACCCCTAGGGACATATTAGAATCATTCATATGGGTTGAAGGGGGTCATAGGGTGACCTTGACCCCTTTTGACCAATTACATGATGACATATATCCCTAGAGGTCCAAGGACCCCTAGGGACATATTAGAATCATTCATATGGGATGAAGGGTTTGACCCATTCCATGATGAAATATGTCCTTAGGGGTCTTAGGACCCCTAGGGACATATTAGAATCATTCATATGGGTCAAAGAGGGTCATAGGATGACCTATGACCCGTCAACACATCCCATGATGACATATGTCCGTAGGGGTCATAAGACCCCTATGGACATATTAGAATCATTCATATGGGTTGAAGGAGGTCATAGGGTGACCTATGACCCCTTTCGACCTATTCCATGATGACATATGTCCCTAGGGGTCTTTGAACCCCTAAGGACATATTAGAATCGTTGATATGGGTCCAAGCGGCTCATAGGTCACCCTATGACCCCCTTCGACCCATTGCATGATGATGTATGTCACTAGGGGTCCTAAGACCCCTAAGGACATATTAGAATCATTCATATGGGTTGAAGGGGGTCATTGGGTGACCTATGACCCCCTTCGACACATTTTATGACGACATATGTCCTTAGGGGTCCTAGGACCCCTAGGGACATATTAAAATCATTCATATGGGTTGAAGGGGTTCATAGGGTGACTTATGACCCCTTTTGACCCATTATATGATGACATATGTCCCTAGGGGTCTTAGGACCCTTAGGGACATATTAGAATCGTTCATATGGGTCGAAGGGGGTTATAGGGTGACCTATGACCCCCTTTGACCCATTACATGATGACATATGTCCTTAGGGGTCCTACGACTCCTAGGGACATATTAGAATCGTTCATATGGGTCAAAGGGGATCATAAGGGGTCATAGAGTGACCTATGACCCCCTTCACCACATTTCATGACAACATATGTCCCTAGGGGTCCTAAGACCCCTAGGGACATATTAGAATCATTCATATGGGTTGAAGGGGGTCATAGGGTGACCTATGACCCATTTTGACCCATTTCATGATGACATATGTCCCTAGGGGTCCTAGGACCTCTTTCGACATATTAGAATCATTCATATCCCCCTTCAACACATTCCATGATGACATATGTCCCTAAGGGTCCTAGGACCCCTAAGGACATATTAGAATCGTTCATGTGGGTCGAAGCCCTTCAATCCATTACATGATGGCATATATCCCTACGGGTCCTAGGACCCCTAGGGACATATTAGAATCGTTTGTATGGGTCGAAGGGGGTCACAGGGTGACCTATGACCCCTTCGACACATTCCATGATGACATATGTCCCTGGGGGTCCTAGGACCCCTAGGGACATATTAGAATCATTCATATGGATCGAAGGGGGTCATAGGGTGACTTATGACCCCCCTTCAACACATTCCACGATGACATGACCCCTAGGGACATATTAGAATCGTTCATATGGGTCAAAGGGGGTCACAGATTGACCTATGACCCCCTTTGACCCATTCAATGATGGCATATGGCGCTAGGGGTTCTAGCACCCCTAGGAACATATTAGAATTGTTCATATGGGTCGAATGGAGTCATACGATGACCTATGACCTCTTTCAACCCATTACATGACACCATATGTCCCTAGGGGTCCTAGGACCCCTAGGGACATATTAGAATCATTCATATGGGTTGAAGGGGGTCATAGAGTGACCTATGACCCCTTTCGACACATTCCATGGCAATGTGTATCCCTAAGACCCCTAGGGACCCATTGGGAAATCATCGAAAAGGGTCACTAGGGGTCCTAAGGACATATCTTGTCATGAAATGCATCAAAATAGTGCATTTTATGACAATATTATATTTAATAATCATATAATATTGTATATTTTAATATAATAATAATATATTATTAGATTATATAACAATAATAATCATATATTTTACTAGATTATAGATTTAATATAATAATAACCATATATATTATTATATATAATAATTTAGTCATATAATACTACTATATATATTTAATAATAATAATATATATCACTACATTATATTTAGTTATAATAACTATTATTATATTTATAACTATATTATATTTAATAATAATAATCATACATATTACTATAATATAGTAATAATTATAATAATATATAATAATAATAATATTAATGTCCACACTTTCTCGAAATAAATTTCCCTCTAAAACAATCTAAAGATTCCCTCTTAAATTTATTTCCTGTTAAATTTCTCTCCCTCCAAATTTATAATTGAAAAAAATATCCCCTCTCAAATTTTATTCAAAATTGGTGTGGAAAATTGTCAGGCCTAATCAGATATCCAATTTTATATCAGATATCTGTTTATGCCCTATATTTACCAAGCCTATTTGGTCAACCCAAAAAATGTGTTTGAGAAGGGTTTCAGTGACACTCAGACTTCGGGTAGCCATCTGACAATGTTATTTTGATCAAAATGGAATGAAACGAAAAGGGTTTTTTTATATCACTATCAAGATTTCATCAATATAATTGCTATCAAATTCTGAGTTTGATAAGTATTTATTAGTTAACTTTCAATGAAGATTATTGTAAAATGTTGATTGACATACTAATTGAAAAATAGCTATAACTTTCAAACAGTATAACATTTTTTAAATCCAAATGTTGTGTCCCATTCTATGCTTCGCCTAGTATAAGAAAAAAAAATTAATAAATTTAGTAAAATTTTCTGTTAGTTAAGGTGGTCAGATACGAGAATTTTTTTCTGAAAAAGTTTTAGTAGAAAATTCATATTTAATTATTTATTTGAAATAAAAATACCCAGCATGAGTCTACTTTTTATATCTATAATTATATTTGAAAAATATTATCATTTGATTTTGATTAAGGTGGTCAGACATACACCTACTTTTTATTTTTGCCCTAAAATTTTCGTACTACTGCATTAAAATCCAAACTTTTGACCAATCAATTATTTTTTTCTCCAGATAAGGCCTAGTAGTTTATAAACTACATTCAATTTTCTACAAATTAATTTCTTACAAATTTTTGATATAAAGTCCATAACCACTTTAAAATTATGTATCAAGTTGACATAACCCTGATTTGCTAAATTTTCACTACCACTTAAGGCCATAGTTTGGTACACCATGATCCTGCACATACCCGCTAGCAAGTATAATGGAATATTTACCCCAATTACTAAAAGAATCCATTTATAATATGAAAAAGATAGTCTTTTTAACTAATGAGATTGTCCAGAAATTTTGGGAGTGTATTAGAGAATTGTGTAAGAATAAGGTACTAGGATTAACCTCAGACAGAAATAATACTTACATGCAAATATAGCTAATATCAAAAAATAATTGATCACACATAAGAGAACACAAGACACCAAGATTTACTGTGGTTCACCCAATCTCTTGGCTATGTCCACCAATAGCAAGTCCAATATTATTATTATCTAGTGATTATAATCTGCAATCCCTGACAGCTCAATCACACTACAAGAAGCTACAATATCACCATTACATTATGAAATCCCTAACCCTAAGCTTTTTTATACAAGATTTTTACCACTTACACAATTAGGGCTAGAATAAGTCATCCAATAGGAAAATGGTAGTCAGTGCCTCTCACAATATAAGGTCATTTTTGGCTTCAGGGGTGCTACCCCCAAAAACCCCCATGAGGATGTTATCCCTCAACCCCACCCTGTACTATGACAAGGAGCGCACTTAGGGTGTTGCCCCTTGACCCCATCTTGGGGTCACTACCCCAAACCTCCATAGAAATAATATGGGTAGAAAAATGCACCAAATAAACCTCTGAGTCTGATTAGGCTCCACACCACAACAATCTCCCACTTGGAGACTAATCAAGCTCCACAATAGTAACTTCCCACTTGGAGACTAATCATAGTACTGCTAAACATGTAGCTCCCACTAGAACATTAAACCACCATGGACTTTGCTACTCTTTTATTTTGTTCAGTCTAGAAGACCAACCGAAGCTAAAGAGAAGTTTAGCTTCTCCCTTATTACTACCTTGGTAAACATATCTATTGGATTATCATCTATATGTACCTTTTCTAGCTTTAATTGTCCATCATCTAAAATTGACCAAATGAAATGGTACCACAATAGTATGTGTTTTATTTTTGAATGCAGAGTTGAATTCTTTGCAAGATGAATGGAACTTTGACTATCTGTAAACAAATAATTATCCTTCTAAGGCTATCCCAATTCTTCCAGGAAGAACTAAAGCCATATCATTTCCTTGGTTGCCTTTGTAGCAAAAACATACTCTACCTCTATAGTGGACAAAGTATTAACCTTCTGTAACCTAGAAACCTAGCTCACAACTATCTCACCAATAGTAAATACATAACCTATAGTACTCTTCCTGGTATCAATATCCCCTGCCAAATCTAAGTCAACATATCCCTGTAAATCAGTAGTAGAGCTTCCAAAATTTAGACACTTACTGGATGTTCCTCTCAAATATCTAAGAATCCATTTAACTACATTCCAATGCTCAATTCCAGGTTGACTCATATGCCTACTAACAACTCCCACTACATGTGTAATATCTGGCCTTGCACATACCATAGCATACATCAAGTTTACTATAGTTGAAGCATAAGGTACCTTGGACATCTTATCCTCCTCTTCATGTGTCTTGGGGAACATCTCCTTAGTCAACTTCAAATGACCAGGTAGAGGTGTGCTGATAGCTTTAGCATTCTCCATAGAGAAACATTGCAACACCTTCGCAATATAATTAGCATGAGATAATGTCAATTTCTTTTTCTTCCTATTTCTGCAAATATTCATACCAAGGATTTGTTTTGTTGCTCCCAAATATGTCATAGAAAATCTATGTGCTAACTAGTGTTTCAACCCCTTAATGTGATTCATGTTAGTGTAGACACTCAAAAATGGCTCATGCCTCCTCTTTTATCATGTTTACATCCTAACTTGTCCCATTTTCTCATTTCACTAACTTTGATCTTTTGGCCAACTTGATCATCATTTAACCAAAATGCAAATCATCTTAGAATTAATTCAAAACCATTTCAATGTCATCTTATCATCATTGATCCTTTAGGCATTGTTACATCCGTTAGTAGTGTTGGTGTTTTAAAATGCACAAAAAACTACTAAGTGAAAAAAGGCTTAATACCAAGATAACAGTACATACACAACCTAAAGCCTAGCCAATTCTTACTTACAATTGCATATGCAAAGTACTTGGACCCAACTTTAACAAAACCACAGATGGTTTTCTGCTCTTTTGGCTCTGCAAAATCAGGGCGGGTATACCCAGGGATGGTTCAATTTTGGAAAACTTGTATGAGGTTTATTCTTAGTTTTATTATAATTCTCAAAACATATACATAATTCCTACTAACTGGATAAACACATCCCATGAAACATAAATGGCTAAGAATTCTTCTATAGATCTGCAGATGTCTTTAACAATAGTGGCTAACTATAGTTAAAACATTCCATGCAGACAAGTGCTGGCCAACTTTGAAGATCTATAGGAAATAAAAGTAAAATTTGATTTGATGATGCTTTTGAATAACCATTTATAATATATTTCTCCTTCAGCTGAAATAACTTGATTGGTGCCTAAGCCATTGGGGTTCAGAGTCTATAGCAAATTCTTAGATCTAATTTGTTGCCTCTACCCATTTTGTAAAGTAGTCAATAGCAACCAGAATCCAAGAATAGCCAGTGCTAGACTTGGGGAAAATCTCTCCTATGAAGTCCAAGCCCCATTGTTGAAAAGGTGCTTGAATCTCCACTGGCTTTAATGGGGTATTTCTTGAGAACTTTAGCTTTCCAGCAAACCTCTGACAAGGATCACACTTCCTAACCATAACTTGAGCATCTTTGAAAAGGAAAGGCAACTAGAATCCAGCCCTCGTTATCTTATGTGCAGTAGTTTTGGCCATATAGTGCTCCCCACACACTCCAGCATGCATTTCTTTCAAAACCTCTTTTGCCTTTTCTTTATCAACACACTTTAACAGACCTCCCTCAAAATTTCTCCACCATAGGTTGCTTTGGACAATTACATACCTGATGGCTTGCAATTTAGTATTCCTCTTTTCATTGTCAGGCAGATGGGGAGGAACTTCCATATGTTGCAAGTAATATATGACATTGGTGTACCAATCACATTGGTCCATGTCACATAAGTCAGCTCTGAGATCATCATTTACCAAATTTATCTAATTAGCCTCTAGATTAGTTTCAGCCGTGAGTTTGGCCAAACCTTGACCTCTTACTAACTTTGTTATTTGTATATCAATGTTAAATTCCTGGATTCTATTGATCCATCTACACCTCCTGCCTGATACTTCCTGTTGAGAGAATATATCCTTGACTGCAGCACTAGGTACAAAAGTGATAATAGTAGCACCTACCAAGTAACTTCTGAAAGTTTTTACAACCTTTACCAAATCATATGCTTGCTTTTCATTTATTTCATACTTCAGTTCAGCAGGCTGCAATGACTTATTGAAAAAGGCAATCGGCTGCTCATATCCTTCTTGATTCTTCTGCAATAAGACTACTACGATAGTATGGAATGATGCAAAAGAGAAAATATGCATGGGTTTTGCATAATTTGGGGTCCTCAGCACTAGAGCATTCTTTATTGCAGTTTTTATATCCTAGAATGCTTGTGAAGGTTCACCATTCCAATCTATAATGGCTCCCTTCTTGAGCATCTTTGAGATGGGTCTCTTGATTTCAGCAAAATTTGTAACAAATCTCCTCAAAAAATTGACTTGGCCAAAAAAAGACTAAATTCCTTTCACATTTTTTGGTATGGGGACTTTGTCAATAGCTACTACCCTTTCAGGATCTATTTTTACCCCATCCTTAGACACTATGTGCCCTAATAATTTTCCTTCTGTGACCTCAAATGTGCATTTCTTTGGGTTTAAAGATACTTCATATTCTAGGGCTTTAATAAATATTTTTTCCAAATGTTTGCAGTGATCTTCAGCCTTATTAGAATACGTTGTAAGATCATCCTGGTACACAACCATAAATTTTTCAATATACTCATGAAATGCTACATCCATGGCTCTTTGTAAAGTAGCTCCTGCATTAATCAAGCCAAAAGGCATCCTTACATACACATATGTTCCCCATGGGGTCGTGAAGGCTATCTTGAACTATTCACTTTCTTTTACTAGAACTTGATTGTATTTAGAGAAACCATCCATCATTGACATTAATTCAGAGCCAGTCACTTCCTGCAACATGGCTTCCATATTAGGTAAGCCATAATTTTCTTTCAGAGATGCAATGTTTAAATTTCTAAAATCAACACAAAGCCTAATATCTCCATTCTTCTTCCTGACAGGAACCAAGTTTGAAACCCAGGTGGAATGCCTGATTGGTTTGATTATCCCACCATCTCTTAGTTTTGTCAGTTCTTCTTGCATTTTTGGGGCAAGGGTAGGATTGATTGGTCTCTATTTTTGCCTGAAAGGTCTTACATTTTTCTTCAATGGTATGACATGCTAGAACAGATCCTCCCTGTAAGCCTTAAGGTCATCATATGACCAAGCAAAAACATGTTTGTATTTTCTAAGTAGGTCAATCAATGTTTTCCTAATTTCAACAAGCAAATTTTGGCCAATATAAACCCTTTTAGGAACTTCATCAGTACCCAAGTTTATTTCTTCTAACTCCTGAGGTTTGGGGTTGTTTACTCCTTATTTTACTCTATCTTGGTTATCAAAAATATTTTCCAAAACTACTAACCCCTTCGGGATCTTATTTGTTTTCAACTGCATTATCTCTTGACCAAAAATGGTTTCCTTCCCATTTATGGTTTCAATCAGTCCACCGCAATCCATCTCCTGACCGTGGTACTTGTCTTCATTTAACAAAAAATTTGTAATATCTTTGTCATCTTCAAAAACCTGCCAATTTTCAATGTTGTCAGGTATGGAAGGTCCGTTTTGCACCTCAATCTGGGAGATTCCTGCACATGATATCTCTTTTGGCTTGATTGCTATATTTGCCAACAAATCAGCCATCTTGTTTTGGGTCCTATCTCTCCATGAGATCCCAAATGCATCAAAGAATTCTATCTGATCCTAGACGGCATTTCTATATTGTTTCAATCTCCTATTCTTGGATGAGTAGGTTCCTTTGATCTGAGAGATAATTAGTTCAGAATCCCCTATGACACATAATTTCTTAATTTTATGATGTATGGCAACTTTGACCCCTAACAGCAGTGCTTCATATTCTGAAATATTATTAGTGTAGGAAAATTTCAAGGTGAATGAATACCTAAAAGTGTTATTCTCAGGGGACACAAAGACTACACCTGCCCCTGCACCCTCTTTAGAACTAGCCCCATCAAAGAACATTGTCCATAATTTTGGTGAATTCATGCAACATTCAACTTCATTTTTGATGATAGCAGGTAGGTTTTCAACTTCCTGAATAATTAATTCAGCCCTAAAAGCATTAATCCCAGTATCTAAAAAACAAGTGGTATCTTTGTCAATTTCTTCACCTAAAATGTGGTTAACCCTTGGTTCCCTATTTAACCTGACAGCTTTGTCCCCTATATGAAAAGTGGCATAAGTAAGATCACATTGTAGGCTTCCCCCCATGGCAGCACCCCATTTTCTAGAGAGTAACATTCCATAGTGTGGAGGTATATCTACCATAAGGATAGACATGGTTAATTCTACTTCAGGATATGCAGCTAGTTTGAATGGTAAGGCATTTATGGTACCTATGACTGGGACTTCCCTGGCATCCATCCCTCTACATCTACCCTACTTGGTATCCACCTTCAATCCTAAGGCTTCCATGACTTTGAAAGGCATTATAATGTTGGAATCTCCTGAGTCTATCATGCAATTTTTTAAGGTCTTCCCCTTTATGATTAGACTGAGGAAAAAAGGATCAATATCTTCTATGAATGCCACTAAGGAATCATCTAGAAACATTTGAGGAATCTAGGATATGATACCACTGTCCTCTATTACTAAAGGGGTTTGTTGGGACACAGTTTGATCTACAAAAATATTATTATTTGCTATTCCACCCAACCATGACAAAGCCTTATTCTTATGCTCTTCAATTCTAAAAAGTTCAGACAAGGGCACTTCTACAGTAATTTGAGATAACATAGATATCATATCAATAGATTCAACAACAGTAGGTTTTACAATAGTACCTGGAGTCAGAATCTTTTGAGCAGTCGGCACCACATTTTGCTTGATAACATCAGGTTCTAATTTCTTTGGTTGCACAACTAGTTTTGTTGCTTCACTTATCTGAAATTGAACCTTCTTCTTTGGTTCCCATTTCTTACCCTTGTTCTCCTTGATCTTAGGCACATCTACATTGACTTTCTTGTTTTGATCATTCATCTTATGAGTGATGTCTTTGATGAATACACTAGATGGCCTTCCTGCATCATTATTTATTGATCTATTTCTCAAATTATAATTACTATGGACTTGTGAAATCATTTTTGCTGTAATTCTGTCAATTTCCTCCTTGGAGGGCATTCTTAAGCTTGTGAGACCTACATCAGAAAATGTATTGCATACCTTGTCTATATCATACCCTTCATCATCTGAAAGCACTTGTTGATGATGTAGCTGGTAAGAAATTCTCTGGTTAGTAATATCATTTTCGGGCTCTTCAAAATCAAAATCTATCCAGTCATCACACATATTCACCATATTGCAACTTATATCATCATGGGTTTTGTCTTCAGTTTCTTCTTCAAGTTGCTCTCCTTGAGCTTGGGCAAATGACTGAGCAACAGCACAATAATCAGTAGAATGAGGTGATTGACATATAATGCACCATGGTACATCATCATTCATATTTACAGTGTTCCTCTGCAGGGGGTCTAGAGTACCCTTATCCTTCACATTGTGGGTTTGGTTGGGAACTAGTCTACCATCTTTCCACTGAGTGGTGTAAGGGTAATTTTGCATTCTAGGCTGCCTAGTGAAATTGTTGTTATTCATAGGGGGTCTTTCAGCAACATTTGGCTTATTGAAACTAGTGGGATTCATCTTCTTGAGCATTTCTAAAACCTGGCCTATAGTAGGTTCTTCGGGCTTCTTTCCTATAGGATTTTTATCACCCTCCCTTTTATTATTGTTCTTAGGATTAAATAACTTAGGAACATCCCTTCTACCTAGTTTTCCAGATGCCTTCCTATTATTCTCTATATTTATTGCAATTTTATAGGCATCTCTTAAAGTCTTAGGATCCTTATCTCTCAATTGATAAGCCATTTTGCTGTCAAAAGAATTGAAATAGGTTGTGAGACAGACGTCTTCATTTAAGCTCATAACTTGAAAAAGTCTATACATACCTTTCTAAAATCTCACATTGAAATCAAATGTGTTCACATTGGATTCTTCTGCATTAGTGTTGTCCCCATATTTCTCCTTGAACAATTTCTCCAAATCACTCCACGAGGTGATACTGTCATCAGGCAACCTCCTAAACCAATCCCTTGCATCCTCTGTTAGTGAATGCACAAACAATTTCATTACCATGTCTTCATGTTCAACTTCATAATCATTCAACATGTCAATGAAAATTCTCAAATGTTCTTCACCAGTAACAGCATTATTCCCAGAGAACTTGACCACTTTATCTCTTAAATCAAATGATATGGGATGTGGAGCACCAGGAATACCAGCAAATGATATTTGTCTATACTTTTCTAGGTATACAGGTTTCTTCTGGAAACCAAGAATGTTTGAAGTACTAGCTATACTGGCTTGACTCAGGGGAGCAGCTTGGGATTGTTGAGGTGGGACAAATGTAACTTGGGTGCCAATAGTGGATGATGAGATAGGAGCAGATTGGGGTACTCCCTGAGTTGAAATTATGGGACCACTAACTGGTGCAAGATTTGTAGGTGGGATAGACAAATTGGGCCATGAAGCCAATGCAGAATTAGACTTTATGAATTGGATTTTCCTTCTAGTTTCTGCAGCTTGAGCTTCATTCTCAACCTTCTCAAGTTCTTTGCAAGATCTTCCCTCTCTTTTCGAGCCTTCTCAAGATCTAGATCTAATTTCGACATGGAGGGTTGTATAGGTTTGCTTGGTATAGCTTGAGGCTCATTTATTTGGATTCCTATAGCCTTGTCTTTCCCTTTATCTAGAGCTTTTGCAGTAGGCTCTACAGGATCAACTTGAACATTTTTATAGGCTTGGACTTGAGCAATAACCCGTTCTTGCCTTTGATTTAGGCGTTTCTCCTGTTCTTGAACTTTAGCTCTCAGATTATCAACATCTCCAAAAACATCCTTATGGAGAGTTGTGGTATTCTCTTCTAACTTTTTATTTTGCTCTTTCAAAGTAGCCATCCTTCTTAGCAAAGCATCTCTTTCTATTATGGCGTCCAAGGTCGCTTGCTCCTTTTCTTTTTCAAGATGAATGCATTTAGCTTTTTCCTCAACAATCCATTTCTTCAAAAATTCTATTTTAGAGTGCACTTCTTTAGGATCTATAGAAGTTGCCTCAAAATCAACAGGGTCATCTAGATCTATAAGGTTTGGTTCTACATATGGGGCTACTCTGGGATTAAAAAGATTATCAGATGAACTCCTAAATCCTAGTCTGTAATTCATATTTGCTACAGGATCTTGTCTTAATGAAGCAATTCTCATAGTAAACATGTCTTTTTCTTGAAAAACTCTCTCATTTGGTAATGAGGTACTAAAAATGCCTCCTAAGAGTCTTGTAGTTTTGGATTCAGAGCTAAGCGAAGAAGACTCTCTTCCTATTACTGGTTGATAATGGGAATTGACGGATGCAGTACCTCTGGGTTTCCAAGTAGGATTTGGATCTATCTTTTTCTTATTTTGGTTGTTCCTACCACCTTGGGGTAAATCAATATACATTGATACATCGGGATTGGCTCTCATGTAAGCTCTTGTGTTTTTTCTCTTGTCAGCCATATTCACCTTTTGTTACAATAAGCACTAGCTTCAAAACCTTGACTGAGTCGCCACCCTATTTAGGGAAAATATATAATGACACTTTCACTAACTAAAGGAAAACAATACACAAGTAGAGACAAAAATATATGGCACAGACAGACCAATCACTAATGTCGTAAGACTGCAACTCTTGCTTGTTAGATAAGACACTTGGATAGGCTGGATACGTCAGTGTGTAGCAATGGTACTTGGGCTCTATCTTCTTTAAAATTCTCAAGGTTTGACACTAAAAGATTCTCTTATAACCACGTGCAAAACATAGATCACATGACACACACGTACACAGCAGGACCAAAGAAACTGCGGTACTTTTCACAGATGTGTTGGACAACTCCCCAGCAGAGTCACCATTTTGTTGGTGTTTTAAAATGCACAAAAAAATACTAAGCGAAAAAAGGTTTAATACCAAGATAATAGTACATACACAACCTAAAGCCTAGCCAATTCTTACTTACAATTGCATATGCAAAGTACTTGGACCCAACTTTAACAAAACTATAGATGGTTTTTTGCTCTTTTGGCTCTGCAAAACCAGGGCGGGTATACCCAGGGATGATTCAATTTTGGAAAACTTGTATGAGGTTTATTCTTAGTTTTATTATAATTCTCATCTCACAATCCTCAAAACATATACATAATTCCTACTAACTGGATAAACGCATCCCATGAAACAAATATGGCCAAGAATTCTTCTATAGATCTGCATATGTCTTTAACAATAGTGGCTAACTGTAGTTAAAACATTCCATGCAGACAAGTGCTGGCCAACTTTGAAGATCTACAGAAAATAAAAGTAAAATTTGATTTGATGATGCTTTTGAATAACCATTTATAATATATTTCTCCTTCAGCTGAAATAACTTGATCAGTGCCTAATCCATTGTAGTTCAGAGTCTATAGCAAATTCTTAGATCTAATTTGTTGCCTTACAACATATTTTATCAGCAATTCTTATCAGAATTTATCATTCAAAATCCTTTTCAATACTTAAGGAATCTCATCACATTCATCAAAGCCTTTATTTAATCCATTGAATTAACAGGAATGATAAATGGATATACAACCTAACTAGATTGCATTCAATTGCACAAGCTTTTACTCCTACAACATCAAGGTAGCTAAGTATTTAAAAGGAGACAAAATTCAGAAAGAACTAATATGGGGACAGTTCATAATTTGCATTTGTTTCTTTTGAAAATGGTATATCCTTTACAATAGACTCAGAATGGCCTTCAGGAAGAAACACAGCTCATTCTATATTCATGTATTCTTAGAGAATTGATAGAAAATACATTATAAACTTGCTTTCAAAATTTGGACCAAAAACAAACTAAGCATAGTACTTAGAAGAAATAGAATTTGGACCATTCTTTAGCCTTGGAATCTCACTTAAATAGTGTGAGATGCAACAAGCTTCAGGCTAAAGAAGGTGACATGTGTCTTCTAAAAGATACTGACAAATGTCTGTCAAAAAAGACAAAAACAAATAAAAAAAAAGCTAACACATCGAACAATCCTTGGTGGGTCCCTTTTGGTTATGCTTCTCAGTTGTTGAAACAAGAAGATAAGATTTGATTCTTCAATTATTCTTCATCCTCAGAGTAAATAGCCATGAGGTTTGAAAGTGATGTATCATCTTCAGTTACCTGTAAACTTATTTCAACCTGGGGATTTTCCATGTCCTCATTATTAACTATGAGGGTGACTTTTACTTTTACATTTTCCTCCTCATCATCTTCTAACATTTGTTCTAGAAACTGGTTTTTCCATTTATTAAAAGCATCATCATCTGGACAATCAAAACTTAGAGCTTCTCTTTGTATCATTATTAAAGAATTTGCACTTTCTTCTAAATCATCAAATTCTTTTCTCATAGCAGTATGAAATAACTGTATTTTTACTAGCTCTTCATTTGTCTTTGCCCAGAACTAGTGGCTAGTTTCACTCATGATGTTTATTATTCTTTCATTAAATAACTTGTCCAACTACCTTTTCCACTTTTCCTTTTCCTTTATTGTACCAATAGATTCTAAAGCACAAGGAAATAGGGTGAATTTTTCAGCAATATATTGGGAAAAACAGAGTGTTAATTTTTTCTGCAAAGAATCTCTCTTATCATCAAAATTTTCCAGCTTATTTAATAAATCAAAGATTTTCTCAACTTGATGATAAGGCATTTGGACTGCAGATATACATATGATTGTAATATCATTATTCCTCTCCCTCCATTTCTATGCAAGAGGAGTCAGTTTATCCTTATCCCTGTTCAACTCATCCGTGAGGGTTGCAATTCTTGTCAACTGATCAAAAAAGGTTGACCATTGTATTTTATCCCTCAAATATATTACACCCTGCTTTAATTTTTCTTCATATTGATTTCTCAATTCTATTTGCAACTCATGCAATTTTGTTTTTTCTTCTTCAAAGTCCTCTGCAGTATAGAATTGGGGCCTTTCAGGAGTGTCAGGTATTTCAATAATAGGGGTTGATCCAAATCCAACCAATGGCTATGAAGGGTATGCAATTGTAGGTGCATTGGATTCTCCCATTTTTCTTTTCCCGAGTATCCTCTCCATTTGAGACATTTTGTTTTCCAATGACTGTATCTATATACCCCTTTCCTCATATGCCTTCAAAACTTCTTCAAACCTAGCATTGAGTTGGGAAAACTTATCTTCTTCCTATCCAGATACAACACCACCCAATTTTAGCATCTCTGAGGCCATTCCCATTACTTGTTTACTACTTACCTCACCAGCCTTGTATACTATAAGTGTACCAATATGTTCTACAGTGGGAAAATCATGCATCCTGGTACTTTCTCTCTTATCTATGGACCACAAAACAAGGGCTTGGTGGTCATCACTAAATTTGACCCCTCTATGAGCCTATAGTACTTCTTCAACAGTTGTTAATTGAACATCCTTCTGCTTCCTTACTGAATCAAAAACAATAGCATTTTCTATATCCCATTCTGGTAGAAGGAGGACTCCTGATTGTCTAACTATTTGCCTCCCAGCTTCAGGAGTAAACCGGGCAAAATCACTCAAAAACTTTGATTTTACCTCTTCCTTGATAACCAGGTTAGATTTATTTGGTTGCTCAGCCTTGATCTTCTCACAGGCTTTCTCAAAATTCTTTATATTTAATCTACATAAAAACTGAGCAAAGGCCCTAGATCTTACAAAATTTTCATCATTGATAAATCTTTCAGAAGCCTAGTCAACAATTGGGTCAATTTCCTTACCTTTGTAATCAGCAATGGTCAAGTCCAAGGAAGGTGTAGGAGGTTCTTGTGGCTCTCCAATATCCAGGTCTGTAGAAGTGACAATCACATCCCCCTCTCCTCCCATTTTTCTAAGTTGTTCCTTTAGAGATGCCTCATCATCTATCTAGATTGGAAATTGGCTTGAGGAGTATTGTTCTTTTTGAGAAGAAGAAGACCCCTGCTCTAATTTTTGTCTTTTTGGAGAGCTGGTTGCAGATGGACTTCTTGACCTTGGCTCCTTATGAGGGGGTACCTATTGCACATTTTGAACCATGACATATCCTGCCCTTTTCTACAATGTATATTGGCTAGGAGTCACCACATTTCTACCACTCATTCTTCTTTGTATTTTTGCTGCCTTGTCTGGGTGTGCCTTAATAAACATATCTTTCTTTTCATTCATAGTCTAAATTATTATGGCAAAATTATTCATTAATGCCTATATTTTAGCTCCCCAGTATTTCTTATCTTTCAATGGGTCGTACTAGGGGTCAAAAGCATTAATGAATTCCAGGTTTTTGCTGAAAACTATCCATTTCTCTTTCCTTAATTCTTCCTCCTGCAATGTGAAAATATTTCTAATTATATCTTCTGGATAGTAAACTTGATGTACCATATGGGAAGCTCTCACCCTTTCTTTTAATAGGTCATAGAATCCTTCAAGGTCAATGAATCTGGCGTGAGATTCTGCCATGTTATATTTATTCAAAAACAAATTTAAATGCTTCCACCCCTTTTTAACAAAAACAAAATCATGCACTACAGTAACCATTGGAAATAAAGTGCCCTTCTTGATCAATTCCCTCTCATCTATAGTACCTATCTGCCATAAGAGCTCATTTATCCCTATCTTCAAAGGTACATGAAAAGGTAACACATGAGGTTTTCCTAAGAAACCATAAACTCTTATTATTGTTGAAACATTGTAGGGAATTATATCCCCCCAGTTGTGACTGACAAGTAGCCCTTTAGCATGGTCCTTGGGTCTGATCAATTCTAATAATGCTTGTGGGATTCTAGGGCTATCTCCTCTTAAAAGCAGTCTAAGTTTTGATGCAAAATACCTATCAAATCTTACATAACTAGCATCAGTGGCCTCTGAAGTCATATCCACACTCCACAACTGCACTAGATTCCTTTCTCCATCCTTTTTTGTTTCTAACGCCATACCCTTGGAGAAGAAAGTATATCCTTTGTATAAACATGCATGCATCATTAATGAATACCAACAAAATGGTTTGTTTACTTTCCCCTTTGCTATTCCAACCATACCGTTGTGAATCTCTTGTGCTAGGAAAGTGGCAAAATCCAGAATGGTACTCATTCCAAATTGAAGGGTTTGAGCAATTATAAGGACCACAGAACTTGGAATTTGATCATCCTCATCTATTCCCAAGATCTTGCAAAGAGAAAAATATAGTGCTTGAGCTCTCAAATTGAAATGTCTTCTCAATAGTGGCTCTGGAGTACTGGTTGTGATTATAGGCAAATTACCAACCCTAGCAGCATGCTCTTGTAGTGGCCCTATTCTTAGGTACACTCGTTGTGCATCATATCTAGCTTGTAAATCATCCAGATCAATGATTTCATGCACAGCGTGGTTAGGGTTTAGGTTGAAAACCTCACTGAACAACTCAAGGCAAACCCTAAAAAGGTTGACCCCCGAATGATTTTTTACCCACCCCGTGATAGGATCATACTTCTTTGCCAGGTCCATCAATAAATCACTATCAAAGAAAACACTGGGGACTACTAATTTTCTAATGTCAAATTTCCATACATTGCTCATAGGAGTGTCCAGTTTTCGCTCTGAAAACCATTTCTTAAACAACTCCAAACCTCCCATGGAAACCTGGGCATCTCTTATCCAATTAGCTTTATCATAAAATCCTTCTACCACAACTAATCTAGGGTTTTTTGGAATGAGTTCCCTTCCCTTAGTTATTTCATGCACTGATAAGGGAATTGTTCAAGAAAATCATCATTCACTAAACGTTTTAGATAATCTTTTTGTCCAGTAAGCTCTTTTCAGGGTGGCATTTTTAATGAAACTTTGGAAAATTCACAACAGCAGATGCTTCAAATTTACTCAAAAAGTCACAGAGCACTTACCTGCCAGAAATTGCACTTCTGCACTATATGATGTCTTCTGCAATTTTACTGGAGTATTAACCAAGAAATTTCGTGCCTTAGCTCTGAAATCTTGAATGCCCTTTTCTTTTTGCACTTTGGTGATTCATTAATGGTGAAATCGTGGGTTCTTTTTATGAATTAAAACCACACGCACCAGTTCTGGATCACATTTACTCTCAGTAACCGTTGCCCGCAATTTGCACTCAAATTTGAATCCCATCTGTAGATTTTATTAGATCACACGGTCCTGATTTGAAAATAACAAGCTTTACAGTCTTTTAGAAAAATGCTACGTGTCACCATTGTGCCTCCCCACATTACTTAAAAACCTGCATCTTTATAATGCGGGGATGCACCAACCGTCGATCAAGACAAGATCAACGATCAGAATAATCCATTTTGTATTAATGACCAACTAGCTGAACTGACCAATAGGAAACTATTGTATTAGCTCATACTGTCTGACAGCATTCCACGCCAGCGGATCCCGTATCTTCTTCTGAGCAAGCAAGTGTTTGATGTCATCACAGACATGCGTCACAAATGCGCTTCCCCGCATTACTTAAAAACCTGCATCTTGATAATGCGAGGATGTACCAATCGTTGATCAAGACAGGATCAACGGTGTTAAGACTTCATGTTCATTAAGCAACCAAAAATCCTTCTGTGCACACCTAGCAGTACACATCATCAGTCGTTTGCAGTGTAGCATATTGAAATACAAATACCTAACCCCACTTTGGCACGCATCACAAATGTGCTTCCCCGCATTACTTAAAAACCTACAACTCTATAATGCGGGGATGCACTGACCGTTGATCAAGACAAGATCAACGGTGATGTTGCTTGGTAAGTAATCTTCATAGCTCTGCTAACGAATCCACCAATGATACCGCGGGAAAAAAAAATGTGTGCAAAAGTACTGACAAACCTGACATACAAGAGCTTTTGCGACGTACTAGATCTCATAAAACATCAGGGGCTACGTGTCACAAATGTGCTTCCCCGCATTGCTTAAAGACCTACAACTCTATAATGCGAGGATGCGCTGACCCTTGATCTCTGATAGATCAACGATGATTGAAAAACACTTCAACTTGGCATCTTTTCAAATGAAATATCACAATTAAAGGTACATGAAAGGTTTAACAAAGGCATTTTGACGTAAATAAAACATTAGGATAAAAAGCCCCACCAAAATACTTGAAGAAAATACCTTTTTTTTAAATTTGAAAACGAGGGCACCACAAAACAAAGGCATAATGGTTTTTTTTTTTTTACGCATTTAGAGCCTTTTCATTGATAATTTGAGAGCCAAACCCTAAGAAATTAAAAAGCAAGACACAACCCACAGAATAGGGCGTAACTAGGGTAATCAAACAATTTTCAAGACATCAGAAAATAAAACCCTAATCTGCAATAAACAAAGACATAACTGATTTTTCACCCAAATATCAAAAATTTTCCTATACTATGAAAAATCACACCAACAAGTAGCAAGTCATTATAAACATGGATTTGTTCTACTTTTTCTCCAAGCCATGATCTCTATCCAATGTCTTGTTCCTTATAAGAGTCCTCCAACCACTTTCTAAACATCTCTTTGAAGCTTTCGCTATAGCTCGTTACTTTATTTTTCTTTGGAGAAACTTTTGTTATTCAATATTCCTGGGCTTTAAGCCCATTCACAATATAGTTCAAGCTATAAAATATGACAAAGATCCATAAAATATGACGAAGATCCTTCAATCGGATGGCACAATGAATATACACAATTTGCTCTAAAATGCACAATTTTTGCACTCATACTTCTTGTTAATTTAAAAAGAAAATTGAGAAGACACAAATAGAGACAAGAGACAAGGTTTATGGTGGTTCACCACATCAAGAGTAGAGCTAATCATTTATTCAGTCATTGTAGCTTATATACACAAGACTTTGTCCTTCTATTTTATACATTAGTCTTCAAGAGAAGATGAAGAGACAAATAAGAAGAATGTGAAATGAATAGACATGACAGTTGGACTTCACATCAAATAATCTCCCACTAGAAGTTCAACTCATGCTACAAACTCATATCTGAATAAGCTCTCACTTAAACTCTCTTCCCCTTCGGGCCCGTTTGGCTGTAGGCATAAGAATGGAGATTAGGGGTGTAATATTGGGAATAGGAATGACTATTTCAATAACAACTAGTTTTTAGAATGGGTATAAGCTCATTTTAGAGTCAAAATGGGAATATGTATTCCTATTTCCTATTCCAAGTGATGAACCAAATAGAAAATAAAAAAACATATTCTTATTTTTTATACTTATTAAAAGAAAATCACAATCTGATGTAAATTAAAAGTGTTAAACTAATGTTATTTAGAGCTAGTTGTCAAAAAAAGATCCATCAAGTTCACATTTAGTATTAGAAGAATAGTATTTTGATGTACCTGATGAAAGGTTGAAGTCAACTATTGTATGTGATTCATCCTATTTAAATTAAGTACCTTTTATTGCAGATCAAGCATTAGAAAGAGATAACTAAGGTTAGAGATCAAGTTAAGAATTGCAAAGTTAATATGAGGTAGAACAAGACAAGAGAAATCTTTGGTTAAGAGTGCAAATGAATTGAAGATCATACATGTGTGCACAAAATAAAACAAGTAGACTGGTAATAAGAAACAACTTTTGTTGAATTGAGTACTTGCAGAATTAATGTGGAGATCTATTTGGTAAGATATAAGCCATACAAGTAAGATTTTATGTATCATTCGACTATGATAAGAGTTAAGAAGCAATTAAGAGTGATTTGACAAAAACATTGAAGGATAATTGAAGTGTTTTAAGTGTGAAGATTAGAAAGCCCTAAGTTACATGTCAAAGCGAGGAATTTTACTCTTAAGAAAAGATTTGATTAGTGAATTTTGTTAAGGGCTCAAGTGTTAAAATGGATAACTCACTAATTCAAAATGTTGAAGAGGTAGCAAGACCTAAGATGAAGATAAACCCTTTGAAACAAGTAATCGATGACCCTAGCACCACATTATAAAAATGCCAGAGAACATTATTCACCAAGAAGATGTGGGTAGTTACCTAAGAAGAAAAATTGAAACTATAGGAGAAGAACATATTTCTAAGGAATTTTAGCTAGACTTACAACCAAGACATGAGTTAGCAACAAGGATTTGAATACCTAAGGGATAATGACCTAGTCAAGTTTTTGTTTCACTATGAGTTTTATAATGAGGAATGGACTAAAGTAATATTGAGAAGAATCCATGATGAAAAATTATGTTTATGAGATAGTGTGATTCAAATCTCAGCTACCCTTATGCACGACATTACCAGATTATGCAATGAAGGTAGTTTACTAGTAAATGAAAATAATGTTAAGAAGTTAGTGCTTGATAACACTAAATTAGTTTATAATGGTAGTAGAATAGTCATCAGTAAGATTAAGAAAGACGATGTCAGATTTTTAAATAGAATTATTGCAATAAGGATGTGTTATAGCTCTAGAGAGGATTATATGGCAACTGGATTTATTAAAGCATCCTATAAGATTTGCATTGACAGAGAAAAGATCAATTTATTCGAGAGATCCTTAGAGTGCAACACATAGAAAACCTAGAAAGAATAAAAAAAGTCAAGAACAACCAGTTTAGATTGCAGTCCTTGATCACTCATATGTTCTTCCATTTGATCAAGAGATTTCTATTTATGCAAGCTTTAACTCTAATGAGTAGTAATAGATGTACTATGGAAAAGATCTTAGAGGTATAAAATAGACACCTTATTGATAAATTCAATAAAAATATAGATTTGATTATGAAGACATATCATAATGAGATGAGGGAAAGATTTAGGATCCCACCCTCCATGATAGAAAAGTATAAAGATGAAATTTTCTTTATGGTGGACACAGACTTCTCAAACATTGAGGTAGTGGTACCTAGAATGTTGGGATATGAAATCACTAAGGAGGAAATTAAAGGCTATGAAAACATAATCCTTGAATCTAATAAGGATGAATAATTTGATAGAATAGGAACTTATGAAGAGTTGATTCAATCAGCTAGCCAAGCATAGCTACAAAAGATAGCCAAGAAAAGGGTTGATTCTGTAATGAGAAAAATTATGGAACAAGATGAAATGACAATAGAAGAAGAAAATGTAGTAAGGAAAATAATCACTGGAATGAAAAAAATTCGTCAATAAGGGATGATGTATGTTCTACTCTTGGCATCTGCAGGACCATCTGAAGGAGTGACTATGAGCACACTAGCTACTACAATGCCAATTGAACCATATGTTGTAGTTGTTGGATACAATTGTTCAAATTGTGCATTGTCTTTGATGTCACACAAATGTGATATCAGTCATCAGATAGTGTCTACCGAGCTCAGAAGGTCAGCAAGGCAAAAGATAGTGTCTACCAAGCTCAGATGGTCAGCAAGGCAAAGAAGTAGTTCTTACCAAACTCACTCGGTCATCAAAGGAAATGTGACAAAAATAGTTCTTACCAAGCTCACTCGGTCATCAAAGGAAATAGCTCTTATCGAGCTCTCACAAAGGAATTTAGTTCTTACCGAGTAAACTCAACAGCCAAAGGATTTTAAGGATATTGCAATGTTAACCGAGTCAAGAAGGTCAACTTAGGAAATTTTTGGAAGCAGTATTTATCGAGAAGGGTTGGCCAATAAAGGATTTCACAGTTTTATGAAATAATGTTTATTTAGAATTTGTAGTCGACTGATGTATGGTTAATTGGTAAAATGTAAATGGGCCAACTTGACAATTTGAATAGTATATTTAAGAGGTCAAGTTGGGAATTCTAAGTATGTGATGGATGTGTGGAATTGATATGATATGAGGACTGATTATTGTGGAATAAAATTGGAAGGATGATCAGAGATCATTGAGGAGCAGCAAAGCTATATTTGATCAAGGAGGATCTAATGAAGCTAAACAGAGACCTATAGCTAGCAAATTTAGTTGCATCTTTTTCAGGTCAATTCATTGTTGCTTTCTAACCATTGAAGCAATGATTTCAAATATCTTAACAAAGTTGGTTTAATAGCCATTTTGTAAATCCTCTAACAAGGTCATAGTTCAGTTGAATTGTTCTAAAAGACCTCTAGCAAGGCCACTCCTAACAAGGTGATTAAATCCTCTAACAGGGTCACACCTAATAGTGTGTATTGTAACCTTTGATAGGGTTGGCTCCTAACAGGGCTCACTTCAGAAGAGTGAAAATTGGTAGCTAGTTACTTGGTGGTTTTTCCCATATTGGGTTTCCACGTTAAATCTAATGTCTCCTGTGTTCATTTTATTTAATTTTTGAATGCATATTAATAACCATGAATGCTAGATGATTAGTAACTAGTTAATCTACTGAGTTATAGTATTTTTGCATTGTTTACTGAGTATCAGTAATTAAAGATATCTAAGGGATCTATGAATTATTTTTGTGATAACTAATTCACCCCCCCCTCTTAGTTACTCCATCTATAATTAAAACAATTGGTATCAGAGCGCTTTCAAGGATCTAAGCCAAAGGTCAGGATGCCTTATAAGAGGGAAATTCCAAGACTTAACAGGAACAACTTCTCAGCATGGCAAGGGTTGATGAGACCTCATCTAGCTTCTATTGGAGATAGAAGACTAAAGTACCTTGATGAAAAATATGCGGAACCTACTGGTACATTATCTATCAATGATATTGCTGAAAAGAAGACCCACAAAAATATAATGATAGATATAGCATCTGCTCTGAGTTATAAAGAATTTGATGACACAAAGGACTACAAATCTACCTTTGAAATGTGGAACAAGCTGAAAGAAATCTATGGAGAAGATGATAATGTAAGAAGAGCCAAAGTAGAAAGTCTGAGAGGACAATTTGATCGAATGAGGATGAGAGAGGATGAAAACATTGCAAAATATGTTGAAAGAGTTAAAGCATATGTTAGTGCAATCAAAGCATCTGGAGGAGATATCAAGGAGGAGATAGTTATAAGTAAAGTTCTCAGAACTCTACTTCTCATTTATGCAATCAAAGTCTCTACAATTCAAGAAAGAAGATGTGAAGCAAATCATAAGATAAATCTAGAGGCCATAGTTGGAAGATTGACTACATTTGAACTAGACAACTATGACAATTATGTTCCAGCTGCCAAGAACATTGAATTAGCATTTGAAGCCAAGTTTTCACTCAAAGAAAAAGGGAAAAAGATGAAGGATTCACAATTAGACAGTGTTGAAGAATCAGAACAAAGTTCAGACAGTGTTCTTGAGGTGGTTGAAGCTCTACTAGCAAGAAAATATTCAAGAGGCAAAGGGAAATATTAAGGTAAAGTTCCTCTAATCTATTTTTCTTGTGAAGAAATTGGACATATTGCTACTAGGTGCCAAAATAAGAAAAAAAAGGATAAGAAGAAAGGTTACAAGTACAATGGCAAGAAATATTTCAAATCATTCAAGGATAAAAGTAAGAAACACATTTTATGGCTAAAGATTCTAATGATTTTGATGATGAAGAAGAAGATGAAATTTTCTACATTACTGTGAAAGATGAATCTAATAATGATGAGGAAATGGAACTTATTTTTCATATGAGCATAAATGATACATGGATCATAGACAGTGGTTGTTCTCATCACATGACTGGTGATAAAACTAAGTTTGAACACTTTGAAGACTATGATGGTGGCAATGTAAGATTTGGTAACAATGAACCTTGTTGTATAAGAGGAAAAGGAAGAATCTCACTAACCAAAGAACTTGTATGTGACAATGCATATTGGGTAGAACGACTAAAGAATAATTTTTTGACTATGGCACAGCTACTCAATAATGGATTCAAAGTAGATTTATGCATGGAAAAGCAAGATTGCTAGATGGCAAAGAAAAGCTGATTGAATCAAGCACTCAAACAAAAGGTAACTTATTTTATCTTGAACTTAGAAAATTTTCATGTTTCATTGCTCAAATTGAAGAAAGTTGGTTATGGCATAGGAGGTTATGTCATCTAAACTTTGACAACTTGATAAAGATCAGTAAATTCAAGAAAGTAAGAGGTATTCCTAACATCAAGAAACCTAAGGTTAGTCTATGCAAGAATTGTCAAATTGGTAAAATGGGAAAAAAAAGTTTTAAGAGCAAGAACTATTAGTCTAAAGAAGTTCTAGAAATTGTGCATACTGATTTTTGTGGACCCTTTGGCATTGAAAGTTATACTGGTGAAAAATTCTTCATTCTATTTGTTGATGATTATTCAAGAATGATGACTATCATGTACCTAAGAGAGAAATCAGAAGCATTTGAAAAATTCAAATGGTATTTGGCCAAAGTAGGAAAGGAAATAGGCAAAATATTGAAATGCTTAAGATCTGATAGAGGTGGTGAATTTATTTCACATAAGTTCAATAACTTTTGCATTGAAAGGGGAATCAAAAGACAGGTTTCAGCACCTAGAACTCCTGAACAAAATGGAATAGCAGAAAGAAGGAATAGATCTATCATGGATTATGCAAGAACCTTAATGATTGAAAAATGCATTGCTATCAAATACTGGAAGGAAGATATCAACACTACAGTTCATACCTTGAATCGAGTATAGCTAAAAAATGACTCATTCAAAACACCCTATGAGTTGTGGTATGGCTACAAACCCAATGTAAGTTATCTAAAAGTATTTGGAAGCAAATGTTACATTTTGAAAGAATCTAGAAAAGGTAAATTTGATGTAAAGGGTGATGAAGGAATATTTTTGGGATATTCTTGAAAAAGTAAAGCATATAGATGTTTGAATCTGTCTACTCACAAAATCATAGAATGTGCACTTATGAAAGTTGATGAGTTTGCAGAAAGATCTGAAGAAGAAAGTAAAAGGGTACCTAAAGACTAAAAGAGATTTTTTTATATTGAACTTGATACAATGCCAAGTATACCTATTAATCAAGAATCCTCAACTCCCAAGTCTTCAGTTACCAAGTCGCGGGAAGTTCAAACCGAGCTAATGCCCCCCGAGTTGCAAGAACCCGAGTTGCAAACAGAAGCTACCAAATCAACATCTACCGAGCCCGAGCAACCAGATCTAGAACAAGAAGTTGAGATGAACAATGATAATAATGGATGTCATTCAAAAGGCAAGGAGCCCGTGTTAGCCAAGTATGTCAAAAAGCATCAAACACCAAATCAGATCATTGGAGATAAATCAGAAGGAACAATGACAAGAAGTAAGTTGAAAGGCACTTGTTTACTTGCTGATTTTGAACCTAGAAATATCAAAGATGCATTAGTAAATGAAAGTTTGATTGAAGCTATGAATGAATAGATAGAACAAATAGAGAAAAACAAAACATGAACTCTTGTACCTAGACCTAAAGACAAAAATGTGATTGGAACTAAGTGGGTATTCAAAAACAAGTTAAATGAAGATGGTAAGGTGTCAAGGAACAAAGCTAGACTAGTATGCAAAGGATGCTCTCAAGAAGAAGGTATAGACTATAGAGAAACTTTTGCTCCTATTTCAAGAATGGAAGGTGTCAGAACCTTACTTGCATATGCTGCATACAAAGGATTCAAATTTTATCAAATGGATGTCAAGTTAGTATTTCTCAATGGCATATTAGATGAAGAAGATTACATTGAACAGCCTGAAGGTTTTGTTGATCAAAATAAGAAGGACATGGTCTACAAGCTACATAAATCATTATATGGTCTGAAACAAGCCCCTAGAGCATGGTATGAAAGATTGCATAACTATCTTATTCAGATTGGTTTTCAAAGGACTAATGATAACAGTAGTTTGTAACTAATGATAACAATAGTTTGTACATAAAGGAAGGACTAGATAATAAGATTGTTTTAGCAAAGATATTTGTAGATAATACTCTGTTCACAGGAAATGATGATCTTTGCAAAGAATTTTTAGAACAAATGAACAAGGAATTTGAAATCTCAATGTTTGGTGAAATCAAATTCTTTTTTGGTCTTCAAATTCAACAAAGTAAGAATGGCATCTACATCACTCAATCTAAATACATCAAGGAGATACTAAAAAAGTTTGGTATGGAAGACTGCAAACCAATTGGGACTCCTATGTGTACTGGATTGAAACTTACCAAAGATGATGAATCTAAGGAAGTAGATCAAACATTGTCTAGATCTATGATTGTAAAGTTGCAGTATGTAGTACATACAAGACTGGACATTGCACTTGCAGTAGGAATTGTAGCAAGATTCTCAACAAAACCAAAAGAAAATCACATGATGGCAATCAAAAAGATCATGAGATACTTAAAAGGAACTGAAGATTATCGATTATGGTATAAACTTGGAGGAAATCTAAATTTAAAAGTGTTCACTGATGCAGATTGGGCGAGAAATATTGATGACAAAAAGAGCACAAGTGGAGGAGCTTTCTTTCTTGGAAAAAGGTTAGTTTCTTGGACAAGCAAAAAGTAGAATTGTACATCTCAATCCATAGCAGAGGCTGAATATGTTGTACTAGTAGTAAATTGCTCAAACATTATATGGTTTAAATAATTATTGGAAGGTATGAAGCAAGAAATCAAAGAACCTGTTGTTATGTTTTGTGATAACACAAGTGCAATTAACATCTCCAAGAATCCAGTGATGCATTCAAAAACCAAGCATATTGTCATAAAGTATCACTTTGTTAGAGAATTGGTGCTAGAAAAGGAAATAAGATTGGAATATGTCCATACAAAGGAACAAATTGATGATATATTCACAAAGCCTTTACCTAAGGATGCATTCTTGTATCTAAGAGGTAAGTTAGGGGTCATTCCCCTATCTGAAGCTCACTAAAATACAATTTTAGTGATGCATCAACAAGAATGGAATTGAAGATCTATCAATTGATGCAGCAAAGTAATGAAGACATTGCATATGAATCAGTACATCAAGTGCAATGCTATTCAGTTTTTTTGAGTTATCTTTAGCATGTGTTGTCAAAGAGGGAGAGTATATTATCATATCTTTTTGAAATTTGCAAAATAAGAAGAGTTTGCATAAGAGGGAGAGATTATTATGATAGAGGGAGTTTGTTGTGAAGTATTTTGTTAGTAAAGACTTGTTTTCAAATTTCATTATGCTATGACATGTTTGTCATCAATGCCAAAGAGGGAGATTGTTGGATACAACTGTTCAAATTGTGTGTTGTCTTTGATGTCACACAAATGTCATATCAATCATCAAATAGTGTCTACCAAGCTCAGAAGTTTAGCAAGGCAAAGGATAGTGTCTACTGAGCTCAAATGGTCAACAAGGCAAAGAAGCAGTTCTTACTGAGCTCACTTGGTCATCAAAGGAAATGTGACAAAAATAGTTCTTACCAAGCTCACTCAATCATCAGAGGAAATGTGACAGAAACAGTTCTTACCGAGCTCACTCGATCATCAAAGGAAATGTGGCAGAAACAGTTCTTACCGAGCTCACTCAGTCATTAAAGGAAACAGTTCTTACTGAGCCCTCATGAAGGAATTCAGTTCTTATCGAGTAAACTCGGCAGCCAAAGGATTTTAAGGATATTGCAATGTTAATTGAGTCAAGAAGGTTAACTTAGGAAATTTTTGGAAGCAGTATTTACCGAGTAGGGTCGACCAATAAAGGATTTCATAGTTTTATGAAATAATGTTTATTTAGAATTTGTAGCTGACTGATGTACGGTTAATTGGTAAAATGTAAATGGGCCGACTTGACAATCTAAATGGTATATTTAAGAGGTCAAGTTGGGAATTCTAAGTATGTGATGGGTGTGTGGAATTGATATGATATGAGGATTGATTATTGTGGAAGAAAATTGGAAGGATGATCAGAGATCATCGAGGAGCAGCAAAGCTATATTTGATCAAGGAGGATCTAATGAAGTTGAATAGAGACCTATAGCTAGCAAATTCAGTTGCATTTTATTCAAGTCAATTCATTGTTGCTTTCTAACCATTGTAGCATTGATTTCAAATCTCTTAACAGAGTTGGTTTAATAGCCATTTTGTAAATCCTCTAACAAGGTCACAGTTCAGTTGAATTGTTCTAAAAGACCTCTAGCAAGGCCACTCCTAATAGGGCGATTAAATCCTCTAATAGGGTCACACCTAACAGTGTGTATTGTAACCTTTGGTAGGGTTGGCTCCTAACAGGGCTCACTTCAGAAGAGTGAAAATTGGTAGCTAGTTACTTGGTGGTTTTTCCCATATTGGGTTTCCACGTTAAATCTGATGTCTCATGTGTTCATTTTATTAACTTTTGCATGCATATTAATAACCATAAATGCTAGATGATCAGTAACTAGTTAATCTACTGAGTTATGGTATTTCTACATTGTTTACTGAGTATCAGCAATTAAAGACATCTAAGGGATCTGTGAATTATTTTTGTGATAATTGATTCACCCCCCCTCTCAGTTACTCCATTTATAATTCTAACATTAGTATCCCAACAAAAAACACCTACTATGCCTGCAATCCCTCAAACACAAAAATCAAAAGAAATAAATGTAGTTGAGGTGAAGAGAAAGTAAGTTAGATAAAAAGCAACTGGACTAGGCAAGAGGCATAAAGAAATTATGCCAAGCATTCCAATAAAGAAGATGTGAGGTCAAATAGAACCTGAGAAGAAATCAAAAAAGCAACCAGAAGTTGTGCACTCAAGAAGGAAGGCATGGGAGACCAAAATTGAAAAGCTAAATAGCACAATCATCTATGTACACATTGACCATTCAATACATTAAACATATGCATATTGTTTTCCTATGTGAAAATAACTTTGTAGAAATGTAAACATGCAAGACCACAAAATCAATCAACATTGACACAAGAATTTTACATAGAAACCCAATTTAGGAAAAACCACCAGTAACATGCTACCAATTTTCACTCTTCTAAAGTGAGCTCTATGAGGAGTCAACCCTATTAAAGGTTACAATGCACACTATTAAATATGACCTAGTTAAAGGATTTCAATCACCTTGTTAGGAGTGAGCCTTGTTAGAGGACTTCGAAATATTCCATTAGAATGTTACCCTATTAAATGATTTACTAATGACTGTTAGATCAACCTTAATTGAAAGGATTTATCTAGACTGATCCAATTGTTAGAAAGTAATAGTAGGACTTGATCTAATAAAAATAACAACTCACTTGTATATTATAGATCTCACATTCAGTCCTCCATTCTACTTGGCATTCATCCTCTTCATCTCTAACAGCTTGTTTACCATTTAAGAATTCAACCTCTTAAGCCTTCTTTCTTTGTATGTCAATTGCAAACTCTTCTATTCAACCAGCATATGAAGCAACGCCCTAGATTTCATGTCTTTCTTAGGTTCTTGCACATGACAATTGTTGCTTCTAGCCGACTATCTCTATAAGTAGAGAATTTAGGTCTTGTTGGCCTAGTTTTTTCACTTCTTAATAGATTCTTGATATTTTCTAGTAAAAATCTAGTGCCTTTTGTGAATTAGGGTTTTGTGTTTTTAAATATTTCTTGCCCCTATGAAGCCCTTGAGTCAGGTTCTCATGGTATGCTTTTTAAAAGAAGTGCAAGAGAAAAAATCATTTGAACACCCCCTTTCATTTTCTTAGGTACCTTTTAAATTTTTTTGCATTACCTAACATTACGCTAAGTCCTCGTAAAACACTTTAACCCATTCCTTTCATTTTAATATTATGTAAGTTACATCTTATGTTTGAAAATCAGTTAAGTCATAGTGACCCTTGATCTTCCTTAAGATCAAGGGTTATCACTTTTTCGCCAAAGGAAGTTACAAGGTCTTTATTCTTGGCAACATAGTGACATAAAGACACATGTCTATGGGACCTAATCAAAAGAACACGATTTCAAAAGCAAGTTTTGTGTCATAGATCAGATGTTAAATCAATGAGCCTCGCTTTGTTTCCAAAGAAAGTTGATCGTTCTTTATTCATTACGACATAGCAAGAATCGAACATGTGATCATGTGGGCCATTTCCCTTTGTGGCTAATGGGTGTATCAGAATGAGATGACATTTTTATATATCTCATTCATTCTTTTCCATAAAGGGCTAGTTTCTCAATGTACTTATTTCCACCATTGATCTCAAATTCAATCTAGGGTTATTGTTATGTCATTATCCAAAATTGCTCAATCTTTACCCATAGCAACATAGCAAGAGTTAGACATGTGGAATATGGCATGACTAGCCTTTATAGTATCGTAGGTTCCAAGTCATCAAAGGGTTTCTAGATGTTAGATTTCCATTTTCCATGAGGGATATACTTGATAGAGATGAGATGTTGATCCACACCATCAGATATTTTAAAGATCGACAACAGTCATTTTGTCACCAATGGCAGTTGCAAGGTCTTTACTCTTGGTGACATAGTGAGACATTGACACATATCATGGTAGCTTGTTTTCAACAGAGTTCTACAGTGTCATCCTTGATCATCGAATGTATACAAGATCAAGGGTTGTCATTATGTCACTAAAGAAAAATGCTCAACTTTTATCCATATCGACATAGTGAGAGCCCGCCATGTGTCAAGTTATATAAATGAATATTATATGAGTTTCCAATGAGAAGAAAAAGGGGCACATATGGAAATTTTCAATTGGATTGACCTCCAAGTAGGAAGGTTGAAGCTGAGTCAAAATACATCTTTTTTCTTAATTGTCAAATTTTTGTAAATCAACAACCCATTTTCAAATTCAAAAAGGAATTTCACTCGATTTTTATCTACAACTCATTTATGGGAATTAAAAGCTTCTTTTGCAAGATAATATAAGGAATCTAGTGTAGACAATCGAGAATTCTATCCTGCAAATAGATTTTATGAATTCTTGGAGCCTGGACCTGTTGAAGAATCTAGTATTTCGCCTAGTTGAGTCGTTAAATTTTTTGTTTCAATGATTCATTATAGCATTTAAAGAATAAAAAAGAAAGGCCAAGTAAGTATCCTCATCTACATCTAATTAAAAGAATTATGATGTTCTCCTCACTGTTGTTTCAATATGCCTCCAAAGAAAGGTTTTTTTGGGAAGGTTGAATATGCTAGTAGAAATATTCATGATGATTTCTTAGAGTAATTAAGTGAATCTTCTAATGAGTCTGCCCAAATAAATAAATTAGTTCTCATAAACCCTAGGCTTCGAGTTATAGATGGTTTGTTTGATAAGGAAAAATGAATTCAAGATGTCATGATTTCCAAAATAGGTTACAATTATTTAAAAACTGGTTTTCAAAGAGGAAGTTGTTTGCCCCCTGTGGAAACATTTAGAATTTTGAGCTAGGAAAATTAGTAGTTCCTAGAGTTTTCATGGATTCAAACTTCCTCACTATTGTACCATGAAACTATGATCCAATAGCTAGGATGGTGAGGAGAGTAGATGGGGAATGCTTGTTGAAAAGTACTACAGAAGAAATACAAGAAGTTTTTGGAGTGGATCCTACCACAGATTATCAAGAGGTCATTAATTTTCAGGGATTGGAGAAGGAATACTTGTCCTACAAGGATCAAATTAGGAAAGGAGCATTGAGAGGACACTTGGCTACAGTTGGAAATTTAACCTTTGTCACAACATCAACTAAAGAACCTTTTAAGAAATGGTTTTTCAATTCTAGGGCTATAGATATCTATATGATTTTGTGCAAGGTTTTTGATGAACATGAGGAAGAATTTGTGTCGATAAATTTAGATCTATTCCTTTGGAGTGGATATTATTTTCAATTTTACATCCTTTCTAGTAGAATAAATTCATGTAGCTCTTATTAGAATTGCAAAGGGGAAAATTGAGAATTACAATTCTTAGGAATATGCTTGTACTCTTGATAGTAGTGACAACTATACCTTGTATTATAATCCAAATTATAAGAGTTGTCATTGTTCTTTACCCTTTTTTGCTTGTTTTATGACCACTTGGGTTTGGATCTTCATTCAAAATATGTCCATACTTCTGATAGTTATAACAGTATCCTTCAACTCTTTGAGTGTGCATGGTCTTGGTTCTACATTCATATGTCTGATGACCTTATTTGTTGCACTTATGGCAATGACCCATGTTCTTATTCTTATTTACAATATTTCTCTTGCAAACATTAGTAGTATTTCCTTTCTTACCATAATTATGACAAGTAGGTTCGGAGTTCTTACCTTTATTACTTCTTTCTTCAGCACTTTTGGATGATTCTCCTTCTCTAGTACTAGTGTATCTCAATCCAAATGTATCATTGTTAGATTTAGGGATCTCATCAATTGTTCAAAGTACTTGATGATTGGTTTATTGAAACTTTCAGCAAACTCCTTTTCCCTTTTTAGATCATTACTCAATTGTTCATTCTACAAC
Organism: Cupressus sempervirens; assembly: GCA_028749045.1. NCBI lineage: Eukaryota > Viridiplantae > Streptophyta > Pinopsida > Cupressales > Cupressaceae > Cupressus > Cupressus sempervirens. Next base: position 364,739,991 of record CM053784.1, read on the forward strand.
TTTAGTGTTGTGATCTCAATTTCTTTACTATTTATTTCATGATTAGCAATCATGACTTGATTCATTATTTCCAATTGCATGTGAGCAATCCTATTTATTTCTAATGATTTATCTTCTAGTTTTCTAGTAAAAACCTTTTTGTCATCTTCAATCATGACTTTGTCTCCCATAGCTTTCTTTTTTTGTTTGGTCACCTCATATAGTAATATAGCTTGTGATTCTTGCTCTATCTTAAGATTTTTGATCTCTTTAGCTAGGGCTTTGTTCTTTTCCATTAGATATGCAATTGTTACATCAACTTCATTGGAGTTTCCATTTGAAAATAGTTTAGTAGTTTCCATCTCATGGTATTGTGTGTCATTCTCCTCAATAGAAATTTCCTTCCTTCTTCTCAATGATTTATTTAGATCTTCTCTTGCTTCATTCAACTAATGTAGAATGAGTTGTATTTCAATATCCTAGTTCTTAATCATCTTTCCCAACTTGTAGTCTTCCATTTCCAAGATCTTTCCTCAAAGCTACAAAGCTTCACTTTCAAAAGACAAGGCTCTGATACCAATTGTTAGATTAACAATAGGAAGGTAAACTTTGGGGGGGGGGGGGGGGGCAATGAATCAGTGCTTAAAAATTTTACTCATAAAAATATTCACCGTACATCCATCTCATCATTTAACAAGTAAACTAAAATACCATATAAATCATGTAAACAAGTAAGCATTCACACATGTATGACACAAGATATGATTACCCAGAAACCCTCCAATGAGAAAGTAAAATTGGGGTGGGGATGCAACCCACAAATCTTCAATACTGTAGTAATAAAGTGTATCCAATGAAGGTCACAATGTTTAATCATGAAACATGATCTACCCTGTAAAAGGTCTGCCTAGTTAAAAGCTTACAAAGACTATTAGGTCTTACCCTATTAAAGGATTTGAACACCCTATTAGAAATGTGCCTAATTAGAGGACTTCAACTCACAATTAAGCAAGCACCTTGTTAGAGGATTTCAATAAAGCCTGTTAGGACTACTCTATTAAAAGATTTAACTGGTTCACTTCTTAGATTGTCTCAAAAATGATCCTATTATTAGCACTCTATTTCTCGATGTCAGATCACATCTATAGTGATTTGTACTTGATCCTTTCTGATCAGATGTCTCTTTGTTGTCCACTATTTCCTTCCTTTGTTCTCCTTTTAACTGATTTTGCAATGTAACTCAAATCATAATACTTTGGTCACCATAAATGTCTGGTTTGTGCATGCAAACCCTCCTTCTCTCTCTGATCATTCATAAAAAGTTTAGGGTTTTTCCTCCTTAGAAGACTTAGGTGACTTAGGGTTAGGGATGAATCAACAGTTGTGATTCACCCATATTGCTACTTAAACCTTCTCTTTTCCTAATTGGATGCATTTAATACATACAGATTCCCACTTAATATTTTTCCTTATCAACAAAAAATCATAAATCAATCTTTAAGTCGGCTCAAAAATGGTTTACATAGTAGTTTGTGCCAATACAAACAACTATGTCAAAACTATGTTACTCGGCATCTAAAGTCCCTGGTGCTCAGAACTGAGTATGAATTTAATGTTGTCACTCGACAACTGAATGACTCGACATGCACTGCTTGCTCAAAAATTGAACCAGTTGGCACATACTACCTACTCGGCACTTAAATGACTCAGCACTAACTATTTACTTAGCATGCTCTAACTTACATGTTGTACTCATCATATGTTACTTGTTTGGCATGAACTAAGTAAATGACTTAAGTGTATAGACACTCACTTGTCAAAACCAATCTAAGATTAACAATTACTTTAGTGATGTGGTCTTTAAAAAGAGGATCAAGAGTCAATTTTTCTCAATCTGATGATACTAGATTGATTGGAAACCTGATTGTTAAAAAAGTAGAAGATACTCCAAATGATGAGGCCACAGAGTTCAATGTTAAATCAGCTAACCTCACATTAGCCACAGCCAGGAAAGAAAAAAGATTAAAATTGGAATTGCAAGAAAAGTACGAATAGGTTCTAGATGCTTACAACAAGGAAGTAAAAAAGAGGATTGAGCTTGAAAATACGATGGTAGAGTATAAAGGACAATCTAGAAAATCCAAGATCACTTAGCCTCCTCATCTGCAAATTGAACCTTTCAAATAAACTCCCCTTATAGATATACTAGATACTCCACAAAGACCCCAATTTTATACAGTTGAGGATTTTGAGGAAGAAAAGAGAAAACTTTTGGCATTGCATGTGGAATTGGATATCTAATATGAGGAAAAAATCAGAAAAATAATTATGTATTCGGTGCACAAGATTGGCTGGCCTAGATTTTATAAACAATTGTCAAAGTTAATGAATGTATGGAATGAGCTACAAAATAATGAGGCCACTTTGAAGCCAATTGTGAATAAATGGAATAATAAGGACATGGATGTCACTATTTTATACTTCTCAGTCATTAGTCTATCTTATGAGCACATAGAAAAAACATATGATATGACTAATAACCTCTCTAATTTTGATGATAAGAGAGTCACGCTCTAGAAGAGAATCATAAACTATTTCTCAAAATATCTTAGTGAGAATTTTGAGCTCTTTCCTTGTGCACTCATGGATGTGGATAAAATAAAGGATAAAGAGGAATGGGCCAAAGAATTGGATGATTTGATATGCATCATATTCAACAAGATCATAAATGAAAAGGGGCATGCATGGTTGGCCAAAACAACTAAGGAAGTTGTTAAAGTACAAATATTCTTTGATTCTTTAAAAAAGGAGTTTTTTGAAATAAATAAACTAGGAGAAGATGTTCTTAAAAAGCAATAGGAAATATTAAGTTTTAACTGGCCAGAAGCAATAGGAAATATTAAGTTCTAATTGGCTAGATGAAAAACTTTTCAACAAGTGGATGGCAGATCTTGTACAAACAAATTAGTTGTTATCTAAGGAAAGTGATGAAGATGTGATGGATCAAGATGAATTGCAAATAATAGATCCACCACAACAGACAAAAGAAGATCAACCTATTGTAGAAGCTGAAAAAGCTAACTAGACTGATGACTTGGTAACAAAAGAATCAAATGTAACTATTAGCTTGTTTGTTCAGGATAATTTTCATGGAGATCCACGAGTTATATTGACTTTCCAAGTATCATAACTGGAAACCTAATCGACAAATCAAGCTATCCCACAGTTAAAAATGATGACAACAAGGAGCTACAACAGAATTGGTCCCATAAAAGGAATATTCATGATAAAGACATTATGTTGCACATATTTTTGTCCTTTATGACAGTAACCTTTTTGTAAAATATCTTTTTATTTTAAGGACAGTTGTCTTTCTTCTCCTAGCCAGAAGCTTGTTACATCTCATGCTATATAAATGAGATTCCAAGGCTGGAGAAAAGGTCTAAACTCTTATGTAATTTTTAGATTTTTTTTGCTAGTCTTGAATTTTTGGTCCAATATTCATGATGTTCATTTTGTAATTTATTTTTCTCTACAAATATGAGAAAATATTAACATTAAAGAATCATGTTGTCTTGTCTTGAATTGTTCTAATTTTTACGTCAACATTGTGTGATTTTCAAATGAAAATTAATACAAAGGAGAGTTACCACCACATCTGTTTTCTCTGAATCTTGTGTCCATTGTTATTAATTGGTTATCTTGAGGTTTTGTGAGCAAAGCTTATTAAATTTAATGCAACTAGGATAGGTTGTACATCAATTTTCTATTGCTTTTAATTCAATGAATTAAGTTATTACTTCAATGAGGTGATGGGATTTCTAGTTAGTAAAAAGGATTTGCATAAGAATGAGGTTTAGGGTAAATTGTTGATAATACTAATTATAATGTAATTTATTAGGTCAAAATAGTTTGGTAGACTCCAAATGCCAATGGATGAGGCACTGATCAATTATTCAGTTTTCATATGAAGAGACCATAGATTTTCATCAAACAAAGTTTCAAAAAAAAATCAAATCAATTTTACTTTAATGTATGAAGAATTTAATTGATGGTCAGCACTTGTTTGCATTTAATCTCTATGTGTTGTAGTAAGTTGTTGTAACTCAGAATTATCTGTAAAATATGAGAAGAATTGTGACAAGATATCTACTATAGGGATAAGTTTTATGAAATATTATTAGTAAGTGAATAAAGTGTGAAGATATCATCTAGTTTTGAATCATTTTATCCCTCAGGTGCACCTGCCTTAGTTTTGCAGAACCTAAAGAGTAGAAAATCCTTGTGGTTTTGTTGCAATTGGGTCTAGATCTGAGGACTTCTTAGTTAAACATAGGAAGTAGCTAATCCTTAGACCAAGTTGTTCTTCACCATCTTGGTATCAAGTATTTTGTTACTTGCTAGTTTTGAAACACCAACAGGTCTTTTGTCACTTAACCATAATCGTCCATTCTACGGTTAGGTAAGATTCAATGAATCTACCCACCTTTCCATTTTAGTCCCTTCTAGAAATTTTCTCTATAATTCTAATTTGAATTCATCTCGAAATGGTTTATCTTGAATTCTATGCCACCAGCTCATCATAGAAATCTTCCACAGGCTTCACACAATTCAAGAAATCAACTTTGTCAACTTAGATTTGTTAAATCTTTAATTTAACACAGTTTCCTGACACTCAACAATAACACTCTATTTTCTTAACAAACACTATATTCTAATGCTCAACCAACACTAGGTTGCTCGACATCCTTTGGGTCTTTATTGATGATTGGCGCATATTGAACTATTTTCTCTCAGCACCAACTAGATTTTACTTGCTCGGCTTATAATAACTTTCTTCACTTGACACATGCTAAACTTTTCTACTTGGCTTCAACTATTTTCTGCTCGGCCTACACTAACTTTACTGAGCTTGCACTATTTTCTCGGTCAAGCGTGGTAGACACTTTTCTTTACTTAGCCTCCTTCTAGTCTTTTCTCAAGTATTCTTTCATTGTATCCTTAAGTAGATAAACAATAGAATATATCATCAATGTCTTACTTGGTCTTAGTGCTCCTTTTATAGACCAAATAACTCAACCTTTGTCTAAGTTCTCTTGTTATCCTTCCTTTTCAAATCCTCATCATCAATCAAAAAAATGATAGCATTTAGACCAAAGTAAGAAATTATCTCACCAAAAAGTAGTAGGTTTGACATCAATGACAAAATAATGATTGTTCCATGATAGGTTTCATCAATCTTCACTTCAACAATCCCATTTCAACAACTCGTACCGAGAATTATCTTCCATTATGAAAGATATTGGCAAGGAGTATCAAGCAATAGATGCTTGTCCTAATGATCATATTATATATCATAAAGAACATGAATTTTCACTACAATTTCCTAAATTTTAAATGAGTACATATCAACAATATGAAATATATAAAAATGTTCCTTGCAAGGTTCTTTATTATATTCCCATTATTCCAGATATGCAATGGTTATTCAGGTTTAGTAGCTTAGCTTAATTTATTGATTACCATGCATAGAATAGAACTCGATGTGGATTTATTCAAATGCTTGTGGATGGTTTGATATTCAAGGAAATAGAGGAAAATTGATGTCACCTTAAAGAAGAACCTTTTAATCTTAGGCTTTCATTGGCAGCAAATGGTGTGAATCCATTTGGAGAGATGAGATCTGTTTACTCAGTGTGGCCTATTTTTGTTATCAGAAATAACATTCCTCTATGGATGTCAATAAAGAGGGAGCACATCATGTTGGCAATGTCCTAATTTTTGCAAATTAGGACCCTCATTTAAGAAATAATGTTGGAGATCCATGTTGAGACATTGTCATTAATGCCAAGGCATATCATAATATGATGGAGACTTGTGAGTATGCATATTATTCAGATGTATACTTTGAGATGTAGAGAGATTGTATGAGAATATAGTCAGTAATAAAAGTAATCCATAAGAATTTTGTAATAATATCATTCAAAAAAATAGTATATGCAAAAAATTATACCAATCTTATAATTCATGATCAATCTAAATCAATGATCATGTTAATAATAAGGTGAAATGAATATCCATATAATTATGTTGGAGATTGATATATGAGATTGTGTTAAAATCAATGATGTGCATATATAATGAACAATATATTGAATAATGTGTACAACCTTAGAAGGAACAAGTCTATGAGTTCAAATATATGACAAAGCAACATTGGAGTAGAAATGGTTATTTAGTGGATAGTGACATCACTTAATAATCAGAAGAGTGGAGGGATGGTGATTGTCATAAATACTTAATGAGATATACTTGAAAATATTCTTACTACCTAGAACATTAAACACTAGTCATTGAACTCTAAAGATATCAATTTCATGAAAATTTATTCTGAATCAAGTTGCATTAATACATATGAAAGTACCAATAACTATAGGCATCAAACTTGCAAATAAGTTTTTGTTAAGAGATGAATTGGTTGTATGTCACGAATTGGTAAGCATTTGGATGCCAACACAATCTAAGAAGTTATTCTTAAATCTATAGAAAAGGGGGAGCAATAAAAGGATGTAGAGGTGTCATTTATGAAACTCTTGCAAACTATATTATGTGTACGCTAGTCATTGTGAAAGGAAACAATCACCAAGGATGGTGAAATGAATACATAATACTCAATTATGCAATGAAGAACAAGGTTTTCATGCAAAGAAGATGGAGCTTGAGAATTGTATGCATATGAAGATATTCCATGTCACCCTAAGAAACAGTAGTCAGTAAAGAAATGTAAATTTCCAAAGTTTGATACATGTTATGGATATGTGCAGGATCATGGTGTGCCAAAAAGTGGCGATGTGAAAAAAAAAGAGTTTGAAGACGCCTAAAAGCGCTTCAAAATTCGCTCTGACTTTTTTTTACCTATCCAGGAACCAAACCTGGAAGGCTAAGCCGAGCCTTATTAGATATTTGATATCATATCGGATATCTGATATCATATCGGATATCCGATTTGATATCGGATATCCGATTTTAAATCTAATATCCAACTAATAATTAAAATCATATAATAGTATGATATATTATTTAATATTATTATTATTGATATAAAATAATAATAATAATATTAAATAATATATCATACTATTATATTATAATAATATTATTATTTAATATTATTATTATTATTATTATTATACTATAATATAATAATATTATTATAATTATTATTATACTATAATATAATAATATTATTATAATTATTATTATACTATAATATAATAATATTATTATTATAATAACTATTATACTATAATATAATAATATTATTATTATTATATTATAATCGTATAATATTATACTATAATAATAATATTATAATAACATATTATATTATAATAATATAATATAATATTTCATATATTATAATATATAGTAATGTAATATAATATATATAATATAATATAATAATAAAAAGTAATATCTTATAATATAATATATATTTAAAAAGTATAATATATTATAAATTATAATAATATAGTATAAAAATAATATTTTATATTATAATATATAGTAAATTAATATAATAAATATAAAATATAATATAAAAATATATAATACCCATTCGAATATGTCCCTAGGGGTCCTAAGACCCCTAGAGACATATGTCGTCGTTTAATGGGTCAAAGGGGGTCATAGGTCACCCTATGACCCCCTTTGACCCATATTACCCATTTGAATATGTCCCTAGGGGTCCTAGGACCCCTAGCGACATATCTCGTCGTTTAATGGGTCAGAGAGGGTCATAGGTCACCCTATGACCCCCTTTGACCCATATTACCCATTCGAATATGTCCCTAGGGGTCCTAGGACCCCTAGAGACATATATCATCGTTTAATGGGTCAAAGAGGGTCATAGGTCACCCTATGACCCCCTTTGACCCATATGTACGATTCGAATATGTCCTTAGGGGTCCTCGGACCCCTAGAGACATATGTCATCATTTAAAGGGTCAAAGAGGGTCATAGGTTACCCTATGACCCCATTTGACCCATATTACCCATTCGAATATGTCCCTAGGGGTCCTAGGACCCCTAGGGACATATGTCGTCATTTAATGCATCAAAGGGGGTCATAGGTCATCCTATAACCCCCTTTGACTCATATGAACGATTCAAATATGTCCCTAGGGGTCCTAGGACCTCTAGGGACATATGTTGTCGTTTAATGGGTCAAAGGGGTTCATAGGTCACCCTAAGACCCCCTTTGACCCATATGAACGATTGGAATATGTCCCTAGGGTCCTAGGACCCCTAGGGACATATGTCGTCATTTAATGGGTCAAAGAGGGTCATAGGGTGACCCATATTACCCATTCGAATATGTCCCTTGGGGTCCGAGGACCCCTAGGGACATATGTCATCATTTAATGGGTCAAAGAGGGTCATAGGTCACCCTATGACCCCCTTTGACCCATATTACCCATTCGAATATGTCCCTAGGGGTCCTAGGACCCCTAGAGACATATATCGTCGTTTAATGCGTCAAGAGGGTCATAGGTCACCTATGACCCCCTTTGACCCATATGAATGATTCGAATATGTCCCTAGGGGTCCTAAGACCCCTAGAGACATATGTCATCGTTTAATGGGTCAAAGAGGGTCATAGGTTACCCTATAACCTCATTTGACCCATATTACCCATTCGAATATGTCCCTAGGGGTCCTAGGACCCTTAGGGACATATGTCATCGTTTAATGGGTCAAAGAGGGTCATAGGTCACCCTATGACCCGCTTTGACCCATATTACCCATTCGAATATGTCCCCAGGGGTCCGAGGACTCCTAGAGACATATATCATCGTTTAATGGGTCAAGCAGGTCATAGGTCACCCTATGACCCCCTTTGACCCATATGAATGATTCGAATATGTCCCTAGGGATCCTAGGACCCCTAGAGACATATGTCATCGTTTAATGGGTCAAAGAGGGTCATAGGTTACCCTATGACCCCATTTGACCCATATTACCCATTGGAATATGTCCTTAGGGGTCCTAGGACCCTTAGGGACATATGTCATCATTTAATGGGTCAAAGGGGGTCATAGGTCACCCTATGACCCCCTTTGACTCATATGAACGATTCAAATATGTCCCTAGGGGTCCTAGGACCCCTAGGGACATATGTCATTGTATAATGGGTCAAAGGGGGTCATAGGTCACCCTATGACCCCCTTTGACCCATATGAACCATTCGAATATGTCCCTAAGGTCCTAAGACTCCTAGGGACATATGTCGTCGTTTAATGGGTCAAAGGGGGTCATAGGTCACCCTATGACCCCCTTTGACTCATATGAATGATTCAAATATGTCCCTAGGGGTCCTAGGACCCCTAGGGACATATGTCGTCGTTTAATGGGTCAAAGGGGGTCATAGGTCACCCTATGACCCCCTTTAACCCATATGAACCATTCGAATATGTCCCTAGGGTCCTAGGACCCCTAGGGACATATGTCTTCGTTTAATGGGTCAAAGAGGGTCATAGGTCACCCTATGACCCCCTTTGACCCATATTACCCATTCGAATATGTCCCTAGGGGTCCTAGGACCCCTAGGGACATATGTCATCGTTTAATGGGTCAAAGAGGGTCATAGGTCACCCTATGACCCCCTTTGATCCATATGAACGATTGGAATATGTCCCTAGGGTCCTAGGACCCCTAGGGACATATTTCATCGTTTAATGGGTCAAAGAGGGTCATAGGTCACCCTATGACCCCATTTGACCCATATTACCCATTCGAATATGTCCCTTGGGGTCCGAGGACCCCTAGGGACATATGTCATCGTTTAATGAGTCAAAGAGGGTCATAGGTCACCCTATGACCCCCTTTGACCCATATTACCCATTCGAATATGTCCCTAGGGGTCCTAGGACCCCTAGAGACATATATCGTCGTTTAATGCATCAAGAGGGTCATAGGTCACCCTATGACCCCCTTTGACCCATATGACCGATTTCGTTTAATGGGTCAAAGAGGGTCATAGGTTACCCTATGACCCCATTTTACCTATTTTACCCATTCGAATATGTCCCTAGGGGTCCTAGGACCCTCAGGGACATATGTCATCGTTTAATGGGTCAAAGAGGGTCATAGGTCACCCTATGACCCGCTTTGACCCATATTACCCATTCGAATATGTCCCTAGGTGTTTGAGGACCCCTAGACACATATATCATCGTTTAATGGGTCAAGAGGGTCATAGGTCACCCTATGACCCCCTTTGACCCATATGAACGATTCGAATATGTCCCTAGGGGTCCTAGGACCCCTAGAGACATATGTCGTCGTTTAATGGGTCAAAGAGGGTCATAGGTTACCCTATGACCCCATTTGACCCATATTACCCATTCGAATATGTCCCTAGGGGTCCTAGGACCCCTAGAGACATATGTCGTCGTTTAATGGGTCAAAGGGGGTCATAGGTCACTCTATGGCCCCTTTTGACTCATATGAACGATTCAAATATGTCCCTAGGGGTCCTAGGACCCCTAGGGACATATGTCGTCATTTAATGGGTCAAAGGGGGTCATAGGGTGACCCATATGAACCATTCGAATATGTCCTTAGGGTCCTAAGACCCCTAGGGACATATGTCGTCATTTAATGGGTCAAAAGGGGTCATAGGTCACCCTATGACCCCCTTTGATTCATATGAACAATTCAAATATGTCCCTAGGGGTCCTAGAACCCCTAGGGACATATGTCGTCGTTTAATGGGTCAAAGGGGGTCATAGGTCACCCTATAACCCCCTTTGGCCCATATGAACCATTCGAATATGTCCCCAGGGTCCTACGACCCCTAGGGACATATGTCTTCGTTTAATGGGTCACCCTATGACCCCCTTTGACTCATATTACCCATTCGAATATGTCCCTAGGGGTCCTAGGACACGGGACTCTATTAGTTAGGGTGGTCAGACACGAGACTTTTTTTAATCCGAAAAAGTTTTGGTAGAAAATTCATATTTGATTATTTATTTGGAATAAAAATATCAAAAAATATGCGTCACATCCGGGCATGAGTCTAGTTTTCATATCTATAATTATATTAAAAAAATATTATGATTTGATTTTGATTAAGGTGGTCAGACATACACCTACTTTTTATTTTCACCCTAAAATTTTCTTAGTACTGCATTAAAATTCAAACTTTTGACCAATCAATTATTTTTTTCTTTTGATGAAAGGCACTAGTCTTTTAAATTCATTGAATTATAATTATTGGATCTATAATCAAATTTAGGAATCTGTAAACTTTCTTATTGTAAACATCAAATCAATTATGAATAAAATTTTACAAAACATTTAATCAATTCAAACATTCATCATTCAACAATTTAAAGTACTTAGCATTCAATTCCATTTTGATCAAGTTCGAGGAGCTTTCCAACTAGAGAACTCGTAAAGTTTAAATTTGCTATATAAAGGCTTCAAACCAACTAATTGGCTTCAGAGTGAAGGTTTACACACCTAGGTATAGGGAAGCCTAAAGTGCAGGGGAATAAATAAGTATTCCTATTCTTCAACCAGAACTGATTGTGGAATCCTATTGGAGAATCAACAAGCTCTCATATTTCTAATCTATGGTTTTGGAAACTATTGTGGTCTCAGTGTCTCACAATACACAACCCATTTTGAGTCACAAAATGGGGACCCCTTTTTTTTGAAAAAACCCTCTTGAAACACCCAATCAAGTGCCTAGTTCGATTAGGACCTTCTGTCAAGTCTAGGTTAGTCCCCAATACCTGGTTGGTCAATCATGAGTAGTATCAAAGGATAGAAATACAAGTTTTTTGGGTTTAAGATACAATAAGTGCATAGTTGTGCACTAGTTCACCATGTGCACCTACACAGGTGCACTAGGTTCACGACATGCAAACTAATCATTGAATGAGGATGTGCACCTCAGAGGTGCACAATATGATGTGCCCAACCTATAATAGACCCCCATCCTTCAATCATCACTTCACACCTTCTAGACCCCCAAGCACTGTACCTTCATGCCCTCCTTGACTTCATAGCTCTACTCCTCTAAAACATATCTACCTTTTTAAGGTAAAACACAAGTTTTGAGGATGCAAACATATGCATGTGTGCACCCTCAATAGGTGTGCAATGTGTGTGCAAAAAACAAGTCCCCCCAAATCTTCTTAATAGCATAAGTGGTGTACGCAACTGCACACCTCTTATTTGTTGATCTTGTTTGAAAGCTTCCCAAATGCACACATATACACCTTGCGCAAGTGTGCAAGGTGCACATTTTAGGCATAATTGGGGGATGTCAACCAGTTTCTTCAATTTTTGGGTAATTTTTTGTCAATCTAATTCCCACTTTAGGGTCATCGTAAGTTTACAACATCATATACTGACATCTCCCTTTTGTGCAAATATAATGGCATCATCTTCATCCTCCATGGTTGTGAAGATAGTATCAAAGTCAATTGGTGTCAAGTATTTAGAAGCACCAAAGAAATCCTAATTTTAGAACAAAAATTTTGGAGATTTAAGACACTGAATTGGCGCACATTGACTAGAAAAAAATTATGTTGTTATGAAACAAGCCCAAAGAGAGGTCAGCCATGGTGTCAACATTGATCTGAAGTGGGTTGGTAAACATTGCTTCTCACCTGATGTCAATTCAATCATCTGAACTAATTATGGCTTTGGTGCATCACTATGTACCAAAGGAGAAAGTGGCCAAGAGTGTGACCAGAGAGATAGTCCTAGACATTAGACCTCAAAACATTGAGAAGGTCTTCCATCTTCTTGTTAGGATAAACCACGGACAGAAATAAAAACTACATGCAAATATAACCAATAATAGAAAATAATAGAACACACAGAAAAGAACACAAGGCACCAAGATTTAACGTGGTTCACCCAATCCCTGGGCTACGTCCACCAAACAGCAAGTCTGATCTTATTACAATCCAGTGATTACAACCTAATTACAATCCATAATCCCTTACAGCTCAATATCGCCGCAAGAACCAATTTCATATCACAACATTATAAAAAATACCCAACCCTAAGCCCTTTTATACAAGTATTAAACCAATTTAGGGTTATAGCATGTTGGCCATATGTTGGCCATAATATGTCGGCTACCATGTCGGCTACTTCCACTATTTATGAAGTATGTAGAGTACTTTCCTGATCAGTCACCACAATCTAACAATCTCCCACTTGGGGACTGATCATGCTCCACACTAAACAACAATCTCCCACTTGGAGACTGATCCTATAGCAATACCACTACCACATGGGGCTCCCACTAGATCAAACCATCCTGGACTCTACTGTTCTTTTATTCATGTTCCTCCTAAAAGACCAACCGAAGCTGAAGAGGAGTTCAACTTCTCCCTTGTTACAACCTTTGTTAACATATCTACTGAATTTTCATTGGTATGTATCTTCTCTAGCTTTAACTATCCATCCTCCAAAGCTGACCGAATGAAATGGTACCACAACTGTATGTGTTTGGTCTTAGAATGCAGAGCTGAATTCTTAGCAAGATGAATGGCACTCTAACTATCTGTGAACAAATAATTATCCTTCTGAGGATGTCCCAATTCTTCCAAGAAGAATCATATCATCTCTTTGGCTGCCTCGGTAGCAGCAACATACTCTGCCTCTATAGTGGAGAGAGCATTAATCTTCTATAACCTAGAAACCCAGCTCACGGCTGCCCCACCAATAGTAAAGACATAACTTGTAGTACTCTGCCTAGTATCAATATCCCCAGCCAAATCTGAGTCAACATAGCCCTGTAAATTAGTAGTAGAGCCCCCAAAGTGTAAACACTTATTGGATGTTCCTCTCAAATATCTGAGAATCCACTTGACAGCATTCCAATGCTCAAATCTTGGATGACTCATATACCTGCTAACGACTCCCACTGCATGTCCAATATCTGGCCTAGTGCATACCATAGCATACATCAAGCTTCCTACAGCTGAAGCATAGGGTACCTTGGACATCTTATCCTCCTCTTCTTGTCTCTTGGGACACATTTCTTTAGTCAATTTCAAATGACCAGGTAAAGGTGTGCTGACAGCTTTAGCATTCTCCATAGAGAAATGTTGCAACACCTTCTCAACATAATCAGCTTGAGATAGCGTCAATGTTTTGTTCTTCCTATCTCTACAAATCTTCATACCAAGGATTTGTTTTACTGCCCCTAAATCCTTCATAGCAAATGCATGTGCTAATTGGTGTTTCAGGCCCTTAATATGATCCATGTTAGACCTAGCTACAAGCATATCATCAACATATAAACATAAAATAATGTAGCTATCATCATCCAACCTCTTAAAATAAACACAGTAATCTGAATGACACCTATTATATCCATGCTCATGCATAAAACTGTCAAATTTTAGATACCATTGCCGAGGTGCTTGCTTCAAGCCATATAAACTTTTCTTCAATTTGCACACTAAGTTCTCCTTACCTTTAACCTCAAAACCCTGTGGCTAAGCCATATATATTTTTTCATCCAAATCACCATGAAGAAAGGTTGTTTTAACATCCATCTGCTCTAAATGCAAATCTTCAGTAGCCACAAGACTTAAAACAGTACGAATAGAAGTCATTTTAACAACAGGAGAAAATATCTCATCAAAATAAATCCTTTTACAACTAACCTAGCCTTAAATCTTTTCTTACCTCCTTCCTCTTCTTTCAACCTGTAAACCCATTTATTTTGTAAAGCCTTTTTACCTGCAGGCAACTTGCACAAATCCCATGTCTTATTTTTCAGCAAAGAGTCCATTTCATCTTTCATTGCAGACTCCCACTAAATCTCAGTATCCACCTGCACAGCTTCATCATAACTTTCAAGTTCACCAGCATCAGTAAGTAAAATAGAATACAAAGAGAGAGAAAACCTTTGTGGAGGTCTAATTTTCCTTGTTGACCGTATAACATTCACTGGTGTGTGTGGTATTTTTTGTTGCAGTTGTTGCACATCATGAGGAATGGCTGGAACATTAGCTTTTGGAGTATCATCCAGCACTACATAATCATCTTCTTTCTTCTCATGTTGCTGCAACAGATCTTTGTACAACACTTTCTCATTGAATATGACATCCCGACTTCTAATAATTTTAAGATTTTCAAAATCCCAAAGCCTATAACCAAATTCATTAATGCCATATCCAACAAAGACACATTTCTTTGATTTAGCTTCTAGCTTGGTTCTATTTTCAGAGTCTATATGAGCAAAAGCTTCACAACCAAAGGTCTTGAGAAAAGAATAACTCACCTTCTTACCAGTCCATGCTTCCTCTAGAATACCACAGCCCAAAGGAGTAGAGGGACCTCTATTAATCAAATATACTGCAGTATTGATAGCCTCCGCCCACATGTGTAAGGGCAACCCAGCATGCAACCTCATGCTCCTTGCGCGCTCCATTATAGTCCTGTTCATGCGTTCAGCCACTCCATTTTCCTGTGGAGTCCTTGGAACAATTTTTTGTCTACGAATACCATTAGTGGAGCAATAATATTCAAATTCATGACTGCAATACTCACCACCATTATCAGATTTGAGACATTTTAATTTCTTACCAGTCTCATTTTCAACCAAGCATTTCCATTTCTTAAAAGTTTGAAATACATCAGATTTTTGTCTAAGGAAATAAACCCATACTTTTCTAGTTGCATCATCAATAAATGTAACATAATAATGAGAGCCACCAAGGGAAGATACCTGAGCTGGTCCCCATACATCTGTATGCACAAGCTCTAATTTCTCCTTTTTGTTTTCCTTCCCAGTCTTTACAAAACTCACTTTTTTTTGTTTTCCATACACACAACTTTCATAGAAATCCATATTCACACATTTCAGACCTAGTAAAACTTTCTTTGAATGAAGTACTTTCATACCTTTCTCACTCATGTGCCCAAGTCTATTGTGCCACAATGTTGTATCAGAATCTACAGCAGCTATTTGCTCTCCCTACTCAACTGCAATAATTGTTCCTGAATATTCATTTTTCTCTGAAATAATCAAAGTAGAAGGAACAATATGACCTGTACAAAGATATAAGGTGCCTACTTTCACACCTTTTGCTACTACAAGGGAACCTTTTGAAACCTTCCAATTTTTATCATTAAAAGTAACTACACAACCCTCATCACCGAGTTGCCCTGTTGAAATTAAATTTCTACTTAGTTTTGGAACATGTCTTACCTCATGTAGTAGCCAATGATTCCCATTCTGCAACTTAATCTTAATTTTTCCCTTTCCAACAATCTGACAGGGTTCATTATCCCCCAAATAAACAAGCCCAAAATCCCCTTGGACATAATCAATGAAATAACCTCTATGAGGTGTAGCATGAAATGAAGCGCCAGAATCTAAAACCCATGAATCATCAACACTCTCTAAAGACAGAAGCAAAGAATCCTCTTCAGATTTGTTACTTACCACATTTGCCTCCTTGTCTCCATCTGATTTATCTCCTTCATTTTTCTTTCGATTCCAGCAATCTTTCTTTTTGTGCCCTGGTTTCCCACAGTACCAGCAATCATTTGGTCCTCTCGATTGAGACCTCCTCCCCTTTGACTTTCCTCTTAATTTCCCATGATTTCCAGAGTTACTTCCTCTTTCAGTCGTTCTACCCCTGCTTTGTGCATTTAAAGCACTTCCTAATGTAGATCCACCTGAGGATTTTCTACGAGTTTCCTCACTTAAAATAACACCGATCACATCATCATATTTTAGGGTACTAGATCCAGGAATAGAAATACTCACCGCCATTACCAAGCCATTCTAGCTTTCAGGCAAAGAACACAAAATCAAGAGAGCCCTAATTTCTTCATCAAAATTTATACCCACAGAAGATAATTGACTAGTAATAGTATTAAACTCATTTAAATGATCTACAATAGATCCACCTTCTACCATTTTCATATTAAATAAACACTTCATGAGAAATACCTTATTTAAAGCGGAGGGTTTTTCATACAATGTCGCTAGGGTTTTCATCAAATCTTCTGTCATCTTTGCTTTTGTAATATTAAATGCCACCGATGGTGCCAAGCATAATCGAATCCTTCCGAGTGCCTTTCTGTCCAAAAGATCCCATTCAGCCTCTGACATAGTTCCCTGATTCTTGGCTTTTCCTTCCAACGGCTTCCATAAATCCTTCTGATATAAATAGTCTTCCATTTGCATCTTCCATAATTGGAAGTTCTGCCCATTAAACCTGTCAACCCTCAACTTACCCTCATTTTCCATCGCTCCCACTCAACCGTGAGACTCCCACTTAACTGTGAGACTTTCCTGCAGAGGATAACTGAAAAAACAACCTTGCTCTGATATCACTTGTTAGGATAAACCACGGACAGAAATAAAAACTACATGCAAATATAACCAATAATAGAAAATAATAGAACATGCAAAAAAGAACACAAGGCACCAAGATTTAACGTGGTTCACCCAATCCCTGGGCTACGTCCACCAAACAGCAAGTCTGATCTTATTACAATCCAGTGATTACAACCTGATTACAATCTGTAATCCCTTACAGCTCAATACCGCCGCAAGAACCAATTTCGTATCACAACATTATAAAAAATACCCAACCCTAAGCCCTTTTATACAAGTATTAAGCCACTTTAGGGTTATAACATGTCGGCCATATGTCGGCCATAATATGTCGGCTACCATGTACAGTACTTTCCTGATCAGTCACCACAATCTAACACTTCTATGGGTAGATCAATACCTCCAAATCACCTATGACAATATAGATAGATAGTACAAGGAGAATGAGACAGAAGCCAAGGATTTGGTACAAATGAAGTACCTAATTGTATGAACACCTTTACGAAGGAGAAGTGGAAAGGTTGAAATGACTAGAGGTTATATGATAGATGATATTGGCTACTCAATTCTTCTCTTGAGTAGATCCATGGGCTTTTCTATGGCCATTCATTTAAAAATGTGGTTGTTGCACTTCATAGAAACTATCAGAATGGGGAAGATTCCCATTGATTGGGCCATGATACTCAATGATAATCTAGATGAGAAGCTGATTTTAATAAATAATGATCCATGCTTTTATATGACTTCCTACATGGTGTACCTCTTAGCAACAAGACCCATAGATTATCTGGGATTGTAGAAGAAGGGAAGTATGTAGGATGCAAATGCTTGGCCTTATGTAGTTTATTCACAACTAGTTAAGAAGAAACTCTCACTAAAGAGTATTGAATAAAGGGTGGTCAATGATGGGTTCATATTTTCCATCATTAGGTTCATTGAAGGGGATTACAAAAAAAATATTAGTAGAAGTAGTAGCACAGATAATGTACATTGGAGCATGTTACATCCAATTCATGACATTTACATATATCCAAGTAAATATTACCATTTTGTGCCCAAAGAAACTCCCATAATATCCATTAGATTGTTTTTTGTTGTTGTAGATAGTTAGACAACTAGCTTCTACTTATGTCATGGTGAGGAAGAAGCACAAGAAGACTTGGGTGTGGCCAATCACAATTGGGCCCTTTGAAGTCAAATAGAAGCATAACGTTGCTACATTTAATTTAGAATGGGATCAATATCCTCTTGAGGATTACCAATTATCTTGCCCATATTTTGACAATATAAGGATTGTGCAACATTTGGTGGGAAAGAAGTTTGTGCCAAAACCAGCAATAGAATATCATTGAATGAATGTCGTAGATGACTATGATGTCTGATGTAGAGACTATTGTAGGAAGAGTCTACAAATTGCTAAAAGAGTGCTTAACATGGAGATGCTTCTTAAGGCATGGAACAAGGGTGCTCCTAAAGTGTTGGATCCTTTATACAATAGGGAAAAAATATATGAAAAGCCCATTATGAACACAGAGTTTGGGCAAGAGTAAAATGATGATATTGATCATCGAGGTTGACATATTGTCAAATTAATAAGTGAATAGATCAAGAAGCCTTTCTATCTAGACCCACATCCTCAAGCTCCAAATCTTCAAGCCATAGAACAACCCAAGAAATGAATGGAATCAAAATTAATGTGCCTACTTTTCTTACAAAGTCACTAGTGAGGCTAGAAATGGTACACCAACATGAGCAGAAGGTAGACTATTTTGAGACAGAAAGGGTAAAGGGCAAGAAGAGAAAGAGGGTCACTCGGGTAAGGGATCAAGAGGAAGAGGCTCAAGCACAACTAGCTACCCAAGAAGAACAAGCCCAACCTGAGCAAGAATAGGCTCAACCAACATAGGAAGGAGCATCTACACCCAAAGACCCTACAACAAAAGCCTCCCCGTTAGTATGAAAAAAGGAAAATTGAGACGACAATGGTAGGAAAGGAGGAGATTAAAGAAAAAGAGCATTCCATCACCTCAAGTACTAGAAACCATCCCTAAGGTGGAAGATGAGGAAGAAGAGGAGTAAATAGAATTTTTCCCCTTGAACAAAAGGACTCACTCAACCACAGTTGCAGAAGAAGAAAGGAGAAAGATTTTAACTCAAATGTCACCTTTCATTCTTTGAGAGCCTATCCATGTTGAGACCTTGGAAGAGGAATAATAGAAGTGGATTGAAGAAATGGAAGGTGAGGGAGTGGGTGATTTTGACATTTCAGGTTTTGATTTCATGCTTGTAGGAACTAAAATGGTAGGCAAGAAGATATGAGATAATCCTTGGAATGAGCCAATGGGAGAAGATTGGGATCAATTATCTCCCTTACCATAAAGGTCTCTTGGTATTCCTCCTCCACTTTCATAGGATGTTCCATCAATGCCTCCTCAACTGGATCAAGGATCAGTTGCCTGACCTCCTTCAATGATCAAACCTAAGAGTCAAACCTTAGAGGAAGAAGAATATGTTCAATTACATGTCGATGAAGTATTAGAGGAAGGGCATATTATGGAAGAA
The DNA here is from genome assembly GCA_028749045.1 of Cupressus sempervirens. Taxonomy (NCBI): domain Eukaryota; kingdom Viridiplantae; phylum Streptophyta; class Pinopsida; order Cupressales; family Cupressaceae; genus Cupressus; species Cupressus sempervirens. The sequence continues at coordinate 364,759,927 of CM053784.1, forward strand.
ATGAAGCAAGCTCCTCCGAGTATAGCTCAAGTTGACATAGAAGCTCACTCTAAAGTTCTTCCTCAACATGAGAAGACTCTAGAGAGGAGTGATAAGGGAAAGGGACCAGCATCAAAACCAAGCTCTTTGGCTCAGTATATGTCACCAATGATAACAACACCATCATAGATAAATGAGGTCTTGTTTAGATAGAAGAGATAGGTAGAGTTGATAGAGGAGGAAGGCATTGCAGAGTTGATAAAAGTAGTCAAGAATCCTGAGCCACCCAAGGGTGATGCTAAAACACTTGCATTTATACTAAAGAACCAAGACCAAGACCTCTTGGCACATATTACCATTCAACCTCCCCACATAGATATAGAAGAATTAACTCACAAGGACTACTAGATAAAGGAGATAGTATTAAGAAAGCCCACAGTGGATACAATAAAACTTATAACCAACACAGACCTTAAACAAGTGTTCACACATCTTGACAAAGATGAGTCAGGGATTTTGATGCTAAGAAAACAAAATGATCTATTGTAAGGATATTTGAATGAAGTAGTGGGTCCTATAGTCTCTGATAATCTTAAGATTTCTTTAGAAGCCACACTGGATAGAAAAATGCAAGATGACCAATTGGGGATTCATTATTGGACTCTTGCAAGAGGTGGCATCATAGTTTTGAAGAAAGAGGAGTACAAATAATAGAAGGTAATTTGAACATTTTTCACAACATCTAAAGTAATGTCAACAAATTGGTCACCATTGTAAACCAAGATTTTGGGCTAATGGATGAAGTGTGTACTTGGACCAATGATTTACAAGTGCTGAAATCTAAAAAAGGGCAAAGGCACTAGATGTTAATGGATATTTATTCAGTAGAGGAGTTAGATAAGATTGATGATTGGATAGAGAACGTATCAATAGGAAATAAAGTCATGGAAGGGATATATGAGGATATCCAAGAAATAAAGAATAAAGCTTAAGGGAAATTTTTGGAAGCAGATAAATACTACAATGTCACTAGCCTTCAAATTTTTGAAGATGAATCAAGAACTAAAATTTCCTTGATGTACATATTAGTTCATTAATTGAAGGCTTTATTCAAAATAGCTTTGTCTAAAGATGACATCAAACAAGTGTTCAAAATAGAAGAAGCATTGTTGGAACTAGACTCCAAGCTAGAGGATTTTTTTGATACAAGGATAGAAGTAATTAACTACTACTAGGTAGTATGAAATAAGTATGAGTCACTAGATTTACCAGAGGCTAAGGAAGTAATAGAAATGATTCAAAAATTCAAGAGCAAGCATCCAGACATCATTTTGGTATGAAGGGGGAGAAAACCTAGATGCTAGAAATTAAGTTTTGACACTTGGCAGATTTTTTGTGTTTTTTGGGCCTGTCACAGAGGTGCACTTTTTGAAGGTGTTCTTTTTGAAATGTGCACCAACAATTTTGAAGAAGAACCAATGCATCGACAGTTAGCTACCAGTTACCATTTTTTGAGCATTCCATGCGTCAGAAATGTGTTTTGATGGTAGTTCAACTCTGAGAAACACCTAGAGAAGGACAAGCTTCCATTTTTAGAGGTCTCAGTGACTCCTAGATCATCTCATGACTTCTCTCTTCTTATGTTCTTCTTCTTTTATTGTTTCATGTCATGTAAATGATCATGCACCACTTAATTGATATAAACAAGGGTGGAGACCTACTTAGCACCATTTAGAGAGTCGGTTTTTATGTAAATAGTTTTATTTTATTAGTTTTTTAGAATGAATTGCATTAGAAGAGATCTTCCTCCTAACACAAAAGGAGGAGAGGATTTATTTTAAATACATGGATGTAATATGTATTCAAGGCTGATATTTTGATCCAATAATAAATGCTATTAGTGCTCTCATTCTGAGTGTAGTAAATCTTGTTGAAGTGTGTTATTTTTGTGAATGCATGTTCATGAATATGATGAGGACACAACCCAAGCACAGAATGGACACAACAGAAAAGGGGAAATTATATTAACTGAGAAAATAAGCTAGTACAACAGTACAGGGAAAATAAACTTCAAAACATGCCCTAAGGGCTTACAATAGCATAAATCTGGAGATAATTTCTCCTTTCAGTACCTCCTCTCAAACTCCACTTCGAACTGCCTTTTACAATGCCAGGAATCTCCTTAAATAGACCCCAGAGGATTAAGGACTAGGAATACATTCTAGAAAGTGCTAGTAGGCATCCACCGACCAAATAGAAGGCTCTAGAAGTTGCATTAGAAGTTGGTGCAAATCTAGAAGAATCCAAAAATGGTAACCAAACTTTCGGGAGGCATAACTTTTGAACCGTAGCTCTGATTGATGAACCGTTTACATTTCTGGAAAGCTCTCAAAGCACTCTATAGCCCTATGGATCAGCTTTTCTCATCCCCCATTTTTCAGCCCTTTTGAGGTCATTTAATGCCCCTAACCTGACTTTGAAGCATTCTTAGGAGGTCTTCCAAACTCAAAAAATTGTAATAACTTTCAAACCGTGGGGCCTTTTGACCTGATTCTTTTTCTAGAATGCTCTAAATTATAATTACATTCATCTAGCCAATTTACACCTCCTAGTTCACCAAAATGATGGCTCAATTACATACTCTTATTTTTTTGCGATTTACACGAACACTGATAGTGGAACTGTGAGAGTTGGAACCTTTATTTAACCCAAATGGGTATCCAAAAATGAAAACACATGAAATAGAAACTAAGTCTAAGTATATTTTTTTTGGGTGACACAGGATTGCCCTTATACCTCTGGATGCTCCTGCATCAAACACCCAGGGTAGATTGAAAGGTGACCCTGTCACTTTATGAATGGTAGAGGAAATCCCAAATGGGAAACCTCAGCTGCTGAAATCCAAGTTGAGTCCTCGATCGATCGTCCTTTCCATTTGACCAAATACTCTTCATACTGTCTGTTTCTGGTACTCCTACCCACATGATGATCTAGAATGTCTTCTATCTCCTTCTTCTTAGAAGCAGGAATTGGACATGGCTCTAACACTAGTTCCTCATCTGCACCATCATCATGATATTTTGTTAAATTTGCAATGTTGAAAATGGGAGAAATGTGAATACCATCTGGCAGCTCCACCTCATATGCATTTCCTGAGTCATGTTTCTTCAAAATTTTGCAAGGGCCAAATTTCTTCATTTTCAGCTTGTTGTAAGTGCCGGCTAGAAATCTTTCTTTTCGTAAGTGCACCATGACTAGATCCCCTACTTGGAATTCCTTATGTCTTCTCCTTTGATCAGCCCTAGCTTTATACTCTTGATTCATCTTGGTAACGTGTGCTTGAACCTCCTCATGTAGACACTTGATATGTTCAGCAAATTCCTCATCTTCAGCACTTGTCCTCTCCCCTTGTTCTATCTTCCTCAGCTCTGGGGCAGTCCTTGGGCTACTCCCGTATACAATTTGGAATGGTGATTTTCCAGTACTCCTATTTATAGAGTTATTATAAGCAAACTCTACCTATGGTAGAATCAAATCCCATCCCTTGGGCTTATCCCCAACTAAACATGTCAACAAATTGGCTAGACTTCTATTTACCACTTATGTTTGGCCGTCAGTCTGCGGGTGATGCGTGGAACTAAATTTTAGGTCTTTTCTCAACTTCTTCCACAATGTCCTCCAGAAATACCCCACAAATTTAGTATCTCTGTCAGAAACTATACTCCTTGGGAGACCATGTAGTCTCACCACCTCTCTGAAGAACAAGTCTGCAATATGGACAGCATCATGAGTTTTGTGGCATGGAATGAAATGTGCCATTTTGGAGAACCTATCAACCACCACAAATATTGAGTCATTACCCCTTTTTGTCCTTGGCAATCCAAGAACAAAATCCATACTTATGTCCTCCCATGGCTTTGATGGAATAGGCAATGGCTGATATAGTCCAGTAGTGTGGCTAAATCCCTTAGCAACTTCACAAACTTGACAACTCTATACAAAACTTTTCACATCTTGTGACATTTGAGGCCAAAAATAATGTTCTCTCAAAATGGCAATGGTCTTATCTCGACCAAAATGTCTTGACATCCCTCCACTGTGTTTCTCCTTAATCATATTTTCCCTCATGGAACTCCTTGGAATGCACAATTGGCTACCCTTGAACAACATGCCATCCTGAGTCAAATAGTCTAACCACTTGGTTCTATCTATAGCAACAGGCTCTTTACAAGCTTTCCATGCTTCAGAAAAATCAGGATCCTTGGGGTACAAATTCTTGAGTTCATCAAACCCAACTACTTCAACCTACATTACTGTAAGCAACAACTGTCTCCTACTTAGTGCATCTGCAACCCTGTTAGATTTTCCACTTCTATGCTTCAACACAAATGTATAACTCTGCAAGAACTCTACCCACTTCATATGCCTTTGATTCAATTTACCTTGGCTATTTAGGTACTGTAATGCCTGATGATCAGTATACAAAACAAATTCCTTTGGTAATAAATAATGCCTCCATTTCTTTAAGGCCTAAACTATTGCATAGAACTCTTGATCATAAACAGAATACTTCTTCTTTGCATCATTCAATTTTTCACTAAAATATGCAATAGACTTACCTTCTTGGCTTAATACAACCCCAATAGCACTGCTACTTGCATCACAATCCACCTGGAAAACCTTTCTAAAATCTGGAAGTGCCAACACAGGTTGTTCTGTTACCTTCTTCTTCAGCAATTCAAAACTTCTCGTAGCTGCTGCAGTCCATTTGAACTCTTTTCTATCCCCTCTTATTGTATCAGTTAGGGGTGCACATATGCCACTGAAATTCTTAATAAACTTCCTATAAAAACTAACCAGACCATGAAATGATCTTACCTCAGTAGCAGACCTTGGAGTAGGCCATTCCAAGATGGCTTTTACCTTCTCTGGATCCATTTTGAGACCTTCAAGTGATATAACAAACCCCAAATAGACTAACTCCCTTTTTGCAAAGATACACTTCTTCAAATTAATTAATAGTTTCTCTTCCCTTAGCCTTTCAAGGACACTAGGAATATGTAATAAATGTTCTTCCAAAGTCTTGCTGAAAATTAAAATATCATCTAAATAAACAATAACAAATCTTCCCAAGAACTTCTTTTAAGTACCTCATTCATGAGCCGCATGAAGGTTCTTGGGGCGTTCGTCAATCCAAAGGGCATGACTAACCACTCATAAAGACCCTCCTTGGTCTTGAAGGCTATTTTCTACTCATCTCCTTCTTGAATCCATATCTGGTAATAACCACTCTTGAGATCTATCTTTGTGAAGTACTGAGCTCCACTCAAGCAGTCCATAAGATCATCCATCCTTGGCAAAGGAAACCAGTACTTGACGGTTATCCTATTTATAGCTTGAGAATCTATACACATCCTCCACTCTCCATCTTTCTTTAGTAAAAGTACTGCAAGTACTGCACATGGACTCAGGCTCTCTCGAATCAAGCCCTTCCTCAACAGCTCCTGAACCTGTCTATTTAGCTCCTCTGTTTCAGTAGGAGTCATCCTGTGAGCAACCTTGTTAGGCAAACTAGCTCCTGGAATCATATCTATCTGATGACTGATTTGCCTTACTGGTGGCAATCCATCTGAAACATTATCAGAGATAATATCTCCAAACTCCCCTAGTAAATCTGAAACTTCAAGTGGTATTTCACTACTACCTTCTTTATCTTTCCTAGGAATCAAAGCATAGCACATACGCTGATGTTTCATGCCATCTAAAAACTTCCTTTCATCAAAAAGACAAATCCTAGCACTGCTACATACCTTTTCACCTTCCTTTTTCATGGGCTTCAATTTGTGGCAAACTCCATCCTTTGTCAGAGAGTATGTGTTTACATGTCCATCATGTACTGCATGTCTATCAAACTACCATGGTCTACCCAATAATAGATGGCAAACATCCATCAAAATAACATCACAAAGAACTTCATCATGGTAACTCCCAATTTTGAATTTCACTAAACATTGTTCACTTACCAGGACCTTATGATCATCGTTTACCCAAGCAATCTGATAGGGCTGGGGATGTTTCTCCCTCTTGAGCTTCAGCTTAGAGACCATCTCTTTTGATACCAAGTTATCAGTGCTACTACCATCGATGATCATGTTGGTCTGACTTTTTGTGTGATAGAAGTCTTTTGTCCAATTGTAGAAAAGTTAGATTTTTATTTCTAAGTGAAACATAGGGTTTTTGGATAATCCATCCATTGGCTAGCCTTTGAAAAACATTATGAAAACCCAACGTTCTTTCTATTCGTAAATTTTCAGGCATGAAATTTTTGAATTTTCAAATTAGACGAATATTCTGTTGCCTTTTATCTTCTGTGCTCCCGAGATACCTTTCCTCTCATATTTCCCAAGCTGTCTGATCTAAGTAGATCTACCATTTTCGTTACCTCGCTATGCGAACATGGACACTTTTTATGTATGGCAAGGTAGCGAGTGCTGAGTAGTTTATAAAATGGGACCGCAAAATGAAGATACGGTGGTCGGAGCTTTTTTTTCTGACTAATTTATTATTCAGGTACATGTTGCAATTACCATCAAAACAAGAAAGGGGACCCAACAGAATGTTTGAAGTCAGAGGCAGAATGATGATTTTTTCGATGCTTCGCTATCTCACTATCGAAAAAATTTGACACTCCGCCATTAGCGAAGTAGCGAGGTCCCATGAAATCAAGAGCCGGTGACATTGCAATTTGTCAGTACCGTAACTAAACCGGGTGGCATGACAAGTAATAAATGCCTTTGTCAGAAGCAGTTTAATAGTAGAAATAATTATCTGATGGCCCCTTGCTTTTCACGGTGCCAAAATTTCATTAATGTGTCCGAGCTCACTACCTTGCTATCAAAAAAATTGTACACTTCGCCGTTAGCGAAGTAGCGAGCCCCGTGAAATTGAAGAGTCGGTGGGACCTTTGGTGACGTGGGATGATAATTAGGACTGAAGTAAAATCTTGAAAGGCACCAGATGTGCAAAATTTCATATTTCATCAATGCCCTTCTGATCAAATGTACAAAGAGATCCTAAGCATCAGATTGGAATGGAATCAACAGTCCTCGCTACCTTACTTTGAAAAGTTGCATGCTCTTTAAGCTATGCGATGTAGTGAGTATGAATCAAAAGACTACATGCAGTTTCCTCACCCTTGATTAAACCTATGATCAACGGCCGTCATCTTCTTACTATGAAGAGTTGCAAGGTAGATATTTATAGCGACATAGCGAATAGGGCCCACCACCTTCTTTCTGATCAAGCCCAGTAACATATCATCTGCCAATTTCAAATCAGATCGATGGTTGTCGCTGCTTTGCTATGGCAAGGTGCTCATTCTTTATGCATAACGAAGTAGCGACCTGCTAACACGTGTCCTCAATTGCCAGTGGGTCCAGATATAAGTGCCATCAAGGAAAGAGTTATGTACGTGGTAAGTTGTCATTGGATGAATTGACCGACATGTCAAATGCAATGCCTAGTTGTTCTCTCTGTATCACATGACCGTAGGATCTTTGAAAATTGACAGCACAGCTTTAAACACAGAATGTGGTGCCACTCTCTGTATTAATTAGACATGAAAGCATCATCCGTGAGAAAAAACAAAGTATAATATAGAGAGATTTCATCAATTTCATCTTATGCAAGCAAAGATTTTGAGCCATTCTTGTACAGAAGTAATTACTGAAGGAAAGTGTGCTAAAATCTGGCAAAAATTGTGAAGTTATCTATTCGCAAAAAGTTTGCAGAAATACAGAGGAAAACAAAAACAGAATTCAAGTAAGTAGTACTACCATAATCTTTGTAGGCTTTTCAGTTCTATAAAAAATAGTCCAAGATGCCTCCAAAGAAGGGATTTTTAGGTCAAATAAATTATTTGGATAGAAATGTGCATGATGACTTGCTTGAGTTGCTCCCTGAGTCTACTGTAGAGACAGTGCAAGTTAAAAGGTTAACCTCATTGAACCCTAGGCTAAGGATAGCTGATGGATTGTATGATAAGGGTAATTGGGTCCAGGATGCTCAAACTTCTCAAACTGGTTTGAGTTTGTTCAAAAAATGGTTTGCAGAGAGAAAATTATATGCCCCTCATGCCAATATATGGAATTTTGATTTGGGAAAGCTAGTTGTTCCTAGTGTGTTTATGGATTATTACCTTCTTGAGGCCGTGGTGAAAAGTTATGATCAAGCCACTAAGGTAGTGAGAAGAATGGATGGTGAGGTTTTAATTACCATCAGTCCAAAAGAAATTAGGGAAGTTTTTAGTCTGGGACCTCTCACTAGGTATCATGTGCCCATTGATTTGATAGAGTTAGAAAAAGAATATATGTCCAAAAGGGATGTAGTTAGACAAGGTGCATTGAAGGCCCACATAGGCAGAATTGGAAACCTACCAAAAATAACATCATCTTCTAAAGAACCTTTCAAAAAATCATGCTTTAATGCCAGGGCAGTAGAGATATATAGGACCCTGTGCAGAGTCTTCGGAGAGGGTGAAGAAGATTTTATTCCTATGAGCTTCATGTATATGATCACCCAAATCTCCTCTTTTGGTGTAGAAATAATTTTTGATTTTGCATCTTACCTGGCTAATGAGATTCACAATGGATTGGTGGAGATTGCAAAAGGCAAGGTGGAAAAGGTTTGGGGTCAGTACTTCCTATTGATGCATATGTTTCTATTTAAAGGGGTTACATATTTTGGTAAAGAAATGATTTTAAATAGGGAACAAGAAGGGGAAGCACTACCAGTTCAATTATGGAGTGCAGACATGATTGGAGAAGCAGAAAATGCTAGTTTTGTTAGATTTGATAGGCACTTTGCTTCTAAACTAAGATGCCTCATATTAAGTGACAATCCCAGAATTTCTAAGGCACTAATGCACCTTGTTAGGCCTATGGACAGACCCCATAGTCTAAAAGTTTCACATAATTGGGGAGATATCATCCCATATCTAGTCTCTGTATATGAGCAATGTTAGTATGCTAATAGAAACCAAATTTAAATAAAGCTTCTACAAACTAAAAAAAATTCATAAACTTCAAGATAGACTAAGATGAGCTCTCAATTGAGAATATGAGCCATTAATGGGTTCTCTCAATGAGAAGCTCTCTTGTTGAGTAGCTTTATCTAAATGGATAGGATGTATGCTCAATATGCTTCCAAAGGCTTCAATGGATGATTGTAGATTTTTGGTGTGGATAGATGGCTTTAGTATGGATTTGGCTCTCAAAATAGCATTATAACTTTACTTCATGGATTGTGTTATTTTGCAAAAGCGAAGGATCCAATTTATAGGCAAGAGGCTTGAGGGATTGAGGGCTAAGATGCAAGGATGGGAAAAAGCTCATGGAGGGCTTAGATTGCATGAGAGGAGAGCACATGGATTTTTCTTCCTTACAACCAATCAAGGAGTGACACATGTCACATGGTGAGAGGATGGAGGAAAGGGGAAGGATGAGTCAACAAAGGAGGCTCAAGGGATAAAATCTTCATAAACACCCTTCATAAGTGCTTTGTAAGAACATTTATGACTTTGTGGGCTTTATAAAGTTTTGTGGTTAAAGATATTTGTGAGAGATACCATGAAATTTGAATTTGAGGGTTTAGGGGGGTTTTAAGCTTGCTTAGGGTTGTAAAAATGATTAGAGGAAGGGTTAGAGATGGCTTAGGACTAGGCAAGTGGATGGCAAGTGGATTGCAATTAATGAGGGTGGGTGAAGGAGGAGATATTTGTTAACTTTGGCTTGAGTTAGCAAGTCTTAACCCATGTTTAGGGAATGTGACAAGGTTAGGAGGGGATTAGGATTAGGGTTAAAGACATCTTCTAGAAGAGTCTAGGCTTTGAATGAGGATGACGACTTTCTAGAAGAGTCTAGAACTTCCTAGGATAAGATTTTATGAAATAAATAAAGTTTTATTTATTTCAAGGGTTTGGGTTGAGGAGATATTTATTAAAATATTTTTAATAAACATGAGGATTAATATTTAATCTTGATTAAATATTTTGAGTTGGGATTAGGGGTAGGAAATGATGAGATTAGCCTTTAATCGAAATTAAAAAAGGATTAGAAGATTTTGGAAGAGGCTATTGGTCTTAAGGAAATTGGCCAACTTTTGGGAAAAAAATAAATTATTTATTTATTTTGGGATTTTTGGTCAATTTATTAATTAAATAATTAATAAATAAGGAAATAATGTTTAAATAAGATTTAAACATTTTTGGGAGGGATTTCTTAATTAAATATTTTTAATTAAGATAAAGGGATTTAATGGCATAAAAATAAATTAATTAATTAATTAATTAATGATGATGTCATCAGGAATTTTTTAGAAAATAAAAATACTTTATTTTCTAAAGGTTTTTTAGGTGTCTACATTTTGCCCCTCTTTGATGTGATGCCGCAAGTGGCATGACATCAAAGATAAGAAAATAAGATGCCCAAGGCTAGAGCAGAAGAGGAGAGAATGGACTATGAGATGCCCCCTCAAGAAGGCGGCAGGGAGAGAAAGCAAGGCTCAACGGCTTCTTGAAAAGTACAAGAATCCGAGATGAGCAAGGAGATTCAGATTGGCAAAGAGAAGGGGCTGAATTAGCTCAAACTCTCACTATGGGAGAATGATAAAGGAGAATCAAATGCACAAGAGGAAGCAAGCTTAAGACTTCAGGGATTGCAGAGGATGAAGGAGCGGAGCACTATAAAAAGAATCCAGGATGGGGAGATGGATGAGGGGATGATAAAGATGATGCAACAGGATTTCAAAGAGTCAGATTGGTGGAAGATGGGTTTCGGAGATCCCTAGGACTAGGATTGTGGATCTCGAAAGATGAGGCTTGGTGGATTGATTTGGATTGGTGGATCCCTAAGACTAGGATTGTGGATCCCTAAAGCTAAAGGTGAGGAGTGATTCAAAGAGATACTGATGCATAAGCTAGGGTAGGAGAGATGGATGTTGGATATGGAAGGGGGATAATTGAGATGAAGGAAAACCATTGAAGCTTTTTGAGCGGGGGGGATACTTCAAAGAGAAGTACCACCATGTAGTTGAGCACTAGATTTTCTATAGGACTGTTGGTTAATTGCCAAGGTTACCAAGAACATCAAGGCCTTTTCACCAACTGTCCAAAGGACTGACAAACTGAATCAAAACAAACACGCAAGGATTGCCCCAGTATCACATATGAACCCCAGAGGAAGCAGTGTGGAAACGACACTGGGTAACCCACAAGCAAAAAAGAAAACAAGCAAAAGACATGATCAAGACCTTATGCTCTGATTTCCCCATTCATAGTATACCATGATATGGAAGATTGTGGCAACCTTGAGGAGGGAACAAAGAGATTGCTTGGAAAAGATATTTCAAGACCCAATAGGGAAGAGTCCAAATCAAAAGAAAGCGAAAATCCAAAAGAGAACCGTTTGCCAATGAGATGGGTAGGACGAGGTACTAACGGACCAAGATCAGACATGAGGCAAGCTATATCCTGCAAGGACCTATCGGAGAGCACCTAAGCTGGTGGATTTGGATGAGTGATGCATCTGGCAAGCTGAACTAAGAAAGATAACACTTTGGTGATAGGAAATCTAGCTAAAGGATGCATTGGAATAGCTAACCAAGATGTGCGATGGGTGCAAGATGCTGATCAAGGATGAACTAACACGAACACTGGATAGATGCAATGGTACTAAGCTAAAGAGGATGTACAAGCTGACAGACCAAGATATTTACAAGTGAGCTAATCAAGATAGTTACAAGCAAGCAAAAGCTCAGGATGATAGGATAGCGGGATGGTTCGATGTTGTGCAAGATGCGAAAGCTAAGGGTGGGGTGATAGCAAAAGATATGGATTTGGCAGGATGCATCCAATGATGATGAGAGATTTTGTGACCAAGGATAGCTAGAGGAGTAGGATGAGATGGCTGGATAGGATGGTAGATAGCTAGGATTATGATGGATATAAAGAGATGACATTGGGTTTGCATGAGGATAGCCTAGAGCTAGATACCAATGACAAGGGAGGATGGACAAGACAAGATCTCCAAGGAATATAGTGCCCCCAATTAGAAGATAACATGCGGAAGGAGGTCTTATGATGGATGTGATAGGATTGAAGCTAGGATGGAAAAAGCTGAAGGGGCTAGGGAGATGGATGATAGCTGAGATGATTGGCTGAAGCTGCATAAGATTAGTGGATGGTGTGAGATGGAAGCTGGAGGATGGAGGATAGGTGGATAGATTGGAAGATGGAGTTGGATGTCAAGAGATGACCAAAAGCATGAGGGTGATAGTCTAAGCTGGGGATGGCGAGATTACGCATGACGCTTGTTTGCCAATTTTTCATCATGGTACTTGTCTAAGGTGCTTGAATTGCCAAGTTTTCACCAGTGGACGCTTTATTTTTCTTTTCTTTTTTGACTTTGGATTTAGCTGGAATGATTTTGGCTTTCTTCAGCTATTTTGGCTTTTTTGGGAATTTTCACTGGCTGTTGAAATGTTCAATTTTGTTGCTAGCTGTTGGTACACCGGATGTGTGATTTATGCAATAGATCGGATTAGATGGGATTGATGGTAGGAGATGGAGGGATGAAAATGCTTGAAAGGAGCATGAGATGGGGATGCTTGCAAGAGCAACATTGGCACATGTTGGAATGGGTGTGAAAAGAGCATATGGGGGATAGATGGTAGATGCGGGCGTGATGGAGGATTTGTGGAAGCGTGCTTGGGGATATAGGCACCCAAGATGGAGTTAGGAGATGGGGGACATGAGTCACTAGATGGGGGATTAGCAATGGTGGATGCCATTATGCATTGGGTTTCAACTTTTTTCTTGGGGATCCACATGGTTTTGGATTTTCTTTTCATAGGCTTTTGCATTGTTTTGCATTCTTTGATTGGATTTTTCCTTTTTGGAGTATGTCTTTTAGAATAGACATATGATTGCCTAGGATGTGGATTTTTAGCTTTATGCATTTTGAAGTTGGCATTCACATTGCTCTGGTAAGCTTTGGGAAGATGGTTAGGAGAAGCTTTGTGAGATGGAGAGGATATGAAAGAGCATGTAGGGGGATGATGATGGATGATGTGCCCTGATATGTGCCTTTGTTGATCTTGCATAGAAATGGATGGAATAGGATTTTTATGATGGTTGATAGGAGGATGGAGGATGGTAGATTTTGGGACATAGGGACCCAAAATGGATTTAGGGGATGAAGTGGGGATATGGTAGGTTGTTTTGGGTTGCAAAGATGGTGGAGGGGGGATGACATAAGATTTATTGAAGGAGTGATGGGAGGCTGGCATGGTGGGCTTGGAGATAGGCTTGGTTTGGGGGTGTGGTGTACCAACACCTTTAGATGGTGAGCCTTTGGATACATATCCAAGACCATGAAATCCTAGATTTTTTTGTGCAATAATAGGCTCTCTGATTCCTTGCTCTTGTGGTCCTAAACCTTGACCTTGATAATGCCATCGATTGAGCATTTGAACAAGCTGAGGAAACTTTTTGCTTGCAGAAAATGGTAGAAGTGATTTATTAGGTGTATTGCAATGGGGAGATACTATTCTTAATTCTTCTACTGAGAGAGGGCCACCGTGGATGAATGTAAGTGAACCAAGAGGGTAGATTATAGATGGTGGAATAGCTTGGATAGGTGGTAAGATGGAAGCATGGAGTGGGGGAGATGGAAGGATAGGATCTTGATGTAGCTGGTGGGATGACAAGATATCTTGTAGTGGAGGAGATATGGCTCGAGGTTTTGGAGATGGAGGAGATGGTGACTGCACTATGGATGGAAGACATGGTACAATGATATCTTCATTTATGCTTTGGGGGATGTCAACATGCTTTTGGGCAGGATCTTGATAGGATTGGTTTGGAGTGGATGGTGCGATAGGAGGTGAAGGGATGGATTCTTCAAAGGCAGCGGATGGATAGATGGGAGATTCAGTAGTGGAGATGGGTGAGTAGAAGATGGATGGATAAGGGTCATTACGAGAGATTTGGGAAATGCTTGGAGGTGATGTGGATAGGATTTGGAGGGATTTGACAGGTGGTGGGATTTTGATGCTTGCGGGAAGTGGAAGGATTTTAAGCAATTTGATGGATGGTATGGGGATGATAGCTATGGGAGATGGAGGTGATATTATAGATGGGGAAGCTTCATCACTGACTACTTCACATGGTTGGATTAGATGACATGGCTTATCGACTGTTGGAGGCAACTTTTCTTGTATTTCCTCTAGGAGATTCCTTGGAGACTCGTGTGTCAAAGGTGGAGGTGGATTAACAGGAATAGCTAGTGTGAGGGGGTGGAAGATTGGAAGCTTGGTTGATGGGGTGATGGAGGGGAAGCTGGAATATCGGATGGCATGACTAGATAGTTTGGAATAACTCTTGGATTTTGGGGGATGCTTGGGGGAATGTTTCTAAGGCTTTCAATATACCCGTCATAGTCAACAAGATTTTCATCATCATTGGAATAGGAGGTGGTGGGAGCAAGGACAATACGACCAAACACATCATGATAGGATTGGTACTTCATGCTTTGATGATGAGTTTGATGGGTATGGGGTCTTGCATATGGATGAACACGGAAGCTCATGGTTGGATTTGGATTAAGCACAAATTTTGGATTGGCTGATGAAAGATTTCCTAGGGAGAGTCAAAGCTGTATGACAGACCTAAGGAGGATTGGTTGGAGATTTTTGGCTTTCTTGTGGGTGGAAGACTTCAAGGGTATGCTATCAAAAAGTGAGAGTTTTTCTTTCCTATGTGCAGGATTCATGGTGATTGTGTCAACTTAAGGATAGACTAGTGATCCTATGGCATGACACGAGATTGACCACTTGTGGATCCCAACCTTTAGCTCAAGGTGATGAGGGATACAAGTGACAAAGATGGATTACCCTAGACAATGCTCTGTCAAAGGGATAACCTTGGTGAGATTGGTTGATTGGTAGGATAGATTGATTGTATAGCAAATTTTGGAAAAGTGACAACAACTCTTTAAAGGCTTGGGTGATTTTGGATTGGGTTGCTAGCTAGCTGGGGGGATGATTTGGATGGACTTTGGATTTGGGATTGTTCTAAGGCAAAGAACTAGATAGATTTGGTTGCATCGAGGGAGCTTGGATGATTTTCTGATAAGGCAGTGACTACGCTAAGTATGCCTTGAGTTGGGAGATTTCTGCTTTTTTGGGATTTCGAGCAAAATTGGCAAACATTCATTCAAAAGCTATGAACAAACAAGCAGACAAAAGTTTTGAGCAAGCACGTCAAACACACCAACATCTTAGGAAGCTTTCTACAAGGATGAAATTTGGTTTAGCTAGGGAGTCCTCGATATACACAAGGTACGTGAGGCCCAAATCTGTAGATGAATCCAAAAAGATGTCACACAGCCGAGAGGAGCGGTAACCCACTTCTCCTCTTTCACTTCTCAAGGGTATAAAGTTCCTTGAGGCTTAGCTCGAGTGACAAAATTTTGATCCCAAGAGAGGTGTCTTTGGATTCACCTCCCGATCTTTATACTCCGCCGGAACGCTGGAGTTGAGGTCATCCCAAGGGGTGATGAAATCCCCAAGCAGGCCTCCTAAAAAGCTAAGACAAGATTTTGGATCCTAATATTATGCACCCAAGATGGCCTCGAAAGACGACAAGGAGAGAGAAGACTTGGATGATCTTGGGCTAAAAAATACGCTTGTTCTTTTACCAACTGACGCTTAAGTTTTCTAATCTAGACTTTGCAAGCACTCATGTTTAAGATACAATGTTTATTCCAACTTTGAAGTGTTGACAAAAATAAAATTGATCGAAGAATGCGAACAAGAAGAAGAGTTAGGGTCAACAAGAAGGTAAACCCGTGCGCCCAGAGGCCCTCCACGTCAAGTATCGATTGATTTTTCTTTAAGGCATTCAAGATTGAGTGTGAGTTTATTTTAAGCCCAAAACAAAGGTGTGTGAGATTCAATTTCAAGCGCGCGCTCGGAGGCCCTCCACGTCAAGATTTGTCCAATTTTTATGCCCAAATGAAGTGTGAGCGAGATTAATGCGCATTCAAGGAATTTTCTAACTTAGAAAAACCACTAAAAATCCAAGTGAGTGGAGTTTGATTTGCGTGGAGCACTTAACACCCTCTTAGGTGGACCCATCCCCATAGATGGCACTGAGATTGCAACCAATGGTTAAATTGATGGGTGATTAAAGAAGGTGAGTCCAACGACAAACTCACTCAAAGCATTTTTATTTGTTTTTATAACTTAAAAGATTATAAAAATGTATATTCTTTTTATGCTCCAAAAGATGATTATTTGATCTATGGCATTCAAGATTGGATTTGTTGTTTTAATCATGCATTCATAAAAAAACAAACTTTGATTTTAATCCATGGCACTCAAGAGTGATTTTAGCAACATGCATTCAAAGACAAGTGATTAAACATTCAAGTTTTTTCCTTTGAGAATTCAAGATTGAGATTTTGTGTGTTGTTTTAAGAACTTTGAAGTGCTTTGTTTTAACCTTAGATCATTCAAGATTGTTTTTGGACTCAAAAGTGAAAATGACTCTTTGGACTTTGCTTTTCATTAAAGATTTTGTGTTCTAGTTTGCTTGTTTTAAGAACTTTGAAGTGCTTTGTTTTAACCTTAGATCATTCAAGATTGTTTTTGGACTCAAAAGTGAAAATGACTCTTTGGACTTTGCTTTTCATTCAAGATTTTGTGTTCTAGTTTGCATGTTTTGATGCATAAAAAACCTAAGAAACATTCAAGATTTTGCAACAAGAAATTTGTTTGGAACAAATAACAAAGATTTTTAGGACAATTTTGGAAACCATTTAGGACTCTTAGTTTTCATGAGATTTTTAAAAGAACTTTAACATATTTGCAAATGAGGTTCATTTTATCCTTGATTGATGCTTTGAGTTTGATTTAGATTTTAGTGTGCACTTAGTGTTGATTTTGAACCTTTTGAAATGGAAACTTGAAGTTCTTTTTAAATTTCCAAAAATGAAGTGTTCCTAACTTTGCATGAATGCATCTAAAACCTTGATGTTGCAAGGATGCAAATGATTAGACTGGTTTAGTTTCACTTGTTAAAAGATTTTTTCTTTTTTGCAAATTTTTAATTTTTTAATGGATTTAAGTATGATTTGGGGGTTCATTTTAAGCACTAAAAAGAAGTGTGTATGATTTTGCTTCCTTAAAAAAAAAAAGGCCAAGATCTCCCACAAGAAGAAGAAGGAGAAGTAGATGGAATAAGAAGAATATAGACAAGAAGAGGAAGAAGAATTCCAAGTGCTTTGTCCACCTATAAGCTTGAAAAATCTGCAAATACTATGAGATAGACTATGAGTTCCTTTGTCTTCTTCATGCTCATGTGGACCTACAAAACCAATTTATACAATCCTACCAATCACAAAAATAAGCAAAATTAGCCAAAATCAGCAAATGACATACAAAACTTTGACTAAAAAAGCTAATGAAGATGACCCATGCGGGGTCCCACCGGGCGTGCCAAAATGTATATGAGCAATGTTAGTATGCTAATAGAAACCAAATTTAAATAAAGCTTCTACAAACTAAAAAAAATTCATAAACTTCAAGATAGACTAAGATGAGCTCTCAATTGAGAATATGAGCCATTAATGGGCTCTCTCAATGAGAAGCTCTCTTGTTGAGTAGCTTTATCTAAATGGATAGGATGTATGCTCAATATGCTTCCAAAGGCTTCAATAGATAATTGTGGATTTTTGGTGTGGATAGATGGCTTTAGTATGGATTTGGCTCTCAAAATAGCATTATAACTTTACTTCATGGATTGTGTTATTTTGCAAAAGGGAAGGATCCAATTTATAGGCAAGAGGCTTGAGGGATTGAAGGCTAAGATGCAAGGATGGGAAAAAGCTCATGGAGGGCTTAGATTGCATGAGAGGAGAGCACATGGATTGTGTTTCCTTACAACCAATCAAGGAGTGACACATGTCACATGGTGAGAGGATGGAGGAAAGGGGAAGGATGAGTCAACAAAGGAGGCTCAAGGGATAAAATCTTCATAAAGACCCTTCATAAGTGCTTTGTAAGAACATTTATGACTTTGTGGGCTTTGTAAAGTTTTGTGGTTGAAGATATTTGTGAGAGATACCATGAAATTCGAATTTGAGGGTTTAGGGGGGTTTTAAGCTTGCTTAGGGTTGTAAAAATGATTAGAGGAAGGGTTAGAGATGGCTTAGGACTAGGCAAGTGGATGGCAAGTGGATTGCAATTAATGAGGGTGCGTGAAGGAGGAGATATGAGAAGAACCTCCTTATAGCAATATCGTGAGAATGCTCGAAATAACAGAATACAAAGTGATAGCAGAACTCAAAATAAATCTACTGATCGCAGGCCACTTCGAGGGGGTAACCTCCTTTGAGCAAGCTCAATACAATAAATTCGTCCGTACCCATCAAGGGCCTCAACCTATTCTTATATACTGGGTACGATCTAGAAAAGTAATATTACCTATGCATGTGGGATAATAAAATAAACTCACGGGACGACTTACAAAGCATATGCGTCCAACAACTCTACTCTAACAAAATAAACAGAAGGAACACACAGGTTCCTAACATCCCCTCTCCCTTAGAAAAAAGCTTTGTCCTCAAAGCTTAAGGTGTGGAAATTGTTGTTGAATCTGAAGAAGGGGTTCCCAGGTAGCATCCTCTGGTTGCATGCCATGCCACTGAATCAAGACCTCAGAGATGGAGCGAGAGCGAAGCTGGCGAGTGCGCTGGTCAATGATTGCTACCGGCTCCAGGATAATGGATCCTTCCGTATCCATTTCAGGGAGAGTAGTTTGTGCTCTGACAGTGGTACCCAGAACTTTCTTTAGACAAGAAACATGAAAAACTGGATGAATGCGGGAAGAAGGAGGAAGTTCCAGTTTATAAGCAACTGAACCAATCTTCTGCAGAACCTGATAAGGCCCATAAAATTTTGGGGCCAGCTTATGACGCCCTTTCAGCTTTAGGGAGGATTGTTTGTATGGCTGTAGACGAAGAAAAACCATATCCCCAACTTGAAATGAGCGCTCAGAACGGTGTTGATCTGCTTGCTGTTTCATCCGATTACGGGCCATGTGAAGATTATCCTGTAAGGTACGAAGAATCTGATCCCTGCTGCGGAGAACTATGTCAACTGCCTGGACTGGTGAGCTGTTGGGAGTGTAGGGAAGGAGCACTGGAGGTGCCTGACCATAGACTGCTTCATATGGAGTCATTTTAGAGGCAGTGTGGTAAGAGGTATTGTACCACCATTCAGCTAAAGGGAGCCACTTGGCCCACTGATGTTGCTGTTCGGAAGTGAAGCAACGAAGATAAGTTTCCAAGCATTTATTGACAATTTCCGTTTGACCATCAGTTTGTGGGTGATAGCCCGAACTCATCTTCAGTTTGGTGCCAGTTTTCTGAAACAGTTCAGTCCAAAAATGACTGGTAAAAGTTGCATCACGATCAGAGACAATGGAAGAAGGGAGTCCATGAAGACGAAATATCTGGTCCATGAAGATTTGGGCAACAGAGGAGGCAGTATAGGGGTGGCTGAGGGCACAAAAATGACTATATTTCGAGAGACGATCAACCACAACCAAGATCACTGTCTTGCCACCGGATTTAGGAAGCCCTTCAATGAAATCCATAGAAATATCAGTCCAAATCCGTGTAGGGATGGGCAATGGTTCGAGCAAGCCAGGAAGGAGGGTCGTTTCACCCTTGTGGCGTTGGCAAGTATCACATTCAGCCACCATCTGTTGAATCGTCTGTTTCATTCCTTTCCAAAAGAAGTTTCTCCTTGCTCGCTCATAAGTTTTGAGGAAGCCTGAGTGCCCTGCTGAAGGAGAAGCATGGAGTTCATAAAAAATAGCCTGATGTAGAGCTGGGTTCTGAGGAAGCACTAGCCGACCCTTGTATCGAAGAGAAGCACCATCCCAAGAGTAATGTGGTATAGCAGAAGGATTATTGGCTAGCTGGTGAATGATTTGAGATAAAGAAGAGTCACTATCATAGCCCTGCTGAACAGACGCTAACCAATTGGGAATGGGCTTAGAAATAGCGGAAAGGGAAGCTTGATTATCAAATGTGCGAGAAAGAGCATCTGCCACAATATTCTCCTTACCCTTCTTGTAGGTGATCTCATAATCATACCCCATGAGTTTGCTGACCCATTTCTGTTGTGTAGGAGAGGATACCCGTTGTTCCAGGAAGTATTTCAGACTTTGGTGATCGGTTCTGATGCAAAAATGACTCCCTAAGAGGTATGGCCGCCACTTCTGTACAGCATGCAAAATAGCCATCATTTCTTTTTCATAAGTAGAGAGGGCTAGATTCTTACCAGAGAGGGCTTTGCTAGTGAACGCAATAGGATGGTCATCTTGCAGGAGAACAGCACCCAATCCATTGCCGCAAGCATCACTCTCAATAGTGAAGGGTTTGGAAAAATCTGGCATCGCGAGAACAGGTGTACTGCACATAGCCTGTTTCAGTTGTTCAAATGCAGTCTCAGCAACAGGGGTCCAGGAGAAGGCATCCTTTTTTAACAGAGCTGTCAATGGTGCTGCAATTTTCTCGTAATCTTTGACAAACTTGCGGTAGTAGCCAGTCAACCCCAAAAAACCCCGAAGGCTCTTGAGAGTTTTAGGATGCGGCCAAGTTTTCATGGCATCTATTTTTGTAGGATCCACCCGCACTCCATGGTGTGCAACAATATGCCCGAGATACTCCACTTCCTCCTGGCCAAACACACATTTAGATAGTTTTGCACAGAGTTGATGATCAGAGAGAAGTTGCAAGACAAGCTCCAGATGATGGAGATGCTCAGCCCAAGTTTTGCTATATATGAGGATATCATCAAAGAAGACCAGAATGAATTTCCGGAGGTATGGTCGAAATATGTTATTCATCACTGCCTGAAATGTTGAAGGAGCATTCGTGAGGCCAAAGGGCATGACTAAAAATTCATAGTGACCATCATGTGTGCGGAAGGCAGTTTTAGGTATATCCTCCTCATTAACCCGAATTTGATGATACCCAGAACAAAGATCTAACTTGGAGAAAAAATGAGCCCCATGAAGTTCATCAAGAAGTTCATCAACAACTGGAATGGGAAACTTGTCCTTTATAGTGAGATGATTAAGTGCTCGGAAATCAATGCAGAGTCGCCATGACCCATCTTTTTTGCGAACAAGCAGAACTGGAGAAGAAAAGGAACTGGTACTAGGGCGAATAATACCTTGCTTCAGTAAGTCACGGACAAGTATCTCGATTTCGGTCTTCTGATGAAATGGGTAGCGGTAGGGCCTGATGTTGGGCGGAACACTGCCAGGAAGGAGCTGAATACGGTGGTCCTCTGGACGAGAAGGAGGTAATCCCACAGGTTCAGCAAATATACCAGAATACTTGTCCAAAATGTGTTGGAGATCGGCAGGAGTGCTAGAGACTGCTGATGGCTGCATCTGAATGGAATGGAGCTGAGCGATGACACCATGTGAATTCTTCTTAAGAAGTTTTTCCATACGGTGTGAACTGATGATGCTGAGAGACCCTGGTTGTAAGCCTTTCAAAGTGTGTTGGTGCCCCTCGGCTGAAAACTGCATCCAAAGTTCAGCAAAATCCCAGAGAATGGGGCCAAGAGTGCGTAACCATTGGGCACCCAAAACCACATCACAGCCACCTAAGGGTAAGGCAAACATGTCAGAGCGCATGTTATAATCTCCAATAGAGAGACGCACATTGCGACATTTCCCTTTACAAGGTAAAGTGCCCCCATTGGCAATCATGACTTCAAAGCTAGAGCAGGGATGGATAAAGCAATCAGCCTGTTTGGCTATGCGTGGATCAATGAAGTTATGAGTGCTACCAGAATCAATGAGTATAGTAAGAGGGATCTTCTTGAAGAAACCCTGGACCCGCATGGTTTGTGGAGTAGTGACTCCTGCCAAAGCATGGACAGATATCTCTGGTGGAGCTTCTGGGGAAGGAGGTTCAGGCTGGTGAGGCTCAACCTCAGCATCCACTGTTTCCTGAGCATCTACATATTCTTCCAGTTCCGGTGGAGAATCCACATCCAAGAGATAGAGCTTTTGCTGAACACATCTATGGCCCCGAGACCATTTCTCATCACAATTATAACAAAGCCCTTTGTCTCGCCTAACTCGCATCTCTGTTTCAGACAAGTGCTTGATCGGAGTAGTTCTGGGAGCTGGTATGACTGGAGGGTTGTGAGAACCTGTATTTCTGAATGGAACAAAATTAGATCTGGAGCGTTGTAGAGCACTAATCTTGTCTTCCGCTAACTTAGCCAACCCAAGGGCTTCCATCATTGTAGTAGGTCGAAACATTTTGACTTCTGAGCGAAGTGCATCCTTCAGACCACTGACAAAACAACTACGGAAGAATTCATCAGACAAGCCCTCTGTGTGATTAGCTAATTTTTCAAACTCTGTCTGGTATTCTCTTACAGTGCCTGTTTGACGCAGTTTAGTGAGTGCTCCTGTGAAATCATCAAAGGAACTAGGGCCAAAGCGCTCCAAAATGAGGGTGCACAATTCGCTCCACGTTGGGCCTACATTAGCCTTGATGTACCAACGGAACCATTGAAGAGCTTCATGTTCCAAATGAAAAGATGCAAGGGAGACTTTGTGGTTATCCAAAGTATTATGCAAGCTGAAATACTGCTCTGCCCTATAGATCCATCCAGTCGGATCAGAACCATCGAAGCGTGGAAAATCAAGCTTTGGTCCACGGAAATTGCCAGAAGAGGACCCAGTATCTCCTGAATGGTTTCGGCTCATGGCTGACTGCTGAAAGTTAAGACCCAGAATTTTGTCATCCAGATCTTGAAGTCTGGTTTTGAGGGATGCAATTTCCTCTTCCATGATTTTTGCTCCTGTACGCGTAACAACCATAAAACAAGGTTTTTTTTTTTTTTTTTTTTTTTTTTTTTTTTTTTTTTTTTTGAAATGGGTAGAAGATGAGAAACAAAAACTTTTTTAGTTACGGCAAACTTGGATTTGGGTAAAACTCATATAGGAAATGGGTGTTCGACGGGTGGTGGGAGACTATCTAGGGACAAGGGAAAAAGAAAAATGAGGGTTTCAAGGGTAGGGAGGCGAAATGAGGCGAACAGTCCAAGAGGGATAAGGGAGCAAAATGAGGAATTGAATCTTGTGGCTCAGTTTGGTGGCGATTGGATGAGAGGTGAAAAAGATAGGGCAAACCCTAAAATTAGATAAATGAGGGTTTTAGGGCTTTGATATGTAAAATTTGGGGTTGGGTCGCCAAGGAAGGAAGTATGCGAAATGATATTGCAGACGTTCTGCGGAAGTATGAGCAGAAACAGAAAGCAAACAAGGAAGCTACGACTAAAAAACAGAAAAAATTTTACTCTTTTTTTTTTTTTTTTTTTTTTTTTTTTTTTTTTGAACAGTCGACTTAAAAAAATTCACTCACAGACAGAACAACTGAAAAGAGTTATTGCAATAACAAGAGATATTAGAAGTGAGAGGAACCTGAAGGCCACGACAGAAAAAAAATTTGATGTAATTTCCACCCAGCGAGCCCAAGAGAGTGCTCTAATACCAGATGAGAAGAACCTCCTTATAGCAATATCGTGAGAATGCTCGAAATAACAGAATACAAAGTGATAGCAGAACTCAAAATAAATCTACTGATCGCAGGCCACTTCGAGGGGGTAACCTCCTTTGAGCAAGCTCAATACAATAAATTCGTCCGTACCCATCAAGGGCCTCAACCTATTCTTATATACTGGGTACGATCTAGAAAAGTAATATTACCTATGCATGTGGGATAATAAAATAAACTCACGGGACGACTTACAAAGCATATGCGTCCAACAACTCTACTCTAACAAAATAAACAGAAGGAACACACAGGTTCCTAACAAGATATTTGTTAACTTTGGCTTGAGTTAGCAAGTCTTACCCATGTTTAGAGAATGTGACAAGGTTAGGAGGGGATTAGGATTAGGGTTAAAGACATCTTCTAGAAGAGTCTAGGCTTTGGATGAGGATGAAGACTTTCTAGAAGAGTCTAGAACTTCCTAGGATAAGATTTTATGAAATAAATAAAGTTTTATTTATTTCAAGGGTTTGGGTTGAGGAGATATTTATTAAAATATTTTTAATAAACATGAGGATTAATATTTAATCTTGATTAAATATTTTTAGTTGGGATTAGGGGTAGGAAATGATGAGATTAGCCTTTAATCGAAATTAAAGAAGGATTAGAAGATTTTGGAATAGGTTATTGGTCTTAAGGAAATTGGCCAACTTTTGGGAAAAAAATTAATTATTTATTTATTTTGGGATTTTTGGTCAATTTATTAATTAAATAATTAATAAATAAGGAAATAATGTTTAAATAAGATTTAAACATTTTTGGGAGGGATTTCTTAATTAAATATTTTTAATTAAGATAAAGGGATTTAATGGCATAAAAATAAATTAATTAATTAAATAATTAATTAATTAATAAATGATGATGTCATCAGGAATTTTTTAGAAAATAAAAATACTTTATTTTCTAAAGGTTTTTTAGGTGTCTATAGTCTCAACTGTCATTAGGGTTTATGGATTCAAAGGGACACCCCATGTACTACCCTACCAGGTGCCTTTAAAGGTAGGGGTAGCTGAATTTCTATGGCAGTTGGGAGGAGTGGAGGAGACTTTTTTGCACAAGAGGGGAACAGGATCAATTTTTCCTACGTGCATTGTGGCTCACCAGTTTGTAATAACTAAAGAGGGGTGGATCTTCCTCTACAAATTTTTGGATCAATATAAGATGGCAGTATCTCATGCTCATTTTTGTGACACAGAAGATTTTTTTAATTCTGCTCTTAGACATAGGATCAAGCTTCATCCAAGTCAGCATGAATTCTATTTCCCTGAAGATATAATAAGGAATGAATATTCTCTCCAGGAGCAAGAAACAAAGAAAGAGAAATGGAGAGTCTATTCAAAAGTTTTGGAGTTTATTAATTGTTTTGACAAGGATTACAGACCTCTTAGTAATGTTGCAACTAATGCAGATAGAATAAAAAGCTCATGAGTACATTCTCAGAAATAATGGAGGTAATGAATGAGAAGAAACAACATTTTATTGATTCTTTTCCAGATAAAGCCAGAGAAGTTATGAGGAAATTGGGTTTCACCCTTAACATAGGGGCAGGTCCATTGGTTATGCGAAAGAGGATAGGATATACTGTTATTCGAGATCAGATGCCCATTGTAAACAAAGAAAAATAGATAATTGAATCTACTAGTATTGTCGTTGAAGAAAGACCCCCTGAACCTTCTCCCAAAAGAAGAAAAATAATAAGGGAAGAGGAATCCCATGATGAAGGTTACTCACCTTCCCAAACTCCAATAAGAATTGAGGAAGAGCAGCTCACTAATGAGCAAATTGAACAAATGGGATCACAAGGAGGAGTTTTTGTTACTTAGGCAGAGATTGATGAAGGGAACCCCCAGGAGCCTCCTGTGCCGAGTTTTGAATTAACTATAGCAGATTTTAGAGGAAGGGAATTAGACCCTCTTTTGGAGCAAGCTAGTTAGCAGTTTTTATCGGATAATAGTTTTGTAAAATCTAGGGCTTTCCATCAGTTTGCGTGGAGGTCAAACATGCACATTTTTGAGAAAAGATGTAGGAATATGAAAACAAAGCATCCAGAAATTGATGAAGCCTCTATTCAAAATCAAATAAAGGAACAAATGATACAAGAGTTCCAGAATATAACCCTTGAAGAGGGTAGACAAATGGTAAAGGATGCAAATATTTTATTATTTCCCAATTGGGATATTGTTGATGCCTTAATTTTTAATTCTGTGTCAAATAATTTAGGATTACAGGATCTAGATAAAGAGGAATTCCTAGGAACAACATTCAGTAATGATCAAGCTGCCCTTGTTATGTGGTCACTAAGAAGAGGATCCAGGACTACTCCATTACAGCCTGATGATTCAGGACTAACAGGGAGTATCATTGTGAGGAGGGCTGTTGATACTTCACATGTACAGGCAGCCCACATGAATGTGGACTATTCTAAATTTGCCTTGGCCACTGTAGAAAAAGAAGAAAAGGAAATGACTGATCTGTAGGGTAAGTATGAAATAGTGGTGGATGTCTACAATAAAGAAGTAAAAAAGAGAATTGAGCTGGAAAACAAGATATCTCAATTGGAGAAGATACTTGGGAAAAGAAAGGTGGGAGAATCCAGTACACTTAGAATTGCATACCCTTCACAGTCATTTGTTGGATCAACCCCTATTATTGAAATACATGACACCCCTGAAAGGCCCCAATTCTATACTGCAGAGGACTTTGAAGAAGAAAAAACAAAATTACATGAGTTGCAAATAGAATTTAGAAATCAACAGGAAGAAAAATTAAAGCAGGGTGTGATATATTTGAGGGATGAAATACAATGGTCAACTTTTTATGATCAATTGACAAGAATTGTAACCCTCAGGGATGAGTTGAACAGAGATAAGGATAAACTGACTCCTCTTGCACAGAAATGGAGGGAGAGAAATAATGATATTACAATCATATGTATATCTGCAGTCCAAATGCCTTATCATCAAGTTGAGAAAAATTTTGATTTATTAAATAAGCTAGAGAATTTTGATGGTGAAAGAGATTCTTTATAGAAAAGATTAACACTCTATTTTTCCAAATATATTGCTGAAAGATTCACTTTATTTCCTTGTGCTTTAGAATCGGTTGATACAATAAAGGAAAAGGAAAAGTGGAAAAAGGAGTTGGACAAGTTATTTAATGAAAGAATAATAAACATCATGAGTGAAATTAGCCATTGGTTCTGGGCAAAGACAAATGAAGAGCTAGTAAAAATACAATTATTTTATACTGCTATGAGAAAAGAATTTGATGATTTAGAAGAAAGTGCAAATTCTTTAATAAAGATACAAAGAGAAGCTCTAAGTTTTGATTGGCCAGATGATGATGCTTTTAATAAATGGAAATTCAGTTTATAGAACAGATGTTAGGAGAAGATGAGGAGGAAGATGCAAAAGTAACAGTTACCCTCGTAGTTAGTAATGAAGACATGGAAGATCCCCAGGTTAAAGTAAGTTTGCAGGTAACTAAAGATGATACATCACTTTTAGACCTCATGGCTATGTACTCTGAGGATGAAGAATGATTGTAAAATCAAATCATATTTTCTTGTCTCAACAATTGAGAAGCATAATAGAAAGGAACCCACCAAGAAATGTTTGATGTAATAAGCCTTTCTGTTATTTTGTTCTTGTCTTTTTGATAGAATTGTATGTGAGTACCTTTTTAAAAGGACACTTGTCATTTGTCTTTAGCTTGAAGCTTGTTGCATCTCACACTATTTAAGTGAGATCCCAAGGCTAAAGGAGGGTCTGAATTCTATTGTTCTATGTACTATGCTTAGTCTAGTTTTTGGTCCAAATTTTGAAAGCAAGTTTGTAATGTATTTTTCTGTCAATTCTCTGAGAATACATGAATATAGAATGAGATGTGTTTCTTTCTGAAGGCCATTCTAAGTCTATTGTAAAGGATATACCATTTTTAAAGGAAATGAATACAAATTATGAACTGTCCACATATCAGTTCTTTCTAAATTTTGTCTCCTTTTAAATACTTAGCTACCTTGATGTTGTATGAGTAAAAGCTTGTGCAATAGAATGCAATCTAGTTAGGTTGTATATCCATTTATCATTGCTGTTAATTCAATGGATTAAATAAAGGCTTTGATGAATGTGATGAGATTTCTTAAGTATTGAAAAGGATTTTGAATGATAAATTCTGATAAGAATTGCTGATAGAATTTGTTGTAAAGCAACAAATTAGATCTAAGAATCTGCTATAGACTCTGAACCCCAATGGATTAGGCACTGATCAAGTTATTTCAGCTGAAGGAGAAATATATTATAAATGGTTATTCAAATGCATCATCAAATCAAATTTTACTTTTATTTCTTGTAGATCTTCAAAGTTGGCTAGCACTTGTCTGCATGGAATGTTTTAGCTTTAGTTAGCCATTGTTGTTGAAAACATCTACAGATCTATAGAAGAATTCTTGGTCATATCTGTTTAATGGGATGTTTTTATCTAGTTAGTAGGAATTATGTATATGTTCGGAGGATTGTGAGATGAGAATCATAATAAAATTAAGAATAATCCTCATACAAGTTTTCCAGTTTTGAATCATCCCTGGGTATACTCGCCCTGATTTTGCCGAGCCAAAAGAGTATAAAACCATCTGTGGTTTTGTTGAAGTTGGGTCCAAATACCTTACATATACAATTGTTAATAAGAATAGGCTAGTCTTTAGATTGTGTATGTACTGTCATTCTGGTATTAAGCATTTTATCGCTTAGTAGTTTTTGTGCAATTTAAAACACCAACAGATCATGTCACAACATTTATCCTCACACTTGCATCTGGTATGAAACAAACTCCTCTGTTGTTCTGGTTCAATCCCACCACTTCGTAGGACTCTTTCATTTACCAAGGTCTCTCCTCTTTCTGCATCCTCTGAATGTGATGATTGTGCATCTTCATCCACATGAGCAACCCTAGCTTGGTCCTCAGCTCTCCTATCTATCCTTCCTTGTCATTGAGGGCATTCAAAGGCACGATGACCTTCTTCATTGCAATGGAAATAGGTACCACGAAAGCCTCCTCTTCCTTGTCCACATCCTCTACCTCTTCCTCTCTGATTTCCAAAGTCTTGATCATGGGAGCGGTTGAAACCCTCATTCCTCTGGTTCCTGCTAGTACCCACATCTTCATTTTTCTTTTGGGTTTCATTGCGGCCTCTAGATGATCTACCGCTTCCCCTTCCTCCTTGATCGCGCCCTCTTTGTCTTCCTTCAAACCTTTTATTCAGCTTCTCTTCAACTTGTAGGGCAAACTAGTATGCCTCTTCAACGCTGGTCATTCTTATCAGACTTAATTCCTCCTAGATGCTAGGTCGCAACCCACTGAGAAGTTTCAAGGAAATAAGAAATAAATAAAATGATGATTAGATACATTATATTTGATGGATTGAATCATGAACCCTAAGATCTATGGTGTTGATTAAGAGGGCAAAGACTAGAACTACCTATTTAAGGAGGGACAAAGGCAAAATTTGAAGAGGAAGAGAGCGTAGAGAGAAGAGAGGCTCTATGCATGAAGTTTTAGAAAGTTGGAGTTATTGCTAATGTTGTTGATTGGAAAATCGAAGCAAAAGACTTAATTATGCTGAGAAGAAGTGAAGAGTGATTGCTTGAAGGGTTTCCAATCGAATCTAAGATTGAGATGAAAATGGAGGCCAGACAATAAGTCAGTACATGGGAGTTGAACAAAGATGTGTATATTCAAAGTGAGTTGTACTCAACCAATCAAACCTATTGTTACTTTCTAACCATTGTGAACAGTATTTGAAATCCTTTAATCAAGGTTGACCTAATAGTCATAAGGACTAAATAGTCTATATGAATCCTTTAACCAAGTGACATTCTAATGGAATGTTATCAAGTCCTCTAACAATGCCACTCCTAATGGGGTGATTAAATCCTTTAACTAGGTCACATTTAACAGCATGTGTTCTAACCCTTAACAGGGTTGCCTCCTAATAGGGCTCACTTCATAAGAGTGAAAATTGGTGACATGTTGCTGGTGGTTTTTTCCAAATTGAGTTTCCACATTAAATCCTAGTCTTAAACTTGTGTGGATTTTATTATGATGTTTTACTAATTAAAGTTTACATTCTACAAGTTTGTTATTTTGGAATAGTGGGCAGCTAGCTAGTATTGTTAATAGTTTATAGTAGGGACCAAGTTGTGGAATGATGGGAATTGAAATTAATTAAGTGTTTGTTTGTTCAATTGGTACATCTAGACCTTGGATAATGGATTCACACCCCCCAATTATTCTCAATATTGTAACACTAATTACCTATATCAATGAAGTCGATTGATGAAATATTGAGAATGTAATTAGAAAACAAGGTTAATTAAGTGCAATCAGGTATATTTGTTCCAAATGATGAGATTAATCTAATAATTAAATGTTTATAAATAAATAAAGAAGTAGCAATAAAATATTTATGGCATTTTTAACTCAATCATCAAAGATGTAGTGAAATATTGAATTGTTTTTGTATCTTTGTCTAGTTTGTATCCCTACCTTAGGAGTTAAAGTGCAATCTAGACTAGTTTAAAATTGTATATATATATATATATATATATCTATATATATATATGTATGTATGTATGTATGTATACTTGATATGTCTAATCTTGATTATTGTTTATAGTTTAAGTGCATAGAACTTTATAAAGTTGTACGTG
Organism: Cupressus sempervirens; assembly: GCA_028749045.1. NCBI lineage: Eukaryota > Viridiplantae > Streptophyta > Pinopsida > Cupressales > Cupressaceae > Cupressus > Cupressus sempervirens. Next base: position 364,790,327 of record CM053784.1, read on the forward strand.
ATAATCTTCATTGTAGTTGACTCTATTTCCTGAATAAGCAAAGGCACTAGTCTTTTAAAGTCATTGAGTTGTAATTATTGGATCTATATTTGAAGTTAGAAATCTATATAATTCCTTATTGAAAACATGAAATTAATTATGGATTAAAATATTAAAAACATTTAATCAATACAAATGTTCATCATTCAACCATTTAAAGTACTCAGCATTCAATTCTATTTTGATCAGGATTGAAGAACCTGCCAACCAAACAACTCATAAAGTTTGAATTTGTTGTATAATGGCTTTAAACTAGGTGATTAGGTTCTAAGTGAAGGTTTACCCACCTAGGTGTAGCAAAGCCTAAAGTGTAGGGGAATCAAAAAGTATTCTCGTTTGTTGGCTAGACCTGATTGTAGAATCCTATTAGAGAATTGGAAAGCTCTTGGATTTCCAATATTCAATTTTGGGAACCAATAGATTGGCAACTCTATTGGAGAGAGTTTCTCACAATATATATTGTAAAGTTACCCAAAATTTTAGATTTCATAGACTAGAATCAGTAAGGAGTTGTAAGTTTTATTTGGAAGCTCTATTGGAAGTAATAACCCAGAAGATCAACAAATCAATATATTCCTAAAATGAGGTGGTAACTCTATTCAATAAAGTTTTTATTTGGTAACTCTTATGAGGGAGAAGACTCATAATTGTATCGACCATTTCAAAAAAAACCTTTTATTCTAGATTTCTTTAGGCCATTAGTTTTCAGCAATTTTGATTATAAACCTATCAAGATATCCCAAAACTTTCACAACTTGTACCAAAGTTCCATGGAGAATGGGATGAATTGGCCCTTCAACACTTGGATGTGTTTTATACATTCATGGAAGATTATGAAGTTTCTACAGAGAATCAAGTTATGAAGCTATTTTCCAAGACATTGAAAGACAATGCGAGACAAGAATATCACTACCTACACAAAGTATCTCATTTTGGAAAGAGTTTGAACAATGGTTCTTATATGAATTTCATGATGTCACAAGGAAGATGAGATGTGTTATGAATAGTATGAAGATCAAAATTGCACTAAGAAAGAAGAACTTGACATGTCTCTAATTAATGCCTTTTTCAATTTAGAGAGATTTGAAGGGGAGTCTTTGACACATTTATACATGAGGATGAAAAATATTTATCATGAGATACCATCAGACATCATGCCCCCATATGTGGAATTTATAAAGAATTTTTTTTTGAGTTGAGAGTCTTTCCAAGTGACCCTGATTTGAAGATTCTTTTACAGATATTGGAAGAAGGTGATGGAGATAAAGAAAGATATACCAAAGTACTACAAGAACATAATGATCTTTCAAACTTGAATGGAGAAAAAAATGTGTATAGTCTGAGGAAGAATCCATCCATGATGAGAATTGTGTGACAATAGATGTCAGTAAAAGTAAATATGAAGAAGAGGATTCTCTCAGCATGTAAAAAATTTATGCCTTGTTAAATTTGGAATATCAAAAATATCTTGAAAGAAATGGTCCTAATTTTTTCTCAATTCACCATGGTGAGAAAGTTGATGGATCAGTGCATTATCAAGGAGTGCTAGATGAAGGAGATAATAATTCATAGGAATCATATAGTGAATATGAAATAGAATTATATACAATGTATTAACATGAAGTTTTAAGAGATAATGAAGATATTAGTCTTGTTGATGAAATATCTAGTGATCTAGATGAAAACTCTCATGAAGGTATGCATGAATTCTTTATGTTCATAAATCCATTGTTAGAAGAGGAAGAAGATAAAGATATGTTTAAATTTAGTGTTCTTGTTTAAAGAGGATTGTATATGAAATCAAGTCCATCAGCATCATGATGAAGATAGCAGTCTTAATTTTGAAGTTGACAAAACTCTTGATAAAATTTCTCAATTCATCCTATGAGTTAGAAGTACATCAAACATATGTAATGAGGAAAGTGCATTGGAGATTAGTTATAAAAAAATTCCAAATATACTATCTAATCAAATTCTTGATGAGAAAGAGGTAGTTAATTTCATTAATATGAACTTTTTTAAAAATATTCTTGTGGAGATAAATAACATCTTGAGTATTTAGATAAGGTAAAAGATAACAAAACAAAGAAGATTAATCTAGAGGATTGTATGATTAATAAATTTATTTCATTCAACAAGGCCTACAGTGCAACTGATGACTCCTCAAGGGTTGAACCAAGTGATCAGGTGCCATAAACATGTTATCTCTAGCATCATGATGAAGATAGCACTCTTAATTTTGAAGTTGATGAAACTCATGATATGCATTCAAAATTTGTGACATTTTTTAGTTCATCCTATCAGCTAGAAGTACATGAAACATGTGAAGAAGATACAAAATCTGACATGTGTAATGAGGAAAGTGCATTCGAGATTAGTTCTAAAAAATTTCCAAATGTAGTATCTGATCATATTCTTGATGAGAAAGGGGTAACATTTCCTGAATATGAACTATCTTCAAAATATTCTTGTGGAGATAAATAATATCCTGAGTATGTCGATAAGGAAAAAGATAGCTAAACAAAAGAGACTAACCTTAAGGCTTGTATGATTTATCAAGATATTTTATTTAACAAGTACTATAATGCAACTAATGACTTCTCAAGGGTTGAACAAAAATTGGATATCAAATACTATAGTGATGAAGTGAAAGTAATAAGTGTTGACCATAAGATTGATGCATCTAATACAACAAGATTCAAGGTGTTGCATGATCAAAATTGGTTGTTTGATAGAGGAAAGAAGTAGTGTTCACTTTTCGGGGGGCCTAGGGCCACCCAATTTCACCTTGCATCATGTTAAGCATGAATTCTTGGTCTACTCCTCTAGAGATAGCTAGAATCTCATTATACCCACAAGGGGCATATGTCCCTAATGAGAACTAGTGATGGAGTCCTAATTTTCAAATTGGGATGCCCATTTAAGAAATAATGTTGGAGATCCATGTTGAGATATTATCATTAATGCCAAGGTATATCAGAATATGATGGAAACTTGTGATTATTCATATTATTTAGACATCTACTTTGAGATGGAGACTTGTGACTCCATCAATGGCTCTCATTGGGGACATATGCCCCTTGCTGGCATAATGAGATTCCATCTATCTCTAGAGGAGTAGAATGATCATCCATGCTTAACATTATGCTTTATAAAGGCTTTGAACTAGGTGATCATGTGTCATAAACATTTTTTCGCTAGTATCATGACTTTGAGCATGGATAACCAAGCCTTTCACAAAATGTATAGGAACAACATGTAATTTGGAACTAATTACCTATCTCAATGTTTGAAGTTGATTGATGAATTATTGAGAATGTAATTAGAATACAAGGTTAATTAAGTGTGATTAGGTATATTTGTCCCAAATGGTGCAATTAATCCAACAATTAAATATTTAGTAATAAATAAAGAAGTGTGACTTCTCATATAATGGAGGTGTTTCTTCATGAAATTTAAAAATATAAAATAGAATGAGAAGAACACATTTTGAGATATAAAGAGAACATATTCGAATAAGCAATTAGAAGAAGAATATTTGTAAGGAGAAATAAGGAGCTTAAAGCATGACTTTGTAATATGAATTCAAATGTGATATTTTAATAATGAATAAAAGGCCCTTTTGTTTATAATTATTTAATAGGCATGAAGGTTTAAACTGTAGTTGACTCGTCCTTTATAATCATCTTTAAATTTTGTAAACAATTTAATGTCAAATAAGTGGACAAGGTCATCTATGGCACTTTAAACTCGATCATCAAAGATATGGTGAAATATTGAATTATTTTTGTATCTTTTTCCAGTTTGTATCCCTATCTTAGGAGGTAAAGTACAATCTTGGCTAGTTTAAAATTGCATATGTATACTTGATATGTTGCATCTTGATTATTTTAATAGTTTAAGTGCACAAAGCTTTTTAAAGTTTTACATGATAATATTCATTGTAGTTGACTATGTTGCCTAAATAAGAAAAGACACTAGTCTTTTAAAGTCATTGAATTGTAATTATTGGATTTGTATTTGAAGTTAGAAATATATATATACTTCCTTATTGCAAACATCAAATCAATTATTGATAGCATTATACAAAACATTTAATCAATTCAAAATTCATCATTCAACCATTTAAAGTACTCAATATTCAATTCCATTTTAGTTGAGTTCAAGGACCTTGCCAACCAGAGAACTCATAAAGTTTAAAGTCACTATAAAAAGGCTTTGAACTAGGTGACCGTGTTCAGAGTGAAAGTTTACCCACCTAGGTGTAGCGAGCCCAAAGTGCAAGAGAATCAAGAAGTATTGTCGTTCATTGGCCAAAACTAATTATGGAATCATGTTGGAGAATTGGTAAACTCTTGGATTTCCAATCTACAATTTTGGGAACCAATGGATTGAAGACTCTATTGGGGAGAGTTTCTCAAAATATATATTGTGAATTTACCCAAAATTTTAGATTTCACATACCAAAATCAGTAAAGAGTTGTATTAGTTTTTTTTGGAAGCATACTCTACTAGAAGTTGATAGGACAACACTAGGGCAAATAATGAGAAAGATTTAACATAAATTAGAATGAATTTCAACTTGGTCTATTCATGTCAATCCAGGGGCATAAGCTTGTGAAAGGTGTTCGGGCAATATGCCATCAAGGGATGCTCATTATGAGATGAGGGATTATGGATGCAGCTACTACATGTGAAATTGAACCTATGGAAAAGACAAATAAATCCCAATGACAAGAACTGTCACTCCCTAACGACAGGAGCATCAGAAATAGAAATAAACATCATTCTATAAAAATAATAAAAACAATAATTTATGATATAAAATAACAATAACAATGGCTTTAGAAATGTTTCATTCAACTCTAAATTAATTAATCTAAAATTTCTAAATAGATAAAAATATGAATATCTAATTTAACAACTAGACTAAGTATGATATCAAACTCCTAAATAATACATTAAACAAGCATACCAAATGAAAATATCCCTGTGTTTTGCTAGTTGAGCAGGCCCTTACTCCCTTGCTTGCACGATGAGTAGAGAATGATCAGATTCTACAATTTTGTAATCATACAAAATATCACTTTATTCAAAAGTAATACATGTTGATATAATATGTCATCCAAAAATCTTCCTTATAATACTCTGCAAAATAAAAGTATATATCACCTCGATACTTATGTCTCTCATTGCTTATATATATGTAGCTTTTAACACTCCTTTGATATGTACAAAGAATTACATAATAATAATTTAACAAAAATCTTCAACGTGCAAAGAATAGGCCATTTTCTATTATTGATCCAATAGAATGGTATTATCTTCATCCATATTTTTTGAGCCATGTTTTCAGAATGGTATATTGTAACAAAATACAAATATAGGGAGAAATATGATCATTGGGTTTCCTGTCCACATGATATTTGGAAATATCTTAGCTATAAGATTTTTCTATTTAAATTGTACACCACTCACAACAGTAGAAAAAGTTGCTATTAGTTGAGACTTTTCTATTTGTTGGTCATTCCTGATTTTTCTTCGTCGCAGGCTCCCAAATAACATGGTTTTAATATAGATATTTATTATTTGTAATGCCAACTTGACTATGTGGAGGATCCACATATTAAAAAGTAGGTTGAATGGAAATGGAAATAAGAATGGCTGATATTTTTCTCCATCTAACAAGTGTGTCTTTTATCACAAACTAAGGCTTGCAGGTTTCCTCATTAAATCTTAAATAAAAAGGAAATGGGAAGAACTAGTGAAATGGGCGACAGGAAGATATGTTCCACAAATCAACATGAAATAATAATAAATATTAGTAAAAGAAATCAATAATGAAATTTTCATATTTTAATCCCAAAACTATAATAAATACTACTTATATATATATATATATATATATATATATATATATATATATATATATATATATATATATATATATATATATATATATATATATATATATATATATATATATATATATATATATATATATATATATATATATATATATATAATCATATGCAACGTAAAATGGTAAAATGGGATAAAATAGAATAGAAATGGAATAGGGAAGTAAGTATAAAAGTACATGAAATAGATTAAAATATGGCATAAAATGGGTCATAAATAGCTCTCATCTGAAGTAAGAACCCAGAAGATCAACAAATCAATATATACTAAAAAGAGTTGGTGACTCTATTCAATAATTTTTTTCAGTTGGTAACTCTGATAAGCTAGAAGACTCATAAATGTATTGATCATTTCAAAAAAATCATTTTATTCCAGATGGTATCAAGCCATTTGTTTTCAGTAATTTTAATTATAAACCTATCAAGTTATACCCAAAACTTTCACAACTTGTACCAAAGTTTCATGAAGAATAGGATGAATCAACCCTTCAACACTTAGATGTGTTTTATACATTTATAGAAGATTATGAAGTTTCTATAGAGAATCGGGTGATGAAGCTATTTGTCAAGATGTTGAAAGACAATGCAAGACATGCATATGAATCACTATGTACACAAAGTATCTCATCTTGGAAGGAGTTTGAACAATGGTTCTTGTATGAATTTCATGATGTAAGCAAGGAAGATGAGATATTTTATGAATAGTATGAAGTTCAAAATTCTAGCAAGGAATAAGATCTTGACATGTCTCTACTTATTTCCTTTTTCAGTTTAGAGAGATTTGAAGGGGAGCCTTTGATGCATTTGTACATAAGGATGACAAAAATTTATCATGAGATACCATTAGACATCATGCCCCCATACATGGAATTTATAAATAAATTTTTTAAGTTGGGAGTCTCGCCAAGTGACCCTGATTTGAAGCTTCTTTTCCAGATAATTGAAAAACGTGATGGAGATAAAGAAAGATATACCAAAGTGCTACAAGAACATAATGATCTTTTAGACTTGAATGGAGAAAAAATTGTGTATAGTCTGAGGAAGAATCCATCCATGATGAGACATGTGACAATACATGTCAGTAAATGTAGATATGAAGAAGAGGATTATCTCAACATGGAAGAAATCTTAGCCTTGTTAGATTTGGAATATCATAAATATGTTGAAAGAAATGGTCCAATTTTTTTCTTAATTCACCTTGGTGAGCAAGTTGATGGATCAATGCATTCTCAAGGGGTACTAGTTGAAGGAAATAGTAATTCACAAGAGTCATATAATGAAGATGAAATAGAATTGTATAGAATGTATTAACATAAGGAATTTTTAGGAGATAATAAAGATATTAGTCTTGCTGATGAAATATTTGATGACCCGAATGAAAAATTTCATGAAGATATGCTTGAAATCTTTATGTTCATAAATTCATTGTCTGAAGAGGAAGCAGATAAAGATATGTTTAAATTATTTATGTTCTTGAGTCCATTGTTTTAAGATGTATCCAATCAATTCCATAAGCATCATGATGAAGATAGTAGTCTTAATTTTGAAGTTGATGAAACTCATGATATGCATTCAAAAGATTAGACATTTCTTAGTTCATCCTGTGAGCCAAAAGTACAAGAAACATATGAAGAAGATATAGAATCTAACATGTGCAATGAGGAAAGTTTATTTGAGATTAGTTCTAATTTTTTTCCAAATGTACTATCTCATCATATTCTTGATGAGAAAGAGGTAACATTTCCTGAATATGAACTATCTTTGTAATCTTCTTGTAAAGGAAAACAATATCTTGAGTATGTAGATAAGGAAAATGATAGCCAAACAAAGAAGACTAATTTAGAGGCATGTATGATTGATCAAGATATTTTATTCAACAAAGACTACAGTGAAACTGATAACTTCTCAAGGGTTGAACATAAATTGGATATCAAAGACTACATTGATGAAGTGAAAGCAATAAGTGTTGACCATAACAATGATGCATCTAATACAACAAGATTCGAAGTGTTACATGATCAAAATCAAGTGTTTGATAGAGGAAAGAAGTAGTGCTCATTTTTTGGGGAGCCTTGGGCCACCCAATTTCACCTTGCATCATGTTAAGAATGGATGCTCAGTCTACTCCTCTAGAGATAGATGGAATCTCATTATGCTCAAAAGGGGCATATGTCCCCATGAGAGCCACTGATGGAGTCCTTTTTTTTTGCAAATTAGGACCCCCATTTAAGAAATAATGTTGAAAATCCATGTTGAGACATTGTCATTAATGCCAAGGATACTAGAATATGATGGAGACTTGTGAGTATGCATATTGTTTATATGTTTACTTTGAGATGGAGTATTGTTGTATGAGAACACAATCAGTAATAAAAGCAAGCCATAAGAATTTTTTAATAATATCATTCACCAAAATAGTATATGCAACAAATTATACCAAATCTTATAATTCATGGGAAATCTAAATCAGTGATCAAAATCAATGATTATGTTAAGAATAAAGTGGAATGAATATCCATAATTATGTTGGACACATGTATATCAAATTGTATTAAAATCAAAGTTATGCATATATAATGAACAATATGTTGAATCATGTGTACAACCTCAGAGGGAACAAGTATATGAGTCAAATAGATTTGGAAACTAGTTCATATAGACCTTTGTGGACCTATTGGCATTGAAAACTATAGTGGAATAAGTACATTATTTTATTTGTTGATGATTATTCTAGAATGATGACAGTAATGTATTTGAAAGATAAGTCTGAAGCTTTTCAAAAGTTTAAGTGGAAATTGGAAAGAGTAGAGAAGGAAACAAGAAAGAAGCTGAAATGTTTGAGATCAGATAGAGGAGGTGAATTCATTTCTAATAAATTCAATAAATTATGCACTAAAAGAGAAATCAAAAGACAAGTATCAACCCCTAGCACACCTTAGTAGAATGATATAGCAAAAAGAAGGAACAGATTAATCATGGATTGTGCAAGAACCTTGGTGATTGAAAAGAATGTTGCAATCAAATACTGGAAGGAAGCAATCAATACAATAGTTCATACCTTGAATAGAGTATAGCTGAAGAAAGAAGTTTAACTATGGTATGGCTACAAACCTAATGTTAATTACTTGAAAGCATTTGGTAGAAAATGTTATATCTTGAAGGAGACTAAGAGAGGTAAATTTGATGTCAAGAGTGATGAGGGCATATTCCTAGGATACTCCAATAGAATTAAAGCACACAAATGTTTGAATCTAACCACTCATAAGATCATATAAAGTGCACATGTGAATATTGATGATTTTGTAGAAAAGAGTGAAGAAGAGAGTAGCAAAGAACCTAAAGATTATAGAAAGTTTATTTACTTTGAACCTGATACATTTCCTAATCTAATTGGAAGTCAGCGGACTTCACCTCCTGAGTCCCCAAAATCTCCAAAAGCACCCAAGTTTCAGCTAATCTAACCTAAGTCACAGTCTGAAGGACCCAAGTCATAGTTAGAGGCTATTGAGTTGCAGCATGTGCAACTTTAGTCTAAATCTGAAGGACCCAAGTCATAGACAATGGGACCCAAGCATGATGCAAAAGATCATGGTGAGGCAAGTGGTACAAGTTATAAACCCAAATTACATATATTAACAAGATATGTCAAAAGGCACAATGCACTTGAGCAGATCATTGGAGACAAGTCAGATGGTACAATGACAAGGAACAAATTGAAAGGTACATGTTTGCTTACTAAATTTGAACCTAAATCAGATAAAGATGCTTTGGATAATGAAAGTTGGATTGAGGAAATGAATGAAGAGATAGAATAGATAGAAAGGAGTAAGACCTGGGCTCTTATTCCCAGACCCAAGGATAAGAATGTGATTGGCATAAAGTGGGTTTTTAGAAATAAGCTAAATGAAGATGGAGAAGTTTCAAGAAACAAAGAAATGTTAGTATTCAAAGGTTATTCTCAAGAAGAAGGTATTGATTATGGTGAAACTTTTGCTCTTGTTGCAAGATTAGAAGGTTTTAGGACTTTACTTGGTTATGTTGCATATAAAGGATTTAAAGTGTATTAGATGGATGTTAAATCTGCATTCTTGGATGGAATTCTAGAAGAAGAACTCTACATAGAACAACCTAAACGTTTTGAAGATCCTAGCAAAAAGGATATGGTTTGTAAATTGCACAAAGCATTGTATGGTCTCAAGAAAGCTCCTAGAGCTTGATATGAAAGAATTCATAACTATTTGATGAAAATTGGTTTTCAAAGAACAAATGATAACAGTAGCCTGTACATCAAAGAAAGACCAGATAAGAAGATTTTGTTGGCAAGATTTCTTGTGGATGATACATTGTTTACTAGAAACAATGATTTGTGCAAAGATTTTTCAAAGGAAATGAGTAAGGAATTTGAGATGTCAATGTTTGGAGAGATCAAATTCTTTGTCAAATTGCAGATTCAACAGAAGAAAGATGGTATCTCTATTACTTAATCTAAGTATATGAAGGAGATATTAAAGAAATTATGAATGGAGGATTGAAGACCAGTTGGATCACCTATGTCTACTAGACATAAGCTTCCAAAAATGATGATTCCAAGGAGGTAGATTGGACCGCATACAAATCAATGATTGGTAAACTACAATATGTTATAGATACTAGGCCTGATATTGCTCTTGCAGTTGGTGTGGTGGCAAGATTTTCAGCTAGTCCTAAATAAAATCATATGATGGCAATAAAGAGAAACATGAGGTATCTGAAGGGGAGTGAAGATTATGGATTATGATATAAGAAAGGAGGAAATTTGGATTTGAAAGCCTTCATTGATGCAGATTGGTCATGAAGCATTCATGATAGGAAGAGCACCAGTGGTGAAGTGTTCTTTCTTGGTAAAAGACTAGTGTCTTGGATAAGTAAGAAGAAAATTTGATTTCTTAGTCTATAGTAGAGGTAGAGTATGTTGCAACAGTAGTTAATTGTTCCTATGTTGTTTGGTTCAAGCAACTATTGGTAGGTATGAAGGTAGAAATCAAGGATCTAGTGGTTATCTTCTCTAATAACACAAGTTCAATTAATATATCAAAGAATCTTGTGATGCATACCAAGACCAAGCACATTGCTATAAAATATCATTTTCTGAGAGAATTGGTGCAAGACAAAGAGGTAAGATTGGAATATGTAAATACAAAAGAACAAATTGTAGACATATTCACAAATCCATTACCTAAGGATGCATTTTTGTATCTAAGAGGTAAGTTATGGGTTATTCCCCTATTTGAAGCTCACTAAATGAAGTTTAGTGATGCATCAACTAGAGCATGTTGAAGATCAGTCTAGTTGATGCAATAATGAAAGGGCAGATTGCATATGAATCTATACATCAGGTACATTGTTATTCATTGAATATTATCTATGGCATAAGATGTCAAAGAGGGAGAGTTGTGTCATATCACAGAAATTTTGTTTGAAGATGTCAAAAAAGAAGAACTTGGTCTGATATCAAAGAGGGAGAGTTTTCTATCAGAAGAAGATGTTGAAGACAAATTTTTCTAACAAAAGGAGAAATTGAAGTCAAAGGGAGTTCTCACAGATGAGAATTAGAATGAAACTAAGGATATTTTCCTTACTTTATTTTTCTTTAAAATTTCATTGTATTATGACATGTTGTGTTGCCATCAATGCCAAAGAGGGAGATCATTGAAAATAATTGAAGAATTGTATATTGTCTTTGATGTTACACAAAATGTCATATCTTTACCAATTAGCATATGCTAAGCTCACTTGGGTGATGAAGACAATCTCCTATGTTTTTCAAGCATTCCATTGTTTGCACGTTTAGAATACAATGTCTACTAAGTTCACTCAAGCGTCAAAGAGAAGTTCGCAAAAGTTGAGTGTTAATCAAGCTCACTCGATTAACAAAGGAAAGTTGGATGGAACCAGTGCTAACCGAGCTCACTCGATTACCAAAGGAAGTTTTTGAAGATGTAGTGTTAACCAAGTTCACTTGGTTAACACAAGAAAATAATTTCTGAGTTAATGTCTACTAAGAAAGATTGACTAACGAAGGATTTTCTTGTTTTGGCATATTGAGTTTAAAAGATTTGTTTGTTGGTTCTAGCCAACTGAGGAGATGAATATTAATTATTCTAAGATGTATTCAAGCTGACTTGAAAATGTTTATGATATAATTATAAGGTCAAGTTGAGGATTGAATTTGAGTGTCAAATTGTGTGGAAGATAAGAAGATGCTTCGAGGAAGTGAATTGGAAGGATAAGCTTAATATCCTTGGGGAGCTACAAAGATACATTCGATCAGGAAGGATCAAGTATTCGAGCCAAAATTGAGATCTAAAATCAGAAATACAGTTGCATCAACAATCAAGTCATATTATTGTTACTCTCTAACCATTGTAGTAGTGTATCAAATCTCTTAACAGAGTTGGCATAACAGCTATTTGCCAAATCCTCTAACAAGGTGGAATTTCTAGATTGAAGTGTCTAAAGACCTCTAAAAAGGCCACTCCTAATAAGGTGATTACATCCTCTAACAGAGTCACACCTAATAGTGTGTTTTGTAATCTTTAATAGGGTTGGCTCCTAACTAGGCTCACTGTAGAAGAGTGAAAAATAGTAACTAGTTACAATTGGTGGTTTTTCCCAAATTGGATTTCCACGTTAAATCTTGGTGTCACTTGTGTTCATGTTATTTCTTTTATGTTTATGTAACTAAGTTAATTAAGGTCAATCATAGATAATATCTTAAGATCTACATGTTCAATATTTTCTGAGTAACAGTTGATATTATAGTGCTTACCAAGTTACAACATATTGTTAGTGTTAACCAAGTGCCTGTGTGTTAACTGAGTAACAATAGTTTCAGCATAGTTTATGTTTTGTATTGACATCTAAGGGATTTGGGATTTATTTTAGTGGTAACTAATTCACCCCTCCCCTCTCAATTACTCTTCTTATATTTCCAATAGTTATGTAAGGATGTTATAGCACCTCAAAAAATGAGGAGAAAAATCCTAAACCCAAGAATCATTCTTTTGGACTATCCACTAGAGTACAAAAAGGGAGAAAAGAAAAAAAACGCAGAGTTGATTGAGGAAGAGGATTAGGGTGTTATTCTAAAGGTAGAAGAAGAATAAATTGAAAATGTATGTTCCCAAATATAAATATGTAGAACTAGGGAACTAAAAATGCATGCTAATCTCAATATCTTAAAGTCAACTCCTAATGTACGAGTGCATATTGTCAACAACAATTTTTTATCGCCAGTTATTATGAGCAATCAAAATGATGTACTATAGATTGCATAAGAATGAAGTTCATGATGAATCAACACATATAACTTGCATACACTTGGTATTATGCACCTCAAGTTTTTCAAAGAAAACATTAGTTAAGAACTTCTTGAGAAGGAAAATGATTATTGAAACAACTTTCTTGTTACCAAGTCAAAACAAGCATATCCCCTATGAGATTGTGGTAGAATAGTTTGAAGGTATGTATTTGATAACATATCTAATATGAAAAGATTGAAAGTTATTTACTCTCAAGCCAAGATAGCATAACACATACACAAAATTAGAGGAAAACATGTAATGGAAGAGAAAATATTGAAACAATTCCAAAAGAGTTGACATGTCTAATAGTGATAAGTCTCTGACTTCTTTTCCAAGTTACAATGTTGAGTAATTTAATGTGATTTTTCGAATAGGGAGTTTCAAATTGTGTAGAGGAATGATATTGCAACATTATTGCTACAGAAAATGAGTATTAACAATAGCAATCCAATCAACGTGATAGAAAATCCTCAATATTTGAATAGAAGTAAAGCAAGAGATATCTAGAAGATGCACATAGAGATGATTGTGAAGTCATCCAAATATGTAAGCAGAGATTACAACCACAGATGAGGAATGTGCAATTCTAGAGATAATAGAATAAACATTTCTGGGAAACACAAATAAACAAACTTTGAGAGAGGATTCAAAGATTTTAAATTTACAAATTTATAATCAAACATTGCAACACAACAATAGAATGGAACATCATATATGGCTGAAATTTTATTGAAGAGGATAAATCAAATTGTGGGATCTTGTTGGAGAATTAGCAAGCTCTTGGATTTCCAATATATGCTTTTGGGAACCAATAGATTGTTTCAGGTTTTTTTATTTAACAGTTGCGTACATGTAATTATAAATTTTACAATAAAATGGTCACAATAATTATGTTATGTTATTGTTTATCTAACTAGACTAGTACCAAGTTAAAGATTTGAATGTATATATTAAACCTCTTATTGATGAGTTGTTGCAATTATAGAAGAGTGTCACTATGTATGACATCTCTAGACCAATAAGACACAGACAATATCAATTCCATGTGATGCTTGTATGGATGATACATGATGCCCTAGGGTAAAACATTTTAGTGGTATGTTAAAGTGTTCTAGTTGTGTATGATAATTATAATTATGAAAATTAACATATTTAATCCAATTGTATCATTATCTTGTAGGACTTCAAAAAAGGGAAATTTTGCATGTCTAAGTTGTGATCCAAAGATGAAGTCTTGCCATTCAAAATTTTTAGGAAAGTGGGTGGTTGATAAGTGTAGACACTTCCTCCACAAGAATCATAAGTATCAAAGTGCCAAAAAAAATATTTTCAATGAGAAATAAGAGACTACATCAAAGCCACAAAGAATGACACCTTGCCTATGGAAGTCAAAATATAATAGAATTAATCATCAAGGCAATGTCAATCCACCTAATGGTTTATATTTGAAATTTATATTTCTATTGTATTTTATTTACTAATGATGGTGAAGGTCATCAAGACATTAATGACCACCTTCCAAAGGGACTAAAAAGTTATCCTAGACAATTTCATAGGTTGTCCTATTACTAAGATCTACAAGTTTTGTATTTGTTTGATACTATGCCTATTAGAAAGAATGTAATTGAGACATGGAAAATATTGGATGGAAGGTGTGACAAAGATAAACTTGTCAAAATTTGTACTAACATTCATGAATCCACTCATGCAATGAAAGATCTCATCCAATCAAATACCCATGGAGATTAGATCAATTTAAGTGACCTTCCTTGGTTATTAACAAAGAAGCAAAGCAATGCTATAAAAAAAAGCCATGAAAAATATGCAATTTCCCATAGGATTTGCTACAAATATAAGCAATCTCTTATCAAAGAAAAATTAATTTAGCCTTGGGTTGAAAATGTTTGCTTGGTGTAACTTCATCAAGGTAATTTATCTTGTTATGTATTTACTATATATATATATAAATTGTGTATACTTTTTGTAGACACCTAAATCTGATTACATCACTTAAGTAATCCTATTTATTCATCTCCTAAGGCATCATTAATTAAGTATTTAATATTTAATTAATCTATTGTCATCCCCTAGTTAATTAGCTAATTTAATTGACTATAGTCCAATTGATAAAATTAAAAGATCACTCAAAATCAATTTATCAATTAAATCCCTATTCCTCTATTAAATTGAATAAATCCTCAAATCTATTCAATTTAATTCTATATCCCCATTTTATTAAATATATCATTTAATAAAATATCTAAAAATATAAAAGCCTCCCTAAATCCTATCCTAACCCCTAATCCAACCCATTCACACATACTAACCTCACTTAGCCACCTAACTAACCCATCCCATCAAATCTAAGCCACTTACCCCCTAATCCCCCTCTAATCCAAGTCTAATCCTCTTCTAATCATGTGCACAATCATAAACATGGGTTAAGACTTGCTAACCCAAGCCAAAGTCAACAATCTCATTCTCCCCTCACCCTCCAACACTTATGACCCAAGCCAAAGTCAACAATCTCATTCTCCCCCCAACCATCTCCATTTATGACCCAACCATCCCCATTTATGGCTCAACCTCCCTCATTACTCCTTTGACCAACCCATATCCTACCCTCTCACATCCAATCACCCTGTGACATGTGTCACCTCCTAGTTGGCTTCAAACAAGCACAATCTATGTGCTCCCCTTTGAGTGCATCCTAACCCTCCCTCACCATCTTGTCATCCTTAAATCTTGACCATCCATCCCTCTACCCCTTGGCCTATAAATAGAAGCCTCTCCCTTCACAAACATCATCCACTTTTGAAGCAAACTTATAGTGCTATTTTGAGAGCCTAAAAACTACCAAAATACTATTATAATGTTGAAATACCTCCATGAATCCATTGTTGAAACCTTACTTCATCCACTAAATCCATCCATCTAAAACTTGAGTGTACATGTGAGAATACATATCTTAATCAGGGACAAGTCCTTCGTATCATATGTTATGCCATTAGGAGCCTACCATTCTTGGTTTGCTTCCTTTTGTGGTGATAACCCTCAGTCCTATCTTAAGTGTTAGCTTGTTTAGTATTGTTAATACTTTCATTTAATAGTTAGTATTCATATTACAACACTAAATTAGGTGATACACTTTTTATTCTATTATGTTAGCAAATAATGATATAATCAATTTATAGTTGTTGCAGTATATACTACCTATATGTCTCCTAGATCACTTCGACAATAATGTCAAGCAAGTCATATATGATCTTGAAAAATACATAAAGTAAGTGGTGATATTTGCTTAATTTGTTATATAGGTATATTATATTCATGATTTTCTTTTCTTGTTATGTAATACTTGTATATTATTTTGTAAAGTCTCGTATCTATATTTTTTAATGTCTTGAATCTCTTGTAGGTGTTGTCATCTAAATAAATCCATAAAGATGATATAAAGTATTAGAACAAAAAAATTCCTTATCTAATGTGTGAAATGCAAAAGTTTCTACCTTTAACTTTTTTCAATGCACAAGAACACCACCTCGTATACCAAGTTGAGGAGATTGAAATGTGTAGACCTATATACACTAGGTCAATGTGGATGTTTGAGAGGCACTTGAAATTTATGAAGGATTTGGTTCAACAAAGAGCATGTTCTAAGGGTTATATGGTGGAGGGATATATGGCATACTATACTATGGTGTACATTACTAAATATCTTCTTAAACTTGTAGCAAAGTTCCATATAAATCGCATTTGGGATCCCAACCTCATTAACCAATTTGAAGGGGAGTATTTGATGGGGAAAGGAAGATTGAGGAATATGAAAGGTAAATATAAGATGTTAATTTAGTTAGTTAATCTTAACCTTAAAAATAAATTGTTTCTAAGTTGTCTATTTTTTTTTTAAAGTTGGTTGAGAGTGGGATGCATTACATTTGTATCTTGCAAATAATCTTTGATTGGATGATGGTATGGATTGACTAATGTCAATAATTTGATCACATGGTAACATGGGAAGGTGTGTCTTCATTAGTTAAATAAGCTTATTGTAATGGAGATTCTAATGTTGCACAAAAGGAAATCGATTTAGCATATGGCTTATGAGGTTGTAAGGTACGTATAAAATTATTATTGACTTGCATGTTTATCAAGTCATGATACTTTTTTTAACATGTTTGACATACCATTGCAACTCAAACACCACAAAGCTATGTGGTGAAATGGTTATAAATTTTGCATCAAAAAGCTAGAAGACATGAAGAAAACTTGTGATTCTGGGATAACTTAAATCTTTGAGGTGACTAATATTTCATCCAAAAATGATAGACATTCTCCAGAGTCCCAAAATAGATACTATGGAATTTTGGATGATATACTTTAGTGTGAATTCAATTCCTTTAAAATGGCTCTCTTTGTTGTCAAATGGTACAAGCTACAACTCAATGAAAATGATCCTAATAGAGTTTTTATTAAACAAGGAAATGGATTTACAATGGATACTACGAGGTCATTTGAGCCAGTTAGGGATAAGCCCTATGTTATTCCAAGTCAATGTGAACATGTCATGTCCCACCTCTAGCTCAGTCTAACAGAGACATGTGAGTCAGCTTATTATGGGGTCTTGTAGGCTGACAAGGTTGGATAAAGACCCAATATGGTTATTCAGTGTTGGGGACTTGGTTTTCTGGTGGGTATTGATCAATTGGGTGATGTTCCTTGTTTTTAGGAGGCAGTTCCTACATTTATGGGGTTCATTCCTACTTTTTAGGAGGTATGATCATGCCCAGGGCTGGGTTTCCATGAGATGACCCTTTGGGTTCAGTTTCAGAGGGATAGGGCTTGTTTCCTAAATTTTAGGAGCATCCCTAGATTTTAGGGATGAGACTGCCAGTGGATCCTTGATTTTCGACTTCAGTCACAGACAGGTGACAGGATGATTTTATGGTTTGTGATGTCAGTTGGGTAGTTTGTGGCTATTTGGGTTATATTTTTAATATTTCCTAAGTTAGCATTTAATATTTAAATAAGGCTAAGTTAATAGCCATTTTGGAGTAATAAGGGAATTTTGGCCTCATTTGGATGCGTATCCCATGTTATGATAGCTCGTTGGAAAGGTCTTGAAATTCTCTAAATCTTCCTCTTTGGTCTCAAGGCAATTCAGTGAGCGAATTTATTACTATGGTGGAAAATGTCATTTTCTAGTGACATGGTCACTTTAAAATAAGATTTAATTCATTTTTATAGCCAACACCAATTGGGGGTCACTTTAGGGTTCAAATTGCTTTGCAAGGGGTTATAAGGAGATGGGCACCATTTCTCATGATTATGCATATTTTTCAAACACTTCTTTTTAGATTTGCTCTGCTTGAGCGATTTGCATTCTGGGACGCAAACCCCAGGGTAATTGTTGGCTGGGATGTAACCCTCAACAGCATTGGGTATTGGTTTGTCATTAATTTCAACAATATTCAGGAGGAAGCTAGATGCCACTTCAGCTTGGGCCTACAGTTTGTTTTGTTGGGCATGTTTTTTGGCATATGGAAGGTGAATTCTAGCAGCCGTACATTACCATTTCTTGCAGCCGTACTCTATCATTTGTAGCACTTGGATACATAGAAAAATTAGTTACTTAGCAGCAGATTCTTGCATCTTATCAGCCCATTTTCAGCAGCTAGTTGTGGCGTCATTGTTAGAGGAAATGTACTGGATCTTTTATTTGGCTCTATAATTCAGAGATCTGCCTGGTACGATTTGTATCAACTCTGACTTTACTGCATATTGTTATTTATTTTCAGACTCTTTTCTTGCCATTTTCTACTTCTCATTTCTATGTGGAATAATCATCAAAAACACAAAAACAAACAAACTCTTCTGCATTTTCGTCTAGTTCTACAAGAAAACATTAATAAACAGGAAAAAAAACAAAAATAAAATAAATCTACAGCAGATTTGCAGCAAAGATCCATCAGGGATCTTTCAGTGGTATCAGAGCTTACAGCCTGCCAGCTTGTAGGGTTTGTGAGAAATTGTCACAACAGATTTTGGCATCTGGGTATTGGATAAAAGTTTTTGATAAATCATTTCAGCATCTGGGTAGTCACTAGTTGGTGGATTGAATACAAATCTATGCATCCTGGTGGAGAAAAACACAGATTCTATGAGCGCAAGAGAAACTAGTGGCAAGCAGAGGCTGCTAGAGACGCACAGATACCAGCTATGGGTGAGGCACAGGGTGTTGCTGGTGACAGCATGCCTACAGAGGCAAAAGAAAGAGAGATGGTGCAGACCCTATTCACTACTCAGCCTAGGATCACTCAGGCTCTAGACAGGTTATAGGATACCTTGGAGCGTTTGGAGATGGGTGGATACAGAGGCAGGCAAAGTAAATCAGTTTTAGTGGCTGGTAGTCAGCATAGCCATCAGTCCCATTCTTCAGTTGGGAGCTCCCTTCATTCCAGTAGGAAGCATCACCATCATACACCTACTACGAATAGGCCATTGCTTCCCCAATTCATACCAAGTGAATGGCCAGCGCAGGTGGAACCACCAGAAGTGGGGTTTCAGGAGTTAGTTTTGACAGCCACAGCTAAGTGGAGAGGTCTACCTCCTGAGGTTAGGGATGTCTTCCCTCTTCCCCAGTATTGTGCACAGCGTAGAGATACAACCAGGTTCAGGGGAGATCGTGGTAATAGACTACCACAATAGCAGCAGAATTATGACCTCAATAGAGCTACTGGGAAGATTACATTGGCCCCATATAATGGCTCAGGAGACACTAGTGCATGAGCTTGGGTCCACAAGCTAGACATATACCTTTCATTGAGGCCCATGCCTGAGCGTGAGGCTATTCAGTTTGTTGTGTTGCATTTAGAGGGGATTGCCTATGATTGGTGGCACCATGGATTGGTCACCCAGGATCACACCTTAGTTCACTCCTATGCTGAGTTCACCGAGCGACTCATTGCACGATTTGACCGTAAGGATATAGAACTTTATTACAGGGAGTTGGCTCACCTTAAACAAACTGGTCATGTGGAAGCCTATATTAATGAGTTCCAGCATATTGCAGTTATGGTACCGAATATGCCCTAGAAACATAGTGTGATGTTGTTCATTGAGGGTTTGCAGGATAGACTAAAAGGATTGGTACGTGCTTTCCAACCAGCTACTCTTAAGGAGGCTATTGATGTGACATTGAGATTGGATATTGTTCCCACTTCTTATCAGGCAAATAAGAAACCATTTAGAGATTCACGGCCTGCACAGAAGGCCAATATGACATAGAACAAAGGAGGGACCTCATCTAAAACTCCTTGGATGAATCAAGAGACGAGGAATGAATTGAGGAGGAAAAAGTTGTGTTTTTCCTGCAAAGAACCATGGGAACCAGGACACCATTGCATGGGTAAAGGAAAGGTTCATTTGATTGAGGTGACTTCTGAGTTAGGAGATGAGGAGGTTCCTGATACTGATATTGAGGATAATACAGAGGATGTTGAGCATTTTTTGACATAGTTGGAGTTAGACACCACTGAGCTTGTGGCATAAGCTAAAGTAGCTATGGCTACCCTCTCCAGTTATCTTAAGTTTCATGCCTTCTGGTTGAAAGGTACACTTAAGGGTAAGCAGATCACCAGTTTGGTAGACACAGATGCTACGCATAACTTTATTGATCAAAAATTAGTTGAGAGGTGTGGCTTACAGTACAAGGAGTTTGGTGGTTTTGGAGTGAAGGTGGTTGATGGTGCCATTTTGGGTTGTACCAAGCGGATTCCACAGCTTAGTATTCAGATGGGAGATTATACTTTGACTGATGACTTCTATGTGCTTCCCATAGAAGATTATGATGTGGTTTTGGGCATGTAGTGGTTACAGGGTATTGGGCATTACATTATTGATCACCACCGTATGCAGTTAGAGTTTCTTTCTAACAGGAAGAAGGTGATTTTGAGGGCAGCGTCAGATGGTGGACCCAGGGAGGTACTTAGCATAATGGAGAGTTAGTCTCTATTTGCTAAGCTTTCCAAATGTGAGTTTGGATTGGGGGAGGTGTTATATTTGGGTCATGTGATCAGTGCTGAGGGGGTGAAGGTGCATGAAGAGAAGATTCAGACGATTCAGAATTGGCCTATCCCTCGGAACATTACTAAGTTACGAGGGTTCCTTGGATTGTGTGATTATTATAGAAGATTTGTGAAGGGTTTCTCACAGCTAGCAGCACCTTTGACAGATCTCACAAAAAAAGGATCATTCAGATGGACAGAACAAGCACAAGGGGTCTTTGATAGACTCAAGGAGGTTATGAGTACTTGCCCCGTTTTGGCACTACCTAATTTCTCGCAGCCATTTGTCCTGGAGTGTGATGTGTTGGGCTTGGGTATAGGAGTGGTGTTGATGCAAAATAGACACCCCATTGCCTATGAGAGCAGGAAGTTGCAAAACAATGAAAAGTTGTACTCTACCTATGATAAGGAAATGTTGGCTATTATGCATGTGTTAGCCAAGTTTAGACAGTATCTTGTTGGCAGTAAATTTGTGGTGAGAACAGACCATAACAGTCTAAAGTATTTCCTAAATCAAAATGAGCTCAATGATCGACAACAAAAATGGGTTAGCAAAATTCAGGCTGATGACTTTGATATCGAATTCATAAAGGGGAAGAATAATACTATGGCTGATGCACTCTCTAGGAAACCTTCATTGGTTGCCCTATGTTCATTGAGCGAGATTTCAGCAGATTGGAAGGCTCAAATTTTAGTTGAATACTCCAAAGATCAGCATGCTTGTGAGATTATGGAGGGATTGATAGTGGATGACAGATACAGTGTGGTAGATGATATTATCTACTATAAAGACAGGGTTTACCTTGTTCCGGGTTCTCAGTTGAAGGAACAAATTTTGCATGCTCTCCATGATATTCCTATAGCTGGACACCCAGGATATGGTAAGACTTACAGGGCGGTACGTGAGAGATTCTCTTGGAAGGGTCTCAAAGATGATGTTTTATGCCATGTCCATGAGTGTATGACTTGTTAGCAGAACAAGTCAGAGCATACCTACCCAGCGAGATTATTGCAGCCCTTGCCTATACCGAAACAGAAGTGGACAGGGATCTCCATGGATTTCATTATAGGTCTTCCTCAAGTTCAAGGGAAAGATTGCATCTATGTTGTTGTGGATAGGCTAACGAAGTATGCCCACTTCTTTCCCATTGCATTAGATTTTATAGCATCGCAAGTGGCTGAGTTGTTCTTCAGGGAGGTGTTTAGACTTCATGGTCTTCCCAAGACCATTGTGAGTGATAGGGACAGCAGATTCATGATTTCCTTCTGGCAGGAACTTTTTACACTAGCTGGTACTTTGTTAACACCTAGTACTAGTTACCACCCTCAAACGGATGGGCAGACAAAAATAGTTGACAAATGGGTTGAGGGATATTTGCGTAACTATGTGTCAGGGTAGCAAAAAGCATGGGTGTGTTGGCTGCATTTGGGTGAGTATTGTTATAATACTACGCATCATATGTCCATTGGCATGATGCCTTTCAAAGCTCTCTATGGATATGAGGCATTATCTTTCACTGATTTGGCATTTGGTGATAGTAGAGTTCTCTTGGCTCAGGATTGGTTACAAGGGAACCAAGATCTCATGAGATCTCTTAGGGAGAATTTGCAGCAAGCCCAAAATTAGCAAAAGATGTACGCTGATAAGCACAGGATTGAGAGGGCATTTGAGGTGGATGATATGGCCTTTCTGCATTTACAACCATATCGGCAGAGCACCCTAAAAAGGGGGGGAACTGAGAAGCTCAAACAACATTTTTATGGTCCATACAGGATACTCAGGCGAGTGGGAGAGGTTGCATATGAGGTTGAGTTACCACATGGCAGAAAAGTTCATAATGTATTTCATGTATCTTGCCTGAAAAAGGCCCTTGGATAGCATATTATAGTTTCACCTGAATTACCTCCTATAGATGAGGAAGGTAAATTGATTTTGGTCCCTGATGAGATTCTTGAGGTGAGGGAACAGTGGCTGAGAAGCTAGGTGATTCGAGAGTATTTGGTTCGATGGAGAGATCTTCCCATAGAGGATGCCACCTGGGAGGGTGAGAGCATTTTACAGCATCCTACATTACAGTTGCTTGTGGGCAAGCATCTCTAAGAGGGGAGGACTTTCATGTCCCCACTCTAGCTCAGTCTAACAAAGACATGTGAGTCAACTTATTATGGGGTCTTGTAGGCTGACAAGGTTGGATAAAGACCCAATATGGTTATTCAGTGTTGGGGACTTGGTTTTCTGGTGGGTATTGATCAATTGGGTGACGTTCCTTATTTTTAGGAGGCAGTTCCTACATTTATGGGGTTCATTCCTACTTTTTAGGAGGTATGATCATGCCCAGGGCTAGGTTTCCATGAGATGACCCTTCGGGTTCAGTTTTAGAGGGATAGGGCTTGTTTCCTAAATTTTAGGAGCATCCCTAGATTTTAGGGATGAGACTTCCAGTGGATCCTTGATTTCCGACTTTAGTCATAGACAGGTGACAGGATGATTTTATGGTTTGTGATGTCAATTGGGCAGTTTGTGGCTATTTGGGTTATATTTTTAATATTTCCTAAGTTAGCATTTAATATTTAAATAAGGCTAAGTTAATAGCCATTTTGGAGTAATAAGGGAATTTTGGCCTCATCTAGATTCGTATCCTATGTTATGATAGCTCGTTGGAAAGGTCTTGAAATTCTCTGAATCTTCCTCTTTGGTCTCAGGGCAATTCGATGAGCGAAATTATTACTATGGTGGAAAAGGTCATTTTCTAGTGACATGGTCACTTTAAAATAAGATTTAATTCATTTTTATAGCCAACGCCAATTGGGGGTCACTTTAGGGTTCGAATTTCTTTGCAAGGGGTAATAAGGAGATGGGTGCCATTTCTCATGATTATGCATATTTTTCAAACACTTCTTTTTAGATTTGCTCTGCTTGAGCGATTTGCATTCTAGGACACAAACCCCAGGGTAATTGCTGGCTGGGACGTAACCCTCAGCAGCATTGGGTATTGGTTTGTCAGTAGTTTCAACAGTATTAAAGAGGAAGGTAGATGCCACTTCAGCTTGGGCCTACAGTTTGTTTTGTTGGGCATGTTCTTTGGCATATGGAAGGTGAATT
Organism: Cupressus sempervirens; assembly: GCA_028749045.1. Classification (NCBI taxonomy): domain Eukaryota; kingdom Viridiplantae; phylum Streptophyta; class Pinopsida; order Cupressales; family Cupressaceae; genus Cupressus; species Cupressus sempervirens. The sequence goes on from CM053784.1 coordinate 364,814,799, forward strand.
CTAGCAGTCATACACTGCCATTTCTTGCATCCGTACTTGCAACCGTACTCTATCATTTGCAGTACTTGGATACATAGAAAAATTGGTTACTCAGCAGCAGATTCTTGCATCTTATCAGCCCATTTTCAGTAGCCAGTTGTGGCGTCATTGTTAGAGGAAATGTACTGGATCTTTTATTTGGCTCTATAATTCAAAGATCTTCCAGGTATGATTTATATCAACTATGACTTTACTGCATATTGTTATTTATTTTCAGACTCTTTTCTTTCCATTTGCTACTTCTCATTTCTATGTGGAATAATCATCAAAAACACAAAAACAAACAAACTCTTCTGCATTTCTGTCTAGTTCTACAAGAAAAAATTAATAAACAGGAAAAAAAAAGCAAAAAATTAATAAATCTACAGCAGATTTGCAGTAGAGATCCATCAGGGATCTTTTAGAACATGTATTTTACTCAAAGGTTCCACAAAAATTGGGTTGGTCTTTGGTTTTTATACATGATCAAAGAGGAAGGTCAGTAAAGTATAATGTGATAGAAGAAGAAGATACTGAAGAAGAAGATGATGAAGTAGATGATGATTGTGATGGAGATGTTAATTAAGAAGAAAAAGAAGATGATGGCGGTGGTAGTGTTGATGAATATGATGGTGATGGACATGGCAAGGTGTATGCAAGGTAGACTATGCAAAGGATGGTGTTCTAGGGTTCGTAATGACGTTTGGGACATGCAAAATGAGGGTAAATGCTCAAGAAGGCAAATTGGTTTATGGACAATTTGATAGGGTTTGGTAGTGAAAATGATGCTAAGGATTTTGATCAATGCAATATGAAGGGGATGTACCACTAGGGTAAGTCAAAATGACATTTGGAGATGCTAGGGATATGATTATGCTATGACAAGGGTATATGGAAAGTTTTGAACTTAGGTAAAACCTTTTGAAAGTATTTTGCCTAGGAGTTTAACCTTGTGATAAAGGACTTTGGATCTTGACCAAAAAAATGATAAAAGATGAAAAGATCAAATTGATAAAAGATGACAAGGTCAAATCTATCAAGACATAGACAGATTTTGACCAAAGAAAAGATAAAAAGACTAGTCAAGATCCATTATCCGTCAACACTAGGAGATACTCTAAGACTCATACTTTGTTTAGATTTTTGACTAAATTCAAAGGTTTTGGGGGTTCAAAATGATGTTTAGAGGACTCAAAATGGTGGTGATGCTAAGTGGATATGTGATGCGGACAATGCCTATGATGCAAAAGGGGATTTTGGGTGCAAGATGCAGTTTTGGGTCAAGTGCAGAACGAGTAGGTGTAGAGGCTCCTAGATGCAGTTTTGGGGTCCTAAAGTGCAGTTTGGAGGCCCAAAATGGTCATGCAGGTACCCAAGTGTGCCCTAACAGTACCAACTATGTCATTGATGCACTTGGAGCCAGTTTGGGCGTAGTTGGTAGTTTCTGGGCGCAATTGGTAAGCTAGGAAGAATGTTTGCTGATTCTGAGGGGTATGGTTACCAAATTGACATGCCAGGAAGCCAAGATGCTGGGGTTGATGTTAAGATGGGTTGGGAGATGAAAAATGAAGGTTATGACATATAGAATGATGTCTTAAGTGAAGGTGATGACGATTAGGTGCTGTAGAATGTAGATCTGGGCAAGCTAGTGCAAGGGGAGCTAACCAGGTACCTAAGGACACTATTGAAGCCCCAAAATGTTATCTAGAATGTAAAACTAGATCTTAGGACCACCAAGTGCACCCAGACAGTGAAAAATGCGTCAATGACACAGTTGGGCGCAGTTGGTAAATTGGGCTGAAACAGAGGCAATTCTGGAAGCTATGATTTCAGGATTGATGTCATAGAGAGGTAAATGGTAGAAGACGGTGTTAGGGCTAGTTTGGATGCTCAAAATGATGGTTAGGACACCCAAAATAATGGATAAAGTGGTCAAGATGATAAATAGGTATGCAAAGATGCAAGGCGGTGAATGCAAAGTGCTAATTTTGAGATGGGAATGCAAAAACTAAGGAAAGTAAGCTGAACCTAAATGGATGCAATATGAAAAGTAATAGATACTAAATGAGGACTAAAAGGTGCAATATGAAGTTTATATGATGCAAGAATGAAGCCTAAACTAGGGTGAATGCAAGTGAAATCTATGCAAGTGTGAGATCTACGTTTTGCCAAGCACATTTAAGAGCACAAGTCACCGTGTTTTCCAAGGTTCGAGTGTGTTGAATCAATGTTTGCAAAGTTTTATAAAGGTTGAAATGTTTTGGCAATGTGTGAGGTTTTGACAAATTCAAATGATATCCAAGGTGTAAATTTAAAAGTTTGGCTTTTATCTTGATTATGTTTTACACACACGCATGACACATTAAGATAGGAATAGCTGTTGTAAAAAGTTAACAAACACACCACAACCTAGGCTTTTAGGACTGTATCCACTAAATTCCTACTTGAACCGAAGTTCAACCGCACTTATCTAGAGTGGACAACCTAGGATCTTGGCACCAAAGGCTCCCCCTTACAACGCACTCACTTCTTGGGGCTACCAAGATCCACTTCCCAAGGGGCATGACTTCCCAAGGGATTGTTGCCTCTACTAAGGACCACAAGAATGTAGGATGTCTTCACGGGCATGGGTGACCCCTTGAGCCAGTTGATAGAAAGGATTTTGGCCACTAAAACATGGTTTTTAGTAAGGGCATTCCATTCGGCAAGTTAATGATAAACTTCCACAGAAGGTCCCCCAGCCCCTAGAACCGGAGTTTGATGCACCACAAGGGTACTAGAGGAAAGCTATCACGCAGCAATACCGCCGACACAGCTTTCACTGTAATCGAGTTTTATATAGCAGCTGGAATGTTCACTTGGCTTTGGCCCGTTATCGCTCTGAGGTCATCCCCTGGCATACCCAATATCGAGTATCTTGGTCCAAGGCAGGCCTCCTATAGAAGTTACATGGATTTCTCTTACACCCAAGATCCATGAATGGCGAGGGGAGAGGATACGTCCAATGCAACTCCTAGGGATCTAACACCGTAGACACGCCAAGCAGAAAAGAAAAAGGTTCTTTTTAAGCACCAAACAAAATGTTATCTAATCTAGGAAATCCACACACATAGTTTTGAAAGACACACAAAGTCTTCGACAACGTCCTGCAAAGCACACACATCAGTAGTTTGTTATGATCATATCTTCATCCAATGATCGCCACATGCTGCAAATAGATCATTAGTAACACAAAATCACCTAATCTATGTCCTAGAGAGTGATAGGAGCTTGAAATGCAGATTTTGATTGGTGCATGTGCTTACTATGAACCTAGGTGTGCTCCAACAGTGCAAATTGCTCCCCAGAAGGCCAAAATGGCTCTTAACATCCCCAAGTGCGCCCAAATAGTGCAGACTACATCAATGACGTAGTTGGGGCCCAGATGGGTGTAGTTGGTAAGTTGGAAACAGCAGAAAGAGGCTTTGGTGTCTTCTGGGCTCCTAAAATTGTTCCTAAGGGTCCCAAGTGCGCCCTAGGACAGCAAGCTAATACAATGTATGAAACAACAGCATATAAGCATTTTACTAGACCCCTTGATTAATCTATGTGTGAAAAGGAAGAGCAGATAGTTGTTATACCCTTCCAAGTGAGCTCCTTCCTTGCACCTACAAGCACAAAACAAGAAAACCCAAGTTAGATATGCATGTTCACGTCGGGTTCACCAAATGTAGGACTAGCAAAACGGGTTAAAATGCATAACATACTATGAGAAAATCACAAAACTCAATAATCATACGTTAGCACCCACTAGTCTACCATGAAAGCCAAACTAATTAAGAAAGCAATAGAAACCCCCTTTTTTGTTTGTAGCTCCCATTTTCTTCTTTCTTCTCCAAATGATTGTAGCTCCAAAGTTGCCTATAGTGCACACAAGGTTGAAGCCAAAGCCTATGATGTGGATAATGCCATGAGAATACTTGAAGTGTGATTTTATGTGAGAGAGAGAATGCAACATGCAAAGAAGTAGAGACTCAAAGATTCAAAGATTCAAGGACTCAAGTCTTAAGCATTCTAGCTCTGAAATGAGAGGAAGGGTGTCCATTTTATAATTTTCATGTAGGGTGAGAGCATTGGATTTGTCACCCACAAACATGTGATGTGGAAAGAGATTCCTATGACGCATATGACAGAATATGCCAAATGTAAGATTCTATGACACATGAGAGTCAAATTTGGAAGAGAATCTATGACGTGTCATAAGATTCCTCAACCCACTTAAAGCCAAGAATCTATGACGAATAAGCCAAATAGGGACATGTGTAAGAGGTAATAATATTTGATTATGACAAATCTCAGCCAAGTGTCAAAGGAGAATCCACAAGGTGTCACATCCAAGTGTCATGATGATGAAATATTTTATGGAATATTTGAATTAAAAATCCTTTTATTCCACAAAATAAGAATTAGTAGAAAATGGAATTAATGATGGAAAATAGAACTTAGGAAATTGTAAATTTCCATGGTTTGCAGATAATGAATCAATTAATTAATAAAATTAATTAATTGAGGATGATAACTAGGAAGAATAATTAGTGAGAATAATAGAATTAAATTATGGGTTATTTAATCCTATAGAGAAAATTAGTAGATGATTGGCCAAATTGATTAAATGAATGCGACCGTATCTCTTGATGAAAATGTGACGATGATGGATATCGAATAAGATGATGAAAAGGTAGACCAAAACCATGGTCAAATTGATTGATTGAAGTTGATAACATGCCAAGGACACATGACATGAATTGGTTGATATGTAACATTTAACTGACATTGTAAATGCTACAGGATTGAAATTGATTGATAAGGTTTGATCATAATAACATCGATGGACATTGTCAATGTTATTAAAATGGTTGATGATGTCGTGATATGACATTGAAAGCCTCAACAATGTCAGAGATTGGATGACATGAATGATAGTTTGACCTAGCACTGAGAGCCATGACAATACTAAGGTCATATTGATAAGATTGATAAGTTGATAGGTTTCCAAGACACTGAAAGCCACAACAATGCCTAGGATCAGATAAATGATGATTGATTTGGGATGTTTGATATGTTTTGGGTTGATTAGGACTGATTTCGAGTGATTCTAGGTTGATTTGGGGTGATTTCGAGTTGATTTGATATGATTTTGAGTTGATATGAAATTGATGTGAAAGGGGATACAAATGACGAAATATGGTCAATTTGGCCAAAAGATCAAAGTTAGTAGAATGAGAAAATGGGACAAATTAGTACGAAGAAGTGATGAAACCATAGATGCGAACCATTTTTGAGCATCTACAGATATATGCTTAGTTTTATAATGCAATACAAGATTCTTAGACATACTCATTGTACTTGTGTTATCACAGTAAATGATAATAGGTTCTACAAAATCAATCCTAATATCCTTCAACATTTACTTCATCCACATAACTTGATTATAGTTATTTGTCATTGTAACATACTCTTCTTTAGTTGTACTTTGCAAAATACAATCTTGCTTCTTGCTTAGCCAAGAAATCAATCTTCCTCCAAGAAATAATGCTCACCACTAGTGCTCTTTCTGTCACTCATATTGCCTAATCAATCCACACCAATATATGCACATAGAGTAAAATCAATCGATCTATCATACCAAATTCCATAGTCAAATGTTTTGTTCAAATATTTGAATATCCTCTTTACTAATGCATAATGATAATCCTTAGGATTAGCTTGAAATCTAGCTACAATCCTAACTGCATTTGTTATATCTAGTCTAGTGTGAGTTAGATATTGAAAACCTCTGGTCATGGATCTATACTTCTTCTACTCTATTGTAGGTGACTCATCTTTGTTGGATAACTTGTGACCAATTATCATAGGTGTACCAATAGGTTTACAATTTTCTAATCCAAAACTTTTCAACAAGTCTATTAGGTACTTGGCTTTTAAAATGAAAATACCATCACTATTTTGCACAATCTACAATCCTAGGAAAAACTTCATTTCTTCTATCACATTCATTTCAAACTCATTCTTCATTTCTTTAGAAAACTTATCACTTGCTTCATCATTTCCTCCAATATGATGTCATCAAAAAATATTACTATTATCGACAAACCATACTCAATTTCTTTCAAATATAAGTTACTATCTATTGTACCTTGACCAAATCCAAGCTTTTCCAAATAGATGTCCAACCTTGCATAGCAGGTTCTAGGTGCTTGCTTTAGACCATATAGAGCTTTCTTTACTCTGCATACCATGTCTTTGTCTTCTAGCAAAGGGAATCCTTCAAGCTACTCAATGTATACCTCTTCTTCAAGTTCTCCATTTAGGAAAGTTGATTTAACATCCATATGATAAACCTTAAACTTCTTATTCACTACATAAGCCAATGTAGGTGCACTTTCAATACACCATTTTAAAAACTTTTAAAGTCGCCTCCCATAAAGAATTCCCCAAAATTGTTTCCAATCTGCTTAACAATGTTTCTATGAAGGATAAAGAGCAAAGTTCTAATGCAGATGTGAAAGTTCCTATGTCACAATTCAGAGTTCATTGCCTCGGTTCGGAATTACATAAGCAGAATTAGAACTGGAATGTAGAATTAGAATTGTGATGTAGAACTGGATCTCCAATTTTCCTACCACAAAAGAAGCTCATTCAAGACTTTCCACAAAGAACAGGAGAAGCCATTTTGATATTTTTCATCGGAGAAGCCAAATTGCCATTTTCTGCTAAAGTGAAGCAAATTAAATTTTGGAGAATTCCACAGATTTTACAAGAAATATGTATTCAATATGCATTACTGTAATACAAAAGCTTAGATTTTTGAGCCACTATATGAGAAATAAAAGAATCATAGGAAAACCCTTGAAGTCTAGATCACATGTGTAATCTTCATTCTAATGTTTTGAAACACTTATTGGGAACCCTGAATTGCCCATGAGATGAGTCCCAAACTATTTTTGAGAAAAGACCATTGACAAATGGAGAATTGAGAAACGTGATCACAATTTAAAGGTAGCAAAGAAAACATTAATTCAAAATATAATTCAAAGATGCTTCGGTCTCTACTTTCATGTGGAAGTTGTGAACAGTTTAGTGCATGTAAATTGTTTGACAGAGTAATTGAAGAAATTCAAGTTGAAAGATAGCAAGCATGAGCTCGCAGGTATGGAAGTTCAATATCTAAACCTGAGTTCTATAAAAGCCTAATAAATAGACACTAATAAAGTCCAAAGCATATTCATTTACCCGTGGCTAGTGAAAGCATGGAAGAGTTACTTTGGCAAAAAATGCACTGACATGTTCATTTTCTACGACGAGAAGCTAGTTTCTAATTCTTCGCTAAAGAGAAGGCCATAGCTAAAACTCTGACAAAGTTAAGTCAATATGCAAAAATATGGTAGTGGCTTCATGTAAGAATGGGAATAAAGGTTTTTGAGTGCTCCAATTTATTAGTGGTAAGCTGTGGGAAGTTATGGAAAGGGTTAAAGCTTTTTTAAAAACCAATTATGTTTGCATGAAACTTCATTGATTTTGATATATGGAATCATCTGAGTTGTGAGCTCTTGGTAGTTTGAGAATTCTAACCTTTTCTTATTTAAACCATTATCTCCATGATTTAAGAATTTAGAACCAAGATTCACATATTTTCTCGGCATGGTATATGAGTTTGTAAGACTCATGGTGTGAGAGATAGGTCACTCATGATATGTAGATCCATAGTTGCACAAAAGATTGTTGTGTCTGCTCCAGCGGTTTATTTTGTAAAGATGACGATAGCAAACATAGAAATAATAATCATAGATACATCTTGTGTTTTCTATGACATTTTTCACCTAAATATTGCATCACTGTTGGAGCAACTTGTTTTTGGTTTTTTGAGATCAGGCTGTGTCAACAGAATTGCCAGGATACAACTTCAGAATGTGTCTCATTTATGCCATACAAAGTCCATTGTCATGGTGAATGGGAAGTATCTAAGACCAACATTGTATGCAAGAGAAGGTGATAGAGTAAATGTGACAAATCATGTGAAATATAAAGTCATTGTTCACTAGCATGGAGTAAGGCAGTTTCAAACTAGATGGGGAGATGGGCCTTGATATATTACACAATGCCTAATACAAACTAGTCAGAGCTATGTATACAACTATACAATAAGTGGGAAAAGGGGTACATTGTGGTGGCACACTCAGATACTTTGGCTGAGAGCAACTGTTCATGGTGCCATTGTTATTTTGCTAAAGAGAAAATTATCTTACCCATTTCCCAAGCCTCACAAAGAAGTCTGATTGATTCTAGGGGAATGGTGGAATGTAGATGTGGAGAATCTTGTTAGTAAAACTCAGAGTAGAGGAGTAGTAGTTAATACTTCTAATGCACACATTATTAATGGAAAACCAGGGCCCCTCTTTAAGTGTTCTACCAAAGATACCTTTACACTGTTAGTTGAACCAAGAAAAACCTATCTTCTAAGGATAATCAATGCTGCTCTCAATGGAAAATTGTTCTTTAACATAGAAAATCATTAGATGATGGTGGCAGAGGTGGATGCATTGTACACAAAGCCATTACATACCAAATCAGTCGTGATTTCTCCTGGAGCAACAGGTTTAACTCCTACAATTGGAATGACTCCATCAAGAGTGATATCTACCTTTCGCATCACTTTGTATAAATGAAGGTATGGAAATTGTTTATAGTTCCAAGGTTGAAATTCGAAGGCAAGTAGAGATGAGGAAGAGCTTGCAAGCTAGTTTAAGTGAACTTCCTACACCATAGAATGAATATCAAATTGTTGTCCCTGAGCCTCCAATAGATGATAGTGAAGTGTCAGAACAAATAGAAGAAGACATGTTTGATAAATTAGCTAGAGAGAAAGAAGCAGTTGCAAGACACATAGCATTGCTTAGAAAAGATATAAAAGGTTGCAATAGATAGAAAATGGTCAAAATGTTTGACCATATGCAGATAACAAAATGAAATAAAGAACCCGAGCCCAAAGTTGTATTACCAGATCATTATCCCAATGGAATTATATTTTTTTGGGTACTAATGGCAAAGAATAAGAGAAAATCATATTGTCCATGCAATGAAAGGAATGCATACAAAGGAAATGTATCGAGTCAAGGATCTTCACTCAGATAAAACAATAAGGGCCCAAGCCATATTTGGAAAGTGAAGAGAACAAATGTGGCAATTAACATTTGAGAAAATAAAGAGTTCAAATAGAGCATTAGATGAGAGAAATATAAAGCATCCAATTGGCTCCCAATCATATGCTTCGGTTATCATAACCTATCAACTTAAAATATTAGAGCCATTATGACATATCAGAGATTACTCATCACAAGTGTCCAATCAATATTTGATTGCATGTCAAATTTAGAGTTTCCTTCTCACATGAAGAACATCATTCACATCCATTGGAGGGAGGAATATGAATCAGCCAGAATAGAAGGAAGTAAATATTTGATAATAGGATTAATAGGATTGATTCCCAAGAGTCAGTTATGAAACTGAAAAGTCATGGAAAGTTATTTATTGGTAATCTTTTTCTATTAGAAGGGCTTTTCTTTTCTAAAAGAGTAGGTATTGTTGGAGTAGGGGGGGGACAATAGTTTATGCATTTCATTTTGATGTATTTAGGGGATTTTGTATTCTAATTTTTGTAATGGATTTGGCAAAGGAATTGTGAGCAAATAAAGTCAGAGTATGTTTATTTATTGTGTTCAATACAAAGAAGTTTTATTCTGAATCGAAGTATTGAATCAGCCAAAATAGAAGGAAGTAAATATTTGATAATAGGATTAATAGGATTGATTCCCAAGAGTCAGTTATGAAACTGAAAAGTCATGGAAAGTTATTTATTGGTAATCTTTTTCTATTAGAAGGGCTTTTCTTTTCGTAAAGAGTAGGTATTGTTGGAGTAGGGGGGGGGACAATAGTTTATGCATTTCATTTTGATGTATTTAGGGGATTTTGTATTCTAATTTTTGTAATGGATTTGGCAAAGGAATTGTGAGCAAATAAAGTCAGAGTATGTTTATTTATTGTGTTCAATACAAAGAAGTTTTATTCTGAATCGAAGTATTTGGTTATTACTTTTTCTGATTATAATCAATCAAAGCATGGTTATATTCATTTTTGAACATTTTCTTACATCTTGAGTCAAATGGCGAATGGGTTGTAAATCAGAGTATTTTCAACTGTCCCTGTTGCAAAGATTAGGACATTTAATCTTCTTTTCATTCTAGTCTCATTGCATATACGTTTATAGTATTCACTTTTGCATTACCAATGTCAAGAAGACATAGGAATTGTGGGTTCTTGGTATTGGCTAGGTTTAGGAACTAAAATCTGCCTGAGTTAGTTCTATCTAGGGCTAGCTTGGTTTTCCCTCTTCCGTTATCAGGTTAAGAACGTACCCAATTAGTTTAGGAACTAGTAAATTCATTGAATATCATTTGATAAGGGAGTTGTACCTTTCAATTTAGATAAAAACTATCAACCTAAAGATAGATTATCCAACTGTTGGTATTGGGCCGTTCTTTCAAATTTTCAAATTTGAGCATTTGAGAGTTAAATTAAAAAGAACCAATCTATTTACCAATAGATTTTTGGTGACTCTACTAGGGAAAGTGGAAAAGAAGATTAATGTTGAGTATTACTTCCTCAGTTTATTATTATCTCTACTACTTGGAGATTGGGGACTCTATTCTTAATTCTTAGAATTTGTGGTCAAGCAGTTAAGTGCTTTCATTTTCAGAATTTGAGGTACCTCATATAGGATGGAGGTCAATGGCTCTATTGAAGAATATCTTTTGTAATATTCAAAAATTTTAAAAGATTGGATGCCAGAAAGAGATGAAGATGTTTCAAACATCTTTATCTTTATCCCAGGATTCAAAAACCCAATTGAAGAAGTTACAAAAGATAGGGCAAGAAGTGTGAATTGGTTGAAGGCTACCTATGGCTCTTTTCTCATCAAGAAGAAACCTCCTATGCAAGAACCCAAAGAACAAGCGCATGCATGTGAAAATCTTTAGCAAGCTAAAAATGAGGAGCTTGATATCATCTCATTGCATGTGCCGCATGAACAAGAAGAAGAAAAACATATACATGATGACCTTCAAGTAAGTAATGATGGATGTGTTGGCATTAAGTTATTATTTCCATTAGTGACAACACTTATCTGTATCAGTATAGCTACCAAGCTCATCACTCAGTCTACAATGTATACTGAGCATTCAGTGGTTACTTTGTACATTCATCACTTAAGCAGTTTACACCAAGCTTCATAGTTCACACCGAGCATTCTAGTGTTAACCGAGCTGAGTATAGCTACCAAGTGAATGTGCAATCTAGCAGTGTCTACCGAGTTTATAGTGTTCACCAAGCTTCACAGTGCTTATCGAGTGATGGAAGCGTAGTGTTTACCAAGTGATGGAAGCACAGTGTTTATCGAGTAATGAAAGTATAGTGTTTACCGATTGAAAGCAAGGTAAACAAAGGATTCAGTTTTTACCTAGTGATATTGTATCCACCGAGTCTCCAATGGTTACCGAGTTCTAAACTACGTCAAGTGATTAGTAGGGATCGAGCCTTCACTTTTATCAAGTGCATGACGATGTCGAGTAATGTAGTGGATGCCCAGTATCAGAAGGTCACCGAGTCAGTTCAGTGAACATGAGTTATTTACTATTTGGCTGACTCAGTAATATTTTGTTCACTTGTGTTTTTAGCCAACCTTGCAATTGTAATTATTGGAATGGTATATAAGTAATGTATTATATCATTTGCAAGATGCATGAAATATATGTGAGAGTATCAAAAAGAGACATGTAATGTTTTGAGAAGTGTAAATGCGAATCAACAGAAGAGCATAATATTCAGCAAGGTCTGCAAGGAGTAGTAATGATTCATTAGTCACAAGAGGTGATCTATACTTTAAGGATCTAATCAAGTTGTAAGTAGATCCATTGTTTCATCCTAACAGGTGAATCAGTTTTGTAAATCCTTTAACAGGGTAGACTTAACAGTCTTTGTATAAATCTCCTAACAAAGTGAATACTTCAGTGTATGTTTGTAAATCCTCTAACAAGGTGGACCTAGCAGTCCTTTGTGCTCCTAACAGGGTAAATCACCAGAAGTGGTCAATGTAAGCCTTAACAGGCCAACTTCATACTGCAGTAATGAAGTTTTGTGGGTATCATCCCCACCCTAGTTTTACTTTCTATTTGGAAGGTTTTCGGGTCACCAAATCACTATGTACATGTGTTATGAATGTTTGATCTCTCATACATGTAGTAGATTAGATGAATGAATGGTGAATAGTACATATATGGTTAAAGTGCTGAATTATTTAAAGATTTGAAGTTATTGATTCACCCCTCCCCTCTCAGTAACCTATCATATATTGAATATTTCCAACAATTTGTATTAGAGCATTTTGGTTCTCAAGAAAAAGCTTGACAGCTAGAGCAAAGATCAAGGATAATGGAGATATTCAGACTTGACAAATCTATTGAAAATGAAAAGCTAGATCTAGAAATGGCCATGGCTCGACTCAAAGAAGCAAAGGAGCATCTTTCTCAATCCCTGAAGAGAAGGAAGGAACTTGCAAGACAAATGAATGATCATTAGTATGTTGAAGAAAAGATTGAAGACCTTTTACCATCAAGCAGTTCAAATGAAGCTAATGAGGCAATCAAGGAACTCCTAGCAAAGAATGGTTCCCTGCAAGAAGAAGTAAGAAAGCTTAAAAGAGAACAAGAAATTCAATCAATCAGGCTATGTGAAGTTTTGGAACAGAGAAACAGGGAAAATGAAGACTTAGAGATAAGAAATAATCAATTTCTTCAACATGAGGATCTTGTAGATCAATTATCTAATGCAAATGAAGAAATCATGAATCTAAGATCTAAAAATGAAAGCCTGAGGAATGACTTTATCACTGAAAGACAAGTCAATGAAAACTTTAAAAGTGACTTGAGATCTGAAAGACAAATCAATGAAAGTTTGGAAAATGGCTTCATCACTGAAAGGCAAATCAATGAGAGAATGATGAAATCTCAAGCAGACATGACTCAATTAAATCAACAAAGCGAGCAGAATCTTCATAAACAAAAGGGTAAAGCTGGACTTGGTTATAAGGAAGAAGGTGAAACCTCCAAACAAGGTGCCGAAAGGAATCAAAAACCTAGTTGTAATCACTGTGGTAAGATAGGTCACTCATCAAACAAGTGTTGGAGCAATGGAAAAGGCAAATTTAATGGAAAATGCTACAATTGTAGTCAGCATGGTCATAAAGCTAATGAATGCAAGGACAAACCAAAGTTTGAAGGAAATTGTCACAAATGCAAGAAGCATGGTCAGAAGGCATTCCAATGCAGATCCAAATCATTCAATCCAGCTGAACAACTTGTTGAAGCAATATTTGGATGGGACTACAATACCTGGTGTAGATGTCATTATTGTGGAGAATATGGACATATTGGTATAAACTATGCAAGAAATCACCTAAGGAAGAAGGACACTACTGTAAGGTGCTACACATGTACAGAACTCAGTCATATAGCTAAAAACTACATGAACATAGGAAGAGTTGAAGATGAAAAGAAAGCTAAAGCTGAAAACATTCAAAAGTAGATGAGGCAATAGTGGATTCCTAAATCTATCGAGCAAGATAATTTGAATGATGGCAATGTCACTCAAGAAGTGGGTGACTCCACCATCTCCAATTAGATCCATAAACAAGGATATGGAACTACATCTTCTAGTGATATCCCAAGCAGTTCCAAAATGAAAGTAAGCAAAATGTTCAAATCAGTATTCCAGATACACAAGGATCAAAGAAAGCATATCTTTCATCGAGTTGCATCTACCGAGGAAAGTCGGTTAAAGACCTTACCGAGCTAGGTCAGGAGTAACTAAAAGTTTTGTTCGATCACCGAGTTGCAAGCTTCTACCAAGCAAGTGAATGACAGCCTACCAAACACTCTGTCATCTCATCTACCTTCATACCAAGCATTTATGACAAAATTTTAGTCAAAAGGGTAGAATTCGATTTCATTTTTCACCGTGATTATAGAGCAAAGAAAATTCCAGCGATTACAAAGCAACTCCAAGCAATTTCAAGCAATTTTTAAAGCAAAAAATCTATTCAAAATTTTCTTACACTTACCAAGCAGCAATGGCATCCAGGAGTAGCAGCGGCACCAAGGCAAAAAGAGGTTCAAAAATGCTAGTCAAAGGTGTGGAGTGGAAGGCACCAAATTTCAAGCTAGCTCCAGCAATCACAAAATCACTCTACCCGAATGGAGCTCAATCGCAAATTCCACCTAAGGTATATCATATCAATGATATTTGTACTCATTTCAGATGTTCTATTCAAGAAATTGGAAACCTAGAGATGGACAATGCCCTAGGAGAAATGAGTGTAGATGGCTCTCTGAAACCCGAGCATAAGCATCTAGAGACCAAAGGGTTAACCCACATCTCGCATATGCCAAGGAGCTTTCAAACTAAGTGGATTAGATACATACTCAATCATGTTCATAATGGGCAACTATGGCTAGAACAACCAGTCTTAATCACCAAGAAGATGATTAATAAGATTACCGGTCTTCCCATGCTCAGCAAAGCAAAAACCACCAAAACCCTAGGTCGAGAGGAGCTACATAAGCAAACCCTAGCTGAATGGGATGGTAGAGGTTTAAAGGTTAGCACTGTATCTGATGTCAAAATAAGATTTGGCATTCATGTCATTGCCCACAAAATCTATAGCTTGAGTCAACTAAACAGTGTACCTTATGAGGCTGTGGATTTGGCCTTTAAAATTGTAAAGAAGAATCTTGAATTTGACCTATCTGAATTACTATTGAAACAATTAAACAAGAACATGGAAAGTATAAGGACTTCAAAGAACAATCCCTATAAATTTGATTCTCTATTGACCTGTTTATTTTTCTATGTTCAAAAATTCTTTCCTTCTAAAGGAACTGTCATATGGAGAAAAGACATTCCAATTTTGTATCAGATAAATGAGTTTGTAGCAGAAATGGGTGAAAATTTTGATAGCATCATGGATAATTATTTTGAAGATTTCAAAGAAAGGATGAACAACAGGTTTTGAATTCCTCCAAAACTGGTTGAAGATTATAGAGATGATGTATGCTTTATGGTTGACTGTGATAAGGTATACATTCAGGAGTCAGACCCCGAGTTGCATGGGTGAAACCTCTTCCTTATGAGGTAAATATTGATGAAGCCAGGGACATTATAGAAGCACTGTTGAATGAGCCAATAGACCCAAGGCAACCAATTTTTGAAACATATGATGAGGCAAAGGCCAGAATTGAGCTTGAAATCAAGCTACCCAAGGTCATAAGCAAAGGCAAGAGGAAGATAGCCAAATTAAAAACTGCAACTAGTCCTCTTATGCTTACCGAGGGAAAAGGTGAGGATGAAGAAGATGATGAAGAAGAAGGAGGAGAAGAAGAAAAATAAGAACATGAATATGAAGAGGTATAGCCAAAGAAGAAAGGTAAGGTAATTATTACCAAACCTAAGAAAAAGCCTACTGCAGTATTTTCTAGAAGAACTAGAAAAGGCAAGCAGGAACCTATACTGGTCAAACCTCCACTCACATTCAAGGAAAGGCTTAAACAATTGGAAGAGGGAGTTGGCATCACAAATTTCAAGGCATTGAAATTTGAAACAAGAACAGATGCAAAGAAAATGCAGATTAAGGAACTAGTACTCAATAAGATGGGTAAATGGAAATACTCCCCGGACCAGCTTGCCTCCCAAATCTCCAAAGAACTGTTGAAGAGATTGCAACCGAGATGGGAGTCAACCACCCAAATGGTCAAAAACATATATGAGCAATCTCTGAAGAATCTTCTACCAAGTCTCACTGGAGTAGAAATAAAGGCAACAATGAAGAACCATGAAGGTAAAATGATGATTAGATTTCACACATGTTTGATTTTAATTAAAGACATTGAGCATGTTGTAAATGATGCAAAAAACATGTGGAAGAATATCTATCATCTGCAAAAGCCCAGTGAAGATCTAGTTGAAATCAAGGATGATGATAGCAGTGACAGTGATGATTTTGATAGCACTCCATCCATCACAGTTACTCCAAGAGAGTTGCATGCACTTATGGAAGAAAAAGAGGAAGAAGAAAAGGAGGAGGAAGCACATGAGGAAGATAAAGATGAAGATGATCCAGTTAAAATTGTAGTAGAAGTGATTGCATCCCTTCCTCACTCTCCACCAAAGACTGCAACATCCACTATGGAGATAGTTTCTGCAAGTGAGATTGTGAGCACAATAGTCACATAAATTGCTCAATCTTCACCAACCTCCTCCTAGCTCCAGGTATCTAAAACAAAGGTGCCAAGCACTTCATCTACCAAGCTGTCTATCACTTCTTCAGCTACCAAGCCAGCCTTCTCAACTCCATCATCATTAGTGAGTGTAACAGTAAGTTCTACAATTTTGATTTTAGAAAGTTCTATAGTTTTGTCTACATTATCTGCATCTACTTTAAATCCAATTAGTTCAGATACTACTATACTAAATGTATCATCATTTTTGGGAAGTGGTTTAGTTTTTGATCTCGTTAGTACTCTTATTGGCATTCAATCCTCAAGTCCTATCCCAGTTTTTACTGCTAGCCCTTCTATCTCCACTATTGTGTCTGTTCCTAAGGTCAAACCAGTCATCACAGAAGTCAAACAAAAGCATCCATTAAAACTTCTAATCACTGGAAAGGAAATTGGAGAAGATATTGACTTAGCCACAGAAATAGTGATTCCAAAGATTGACTATGACAATGCTACCATTGAAGAGATGAGGTTAGCCAGTCAACTCATACAGATGAAAGCTACGTAGAAACAATTAAGATTAGAAAGGGATAAGGAATATAGAATAATTGAAAATGCCAAGAATATTATTACAGATGCTATAGGTGTCGAAGTAGATTCTACTCAACACATTTTGATTTAGTTAGAAGAGGCTATACAAAAATTTAATGACAATTCTTTCGGATAGGAAAAACTTATTGAGAAAGCTGAAAAGAAATTTGATAATAAGGTGCTAGAGCATATTGCTCAAAAGATAGCAATAAAGCAAGTTGAATTGTCAACATTTTTGGGAAATTTTGAAAATTCTTTTAATAATGCAACATTACTTTTTGCTAAACTTTGTGATGTTTATGGATTTACCAAAGAAATAATGGATAAGTTAAATAAGATTGACATTGATATGCAATCAAGTGCCTCCAAGCTAAAAGTGGACTCCTCCTCCATAACCTCCCATCACACCAAGATCAAATATTTGGTAGATGTATAGTCAGAACTATTAAGAGAGGAAGCAAAGATCTAGTCTACACTCATAGACATTCAGAACATGATCCTGCCTATCATGGACACAATGTAGAAACATATTGTTGTCCAATGAAAAACATTGGTCCAAGATCAGAACTTCTCAGTGGCTGATCACATGATTCAACTATCAGCAGAAGCTCAAATTACCCTCTCCACCTGTCAAATTTTGCAGCAGACTTGGGATAGTACTTTTTCAACCATCCTTAAGGTACATCAAGAATTTCTATCTCACTTTGGTGTAGCCATATAAATTGTATATATGTAGCCTGTGGCATTATTGTCAAAAAGGGGGAGAGATTTAGAGATTCAGCATAATAAATAAGGAGAGGTATCACTATAAGTGATAGGCTGAGTTAGCACACAATAAAGTTTGCATAAGCAGATTTGTATATGCAGCAGTTCTACAAAGATCAATTTTGAAAACCTAAATTCATTTAGTCAGGTTGTGTACATATGTTTTGACTTATAAGTGTTTTGTCACTAATGCCAAAGGGGGAGATTGTTGGCATTAAGTTATTATTGCCATTAGTGACAACACTTATCTATATCAGTATAGCTATCGAGCTCATCACTCGGTCTACAATGTATATTGAGCATTCAGTGGTTACCTTGTATATTCATCACTTAAGCAATTTACACCGAGCTTCGTAGTTCACACCGAGCATTCTAGTGTTAACCGAGCTAAGTATAGCTACCGAGTGAATGTGCAATCTAGCAGTGTCTACCAAGTTTATAGTGTTCACTGAGCTTCACAGTGTTTACTAAGTGATGGAAGTGCAATGTTTACTAAGTGATGGAAGCGTAGTGTTTACCAAGTAATGAAAGTATAGTGTTTACTGAGTGAAAGCAAGGTAAACGAAGGATTTAGTTTTTATCGAGTGATACTACATCCACTGAGTCTCCAATGGTTACTGAGTTCAAAACTACATCAAGTGATTAGTATGGTCTGAGCCTTCACTTCTACTAAGTGCATGACAATGCCGAGTAATGCAATGGACGTCGAGTATCAAAAGGTCACCGAGTCAGTTCAGTGAACCCAAGTTATTTATTGTTTGGCTAACTCAGTAATATTTTGTTCACTTGTGTTTTTAGCCGACCTTGCAATTGTAATTATTAGAATGGTATATATGTAATGTATTATATCATTTGCAAGATGCATGAAATATATGTGAGAGTATCAAAAAGAGACATGTAATGTTTTGAGAAGTGTAAATGCGAATCAGTAGAAGAGCAAAATATTCAGCAAGGTCTGTAAGGAGCAGTAATGATTCATCAGTCACAAGAGGTGATCTATACTTTAAGGATCTAATCAAGTTGTAAGTAGATCCATTGTTTCATCCTAACAAGTGAATCAGTTTTGTAAATCCTTTAACAGGGTAGACTTAATAGTCTTTGTATAAATCTCCTAACAGAGTGCATACTTCAGTGTATGTTTGTAAATCCTCTAACAAGATGGACCTAGCAGTCCTTTGTGCTCCTAACAAGGTAGATCACCAGAAGTGGTCAATGTAAGCCTTAACAAGCCAACTTCATACTGCAGTAACAAAGTTTTGTGGGTATCATCCCTACCCCAGTTTTACTTTCTATTTGGAAGGTTTCTAAGTCACCAAATCACTATGTACATGTGTTATGAATGTTTGATCTCTCATACATGTAGTAGATTAGATGAATGAATGGTGAATAGTATATATATGGTTAAAGTGCTAAATTATTTAAAGTTTTGAAGTTACTGATTCACCCCTCCCCTCTCAATAACCTATCGTATATTGAATATTTCCAACAGGATGTTCTCATAATTTACATTGTCAGCCTGATTTTTCGAATAAGGAAAAGGTCAATTTTTTTGAGAATAAAGGAAGTTTTAGTTTGAAGTTTCATCCTATGTTAATAAAAAGTGATATTCAAGATGTATTGGTTCCAGCAGTGTGCTATTATAAAATTTCATCATGTCAAATAGTTGAAGGATCATTTTTTCTAATTCTTCCTTTGAGTTTCAAGATGAAAGTATGGTTGACATTGAAGAAGTTAAAAAGTTGCCACAACTGATACCATCCATGATTTCAACAAACATATTATCTTGCAAGAAAGAGGTTATCTCTCAACTCTTACCGATTGTTGAAGAATGGGATGTTCTTCCAATAGTTTCAAGTATTGATACATAATCCTATGCCATTGTTTTGAATAGAATATTTTTAGATTTAATTTGTGATGAGGATAAGAAAATTAAACTACAAAGGCATGTTTAAAATTTGAGGCTGTTATGTATGCTGAAAATCCTCCAAATTATGACAGTCCCAAGTGTTTAAATGATAAAGTTAATGAAGTATTTTCTTTGGAGATATCTAAGAAATGTTCTTTTCAATTTGAGTTTGGGAATGGTTTTGAATCTTCCATGAAAAAGGTTAAAGGAAATCCAAAATTCTATGATGAAGCATGGCTCTTTGGATATAATACTTTGCTTACAAGATTTCTTCATTTTATTGAGTTGGCTTTCAGTATTGATGGGGTCATTAAATCACAGCTGAGATGGATCATGTCATTGGGACATCATGCATTGTTCCAGAATGGCTCCTTCTTTTCACAACTAGTTAATGGCCATTTATGAGTTTCATTATGCTCCCTCTCCTATTGGTAAGGTTTCCTCACCTGTTTGTAAATATGTTTTCCTTTCCAAATTTTGGCTTGCCTAGTTTAGTTTTTCCTTGTGTTATTGTGTTGTTATTCGCTTTCCCAGTTTTGGTTTTTCCCTACTCCCCTTTGCCCTCCTAGCAAGCAACTCTCTTTTTACCCTCTTCTTGGCTCGACTCTGTAGCCCAATGGATAAGGCCTAGTTTGTGAAACCTAAGATTCAGGATTCTTTATGTACTTTGTAGCACGTAATCCCCATTTAGAGACAAATGTAGGTGCACTTTTAGTACACCATTTTAAAAACTTTTAAAGTTGCCTCCCATAAATAATGCCCCAAAATTATTTCCAGACTGCTTAACAATGTTTCTATGAAGGATAAAGAGCAAAGTTCTAATGCAGATGTGAAAATTCCTATGTCACAATTCAGAGTTCATTGCCTTGGTTTAGAATTACAGAAGCAGAATTAGAACTGGAATGTAGAATTAGAATTGTGATGTAGAACAAGATTTCCAATTTTCCTACCATAGAAGAAGCTCATTCAGGACTTTCCACAAAGAAGAGGAGAAGCCATTTTGATATTTTTTGTCGGAGAAGTCAAATTGCCATTTTCTGCTAAAGTGAAGCAAATTAAATTTTGGAGAATTCCACAGATTTTAAACTTGAAATATGTATTCAATATGCATTACTGTAATACAAAAGCTTAGATTTTTGAGCCACTATATGAGAAATAAAATAATCACAGGAAAACCCTTGAAGTCTAGATCGCATGTATAATCTTCATTCTAATGTTTTGAAACACTTATTGGGAACCCTAAATTTCCCATGAGATGAGTCCCAAACTATTTTTGAGAAAAGATAATTGAAAAATAGAGAATTGAGAAATGTGATCACAATTTATAGGTGGAGGAGAAAACATTAATTCAAAATATAATTTGAAGAAAATTCGGTCTCTACTTTCATGTGGAAGTTGTTGTGAACAGTTTAGTGCATGTAAATTGTTTGACAGAGTAATTGAAGAAATTCAAGTTGAAAGATGGCAAGCATAAGCTCGCAGGTATGGAAGTTTAATAGCTAAACCCGAGTTCTACAAAAACTTGATAAATAGATAGTAATAAAGTCCAAAGCATAGTCATTTACCCATGGCTAGTGAAAACATGGAAGAGTTACTTTGGCAGAAAATGCACTCACATGTTCATTTTCCACGACGAGAAGCTATTTTCTAATTCTCCGCCAAAGAGAAGGCCATAGTTAAAACTCTGACATAGTTAAGTCAGTATGCAAAAATATGGCAGCAGCTTCATGTAAGAATGAGAATAAAGGTTGTTGAGTGCTCTAATTTATTAGTGGTAAGTTGTGGGAAGCTATGGAAAGGGTTAAAGCTTTTAAGCAAACCAGTTATGTTTGCACGAAACTTCATTGATTTTGATATATGGAATCATCTGAGTTGTGAGCTCTTGGTAGTTTGAGAATTCTAAACTTTCCTTGTTTAAACCATTATCTCCATGATGTAAGAATTCAAAAACAAGCTTCATATCTTTTCATAGTGTGGTATATGAGTTCGTAAGACTCATGGTGTGTGGGTTATGTCACTCATGATATGCAAACTCATAGTTGTGCAAAAGACTATTATGTCTGCTCCAACAGTTTATTTTATAAAGATGACAACAAAAAACATAGAAAGAATAATTATAAATACATCTTCTATTTTCTATGACATCTGTCGCCTAAATATTGCATCACTATTGGAGCAACTTGCTACAATTTTTCTGAGATCGGGTTGTGTCAACAAAATTGCCAAGATACAACTTCAAAGTGTGTCCTGTTTATGCCATACAAAGTCCATTGCAATGGTGAATGGGAAGTATCTGAGACCAACATTGTATGCAAGAGAAGGTGATAGAGTAAATGTGACAAATCATGTGAAATATAAAGTTGTTGTTCACTAGCATGGAGTAAGGAAATTTCAAACTGGATGGGCAGATGGGCCTTCATTTATTACACAATGCCTAATACAAACTAGTTAGAGTTATGCATACAACTATACAATAAGTGGGCAAAGGATACATTGTGGTGGCACACTCAAATACTCTAGCTGAGAGCAAGTATTCATGGTGCCATTGTTATTTTGCTAAAGAGAAAATTACCTTAACCATTTCCCAAGCCTCACAAAGAAGTTAGATTGATTCTAGGGGAATAGTGGAATGTAGATGTGGAGAATCTTGCCAGTAAAACTTAGAGCAGAGGAGTAGTAGTTAATACTTCAGATGCACACATTATTAATGGAAAAATAGGGCCCCTCTTCAGCTGCTCTACCAAAGATACCTTTACACTATCAGTTGAACCAGGAAAAACCTATCTTCTAAGGATAATCAATGTTGCTCTCAATGGAAAACTATTCTTCGACATAGAAAATCATCAGATGATGGTGGCAAAGGTGGATGCATTGTACACAAAGCCATTACAAACCAAATAAGTTGTGATTGCTCTTTGAGCAACAAGTTTAACTCCTAGAATTGGAATGACTCCATCAAGAGTGATATCTACCTTTGGCATGACTCCTAGAGGGACCCCTATTTGAGATGAGCTTCGTATAAATGAAGGTATGGAAATTGCTAACAGTTCCAAGGCTGAAAGTTGAAGGCAAGTAGAGATGAGGAAGAGCTTACAAGCTAGTTTAAGTGAACTTCCTGCACCACATAATGAATATCGGATTGTTGTCCCTGAGCCTCCAACAGATGATAGTGAAGTGACAAAACAAATGGAAGAAGAAGTGTCTAATAAATTGTCTAGAGAGAAAGAAGAAGTAGTTGCAAGACACATAGCATTGCTTAGAAAAGATATAAAAGGTTGCAGTAGATAGAAAATGGTCAAAATGTTTGACCATATGTAGATAACCAAATGAAATAAAGAACCTGAGCCCAAAGTTGTATTACCAGATCATTATCCCAATGGAATTATATTCATTCGAGTACTAATGGCAAAGAATAAGAGCAAATCATATTGTCCATGCAGTGAAAGGAATGCATACAAAGGAAATGTGTCGAGTCGAGGATCTTCACTCAGATAAAACAATAAAGGCCCAAGCCGTATTTGGAAAGTGAAGAGATCAAATGTGGAAATTAGCATTTGAGAAAATAAAGGGTTTGAATAGAGCATTAGATGAGAGAAATATAAAGCATCCAATTGGCTCCCAATCATATGCTTCGGTTATCATAACCTATCAACTTAAAAGATTAGAGCCATTATGACATATCACAGATTACTCATCACAAGTGTCCAATCAATATTTGATTTCATGTCAAATTTAGAGTTTCCTTCTCACATAAAGAACATCATTCACATCCATTAGAGGGAGGAATATGAATCAGCCAAAATAGAAGGAAGTAAATGTTTGATAATAGGATTAATAGGATTGATTCCCAAGAGTCAGTTATGAAACTAAAAAGTCATGGAAAGTTATTTATTGGTAATCTTTCTCTATCAAGGGGATTTTTCTTTTCTATAAGAGTAGGTATTTCTGGAGTAGGGGGGGACAATAATTTATGCATTTCATTTTGATGTATTTAGGGGATTTTGTATTCTGATTTTTGTAATGGACTTGGCAAAGGAATTGTGAGCAAATAAAGTCAAAGTATTTTTATTTATGGTGTTGAATGCAAAGATGTTTTATTCTAAATCAAAGTATTTGGTTATTACTTTTTCTGATTATAATAAATCAGAGCATGGTTATATTCAATTTTGAACATTTTCTTATATCTTGAGTCAAATGGTGAAAGGGTTGTAAATCAAAGTATTTTCAACTATTCATGTTGCAAAGATTAGGACATTTAATCTTCTTTTCATTCCAGTGTCATTGCATATACATTTACAGTATTCATTTTTGCATTACAATGTCAAGAAGACATAGGAATTGTGTGTTCTTTGTATTTGCTAGGTTTAGGAACTAAAATCTGCCTAAGTTAGTTCTATCTAGGGCTAGTTTGGTTTTCCCTGTTCCGTTCTTAGGTTACGAATGTATCCAATTAGTTTAGGAACTAGTAAATTCATTGAATATCATTTGATAAGGGAGTTGTACCTTTCAATTTAGAGAAAATCTATCAATCTGAAGATAGATTATCCAACTATTGGTATCAAGCCATTCTTTCAGATTTGGGCATTTAAGAGTTAAATTAAAAAGAACCAAGTTGTTTACCAACAACCAAGAACATTCTTATTGCTTCCATTCAGGTGCATATGTCTCCTCATAATCTATGCCTTCTTGCTATAAATATCCCTTACATACAAGTCCATCCTTTTTCCTCACAACTTCACATTTCTTATTCATCTTGTTTCTAAATACCCATTTGGTTCCTATCACATTCTTATCTTTATGTCTACGAACTAACTCCCATGTTTCATTCTTCATAATCTGATCTAATTCTTCCTTCATCGCTTGAATCCAATGATCATATTTAGATGCTTCATCTACACTCTTATGTTCATTTTGAGGAATCAAACATATCTCTTCATTATCTCTTTCGTTGACATATCTATATGCCTTGCTTTTCAATGAATAACGAAGAAACATACCTTCATCACTTCTTGGATCAAACTTACCAATGTCATCATCTCTCTTAATGTAATATTTGCTTCCAAATATTATTAAATACTTAACTGGCAGTGAATTACCAAACCATAATTCATAAGGTGTCTTGCTCATACCTTTTATGATATGTACTTTGTTCAAATTATATATTTTTGTATTGACTACTTCTCTCCAAAATTTCTTAGAAACATCATTCTCAAACAACATCTCTCTTATTTCCTCTACTACTAATTTAATCCTTCTTTTAGCAATCCCACTCTGCACAGGTGTTCTATGAGAGGATAGTTGTCTTTTGATTCCATTCTCTTCACGAAATATGTTAAACTCTCTAGAAGTGAACTCTCCTTCTCTATTTGATCTCAAACACTTTATCTTAACACCATATTCATTCTCAACTCTATTCTTAAAAATCTTAAACTTCTCAAAAGCTTCAAAATTCTCTTTAAGAAATGATACCCACATCATTCTAGTGAAATCATCAACGAAAATCATAAAATACCTTTCACCATAGAATCCTTGTGTTCTTGAGGGACCACTCAGATCTGCGTGAACAATATCCAACTTCTCTGTGGTAGTGAACTTCTTGCTAGGAAATGATACTTTCTTCTATTTAGCCAAGACACATTCTTTGCAAACAACATTAGTAGGCTTTGTTAGCTTAGGCAGATCTCTTATTGCAAATGTGCTACTAATGTTTACAATATTATCAAAGTTTATGTGACAAAATATTCTATGCCACAACCAACTGTTGTCCACTTTAGCTACCAAACATGTCATTTCAATAGGATTCAACTGAATTGCATTACCTCTAGATCTTGTACCTGTTCTAATCAACTTACCATCTATGTCTTTGATAATGCAGGTCTTCTCAATGAATTGCAACTGATAACCCTTGTCCACTAACTATCCAACACTTAAAAATTTATGCTTCAATCCATCAATAAATAAATATCATCAGTGTTAGTTTTACCATCAAGAGTAATGGATCCAATTCCTATTATATGACAAGTTGCATTGTTACCAACTCTAATAATACCTCCATCATGATTCCTAAACTTAACAAGCTTTTTCATAACATCAATCATGTGATATGAACATCCACTATCAATTATCCAATCAGATTTAATTTTTACTTGGGAAAATAGAGCTCTTTCTTCTCTAATTTCTCTATCAAGATCATCTTCCTTGATAGCCACAAATCCCAATTGATCATCACTTTCACTTTGACCTCTCTCATTAGATTATTCACCTTCATTTGCGTACAAACAATTTATATCTCTTCTAGGCTTAAACTCCCCCTTATACTTTTTCTCTCTTTTAGGACATTTAGATGCATAATGATTGAATTCATCACAAGTCCAACATTTAAAGATTTTCTTACCATTTTTTTTCTCTTCTCACAAGAAGGGCTATACCTTCCTCAATCTTCTTGTCTTCATTAGATCTACTACTACCAGCAAAATCTTCATGTGTGCTTTCACTCCTTGTCAAATTAGGTTGAATGTTAAGGGAATTGAAAGCAGTTCCCACTCTAGCTAGATCTCCAAATTGTCTTAGATCTACTTCTGTAGCTTTTAATTTTCCAACCAACATTTCCTTGGTAAAATCCTTCATGCAAGGTATCAATAGTTGAATCATTTTAGCTACTTGCTTGAATGGTGGTGTCAAAACTTTCAAGATCTTCCATACTATCGCATCTTCCTTGGTTCCACCATGAGACTGAATTCCTGCAACAATTTTTGATATTCTACCAATATAGTTTCTTACATATTCATCTTCCATCATTTTAGCATCTTGAAATGCACATATCCAATTCTGTAATCTAATTCTCTTTACATGTTTATCACCTTCAAAATTAGATTCTAATGCTTTCCAAATTTCATGAGATGTTTGAAGTGACTTTACCTGATTGTACTTGTTCTTTGGAAGAGCTAATAGTAGGGCTTCTCTAGCTCTCATGTTGCACATGAATAGATCTCTCTCTACTTCACTGCATTCTTCAAGATTTTCTTCTTTCATAATGGTCTTCTCAGTCTTTTTCAAGATCCAATAACCCATACCCATGCACAATAAATGAGTCTTCATCTTCTCCTTCCAACTATCATAGGTGGCCCCATCAAATCTAGAACTATACTTTCTAAAAAGATTCTCCATTGATCTCCCAAATCTATTAAGATTATTCTTCAAGGACCTGATGCTCTCATACCAATTGTTAGAATATATAGTCCACTGATATAACTAAAAGGGAGGGTGAATTAATTATCCAAATATTATCACAATTATCAAACTTTAACAAAATTAACCATATAAGCAATATAATCAAAAACCACAACAAGATACTCATACACAATAACTCCAGATATATTCACTAGGGAAACCCTTAATTAGAGGGAAAACCCTAGTGGGGATGGTACCCACAAGATGATGTACTAATATAAATAATCCTTGTTAGAAGATGGACCTTGTTAGGAGTCTATAACAACATTTATTACATATGAGTCCCTATTAGGAGACTTTGAATCCTTGTTAGGAGATTCGAACCCTATTAGGAGTTATGCAAACCCTATTAGGAGTTGCGAAAGATAGTTGGACCCACTTCCCAAACAACTTCAAGGTTAAGACCAAAGAGTTTATCCAAATGATCTTTGTATTATTCCTTGTAAAATAATAGATGTGAATTGTACTTCCTTCCTCTATCTCTATCCTATAAACTAGACCTCTACTACTTCTGATCTTGTAACTAGATCACAAATCTCACATCCAATGATCCCTTGGATCACTTTCTTGCATTCACCAAACACTCTGCTCTTTTTCACACTTCACACTTCATAAAATGATCACAACACATTACAAACAAGGAAAATATCTTTCCTTTATACCGTATCTTCAAAATAATTTCTTGAGTCAGCCTTAAGGCTTTCCCAATTAATTATAATAAGATAATTAATTAATTACAATTACAATAGCACTGTTGGCTCACAATCTATACAAAAATTCACACATGCGATACTAGGGCTTGTGCACAAAATGTCCTCTGTCTCTGGCTAACTATGCATATCTTCATTGCATCTCAGATGTAAGATAGTGAACAAACATCAGGAACTACTTTCCTAATGCTTTGTCTCTTAGCTATTCTCTATAAATTAGGTACAACTTTCATATGTCTTCAACTTATGTTCTAAGAATTGAACCACATCATCAAGACACTATGATGAACATGTCCATGATTGAGCATCACTAGACAATCAAAACATTGTCCATACAACTACAATCTCTCTATGTTACTCTGCTAGTCTTCACAGACTTACTGCTATGTTGACATCAATGAAAAACATAGTCATCAATGCAACATGTCAATACTCTCCAATGCTTAGGATACTCCCCCAAAGTAGTATCATCAGCATATTCATGCTAACAATTTTTGTATATTCACTTAGAATTAGATGGATGGTTGGCCTTAATGAGATGATGAGGGACATCTGTCTCTTCCGTTTTAGGTATTGTGATTGTGTGATGACTTGATATCTAGGATAAATCAACTAACACTATCATAAATCAATAGTTTAAGAACTTCCTTATCATAAGAGCAACAAGGTTTGTTTCCAAAGGTATATGACACTCTATCTTTAGACTTTTATGATATAATCTACTAAATTTATACAACCTATTGTAGTGGTGATAAAATGCATTTTGAGGATGCAACCAAATATGGGAAAGCTCTTTCTTCTAATAAGAGCTCGAGAATATTCTTCCTCTGCCCTAAACAGGTTGAACAGTGAAATAAGTATAGCTTAGACTTTCTTGCATCTTGCATGTTTATAAGCACTGCAACTATTTCTTTGTCACATTAAGTTTTTGAACATCAAAATTTGCATGGAGAGAAATTTTTGTCTGAATTTTTGCATGGAGATTTATGCTCCTTTCTTTTATTTTCTTTTCTTATTATTATTGTGCTTAAGAAAGATGGTTTATGGAGGATGCTTAGTGCACAACCTCTAGGAATTGGTCATATCTTTGTAACACTGCCTATTTTTTTCTAGATTACCTTCTTATACCATCTGTATTGACCATTGAAGATGAATGTTAATTTCAAATGTTTACTGCATCAATCTCTTAGTTTCAGGAAATGCAAGAGGTCACTCTAGTTCAATATCAAAGATCAATAATGGTCTTGCTCATGTGATTTTGCTTCCTCTATCACACAAACACACACACACACACACATGGTACTTTTAAGGAAGCAAGTCAAGGACAATTAAAACCTCAATCCATAAGCATGGATGATAGACATAGCTTAAAAACATAATTTCCAATATATGTTTGCATGTATGTTAGAGATGTATATAGGTTTTTTTAATTATAGATTGTGGAGGGCATAAGAATTTTGATTCCTATATGTGAGGTAATACCCTCAATAGGCAAGCAAATCAAAATAGCTAAAAGACCAAAAGAATTCTAATCAAAATAGCTAAGAACTCTCCTATTTTAAAACCCCCAAGGAGTTTTGACAATCAACAATTTTCTGATATTCATAAAATCATTGGTGGTCAAAACTTCTTGGTGGTTTTTTAATAAGGGTGTTCATAGTTGTTTTGATTAGTAGTCTTCCAGTTGATTAGTTATTTAATTTTGTTGGCTTGTTGGGTGCATTCCCTCATCTATACAAGTTGAAATTCTAACATCTACAATGGTCTATAGCCTAAAAAACCTATCCACCTCTAACATATATGCAAATGTATGTTGGAAATTTTGGTTTTTCACCTCTTCTTATTCCCCATGCATATGGATTGTGGTTTTATTGGCCCCGACTTGCTTTCTCAAAAGTACCATTCACAAGTTGTTTGAATTATGATGTATCATGGGTAGTTTCTAACAAAAAATCCAACATAGATACTATACACATGATGATAGGCATGTTAGACATTTTGTCAATTTGCCAATAAAATGACATCGGTACAAGGCCAATCAATTTTTTTTCATCATTCTTCTATTCCAATGTCTTCGAGGTATGCTTTGTGACATTAGTTAATGTCAGACAAGTGACTAATGAGTCAACCATTGGAATGTTTGATGCTTGTTTAATGATGATGAGTTTAGTTGTGCATCCAACAAAGTGGTGTCAACTGATGCAATGAAATGTCATCAAAAATTAGTACAAAATGTAGTAGTGATTAGAGGTTTAATAATTTAATGTATAAGTCGTATTATAGGTTTAATGCTTTCATTTATGCTAAATACTAAAATTAGTCTATTTTAAATGCTATATAAACATGAAGTTCACAAAAACATTACAAATAAACATTTTTCTATAATCAAATATTATAGAAATATTATTTATCCATTTAATTACAATAATCATATAAAAATAAATAGTTATTAGTAATACATCATTAAAAACATTTTTAATGCGCTTCATTTCTAAAAAATAAATTAATTAAAAATGGAGCCCCTACTTGAGATTCCATTGAGTACCCTTCCAACCCCTCTCTCTATTATGTTAGCCTCTCACTATGCAAATGAGTGGTTTAAATAGAGTTGTCAACTTACATTTTTGGACATTTTTGGCAAAGTAGTACTTAACTAAAGCTTACTTGATTTAGTAGCCCCAACCATAGAGGTGCCACATAGGTGTCACATGGACCTTTGCGTCTTCAATTGGGTATTACTAAGCTAAAATTATGTATTTAGCCTAAAATAGTTATCAACGTTTACTTAGTCGAGTAACCCTGACCCTCAGGCACCACATGGCTCTACGTGTCTTTGGCCAAGTCTTACTCATCCAAAATTGCATATTTATCCTAAAATGTGATAGACTATTATGTGTTTACCCTTACTGAGAGACATCATCCAAAGTGTCATCCTTGTGTTCATATATATGTTATTGGGTTGATCCAACATGTTAGTAAACAATTTTTTCCTTCAAAAAGAATTACAAAAATATGACTCAAAATGCCCAAATGGAAGAACAAAAAAGCTACTAATAGTTGGTTATCAATGATTGATAACTCTCCTATGAATTGAGAGGTACAACTCCCTCATAAAATGATATTCAATGAATTAGATAAATTGATTATGTCTTTAATTTGAAGACATGAAGGTTTGCTAACATTCACCCATCAACATGGAATGAATGTGATTATAAGGTTTACAAATAGAATAATGAGAGAAATAATAGAAAATAGTCATATGACCAATCATTTAATCCTCTTTACATCACAGAAAAATGGAGAAAATATTATTTTATTTACAACTATAAATAACCACAGGACTATATTCAAAACATGAAAGAAGTGATCATACGATCAATAATGATCCAAGAATTACATCTTCAGACCATAAGATCTAATAAACATAGCCTATCTTTATTATGAACACATAATAGAAAACCATACAATAACATGTCCCTGTAATTACAAACAAAGTAAAAAAATAAAATGAACTCTCCCTTCCCTATTACAATCAACAGTTTAAATATGTCCTCCCCAATAGTCTCTAGACAGTTGAAAGAAGAACCCTACACATTGTTTTCTCTAGCATATTTAACTTGATCAATCTCATAGCATTTTAGTTACATAATAGATTCTTGGAAGTAATTGTTCTTGATTGATAATATTATCAAGTCTCTTATTTCTTTTTTATCCCCTTGTAATTAACATTTTATAAAATGTCTCATCGTCGCTTCCCATTGATTTGAAATATTTTGGACTGGTCTAACACCTAATATGCCAATTTGGATAATTATTAAATCTAAGAGGGAGATCATATTTCTTATTATCAATCCAAGATCGAACTCCATATTCCTCACTCCATTGGATGTGGGTGTTGTTCCTTTCACGGGAAAAGAAACTCTATCTTTGATACACAATCAAATACAAATTGGATACTCATGTTGAGTAATTTGTGATGTGTCACGATGACCTTTGCCTAAAATTTGATAGGTAACACAAGTCAATTCACCTGATTGGGAAGCTAGTTGATGCCTTATGTCTTTCATATTCAATGCTTTGTTCGGGCTCCTTATCTTGCCAAATTATCTCTACCACCATTTATATATACATATACATATACATATATATATATATATATATATATATATATATATATATATATATATATATATATATATATATATATATATATATATATATATGTATATACATATGTATACATGTATATATATATATATATATATGTATATACATATGTATACATGTATATATATATATATATATGTATATATATATACATATATATATATATATATATGTATATATATATACATATATATACATATATGTATATATATAGATATATATCTACATATATGTATATATATATACATATATGTAGATATATATCTATATATATACATATATATACATATATGTATATATATGTATATATATAGATATATATCTACATATATGTATATATATACATATATGTAGATATACGTATATATATATATACATATATATGTATATACATATATACATATATGTATATGTATATACATATGTATACATATATACGTATATATGTATATATATACGTATATATATGTATATATATACGTATATATATGTATATATATATATATGTATATGTATATACATATATACGTATATATACATATATACGTATATATGTATACATATGTATATACATATATACGTATATATACATATATACGTATATATGTATACATATGTATATACATATACATATATGTATATATGTATACATATATGTATATATGTATACATATGTATATACATATACATATATATATATACATATATGTATACATATATACATATATGTATACATATATACATATGTATACATATATATATACATATATACATATGTATACATATATATATATACACATACATACATATATATACATATATACATATACACATATACATATATATATATATACACATACATACATATATACATATACACATATACATATATATACATAGATATATATACACATACATACATATATATATATATATATATATATATATATATGTATGTATATATATATATATATATGTATATATATGTATGTATGTGTATATATATCTATGTATATATATGTATATGTGTATATGTATATATATGTATGTATGTGTATATATATATATGTATATATATATATATATAGTAAGTGCACAAATGAATTTGATCAAATTTCTAATGTATGGCTTCCCAATCTAATTAGTTGGATGAACTCACTGATTTGGATAACATTTAGAGTGATATGTCAAAGGGATGATATTTTGTATTGATCTCCACCCTTGAGTCCATGTTCACCATTTTGATGAGAATGTCCTCAGTCAACATTTGGTCAGACACTTTGTAGAAGTTTCCTATGTATATGAGATAACATGAACAACATGGTATGAGAATTTTCCTAAATAAGAAATCTAGTTGAGAAGAATATGGGAGTGGTTATGAAAATATTGGGCTATATTTTATTAATTGAAATGGCTTAAGTTTATTTGGAATCTCTCAGTTTGAACAATTCATTGTATGTCAACACCTAGTACCTTCTTCAACATACTTGGCATTTCATTCCACACTGTGACTATCATATATTGGGTGACTTTATCACCTTTCTCATTTTTGAATTGATCTACACTTCTTCTTTGGCAATCGTTGATGCATGAAGCCCACCATTATCATGCTTTATCACTTGCACCTATTTCTTTATATGAGAAATCATAGAGACCTGACTACAAACATAAGCCAATGTGTTGATTCTTCAAATAACATCGGCATTTTGTTGACCTTATGGTCAAAGCATTTGTCAATTAGTGTCTACCAAGCTTCACAGTGTAAACCAAGTAGGAAGTAGTGTTAAACGAGCTATCAATGTCTACCAATCTAGCCATGTTAACCAAGCATAAGGAAGGTAGTGTTGACCAACCTACTCTACCAATCGAGCCCTTCAGTGTCAACCAAGTTCTCCAGTGTTTGTTGAGTCATCAAATGCTAACCAAGTTCATGCCTACTCTGAGTGGTCAATGTGAACTAAGAACCAGTGTCAACTAAGTGCCAAAGATTTTCTAGTTGACTATGTTGTCGAGTGTCAGAATATCACCCAAGTGGTCTTCAAAACCTTTGTTATAGCATTGACCCAACTCACTGAAGATTATTGAAATTGGTATTGTAACCAACTTCAAAAGGTAACTATTTGGATTGGTATATATATAAGATATATTGTCATATCCAAGTGTGTGAGAATATGGATGAGTAACAAGTATGAATGTGAATTTAAGAGTAAAGGCTACAAGTAGTATAAGGAAAAGCAAAGTCTCGTCTATCATAGCATGGTGATCATTTCTACATCAAAGGAATCTCAATCAGAAAACTAAGTTGCAAAGTAGAGATCAGCCACTCGTTCATCCTAATAGCTATATTCTTCAAATCCTCTAACAAGTTGGACTTAATTGTCTTATGCTAAATCTTCTAACCGAGTACATACTTCATTATATTATATAAATCCTTTTACAAGGTGGACCTAACAGGGAAAATCACTAGAAGTGATCATTTGTAAGCCTTAACTAGCCAACTTTGTATTGTAGTACTAAAGCTTGTGGGTATCATCCCCACCCCAGTTTTACTTTCTATTTGGAAGGTTTCTAGGTTACCAAATGTTGTGTTAACTATTATGAATTTTTTATTGCTTTTAGTCCTTCATGCATTCACTTAGATCATATTATCTTGAAGAGGATTAATTGGTGAATTAAAGTTAAAGTTTTATTGGTTCCTAATTCACCCCCCGCCCACCCGCCCCCCCCCCCACTCTCTATGACTTCCAACAATTGGTATCAAAGCATTTAGTTCTCACATAAAAATTTTAGTAGCTTGAGAAAAGATCAAAGGAAATGGGTATAGACTAGAGAAAGCTATTGAAAATGAAAAGTTGGATCTGTAGATGGCCATAGAACAATTCAAGAAAATAAAGGAGTAGTTCTCTCAATCCTTGAAAAGAAGAAAAGACCTAGAAACATAGATGAATGATAATATCTACATAGAAGAAAGAATTGAAGACATTTTCTAAGATAGAAGTTTAGATGAAGTTGATGCAGCAATCAAAGACCTACTTGAGAAGAATCTCACTCTTTATGAAGAAGTCAGAAAGCTGAAAAGAGAACGAGAAATTCAATCAGTCAAAATGTGTGAAGACATGGAAAAAAAGGACATGGCAAATGAAGAGAAGAGATTTCTAACTGAAAAGATAGAAGAAAGGGACAATGAAATTCAACACCTATCTCTTCAGCAAGCAGATTTGATAAGTCAACTCAATTGTGCAAATCAAGAACTTATCAACTTAAGGACAGACAATGAAAGATTGCAGAATGATCTTAGCATTGAAAGGAAAACCAATGAAAGGATTATGAAATATCAAGAAAGAATGAATTAATTGAACAAGAAAACTCAATTTAGACACAAAGGCAAAGTAGGATTAGGCTATACAGATAAAGGTGAATCATCTCAGCAAGGAGCTAAAAAGAACAAAAGACCTACTTGAAATCATTATGGAAAGATAGGGCATACACCAAACAAGTGTTGGAGCAATAGTAAATCAAAATTTAGAGGAAAATGCTATAATTGTAATAACCAAGGACATAGAGCAAGTGAATGCACACAAAAAACCAAGTTTGAAGGAAAATGTTTCAATTGCAACAAACAAGAGCGCAAATCTTCATAATGCAAGACCAAGAAATGGGATCTAGTAGAACACATTGTGAAAACTATCTTTGGTTGGGATTACAACACATGGTGTATATGTGACTTATGTGGTGAACATGGACATATTGGAGAAAATTGCATAAAAACTCACATGAGGAAGAGAGACTTTACAAAGAGATGTTTTGTATGCATAGAACTTGGACATCTAGCTAGAAATTGTATGAACTGAGAAAAAGTTAAAGATGAAAAGAAGGCAAAGGCTAACAATATCAGAAGTCAAATGAGGCAATAATGGATAAAGAAATCTCCAGAGAATGCAAGTCAAAGTCATAAAAATGTTGACACCCAAGCCAATGATTTGGCTAATTCAACCATTTCAAACTAGTTATCCATGAAGATCATTGGAACTATGATTCAAAGGAGACATCTCATATCAGTTCTAGTCAGCAAGCAAGAAGATCCAAATCAGCATTTTAGATGCATTGAGATCATCAAGTTAGATAATAGTTGAAGTAATTTACTAGATCTTACTAAGAAAGGTTGGGTTGCAAGACCTTACCAAACAAGGTTGGGTTACAAAACCTAACCGAGTTTGGATACAGATGGCAAGTTTAGAGTTCTAACTGAGTGTAGAAGACTTGGCTGAGTTTAATAGGATATCACTGAGATGTCATGTATATGATAAATTAATGACAACTTGAAGACATATTTTGGGTTAAAAGGAAGAATCAAAGGTTTTGTTTTTTCACCATGAATTTTAGAGAAAATAGAGAAGAGCATTCCTGAGCTCCCGAGAAATTCAGAGTAGATTTATCGAAGAATTATCTTTGCATCATTGAGCGATATGGCATCTTCATCCAGTGACAAGGTTAAGAA
Organism: Cupressus sempervirens; assembly: GCA_028749045.1. Lineage (NCBI taxonomy): Eukaryota > Viridiplantae > Streptophyta > Pinopsida > Cupressales > Cupressaceae > Cupressus > Cupressus sempervirens. The sequence continues at coordinate 364,851,045 of CM053784.1, forward strand.
GGGTTCTGAGATGCTAATAAGAAATGTTGTGCCTACAAACCTAAAGTTAAAACTTTCTCCAATGATTGTAGAGGAACTGGACCCAGTCATAGCACATTCACAAATTCCTTCGAAGGTACTTTTAATTCATGATATTAGGTCATTTTATCACTTTTTGATTCAAGAATTAGATACTTTTGAGATGAATCAATCATATGAGGCATTGTGTGTTGATGGAAACTTGAAACTCGAGCATAAACATCTAAAAACAAAGGGTTTAACCCACATGCTACATATGTTGAGCGATTTTCAAGGAAAATGGATTAGGTATATTCTTAGTCGTGTCCACGGCATGCAATTCTAGCTCGAGCAACCCATCCACATCACAAAGAAGATTATTCATAGGGTTGTTGGGTTTCCCATTCTTGATAGACCTAAAACAACAAAAACCCTAGGTTGGGTTGAGCTAGCAAAGATGACTTTTGTTGAGTGGGATGACAGAGGAATGAAGCTTAATGGCATCACAGATATGGAAATTAAGTTCAAAATGCATATAATTGCTCACAAAATTTATAGTTCCATCTAACTTAACAATGTCTCATGTGAAGCTATGGACTTAGCATTCAAGGTGGTCAAGAAAAATATATCCTTTGACCTCATCAAGTTGCAATTGAGCTAGTTAAACAAGAAAATGGAGAGCATCTAAGCATCCAAGACTAATCCGTGTAAGTTTGGATCACTTCTTGTATGTTTGTTCTTTTATGCCCAGAACTTTTTCCCTTCAAAAGGTATTGTATTTTGGAAGAAAGACGTATACGTATTTTATATCAGATCAATGAGTTTATAGCTGAAATGGGAGATAATTTTGAGGGCATCATGGATGCATATTTTGAGACCTTTAAGGAAAGGATGCAAAGTAGGTTCAGAATACCCAAACAACTAGTTGATGATTATGAATAAGATATATGTTTCCTTGTGTATTGTGACAAGGTACATATTCAAGTAGTTAGGCCAAGAGTGGCATGGGTGAAACCTCTTGGTTATGAGGTAAACAATGATGGCACAAAAGATATCATTGAGGCTCTTGTCAATGAGCCTATGGATCCAAAGGCACCATATTTTGGCACATATAAAGAGGTAAAGACCAAGATTTCTTTGGAAATCAAGAATCCTCAAGCCCTGTAGAGAGAAGGAAAATAATTGAAAAGATTCAGAAGGAAAATAAATTTGGTTCTCCTCTTCTACTCACAAAAGGAAAGGGAGATAACATTAAAGAAGAATAAGGAGTAGAGGAACATGAAGAAGAAGAGGAAGAAACAATAAAGGAACCTCCAAATAAAAAGGGGAAAGTAACTATACCAAAAAGAGCTACAAGGTCCTCTCATGCGTTCTTCACCAGAAGGCATGCCAAGTTAAGGAAGAAGCTCAAACTTCAAGATGAAGATGAAGAAGAAGAGAAGTAGGTAACTTTTCAAAAGTTTTCTCTCACCTTTGAAGAAAGATTGAGAAGACTCAAAAAAGGAGGGGGTATGACATATTTCAAATCTCTTAAGTATGAAACTAGTGAGGAAGAGAAAAAGCAAATTGAAGAAGCCTTAGTGATAAAAATAGCTAAATGGAAATACACTTTGAGTGAATTGAAAAGCCAAGTTCTAAATGTTATACTTAAGGTAGTTGCACCTCAATGGGACAATGTTATAGCAGTTGCTAAGGATATCAGGAAACAAACCTTGAGGAAGGTTATGCTAGATCTTCTAGACAAGTAAGTGAAGGAAGCATTGACCAAGCATAAACAAAAGCTAACTCCTAAGTTCAATGCATTCCTAATTTTTTCCAATGATATTGAATCTTTTGTACAATCAAATACAAATGCATGGAAGAATGTCTATGGATTGTATGTTGTAAATCCCACTAAGGAGGTTGTACACGTAGATAATTTTGATGATGAGGAAGATGATGATGAGAAAGATGATGAAGAGGATGAGGATGATCAAATAGTAAGTATGTATCTACTTGAGATTCAGGATATCCAAGATTTTGATCCTAAAAAGATAGCAGTAGAGGTAATGCCCTCCCTTCCTAATTCTCCTAGCAAAACATTGGTTATATCAAGTTCGAATAAGGTTGTTATCAAGTCACAGATAGTTGAGTTAAACATTGTTCCACCAAGCACTCAATTTATTGTTGGAACTATCCTATCAAGTGCAATGATGTGTGTTGTCACCACCACTTCATCTACCAAGCAATGGGCTCCACTCTTCACAGCTCCAGGCTAGACTGAGTCACAACGAGGTATTAAAAATAGTCCTACTATTGTTGTTGTTTCTCAAATCAGTAATGTTGTTTCTGCTACTAGTGTTTTAGTAGTAAGTGCAATGACAGTTGAGGTTAAGCCTCAATCAAGCACTGAGGATTTGAGCAAAGGAAAGGAAATTATTCCTTCATCTATTTCAAAGGAAAAGGGTAAAGAGGTGCCTTAATTGATGAAATTGACCTAGATGAGGATATAGTTATTCCAAATGAGGATACCTCTAAGCTCATTCTTGAAGAGATGGACACCCTAGGAGAGCTTTGGAAGGAAAGGGTAAAACAACATAAACTAAGAGCAGAAAGGAAGAAGAGGAATAAAGTGCTAGAAGACATAAAGGTATATTTGTTGATGCACTTAGTATTCAAATTGATGAAAAGAAACCTATATTGGATCAACTTATTGACATAGTTCACAAGTTTAATGAAGATCTGAGTGGACAAGAAAAACTACTACAAAGGGTAGGAAAAAAGTTTGATAATGAAGTTTTGGATAAAGTGGCACAAAAGATTGTCATTGATCAAGTGGAATTGTCCACTATTCTTGTTAATTTTGAAAGTTTTGTAAATAATGTTGTTTCCTTATTTGTAAAGTTAAGTGATACTACAAATTTCACCAAGGAAATAAAAGACAAGTTGTCTAAGATAGATACTAACCTAAAGGTAAGTGCACATTAGTTGTCACTTGACCCAAGCACCAACTTTACACATTTCATCAAAATCAAGTATCTAACAGACTTGTAGGTATAATTGTTGAGAGAAGAAGCCAGAATTTGGGCTACACTAGCAGATATTTAGAGTTTGATAATTCCCAACATGGATGTAATGCAGAAACATAGTGTTCATGCTATAACATTAATCCAAATCCATGACAACAACTTTTCTATTGTTGATCATATGATGGAATTATTAGCTAAAGTATAAATAGCTTTGCACTCTTCCAAAGTTTTACCAGATAATTGGGACAAAATAATGTCCACAATTTTGAAGGTACATAGTGATTTCCTTTCACATTTTGGTGTTACCTTGTAATTATGCATTTTTTTTAGCATTTGTGTCAAAAAAGAAGGAATATATCTATAAGAGGGAACATATATATATATATATATATATATAAAATAAAGGATACAACATCAAAGGGAAAATACAGAAAGGGGGAAATATATGTACACCAAAGCTACAAAAGCAATTTTGAAAAAGCAAAAATAGAGTCAATGTCAGCCGACTATTGGCACATCAGTCAAAACTAAGTTACAGACCCAACCACATTGATAGGGGGAGTTTTGACTTATATTTTTGAAGTATTCAAAATTTTGGTATGATAAGTGTTTTTGTCACTAATGCCAAAGGGGAGATTGTTGACCTTTGGTCAAATCATATGTCAATTAGTGCCTAAACACTTAATCATTTGGTTGGTTAGAGAGTCTACCGAGCTTCACATTATAAACCAAGCAAGAAGTAGTGTTAAGTGAGTTAAAAGTATCTTCTGAGCTAGTTGTGTTAATAAAGTAGGAGGAAGGTAGTGTTGACTGAGCTATTGTGTCAACTGATCCCTTCAGTATCAACTGAGTTCTCCAGTGTTTGTCGAGTCATCAATGCTAATCAAGTTCATGCCTACATCGAGTGATCAATGTGGATCGAGCACCAGTGTTAACCGAGTACTAGAGCTTATTGAGTTGACTATGTTGCTGAGTGTTAGAATATTACCTGAGTGGTCTTCAGAACCTGTGTTACAGCATTGAACTATCTCAGTGAAGATTGTTGAAATTGATATTTTAGCCAACTTCAGAAGGTAACTATTTGGATTGATATATATGTAAGATACCTTGTTTTATCCAAGTGTGTGAGAATATGGATGAGTAACAAGTATGAATATGAATTGAAGAGTAAAGGCTACAAGTAGTATAAGGAAAAGTAGAGTCTCATCTATCACAAAAAGGTGATCATTTCTACATCAAAGGAATCTTAATCAGCAAACCAAGTTGTAGAGTAGAGATTAGCCACTGGTTCATCCTAATAGATGCATCAGTCAAACCCTCTAACAAGGTGGACTTAACAGTCTTATGCTAAATCTCCTAACTAAGTGGATACTTCATTATATTGTATAAATCCTTTTGCAAGGTGGACCTAATAGTCCTTATTGCTCCTAACAAGGTAGATCATCAAAAGTGATCATTTGTAAGCCTTAACCGACCAACTTTATATTGTAGTACTAAAGCTTGTGCGTATCATCCCCACCCCATTTTTACTTTCTATTTGGAAGGTTTTTAGGTTACCAAATATTGTGTCTACTATTATGAATGTTTTATTTCTTTCAGTCCTTTGTGCTTGCAATTATATCAGATTAACTTAAAGAGGATTAATTGGTAAATTAAAGTTAAAGTTTTATAAGTTCCTAATTCACCCCCCACCTCAATCACCTACCCCACCATACATTTCCAACACATTTTACATTATTGGAATGATCATCAAAGTATTAGGATTGTCCATCAATCTCTAGTACAATGTAGCACCAAGACCTTTCAAACTAAGTTTTAAGAAGACTTATCTTGGTTAATATACCCAACCCCAAATTAAGATTATTGTGCCTTCTATTAAATGTGAGATTGAGAAGAAAAATTGTTGTATCTCATAGTCCCAAACTATTAAACTATAGTCTCACAAGAAAAACATGTGAAGGTCCTAGTTTTATGGGAGCTTGGGCATAATACCATGTCATTACTAGTAAATGGATTTTAGTTCCTATCTTGGTGACACATCACTCATCATAGACATATCGGGTTCGATTTTAGTTGAATCCATTCAATCTCCACTAATAGAAATATAAACCTAACAAATGGCTTGAACCACTTATGAATTATGATAGAGTATGCATCTTGGGCATAGATAAATTATCCTATTTAAAGTTGGAGGTGGTTTGATGAGCATATGGTCATAAAATACTTTGGATATATGTCATTACCATAAGTTCTGGGCATCATGTTTCATGCATAGCCTTTGGTGTAGAGCACCTCCCTTTTTGGGTTTGTGAGTTTTTAGACGGTTATTTAATAGTCTCATGTGATTCTAATAAGGTTCAATGGTCCTTGATTCAAAATTTTCCCATTTTGTTTGTAAAGAGAAAAAATTGCTCAAGAGGTCCTAAAGATTTGCTAGGATTGAGAAACTAGGGTAATTAGTACATTAGAGGGTCCTAAGGGTCTTCAATAAGGTCCTAGAATAAGTCTAGAGACGCCTATTTTCTCAAAACTTGAAAAAGAGCAAAATTGCTCAAAAGTTGTAAAGTTGCTAAAAGTTGCTCAAGCAACTTTTAGCAATTTTTGCAAGAAAGTTGCAAATGAAGGAATGGGAAGTTGTAACCACCCATTCTTGGGTATTTTGAGCATGGTATGAAGATATTTGAAGGTTAAAAATAATTTTAATTTCATGTCACACATGTGAGCAGATTGTATAGACCTTTTCTATATTTTTCCTTAGATTTGCAGGGTTTTCATGCTCTCATATGGTTGTGTACGGATTGGGTTGCTTGCAATGACTTCATGAACTTGTAGATTAGTGTCTTATATTTCTTTTTCATACTCAATTTTAATCTCAAGTTGCTAGGTTGAAGAGTTACAAAGGTTTTCTTAGTAACTGGTCTATGATCTCCATTCATAGGGTTGTTGAAACAAAAATGGCTCTAACTTGATCACCCACAATTAAAAATGCATGAAAATTTGTGGGGTGATAAGTTAGCCCTTGTACATAATTTTTTTTTCTTTCCTTTTTTATTTTGTGACTGATCTTCTAGTTATGGAGTGGTGCCCTAGGTTGATTGTTGGGAGTAGGTGAGCTAGGATGGTAAGAAGATGTGTTTGCAGAGCACAACCATGATCTAACATGGCCAATCTAATGGCATGGTTAGAAGCCTTAGGGTGTTAAATTAATGAAACAATTGGTTGGAGAGGATGGTGTGAAGTTTGAAGGTTTCTAGAAGTCTTTTTGTGAAAACTGGTCTAGAGGCCTAAAAGATAACCTAAAAACTAGGGCTTGAGGGTAGACAAGGTTGTGGATGATTTGGGGATCTATAAATTGTTATACTTGAAGTGTTAAGTGATAGCACAAAATTATATGGTCTTCCATAGTGTTGTGTGGGAGGAATTGGAGAAATTGGCTAAAACAGTATAACTAGACCTTATACAATTAGGCCTGATTAGCCTTGTTTGTGGAAAGTGGTAGTTAAGTGTTTGTCAAAGTGACCACAAGTGAGTGGAAGGGACAGGAAGGATGTGGAGGATATATTCAACATCAAGAATGGCTTAATAATGGTGATTATAAGATCCTAAGTAGGGGTTTAGAGTTCTAGAGGAAGGAAGGGCTAGTAGGACTTGTTCCTAAACAAGAAGGTTAAGTTCTAGAATCAACCCAACTATACCTAGGAGTCAAGTTGAGGAAGGGGTCTTGGAGGCCAAGGCTGGTAGAAAGAACAAGGGAGGAAATAGCCATTGGATGGTTCAAAGGATTAAACCATAACTAGTATTAGTAAAGTGTTAGAACCCTAAACCCTCTACAACAAAGTGGTATCAAAGCCTAAACTACATTTAGTGTGTTGTATGTCTGACAAGGAGGAGAGCCAAGAGGTTGAAAATATGTTACTTGAGGCAGTAAGAAAGGGTGGCATAGTGGATTTGGTCAAGGACCTATTGGAAAAGGCCAATATGGTAGAAGCAAAAAGTAAAAAGAAAGTCACTGAGTGGGGAGATGAGAGTGAGGAAGAAGATGAAAATCAAATAGGAGATACATCTAACAGGGGAAAAGGAGTGGAGATGGAAAAGGAACAAAAGGTGCTCTTGGATATCTTGAAGTCTATCAATAAGGAAAATGTGGAACATAGTGCCTACTAGAATGATAGTTTGAATGGAGAAGAGTTGTTATACTGGGTAGAGGCCATAGATAATCAAGTTGACTATAAAGAAGTGCAAGAGGAGAAGAGAGTTAGTTATGCAAAGGCTAGGCTCAAGGGATCAACATCGGTATGGTGGAATATGATGCAGGATGATAAGGTAACAATAATGAAGAAGAAGATAGTGTCTTTGGATAGGATGAAGATCAAGTTGAGGGGACAATTCCTACCCACTAATTGTGAGATACATATATATTAGAAGTTACATAATCTAAGGAAAAGGGTTTTAATAGTAAGTGCCTATACTAAGAAATTTAATAAGTTAAGTCTACGGGAAAGGAGATAGGAAGAGGAAGTAGAAAGGGTAGCAAGGTATCTCAATGGGTTGAGATAAGGAATCCAGGATAAGATTAGCATGACGACCCCTAAGAGTATGCACAAGTGCTTTAAGTTAGCCTTGAGAGTAGAGGAGAAGGCTAGGAGGAGACATGGTTCCCAAAAAAGAGGAAGAGGTACTAGAGGATTCAAAGGCATGAGTAAATTTGGAAGAGGACAAGGCCTTAGTAGGCTAGAACTAGCTTAGTCTATGGATAAAAATGGAGGAAACCAAAATAAGGACACATTCCAGAGGGGAGAATATAGAAGAAGAGGACCACCTAGAGGTAGGTTTCAGTTCCAAGGTAGAGGCATTTTAGTCTTCACTGGCAAATGCTACAATTGCAATCAAGTGGGCCACACCATGGGTAGGTATCCTAAAAAGGGTTCTACCCCATCCATGGAAGAGAGAAGAACTCAACTAGTGTAGGAAGAAGACACCCAAAGAGTCACTTCACCAATCTCCAAGGTAGGACCAAAATTGGAGGGAGAAAACCTTATGTTGAGGAGGACATTATTGAAGGTCCCTAGTGTTGTAGAGCCACCCCAAAGGAAGAGCTTGTTTAAAACCACTTCTAGGTCACATGGGAAGATCTGTAGGGTGATAGTAGAATTTGGTCCCATAGAGAACATAGTGTCAACAAAGATGGTGGACAAACTAAAGCTTGGGAGGATACACTGTGCCACACCATAGAAGATGTCATGGTTAAGCAAGGGACAACATATAGTGGTGGATGAACAAACTGTGGTGGAATTTGAAATAGGGGAATATAAAGACAAGGTACTATGTGACATAATTCCTATGGATGTCTGTCACCTCCTAATAGGACATCCATGGCAATATGAATGTGAAGGCTATTCATGATGGGGAAAAGAATAGTTATGTAATCACTAAGCAAGGTAAGAAGTTTTAGATGGACCCTTTGGAAAAACCTAATAAAGAGAAACATGTGGGGTTTAGTGTGATGCTCTTGAGTGGAAATGAGTTCCTTAAGGTCATGAAGAAGGAGAAAGGAGTTTGTTGTTGAGTAATAGTAATGCCTAGAGAAGAGACTAAGGAGAAGGTCAAGATGTCTCAAGAAGTGCAACAATTGTTGGAAAAGTACCATGAGGTAGTAGACAATGGACTACCAAATGCCTTACCACCTATGAGGGATGTAAGTCAATAGATAGATCTAATACCAGAAGCTAAATTACCTAACAAGGAAGCATATAACATGACTCCAAGTTAGAATGTAGAAATTGCTAAACAAATACAAGATTTTCTAGAGAAAGACCTTATAAGGAAGAGCTTAAGTCCTTGTGTTATTCCCATTGTACTTTCATCTAAGAAGGATGGCAAATGGAGAATGTATACTAACTCCAGGGCTATCAACAAGATAACAATTAGATATAGATTCCCTATGCCCTAGATTGATTTGTTGGATAACTTGGGAGGTTATTGTTACTTCTCTAAGATGGATTTGAAATTAGGTTATCATCAAATAAGAGTTAGGCCTAGTGAAGAATGGAAGAAAACCTTCAAGAAAAATGAAGGGATGCATGAGTGGCTTGTAATGCCCTTTGGCTTGACAAATGCCCCTAGCACATTCATGAGACTCATGAATGAAGTGCTAGCAGATTTCATTGGTAAATTTGTAATTGTTTATCTAAAAGACATTTTGATTTTTAGTAGGTCTAAGGAGAAACACATGAAGCACTTGGAGATTGTCTTGAGGAGGCTACACCAAGAAAAGTTGATGATTAACCAAGACAAATGTGAATTTTCGAAGACTGAACTAGTCTATCTTGGATTTGTTGTTTCTAATGGATTTATAAAGATGGATCCTAATAAGGTCAAGACTATATTGGAATGGCCACCACCTAGATCCATAGGAGATGTGAGGATTTTTCATGGACTAGCCTCTTATTATAGGAAATTTGTGAGGAATTTTAGTCATGTGTGTGCACAAATCTTAAACACAATTAAAGGAGGAATTAAGTGTTAGTTCAAGTGGACAAAGGTAGAAACTAAGAGTTTTGAAATGCTAAAGAAAAAGATAACAGAGCTACCTACTCTTAGGTACACTAATTTCAATCAATTGTTTGTGGTTGAGTGTGATGCCAACAAACTAGCCATTGGGGTAGTGTTGAGTCAAGAGGGACATTCCGTGGCATTCTTCTCAGAAAACTTGAATGAAGCCAAACAAAGGTAGTCCACTTATGATTTGGAATTATATTCCATGGTCCAAGCACTTAAAAAATGGGGGCATTACCTCTTACCAAAGGAATTTGTAGTCTACACAGATAATTGTGCTCTAAGCTTCTTGAATGGACAAGAAAAGTTGAACCAAAATCACCTAAAGTGGGTAGAGTATCTACAAGCATACACATTTGTCATAAAATACAAGGGAGTTAGCAACAAAGTTTTAGATGCACTAAGTAAGAGAGTTTTAGCTATTTAGGAAATACAGTTACAAAGTGTGGGAATGAAGGACCTTAAAGACCTCTACAAGTAAGATAAATATTTCAAAGATGTATATGAAGCATGTGAGAAGTTTAAACAAGGCTTTAAAGTGGAGTTTATTGATTACATGTTACAGGAGCAGAGGAACTATTGTTCAAGAGACACTTGTTGTGTATACCCCAAAGCTCCACGAGGAAAAATATAATCAAGGAGAAACACCAAGGTAGTTTGGGAGGCCACTTTAAAGTGGACAAGACACTTGAGTAGGTGAGTAGGCACTACTATTGGCCTAAATTATAGATAGATGTAAGAAAATTTGTGGAGCACTATTAGATATGCCAAAGAGTAAAGGGACATAGTAGCAATACTATATTGTATCAACCTCTATCCATACCATAGAGACCTTGGGAGTGCCTGAGCATGAACTTTGTCTTGGGACTACCTAACACACAAAGGGGACATGACAGTGTGTTTATAGTGGTGGAAAAATTCAGCAAGATGGAACACTTCATTCCTCGTAGGCAAACCAATGATGCTTCACATATTATAGGACTTTTCTTTAGAGACATAGTAAGACTTCATGGGTTGCCACTCAACATAGTGAGCAATAGGGATAGTAAGTTTGTGGGCTACTTTTGGAGAACCCTTTGGAAAATTTTTGGGACAAACTTGTCTTTCTCTTTAGCCTACCACCCTCAGTCAGATGGACAAACTAAGGTGGTCAAGAAAACCCTAGGTAACCTATTAAGGTGCTTAACTAAGTAGCATGGATAGTCATGGGATCACATTATAGGAAAAGCAAAATATGCCTACAATAACTCCATTAATAGGAGCATTGGCAAGAGCCCATTTGAGATACTTAATGGGGTTACTCCAAGAGGATTCATGGAATTGAGAGACCTCAATTTGTGTGATAAAAGGAGTGCTGAAGGAGAATCTTTTGCAGAGTAGATGAAAGACCTTCATGAAAAGGTTAGGAAGACTTTGCAACATCAAGTGGAGAAATACAAAACCAAAGTAGACAAGACAAGGAGGTATTTGCAATTTAAGGTGGGGAATTTGGTACTTGCTTAACTTAGAAAGGAGAGATTTCCAAAAGGAAACCCAAATAAACTCTTGATGAAGAAGATAGGACCACTCAAGATCTTGCAAAACTTTGGGAACAATTCCTATGAAGTGGAACTTCCTCCTGATTTGGGTATCTCACACATTTTCAATGTGTGTGATTTGTTCCTTTATAAAGGTCTTCCTTTTGATACTGGTTAGCACACCATTTCAAGCTTGGGAGAAGATGATTGGGTCAAGGATTTTCCCACTACCCAACCTCTACAATTGGACAATATAATTAAATCTAAGGTTCTTAAGAAGACTAGGAAGGGAACCTATAAAATGTATTTAGTGAAATGGAGGGGATTTCTGGTGCTGAAGCCATTTGGATGACTGAAGCAGATAGTCTAAAGCATGGAGTCACCATTGAAGACCTCCTAACTCAAGGGACTTGAGTTCTTTGTCACAGAGGAGTATGGTGCAAAGCACATCCCTTTTTGGTTTTGTGAGTTATTAGAGGGTTAGTTAATAGTCTTGTGTGAGTCTAATAAGGTTCAATGGTCCTTGGATTCAAAATTGTCCCATTTTGTTTGTAAAGATCAAAAATTGCTCAAGAGGTCCTAATGTTGTCAAATGGCTCAAGAGTTTTTAGGATTGAGAAACTAGGGTAATTAGTCCCTTAGAGGGTCCTAAGGGTCTTAATAAAGGTCAAAGAATAAGTCTAGATGCACCCATTTGCTAAACTTGAAAAAGAGCAAAATTGCTCAAAAGTTGTAAAGTTGCTTGAGCAACTTTTGCAATTTTTGCAAGTTAGTTTCAAATGAAGGAATGGGTAGTTGTAACCACCCATCCTCAAGGATTTGAGATGGGATGTGATGTAGGAGCATCCAAAGGTATAAGGGCAATCCTGTGTCACCCAAAAAAAAAAATGTACTTAGACTTAGTTTCTGTTTCATGTGTTTTCATTTCTGGATACCCATTTGGGTCAAATAAAGGTTCCAACTCTCATAGTTCCACTATCAGTGTTCTAGGATAGAGTATTTGAACACCTTGGGATACGTGTAAATGCTAAAAAAATAGGAGTATGTAATTGAGCCATCATTTTGGTGAACTAGGAGGTGTAAATTGGCCAGATGAATGTAATTGTAACTTAGAGCATTCCAAAAAAAGAATCAGGTCAAAAGGCCCCACGGTTTGGAAGTTATCGCAGTTTTTCGATTTTTAGAGACCTCCTAAGAATGCTTCAAAGTTAGGTTAGGGCATTAAATGACCTTGAAAAGGGCCAAAAAGGGGGGATGAGCAAAGCTGGTCCATAGGGCTATAGAGCGCTTCGAGAGCTTTCCAGAAATGTAAACGGTTCGTCAATCGGAGCTACGGTTCAAAAGTTATGCCTCCCGAAAGTTCGATTACCATTTTTGGATTCTTCTAGATTTGCACCAACTTCTAACGCAGCTTATGGAGCCTTCTACTTGGTCGGAGGATGCCTACTAGAACTTTCTAGAATGTATTCCTAGTCCTTAACCCTCTGAGGTCTATTTAAGGACATTTCTGGCATTGTAAAAGGCAGTTCAGAGTGGATTTTGAGAGGAGGTACTGAAAGGAGAAATTATCTCCATATTTATATTATTATAAGCCCATAGGGCATGTTATGAAGTCTATTTTCTCTGTACTGAATGTACTAGCTTATTTTCACAGTTAATACAATTTCCCTTTTTCCTGTTGTGTCCATTCTGTGCTTGGGTTGTGTCCCCATCAGGATGATTATTTTTGAAGGTTATAATTAATTTGAGTTGCATATCACATGTGTGAGCAGACTGTATGAACCTTTTCTATATTTTTCCTTGGATTTTCAGGGTTTACATGCTCTTATACAGTTGTGTATGGATTGGGTTGCTTGAAATGACTTCATGAAGTTATATATTGGTGTCTTATCTCTCTTTTCCATACTCAAGTTCAATCTCAAGTTGCTAGGTTGAAGAGTTATAGAGGTTTTCTTAGTGACTAGTCTGTGATCTCCATTCACAGGGTTGTTGAAACAAAAATTGCTCTAAATTGATCACCCATGGTTGAAAATGAATGAAACCTTGTGGGGTGATAGGTTTAGACCTTGAACATAATGTTTTTTCTTTCATTTTTATTTTTGTGACTGATCTTCTAGGTATGGAGTGATGCCCTAGGAGTAGGTGAGCCATGACAATAAGAAGATGTGTTTGCAGAGCACACCCATGATCTAACATGGCCAATCTAATGGAATGATTAGAAGTCCTAGGGTTTTTACCTAACGAAACAAGTGGTTGGAGAGGTTGGTGTGAATTTTGAAGGTTTCTAGAAGTCTTTTTTGTGAAAACTAGTCTATAGGCCTAAAAGATAGCCTAAAAATTGGGGCTTGAGGTTAAACAGGGTTGTGGGTAATTTGGGGCTCTATAAATTGGGATTCTTGAAGTGCTAAGTGATAGCTTTCAAAATCATATGGTCTTAAATAGTGTTTTGTGGGAGGATTTGGAGAAATTGGCTAAAACAACATAACTAGACCTAATACAATTAGGCCTAATTAGCCTTGTTTATGGAAAGTGGCAGTTAAGTGTTTGTCAAAGTGACCAGAAGTGTGTGGCAAGGCTAGGAAGGATTTGAAGGGTATCTTCAACATTAGGAAGGGCCTAGGAATGGTTAAAGATCTTAAGTAGGGGTTTAGAGTTCTAGAGGAAGGAAGGGCTAGTAGTACTAGTTCCTGAACAAGAAGGTTAAGTTCTAGCATTAGCCCAACTATACCTAGGAGGCAAGTTGAGGAAGGGGTCTTGGAGGTCAAGGCTAGTGGAAAGAACAAGGGAGGAAAGAACCATTGGATGGTTCAAAGGATTAAACCATAACTAGTATTAATCAAGTTCTAGAACCCTAGACCCTCTGCATCAACCTTAGACATTTTATCAAATGGATTGCATGCTTTCACTATACAATCTCATGGGATTCCACACTATGTCAAAATGATGCCTGGTTTAGTGGATTGGTAAAGTATCCCAATCACTTGATGATTACCACTTCTCCTGAAATGATGTTGTCAAGGAATGCTACCATTTCCATTCTTCCTATCAGATTCAACAAACTCATCCCTTTTCTTTAGGTTTTGGAACTACCTGTGAATTCAAATTTTTGTCTTGGATTTTTCAAATTGAACCTTGAATCATTATCTCTACATCAACCTTTCCTTTCAAACTAAGCTTTGAACTTCACACTTTGAGCTTTGAACCTAAACTCCTGAAGCAATGAATATGCATGCCATGATTATGAATTAAACCTTGAACCTAAATCTGGAGGTCGAACCATGCATCTAAACCTTTGAACTTTGAACTTGGTTTTGAACTTGAACCTTAAACTCTAAAGTTCAAGTTTAACATAGTCCTAGAACACTAATCCTTTTTAAATCAAACTTTACAATGACATTGTTAGCAACAAAACTCACATGAAACTGAAATAATTTCTCCAAAGGACCAATTTGCAAGGTTTAAGAACTTAGCCACTGAAAGCATGCTTACACAACGTAAGCTAGGAAAGATTGAGTGTTGGAGGAGATTACTTGATGATATGGATGTAGTGGTTTGGTGACCCTACCTTGGTTGAGAGAATTGGCTTAAGGGTGCATCAAAGATGTCGTTTGTGTTTACATTTAAATATTTGATTGAGAAGACTACCTAAGTTAATGAGTAGCTTATTGCTACCCAAGTTCTTTGATAATTTGGTACAATACAAGAGACACCCCAAGGGATAAATACTTATGCACTTTCATATAATGAAAGAGTTAATTGGGACCCAATGATCATTGTTGAGACTGCATATGATAAGCATGCAAAGTTAGGACTAGTGGATCAACTGTTGCTTTCACACTGAAAAAAGAGTAATATCAAGGATGTCTTGGACCTCAATACATAGATGAGGTCCTTCTATATAAGCTCATTGATTCATAGCTCTATTAAAAGAAACTCATATGTGTATGTGTGTATGTGTGAGTTTTTTATGTGCATGCATGTGTGTGTGCCTAAATTCTAACTCTAGAAATACAAAGAACTAGCAATTGCATGCTTTTGTACTTGCAATAATAAGGTGAGAGGTGCTTGATAATATTATAAATAATTTTTAATTTAATTTTTTTTTTAAATTATCTTTAAATAGACAAAGAAATATTATTTATCTACATTCAATCTTGTTAGAAATGCTTTAGAATAATTGAGAGGGGGGGTGAATCAGTTATTCAAGGTCCAGATGTCCTAATAAAACTTTTTCACTAATAATAGTGAGCCCATCCAAACTAACCATGCATCCAAGCTTCTTAGTTATTTTAGCAAGTTACTGAAAAATCAACATGCAAGAATGAAACATGGAAGATCAACACATAACACAGTGATTTACGTGGAAACCCAATTCGAGAAAAACCACCAATAACATGCTACTCCTTTCTCACTCTTCTGAAATGATGCCCTGTGAAAGGCTTGCCCTATTAAAGGCTACAAAACACACTGCTAAATGTGACCCTATTAAAGGATTTCAACCACCCTAATAGAAGTGGGCCTGGTTAAAGGATTTTAGAACATTCACTTGGAATGTCACCCTATTAAACGATTTACAAATGGTTGTTAAACCAACTTAAGTCCATAAGATTTTACCCATACTGATACAATTGCTAGAGAGTAACAATAAGAGATTTTGACCTTATACAACTCACAACTTAACTTGCAGAATTCAGATCTCAATTCAGCTCACAAAATTTGCTTGGCTTTCAGTCTTTGTAGCTCTAACAGCTTGTCCTCCTTTCAAGCTTTGTCTCCTGGAGTCTCCATGCTCATTGTGCCAATGCAATCACCTCTGTGGTCACCTATCAAAGCAAAGTTTATGTACTATGTTCCTCTCTCTCAATGCCTTCTCTTTGACACCACACACTCTCTCCAACCACTCTTGCTTCTTGACCTATATCTTCTTGAATAGAAGTCTGGAATACTTTTCCTACTCAAGTCTTCCTACTGTTATTTTTGGTTCGAATGGATTAGGTAAGATTCAATGAATCTACCTCTTATCTTGTTTCTTCTAGAAATATTATGTAGAATCCACCTGTATTGCCTAAAAATGGTTTACCTAAAATTTTGTGCCACTAGCTCATCATCCTTATCTTCCATCCGGTTTACAAAATTCAAGGTAACAAACTTGTCAGCTTAGATCTGGCAAATTTTTTACTTTTCAAATAATGCAACAGCTCAGCACTATTGAATTTTTTATGCTCGACACCTACTATGGATTCACTTGGCATCAACTAAATTTTACTAATGCTCGGCACCTATTACTAGCTTGACACCTTCTGTCTCACTTGACACACACTAGATTTTACATTTTCTCAGCACTTATTGATAATCTGCTCGGCATGAACTAACTTGCTAACTAATGAATTTAGTCAAGCTTTGCAGACAGCTTTGTTACAACTTATTCTTCTAGAGTTTCTAAGTGTAGCCAACCTCTGTATCTTCAAGTGTATTATCAATACATCATTTTAGCATTGTCTTAACTGATCCTTGTACTTCATTACAAAACCATAACTCAACCTTTTCCTTAGGTGCTTTTGTTACATCTTATTGATTAAATCCTCCTCATCAATCAACTAAGTGATAGTACTTGGATCTTATAAGCAATTGTCATTCCAGCAAATAGTAGGTTTGACATCAATGAAAAAATAATGATTGAAAACATTCTTTACCAACAATCTCCCTTCTCCCCAACAATCTCCCTTCTTTAATAGTGATCTTTTCAATCAGATTTCAACAATCTCCCTCTTTGGTATTAATAGCAAACCAAATTGATCAACCACATTATCAAAATGCTATCTAGGTTAAAATACTAAGTCAAATGCCAAAAAGAAATTTGTTGCCATTACTATTTTCATCAACTTTCATATCTCCCTCTTTGCTGATACATTGTCTTCTCTTTTTGTTCTACTCCCTCTCTAATCTACTATCCTGATTTCTCTACTTCTGCTTCTTCCTCTTAACTATTATTTCCTTTACACATTTGATCTTGTAGATTTTTCTATATACCCCTCTACATATCTGATCAATTTTTGCTATTTCTCCCTCTTTTCTGTAGCTTACCACTTTGATTAGTTTTGCAATTTTTAGCTTTCATATCTCCCTCTTTGACAACAACGCCAAAGACATATTGTTTCAGCATCTTATCATGCAAGTGTAGCATTTGTAGGAACTCTAGTTTCTCCCTCTGTCACCTTGCCTATGACTGATTTGGAATTTCAACACTTTAACTACTTCAGGCAAAACCTAAAGTAATTATCCTCTACAATAATTTATAACATTTCAGCAATAAAATCATTTGATGCAGGACAATCTTGTTGTTACTCAAACAACCTTGGATAGGGGTATCACCCCTAACTTACCTCTAAGATACTCAAATGCATCTTTGGGTAATGGTTCTATGAAGATGTCAGCAATTTGTTCCTTTGAGTTAACATATTCCATCTTCACTTATTTGTCTTCCACCAGTTCCCATATATAGTGATACTTGATTGCAATGTGTTTTGTTTTGGCATGCATCAAAAGATTCTTTGATATGTTGATGGCATTTGTGTTATTGTTATCACAGGTTTAGTTATCTCTTCCTTCATACCTTTCAACAGATGCTTGATCCATACAATATTGGTGCAGTTGATTGTAGCAGCAACATACTTAGCTTCAACAGTGGTCTATGAGGTACAACTTTGCTTTTTACTAGTCCAAGTGACTAATCTCTTTCCTACGAAGAGTGCTCCTCCACTGGTGCTTTTTTTGTCATCTATATTACCTCCCCAATCTATATCAGTGTAAGCATTCAACTCAAACTTTTCAGTCTTCTTTTGGTATAAACCAAAGTCATTTGTTCCTTTTAGGTATCTCATTATTCCTTTTACTACCATAAGATGATTTTCTCTTGGGTTTGCAGAAAATCTTGCCACTATTCCAATAGATAATGCAATGTTTGGTCTACTATGTACAACATACTGCAACTTCCAATCATTGATTTGTACAATGACTAATTTACTTCAGCTGACTCATCATTCTTTGATAACTTATGTCCTATACCATTGGTGTATTGACTGGTTTTGAATCCTCTAAACCAAATGTTTTGAGTATCTCCTTGATATATTTTGATTGAGTCAAAAATATTCCATGTTTCAATTGATGTACTTGCAATCCAACAAAGAATTTGATTTCCCCAAACATTGTCATCTCAAACTCATGTTTCATCTGATCAACAAAATCTTTGTATAGTGCATCTTTTCCTCCAAATATTATATCATCAACAAAGATTTCAGATATCAAAATATCTTTACCTTTTTATGCCTTGATATATAGGTTACTATTGTCATTTATTCTCTCAAATCCTATCTTTGCAAGATATTTGTGAAGTCTCTCATACCATGCTCTAGGTGCTTGTTTCAGACCATAGAGTGTTTTATGCAATTTGAAAACCATATCCTTGTTGTTATCATCAACAAATCCCTCTGGCTGTTCAATGTAGACTTCCTCTTCTAGTATACCATTCAGGAAAGCAAACTTTACATCCATTTGGTAGACTTTAAAACCTTTGTAAGCAGCATATGCAAGTAGAGTTCTTACTCCTTCCATCCTTGCAATAGGGGCAAATGTTTCCCCATAGTCCAGTCCTTCTTCTTATGCATAATCTTTACAGACTAGTCTTGCCTTATTTCTTGTGATCTCATCATTCTCATCTAGCTTGTTCCTAAACACTCACTTGGTACCAATCACATTCTTATCAGTTGGTCTTGGAACTAAAATCCAGGTTTTGTTCTTCTCTATCTACTCAATTTCTTTTTCCATAGCTTTACACCAGTCATCATCTTGTAGTGAATCTTCACTGTTTTGGGTTCAATCTTGCTCAACAAACATGATTCATTTCTTAGTCTATTCCTTGTCATTGTTCTTTCAGTTTCAGAGTCATTGTGCACATCTCTTTTAGGTAGCTCAGCATCTCTTTCATGTGTACTGATTTCAGAATGTGCATTTTCTTCATTCTGCAACTCGACATTCACTGGTTGTGACTCAGTTGATACTAAAACTTGTTGTTGATTCCCAACTTGATTGACAGCTTCTTCTCTAGCAGGCATTCCTTCATAGAAGTATACAAAGGATCTGTACTCTTTTGGTTTCTTGATGGATTCATCAACTTGAACTTTTGTATGCTCATCAAAGTTTACATTTGCACTCTCCAAAATTTTGTTAGTGTTAGCATTTAAACATTTATATGCTTTACTTCTAGTGGAGTATCCAAGGAATATGCCTTCAT
This sequence comes from Cupressus sempervirens, assembly GCA_028749045.1. Lineage (NCBI taxonomy): Eukaryota > Viridiplantae > Streptophyta > Pinopsida > Cupressales > Cupressaceae > Cupressus > Cupressus sempervirens. Next base: position 364,870,412 of record CM053784.1, read on the forward strand.
CACTTTTTGCATCAAACTTGCCATTTCTAGAATCTTTAAGAATATAACATCTACAACCAAACACTTTGAAATGTTTTACATTGGGTGAGTGACCATACCATAATTCAAAAGGTGTTGCATTTGTACCTTTCTTAATTTGTACTCGATTTAGGGTGTAGACAGTTGTACTTACAGCTTCTCTCCAATACTTTAGAGCAATGTTCTTCTCCATCATTAATGTTCTGGCACAATCAATCACTAATCTATTCCTTCTCTCTACAATTCCATTCTATGGGGGAGTTCTTTGTGCTAATGTTTGTCTTTTAATTCCTTTATCATTGCAAAATTTCTCAAATTATTTTGATGTGAACTCTCCTCCTCTATCTGATCTCAAGCACTTCAGACTCTTCCCTATTTCCTTCTCAACCCTAGCCAAGTACCACTTAAACATTTGAAATGTATTAGTTTTTTGTTTTAAAAACATGACAATCATCATCCTAGAGTAGTTATAAACAAACAACATTATATATTTATCTCCTTTGTATCTTTTCACTTCTATTGGGCCACATAAATCAGTATGGACTAAATCTAGTACTTCTTTGGAGGTATAGGTTTTTCTTTTGAAACTTGACTTGGTCATCTTTCCTAACTGACACCATTTGCACACTATATTTTCAGGCTTCTTTAGTTTGGGCAAACCTCTGACTTTCTTCATTTTTCTGATGTTAATCAAATTATCAAAGTTGACATGACATAGCCTTTTATGCCATAGCCACACATCATAAAATCTTACAATGAGATAGGAAACATCCTCTATATCTAGGAAAAATAGATTACTCCTATTTTGGTCTCCTTTTCCTATCAGATTTCCATCAATGTCATAGATTTTGAGAGTTTTGTTCCCGAATTTCACTTTGCATCCTACATTGCTTAATTGTGACACACTCAGTAGATTGTAGTTCAATCCTTCAACATAATATGCATTATCACATGAAATTTTCTATGTAAGCTTAATGGAACCTTTTCCTTTGATTAGAGATGGAGCATCATTTCTAAATCTAACATTATTTCCATCATACTGAGTAAAAGTAACAAACTTACTTTTGTCTCTTGTCATGTGATGTGAGCACCCACTGTCTATGATCCACCTGTCATTCTTGTTCACACAAGTTACCAATGTTGTTACCTCATCTTTATCTAACTCATCTTTCATGGCTACATAGACTACCTCATCATTATTTTCATCAGATTCCTCTTCTTCAACAATTTAGCACCTTTTGCCTTTGTCTTTGTAATCTTTGTTATCATCTTCTCTTTTTTTCTTATGCTTATTGCCTTCTCTATAGTTTTTTTCCTGTGTGCACCTTGCAACAATATGTCCTACTTTATTGCAATTAAAACAAATGATAGACAACTTACCTTTGAATTTACCTTTGCCTCTATGAAATCTTCTGGCTAGCAATGCTTCCAGTTGTTCCACATCTTCTTCATATGTGTTGCAATCACTGGATGCATATTTTATCTTTCTTCCCTTCTTCAGTATCTTTCAACAATAGCTTGGCCTTGAAAGAAGATTCAACATTCTCAGGTCTGTAGTTATCAAAGTTGGATAACTCAAATGCAGTAAGTCTTCCCACTATACCTTCAAATGTTAGCTTGTTTCCTGGTACACATCTTAACTCTTGGATGGTTGATACTCTAATAGCATAGATGGTTGATACTTTCATATAGGGAAAGAGTTAATTAGGACCTAATGATCATTGTTGAGACTGCATATGATAAACATGCAAAGTTAGGACCAGTGGATTGACCGATGCTTTCACATTGAAAAAAGAGTACTATCAAGGATGTCTTGGATCTCAATACATAAATAAGGTCCTTCTATATAAGCTCATTGATTCATAGCTCTATTAAAAGACACACACGTGTGTGCGCCTAAATTCTAACTCTAGAAATACAAAGAAATAGTAGTTGCATGCTTTTGTACTTGTAATAATAAGGTGAGACATGCTTGATAATATTGTAAATAATTTTTAATTTAACTAAAATGTTAATTTAAATCTTTAAATAGACAAATAAATATTATTTATTTACATTCAATCTTGTTAGAAATGCTTTAGAATAACTAAGAGGGGGGGGGGGGGGGGGGGGGGGGTGAATCAGTTATTCAAGGTCCAGATGTCTTAATAAAACTTTTTCACTAATAATAGTGAGCCCATCCAAACTAACCATGCATCCAAGCTACTTAGTTATTTTAGCAAGTTATTGAAAAATCAACATGCAAGAATGAAACATGGAAGATCAACACATAACATAGTGATTTACATGGAAACCCAATTTGGGCAAAAACAACTAGTAACATGCTACTCCTTTCTCACTCTTCTGAAGTGATGTCCTGTGAAAGGCTTGCCCTATTAAAGGCTACAAAACACACTATTAAATGTGACCCTGTTAAAGGATTTCAACCACCCTATTAGAAGTGGGCTTGGTTAAAGGACTTTAGAATATTCACTTGGAATGTCACCCTATTAAACGATTTACAAATGGTTGTTAAACCAACCTAAGTCCATAGGATTTTACCCTAATTGATACAATTGCTAGAGAGTAACAATAAGGGCTTTTGACCTAATACAACTCGCAACTTAACTTGTAGATTTCAAATCTCAATTTAGCTCACAAAATTTTCTTGGCTTTCAGTCTTTGCAGCTCTAACAGCTTGTCCTCCTTTCAAGCTTTGTCACCTCAAGTCTCCATGCTCATTGTGCCAATGCAATCACCTCTATGGTCACCTATCAAAGCAGAGTCTATGTACCCTGTTCCTCCCTCTTGATGCCTTCTCCTTGACACCACACACTCTCTCCAACCACTCTTGCTTCTTGACCTATAACTCCTTAAATAGAAGTCTAGAATACTTTTCTCGCTCAAGTCTTCCTGCTCTTATTTTTTGTTCGAATGGATTAGGTAAGATTCAATGAATCTACCTCTTATCTTGTTTCTTCTAGAAATATTATGTAGAATCCACCTGTATTTGCCTAAAAATAGTTTACCTAAAATTTTGTACCACCAGCTCATCATCCTTATCTTCCATCTGGTTCACAAAATTCAAGGTAACAAACTTGTCGGCTCAGATCTGGCAAATCTTTGACTTTTCAAATAATGCAGCAGCTCAGCACTATTGAATTTTTGATGCTCGACACCTATTATGGATTCACTCGGCATCAACTAAATTTTACTGATGCTCGGCACCTGTTACTAGCTTAGCACCTTCTGTCTCACTCGGCACACACTAGATTTTACATTTTCTCGGCATGAACTAACTTGCATGGCACCCACTAATGAATTTAGTCAAGCTTTGCAGACAACTTTCTTACAACATATTCTTCTAGAGTTTCTAAGTGTAGCCAACCTCTGTATCTTCAAGTGTACTATCAATACATCATTTTACCATTGTCTTAACTAATCCTTGTACTTCATTACAAAACCATAACTCAACCTTTCCCTTAGATGCTTTTGTTACATCTTATTGATTAAATCCTCCTCATCAATCAACTAAGTGATAGTACTTGGATCTTGTAAGCAATTGTCATTCCAACAAATAGCAGGTTTGACATCAATGAGAAAATAATGATTGAAAACATTCTTTACCAACAATCTCCCTTCTTCTCAACAATCTCCCTTCTTTAATAGTGATATTTTCAATCAGATTTCAACACAATCTATCATATATTAATAAATGATCAATTAAAAAAATTCTATGATGAAAAATCAATAGAAGAAATACAAAAAACGAAGTCTAGAAAAAATAAAAATCAAACAATTTCCATCCTCCAAAAAATATCCTATTAGCTAAATAAATTATAAAAACTTAAAATCAATATTTAAATTGGAAAACTAAAGTCATTAAAAAAATTAATTAAAATTAATTGAAAACTAAAACCTAAATCAATATTTAAAATAAAACTAAAATAAAGAACAAAATCATAGATCATATTAACAAATTATTGCCTTTAAGATTAATTACTATTTCTAAATTCAAAATTAATTGTTAATTTATAATAAATAGAAAAAATCATAGCTGGAAAATAAAGTTATCAAGAAGAGGGTGATAACTTTTTCGACAAGAAAAGTTCATTTCCACGAATAAAGTTCTCACACCAAGCCTATTGACTTAACTAGCAGTTGCACATTTTTATACATGCAATGATGAGCAAATAAGAATTTGATACACAAAACTTAGAATTTCTTGAAATGGTATATAATAATTCTTAGGTAGTGAGGTGTTCTTGAAAGCTATGCTTGTTCATATCCCTATCAAAGTTCTTAAAAAATACACCTATGATTATTAACAAATCAAACCATCACTACTTCTAACTATTAAGTCACTATCAACTAGTGTAAAGACTACCCCTGCAAAACCAATGCCACATCAACAATCTCCATAAAAAAGTGGAAACATTCAAGGAGAGTCAAGGTCAGTATGCACATTGACTAGTCAATAATTATAGTTTCCATTAAATTTACAAGAAATAAATATACAAGTATGACAAAGAAGATAAAATAACAAGTTCTAAAAGATACCATAAACCAAATACCAGATACTAGTATGTTATCAACATGACGACCAAGCTGTTAGAGGAGCTCTAGAACCTGCTCAAGAAACATAAGGGTGAGAATATCGTATGAGTGCTTTACCACCCTATCACAAGGTTGTTAAGCTTCCCCAAAATCTTTCTTGACATGAAAGATATCCAGCTCGACAATGATGAAGACTAACCAAGCAAAACTCTGTGTACTAATGGAATGTATGTGGCAATAGCATTAAGAATGCATAAGTGTAAAAAAATATTGCTTGATAAAATAGTATAAACAAATTTTCCTTAATTTTCATTCTCTTGTCATATTCTTATCTCGAGCACTTTAAAATATAACATGGCTTATTCAAACAGGGGGTTACATAATATTATGCATGCATACCCATCAATATACATGGATAAAAACCCCAAGAGCCATTAACTTATATCAATCAACCACATCATTAAACTATAACCCTTTACATATTTTTAATAAGGTATTTGACATACTATGCCAGTGCAACCAATACATTTACCATTGACTATATGTGTTACCACAAGACAATATAAGTATTGTATTACTAAGATCATAGCTCTCAAAGCATTCACATGGATTTTTCAAAGAGTAACAATTAAAAGAGTCATCATAGATTTTACTCATATATTGAGCCTTATCAAAAGTTATATGTGTGTAATTTAAGCACCTATATTCAACCCCTCCCCAAATTTAGAATAAAATAAATACACATCAAGTATAGGGACAAATTCTATTCTTAAAACTAGTCTTTTAATACATAAGAATTCAAGAAAAAAAACCTTCAACTTTCAAAAGAGGGAATAAAAAGCAATTAGTGTTCAAGAATTAATTCCAGCTATAAGTGTGATTGTCTAACATAAATACATAGTATTCCATTGCTTTTTTTAATCCAACTTAGTTCCATTAAGAATCTTTCACATTTAATCAAAGTATCACAACAACAAAATAAATTAGCTTATCAATTAAGGATAATCATTTTCCTCCCAAAGACTATATAATCAGTTGTAATATCAAGGTATTCCATGCAACTAACATATCACATTGTTTTTATTTATTTCTTCTTACAACATATGAATCTAGTAGATTACTCATCCACCCAATGAGAACTTTATTCCAAAGCAACTGCTCTTACAATTTAATACACTTAGTTTTAGCAAGATGTAATTATTAACAAAATTATAAAATTTCATTCCTTGTCCCAAAATCCAACGTTTAAATATTGTGCAGATTTAAGTGAGAAACCATTTATCTCCATAAGAATTTATGAGTGACAAGTCTAGATTATTGGGGGGGGAAATGGTGTGTAATTAGTAGTACAACCAACACATAGTCTAAGTTTGATATGACACACCCAAGTCAAGACATATCTTAAGATGCCACTCACACTATGCCATATGTTGAGAACAACTTGTAAACATACTACATATTTATCCAAGTTCGCATCTACTCACGTTATTTGAAATCAGGGCAGAACATTCATTAATAAAGAAAAAAATGATTCTAATTCTCTATTGGTTATAGAATTAAATTTCCAAGTGGATGGTTGAGAACATTTGCTTTGGTTTTAATGCACAATTATATGTATCTACGTAATAGGAAGAATAATATTCTCATGTCAATGGCATTATTGTCAATGTTTCTAGATTTACATACAACATTTAAGCTATAGACTAACAATTGGAAGGTTCTTAATTGGCCAACAAACAAGGCTACAAAAGGATGGCTTCCTCTTAAATTATCTTTTGATCTGATGAACCAACTAAGTCCTTATCTATTCAACATCTAAACAAATTATTTTCACATGTTCATACAAACTTCTTAATGTTATAGGAGGTTCTTTCTAGCCAACTAACAATCTTTTCTTCCTAATTCTTCTAAACTTCTAGGACATGCGACTACTATCAGGAGGAATTTTATTAGTTAAAATAAGCAACCATAAGGCATCCACTACTGAGGAGCTTCTCCTCAACCTATGCTTCCTAATGAAAATGACATTCATAGAATGGAGAAGTTTTAGATAGCATTGGGGAAAAACTACATGGCAGAAAATTGATTGTTTCTCCTTCAATATTGGTTCACATAAGAAAATAAATCTTGAGTTGTAACATTTAATTTAGGTGCAGGTCGTAACATTTGACTTGCTCAATACATGGATTGAGCTTTCACAACAATATTTGGGGATTTCCTAAGACTAGAGATACATTTATAACAACAAACCAAGACAATTACTCTGTCAAACATGCACCCTTTCCCAAATATTTTATCTCATTTGAGGAAAACATTTATGAATTTAATTTAAATTTCTATTTTGTGTGTACTAATGTCATGCTCGGGCATCATCAAGAGTGATTCAAGGATGAGAATAAATTATACAACATTAGGATTGTGAACAAAGAACTTGGAAGTTATATGAAACTCCACTACTGCATATCTCCTCTCTACAGTCACTTTTGTCCTCCTTAGTTGAGCTTGTGCAACACTCCCCAGTTTCCTCCTGCTCAAGATTTCCCAATTTCTTTTGTAATATCCCATACTTCTTTCCATCTCTCTTTCTCTGCTTCTCTAGCTTTGTGTTCTTTCTCTCTATTTCATAACCATTTTTAATGATCCCTCAGTTTATTAGTTCTTACTACATTCTCAAGTAACTGACACAATTCCTATCATTAGAAACTCATGTAACAATTCAAATTTCTCAATTATAATATATTTAAAGAAATATTTTTAACTTTTCTGAAAACAAGTTCTGATAAAATACACATGGCAACAATAATACCAATTAATTTGATATGATAAAGTGGGTCATGGCATCCTTCCCCACTTAGAAAATGCATCGTCCCAATGCAACGGTATATGAGAAATTGTGCAATCGTGTCCAAAGACATTCAAGAAAATCAAATTAATAGGATACAAAAATTTAACTTTCATCACTCACAAACATGCATGTAACTTCATTCAATTATATCAATAATATTGACTCTCGCCTACTTAACAAGGTCAACTTTTTCATTTCCTTCAATGAAACATACTTTTCATTTGAATGCATTATGATAAAATTAGTACAAAACTTTTCAAAGATAGTACTAACACAGATTGGTATAACATAGTTGAAAGAAAGATAAGCACACACTTGAAGTAAATACATGTAATAATTGTTGAGCTCTCATTTTGCACGATGCTAAACGACAAGAATTCTTGTAAACTCCTCTCTTGAAAAGTTGATTTTGTGAATCAACTCCAAGGTTCCGAGCGATCTTGCAACCTACTAGAATTCGCTCAATTAAAGATAAATGTGAACGTTCACAAGGAGGCCTTTGCTGGTTCGTTTTGATTTTGGATGAAATGAAGAATCTGCACATTGTTTCAAAAATAACACTAAAGAACTATGTTTTTGTATTTTTATGTTTTTTTATGAATGCAATCTAACTATGCAGCTAGTATGAAATCCTATTCTAACAAGGGGGTTAATAAAACAAATAACAAGAATTTTAAAGCAAATAACATGAAATTCAAAGTAAATAATGTGAAATTGAAATCCTAGTGGACATAAGCCACAAAAAACAACACGTCTACGAGTTAAGCTTTCAAAGAAATCGGTAGGTAACCCATGGAAGTAGGAGCAATGCTTCCTCAATTCCACTGATGCAATCGTCAGTGAGAAACTTTAATGATCTTATGATATTTCACTCTCCATCAAATTGCAAGGCCATGGAAAGTGCGCTCATGCAAGACAAAGAGTTATTCAAGTACAATTCGATGATTTCTTCTCAAGCTAGATACATCAGCAGAATTTGTAAAATCGTAGCAAACACCAAAACTAAAAGATCACACAACCATAAACAAACCAATAAACCTTTGGCTTAATCACAATTCCATGAACAAAATTCACAAAAAATATGACACATCTAGGCAAGAATTACCACACTCCAAGTGTGAGCATCAAAAGCACAATTTTGTTGCAAAATAATGGTGGCCCCAATTACATATTACAATGGAGTATTTATAAGAAATCGTCTCCTCAATTTTTGTTGAGAGTGAGAGATATCCTTCATGCAATAAAATTCTTTTAAATAATAAAACAAACTAACAATTTAACTGGTGCTTAGTAGGACTCCATCCATATTTTATTCATTAATTGGATGTATGAGTCTTTACATGTTAAAAAACAAAGAAAGTATGAGAGAAAAAAGGATGAGAAAGCTTTGAGTCAAAGTGAAAGTGTTTGGAAGTGCTAAAAATGGAAGTTGATGCTTCATAGGGCATTTGTAGGAGTTAAACTGTCATCAAAATGCATTTCTGATGCATGGAAAGCTCTAATTTTGGAACTGGAAGTTAATTGTCGACAGAACTTATGGAAATGCACACCTGCAAAGCTGTGGAGTTGTGAATCTGCAAACCTGCGCACCTTAAATTTTACTAAGTGTCAAAACTAAAATTCTGGCATCTGGGTTTTGTTCTTCTTCATCCCAAAGCTATGTTTGGATGTTTTCCAATGAATTTCTCCATAATCTCAATAATTTTAGCCACATTTGATAAATCTAAAGCCTCATATTTTTCCTTGACCTTGTCAACAAAATCCTCAAGTTTGGTATCCAATTCTAACAAAGCTTCTTCAGTCCTGAAGGCTTGCCGAATATCTTCGTCATCAGCAACTTCCACAAAAATCTTCTTAAAATTCTCTACCACTGCCTCTACAGGCAACAACTTCTCTTGTTCCTCATCTTCAAAAATATCTAAGCAAGCATCGTTGTAATGCTTCTTTACTTCCAAAATTTTCTCTTAGGCTTGGTCCTTAAGCCTATGGATCTCTGCATGTAATGTTTCCATTACTTTATTACTATCCACAATTTTCTCTATCCAATCATCAATCATATCCAACTCTTCCCCTATATATACATCTATGAAAACTCTATACCTTTGCCCTTTTATGGCTTGCAAAAGTTTTAAGTCCTTACTCCAGGCCCTTACTTCATCCATAATGCTAAAGTCCTACTTCAAAATTGCCACCATTTTATTCACGTTCTCCTATGTAGTATGCAGTAACTTTAGGTTCCCCTAAATAATCAAAATGCCCTTCTCTTCAAAACTTTCCCACCACTGTTGATAGGCTTTCAAAAATGGGTCTGACTATACACTTCCCCCTTCCCTGAGTATGGTATTCAATGTCTCCTCAGGGTGCTCAGGATCTAGAGGACCAACTACTTTGGCCAAATGCCCCTTTAGGATCTTGATCTACCTTCGAAGTGTTTGGAGTTTAACCTATTCTTTCTCCATGCTCTTGAATACTTCCTTGATTCCCATGGTTACCATTAATTGGGTTGTATCCCATGTGGGTCTCCCAAGCATGACCTCTTTGATTTGATAGTCTTGGGGGCTAAGGCTTTCTGCATCTGTATCTTTAGGAGGGGCAGTCACTTGAGAAAACAATTCCTAGTTTTGTGTATTATTAACAAAGGCTAATGGTCTTGCCTCATGCACCGAGGACTCAAGCTTATTCAAAATCTCTACAATCTCAAATATCTTCCTCAGTAGCATAGAATTGAGGTCTGGTACTCCTCATTATTTATTTTCAGAGCCATCTTGTGATGTGCTCAGTCGAAGACCTACCTCTCGAGGACGAAGGGGTGTGTTCTACTACCTCCTTCCCCTTATCACTCCTCCTCAGAGTTTTTTCCTATTGTGAGGGCTCTCCTCCTATGGTCTCTATCTTAGTAGAAATTGCAGCTTGCACCTCAGTGTCTTGGGAAGGTGGTTGAGAATATTTCACCATTTGTCCCTTTGACACTTTATCGATCACCATTCGTTTTGGTTCCTCCCCTTGTGATGGTTCCTAAAACTGTTCCTCTTTTGAACTCTGGGGTGGAGGAGTAATCGAGCCTTTATCTACCACCATGAGTTGTGGTGGAGATGGGGGCATAAGATTAGGACCTTGTGAATCTGGTGGCATCTGCGTCCAGTCTTCTTGTTGAGGTTCACCTGTAGGGGTATCCTTGATCTTATCCCGAACTAGCTTTGTTCCTACGGGCATAAAATCAAAATCTGACATTTTAAAAATGTCATCACCCTCTTCACTTTTCTCATCCACCCACTATTGTACTTCATCTTCTAAAGAAGAAACTTCCAAGGGTCCTGCTGGGGTGGATGGCGATGTACCTATGACACTCTTTCTCCTTTCTTTCTTTGTGGCTCTAGCTAGCTAAGTTCTTCTCTGCAGGGGTACCTGTTCTTCTTCATCTATCTCCTCTTCTTCCTCCTCTTCTCCTTCTGGAATGGTCTTAGGAACAGACACAAAATGCATCATTCTCCTAGTCACCCTTTGCCTTTTCTTCATTTGGATTTTAATCCTCTTTCATTTTGTGGAGGCAGAAGGGGATGCTAGCTCTTCTTGTGAAGGAGGAATGGAAACTTGCTGACTCTCTCTCTCTTCTAATTGGCTAGGCACAAAGGGAGTCCTGGACTTGAGCAGCTCTAATATCCTCAGACCCTTATACACTCTCCTCCTACTACTGGGAAGGTGCTTGCACTTCGGCCTATTCTGTTTCAATCCTTTGAGGGGAGGTCCTCTTCCTTTTATTCTTTCCCTTCCTCTCTGGAGGATGATAGTATCCAACTGGGTGGTTGAGTTGGTATATTGTCTCTAGCCTGATGGGAGATTGAGCCACAAAGGTAGGAATTGTAACTTTCTTCCCTCTACCTTTCTTTGGATGGGCTTGTGTGTGAAAGATCATGGTGTCAGGAATTGGATCAAGTTGAAAAGGCTTTTTGATCCAATCCTTCGTCATTCTAACGACATGCCTCGCCCGATGATTAATATCATCGCCCTCCTCCCTGTCAACCTTGATGTTCATGATGGGTCTCTCTCCTATTTTGTCCGAGTTGAATAGGGGGTCCAGCAGCTCCCTAGAATCTTGTTGCCTTATTTCCTCTAGGATGTTCAGTTTGAGAGCCTTCTCCACTAAATACAAAGTCATCCTACAATAGTCTCTTATGTAGACATCATAGTCATTTGTTACATTCATCTAATGGTCTTCAATGGCATCTTCATGGTGGAACTCCTTGCCAACTAGACTCTCTACTTTCCTGAAATTATCAAAATAGAGCCTAGGGGAATTGTACTCCTTGAGGGGATAATTCTCTCATTCCCACTCAAAGGATATAATATCTTGCTTTCGTTTCACCTAGTATGGTCCTATGACCAGGGGCCATGTCCAACAAGGTCTTCGTTGTCTCTTTACCCTCTCATATGCAAATTCAATCTGTCGTGCAATCTCCAATAACACCAATGTGTCACTTGGATATCTAGGGAGCTTCTTGGGGTTGACAGTGGCACCAGCTACCCATAGATATGTGAATGTCTTAAATTGGATGAAGTAGGCCTCGAGAGTTGTTATTTGCGCTACTGCCTCATAAGATAACCTCTTTACATAATCACCTTCTATGAATCGAATGACCACAAAAATGAATGCATAATTCATGATTCTATACTCCTTACTCTGTGTTGAGAGCTTCTTCCTCACCAGTTGAGGGTAGACAATGTAGGGCTATGCATTAGGATCCTGCATACTACCTCTTTTGTACAAATCAGGGTAGTTTTTCGCCCTTGTTGCAAGTAGATATACCATGTAAGAAGTCATATAGAACTTCTTTTTGTCTTTAATTGCCCCCAATTGCTCACACAAGTTTTCACTTAGTGTGGTGGCCTAGTCTAGTGGCATCCTCGTTGTCTTGATTGTCTTAATGAAATTGACCATAAAAGCATTGAGGTGGCTAGCTACTGGTAGACCCATGACTCTACTCAAAAGAATGATGTAATAACCAATATCCTCCTTCATATACCCCCTAGTCATGTCCACCTTTCCTGTGAACCTACCCAAAGAAGTCTTCTCAATGAGGTAGGAGGATTGGATGATTTTCGTCGCCTCTTTCTGGTGTTCCCTATACCACCTCTCTGTTGCTTCATAGGAGAGTCTTATGAACTGATCCGCCCTTGGGAGATGGAAGACCCTTTCAATATTATCGAGTCATAGATCTAATACAACTTTCCCTATCACACTCTTAACCACTCTCTCTTCAAGAATGAAATGTTGTGCTAGTGCCATGATCAACTCTGCTAACTGTACTGATACTAGATGTGAAGCCATGCTTACCAACCCAGAATGAATCAAAGAGGATACTAGAGCAGATCTTTCCATGGGTTTGTTGCAGATTCTGAGGAACTCTGAAATTTGTATGTCCTAGATCGATATCTTTGATTTCTGCATGATCATCATGGAACCTCGATTTCGATGGCACACCTTAGAATTTGAACACAATAGGATTTGGTGCCATTTTCTCTCTAGATGTGGATGTCATTTAACCTGCATGACACACAAAAAATGTTTATTAACTCAAAAAAAAGTAAAAAAAAACATTTAATTCCTCTTTTATTTAATGCAAAATAAATAAGGTGCACTCTCTTTTATTATATATATATATATAATTATAATTATTTTTTCAAGGTGGTGTGAAGCACGTAGTACAACTAGCACGTAGCATTCCGCAGCACATGCATGATGAAGTGCACGATGCTAGGGTTATGAGGGCACAACATTGCATGGTGTGCACACACATGGTGTTGTGCAGCGTGTGAGGAGTTGTGAGAGTTGTATGTTTTGCGTAGTGTGCGAGTACAAATTGTACACCTGATGTAGTGAACCTAGTGAGCTCAAAAATGCAGTGCACAAAATGCAAAATGAAAAAAGTTTGGGGTTTTGGGGGGAGACGGGGTTTTTTATAACCCCACTCACCCATGGGGTGCATGACGCTCCCATATGCAAGTGTGTGTCGCACACCACTGTGGGTGTTGCAGACCCCGAGCCTCATATGTGGTGCATGGGTGCGCTCTCTCTTCTTCTTCTTCTTTTCTTTCAATTTTTCAATTTTTTGAATTTTTCAATTTTTTTTGGTCTTTTCAATTTTTGACTCTTTAACATTTTTGGGGTCTTGAATTGTGAATTTGGGGACCCGAAAAAAAATAGGGGGTCCCCATTCCTAGTAGGGAATGGGGCATGCATTGTGGAACCACAACAATAATCAATTATTTCAAGAACATATTCTACATGAGTGTGTGAATTCCATTACCACTCTATAGTTTTATAAGGTTAGACTATGTCTCTCTGACAATGTTCCCCCTTTCTTATGATGTTGTTCCCTCTTTTGCATTATAGGAACAACACCAAAATATCAGTCCAATGTATATAATAATTCAAAGCAATTTTCAAATGAAATATCAAATCAAATACTCAAAATTAAATAACATATTACCTTTAAATCATATGGTACCACACACATACCCGTTCTTACTTATCACACCTTGACATCACATGGATTTTACCTTGCTAGTAGATACACCATATCTACTTCCTACCATACTCATACATAAACATTCACAATAATTTTAGCTCATTCAAAATGTATATAGTTCAAGGAGATAACATTTCAGTTATTTAAATATCAAGAGTCAACATTCCTTTAAATTTGTGATTTCCTAACTCATCTTTAATCACCTCTTGATCACGAACAACATAAATAATCATTTTTATGGACCATCTAACTGTTGGAAATATGAGGTAGGTAAGGTTACTGAGAGGGGGGTGAATTAAGAACCAATAAAACTTAATCTTATTTAACCAATTAATCCTTCATATAATATTATGATCTAATTGCATGCATGAAAGAAATAAAGCAAATAAACATTCATAGCAATTTGACATTAGATATGGTGACCTAGAAACCTTCCAAATAGAAAGTAAAACTGGTGTGGGTATGATACCCACAAGCTTTAGTACTGCAGTATAAAGTTGGCATGTTAAGGCTTACAATTAATCACTTTTGATGATCTACCCAATTAGGAGCAATAAGGACTGTGAGGTCCACCTTGTGAAAGGATTTACAAAACCTACAATGAAGTATGCACTCAGTAAAGAGATTTATCAAAGACTGTTAAGTCTACCCTATTAAAGGATTTTGACTGATGCACCTGTTAGGATGAACCAGTGGCTAATCTTTGATCTACAACTCTAATTTTCTGGTTGAGATTCCTTGAATTGAAATGATCACCTTGTTGTGATAGATATTACTTTATTGTCCCTTATACTACTTGTAGCCTTCTTTAATTCACACTTCTACTCATCATATGCTTGCACTTCTTCATGATCTGGATATGATACACTGCATTACACATATACCAATCCAAATTACAACTTTCTATAGTTGACTACAATATAAGTTTTACCAAACTACACAAAGTCAACCCAATTGTTGTAACTTGGGTTCTAAAGATAGACTCGATGATGTTTTAAAACTCGGCAACTACTGTCAACACTCAGCATCATCTGGCACTCAGTTGATGAAGAGTCAGTTCATACTGATCACTTCCAAGTAGCTTGAACTCGATCAACACTGTGTGACTTTGTGAACACTATGAAACTTGGCATATACTAGATCACTTAGTTGACACTCCATGGCTCGATTAGCACTAGATTCACATTGCGAACATTGTTGGCTCGATAGACATTAGAGAACATGGTTAACACTGTGGAACTTGGTTAACACTATGGAACACAATTAACACTAGAGTTTCCATCAATTGTAGTAAACATCTTGGTAAACACTACTACACTCGGCATAAACTGTACACAGGTTCTGAAGCTCGATAGTAAATGTGTATTGACTAAGTTTGAGTCACTACTAGATAAATTGACCTTAATGTCAACACTAACATGTGGTGTTCACTAAGTAAGCAAGCATCCACAACAATAGGTCAATATCCACAAAATCATAATCAGGTACTAAAATTACATTACATATATTTCATCATCATGAAATATAATGGCATCTTCATATATCATCATCAATGTACTCATTCAACATTTAATCATCATTATGCATACAAACACTATCCAAATGAAGTTAAATCATAATGCATCATTTAGCTTGAAATTAATGACATATATCTAACCAATATGACAAGTAAAAGGAATGATAAAAGGTCACATAGTCAAATGTATCAAAGAAACATTGACCAAAAGTCTATGTCAAGTACATAATAAATAAGTCTATGTTGAACAACATATCAACTAGGAGTCCAAGTAGACAACTCAAGATGGCCAAATCATTAGTCAATGTTCATCAACCAATTTGATTGAGTCAAATGTGTCTATGACTTCCTACAAAATAGAAGTCACACAAGGTGGATCATGACACATACATAGCACAAATGAAAAATATTCTGAAAAATAGATAAAATAATGATCTATGCATACCCTTTTGCATTCTCATAGGAATACCACATTTTGATACATTTTCCACGTCTACTAAAAACCATAAAGAGTAGAAAAGTCAAGTCAAGTCAAAGTAAAAAGTTGACTACACATAGTCATATCAACAAGTAAAGAAGATGTCTTCCAATAATTATGTGACTTGATGCTAGTTTTTGACCTACATGTCAAAATTAAAGATATAATAATAATTACATTTCACAAGCCAATTATTGACCAAATTGTCGAACATAACATGTCATCACATGACTATGCCATAAATGAATACACTCAAGAAGTTGACCTACATGTCGAATTTCATTCCATCATATGATTACATCAAATAGAAATCTAAAGTATCATACATGAATGAGCATTATAAAAAAAATGTTGACCTACATGTTGGACATACGATAATATGTATATCATACAAGTACATAATCATCTATCATGTGATCCACACAAATTAAGTAAACCATATAAGTATGCTCACGAATCACCCGTAAAGATTAGTAGATCCACTTTTCTCATTTACATGAGCTAGGACCTCAAGCCCACCTTGTCACCACAAAATTTCAAGGAATTATAAAGTCAACAAATATTACACCTTAACATTAATAAGCATTTATAGTTTCATTTATTTAAGTTTGCCTAATTCATACATAAGCACAAGATGTGATGTATGACCTTCTCACCATTCAATAATCATAGGTAGGAAATAAAAAAAACATAAAAATATGGTTGAGGTGCTTTCCTGCCCCAACCATGAAGCCTTACACATCCTTGGTATCCCACCTAACATGTAGAATTTCCAACCCTACAATACCAAAAATACAAAAGGTAGGAGGCATCTGGTGTAGCTGTAAAACATGCTACTTTCCACATATTTCTAAGTATATCTAATCATGGATTTGGTAGGGAGATGGAACATGGGAAAGCATATTGAATAAACGTATGCACATAGCTTTGTCCAAAGTATTTTAGTACCAGATTTATATTGGTAGGTAGAGTGAAAAGGAAAGCATCACTTCTATCCTTCCTTGTCTGTCCACATTTGGCACCATCACCGGAAGGTAAGCTTTCTAAATCTCATACATAAAATGATAAAAATTTAATGCAAGAGGAAGAATGGCATGTTCTTCACAATCGACTCCCTTATACACTCTATTAATGTTCCACATTGAACATGATAGAAGCATCACTTCACATCACATGAATAACAACATAAAAACACACACACCCTAGCCACCTCAAGATCAAAAGAAATATTCAAATCAAGATTACAATTTTGAATTTAAAGTCCAAAAAGGATGAAAAAAATCAATAAAATAAAAGTGAACAAGAGTCACAGTGGATAGATCATGTAAGAAAATGGTGGCTAGGTGGTCGTAAGGAACATATAAATTGTTCAAGCTAGTCCTTCATCACTTCAAAGTTCATGAAATATGAAAGATAACATAATCAAATGAAAACCAATTCACATAAAATATAATAACTCTCACTAGTCACCGAGAGTGAGTAGATTCTACATGACACCTTATGTCTAAGGAATATTAAGAACATGACCAAACTTCAAGAAACATTCATCACATGTAATACATCTTATTAATTGTATCTTTTCTTTTGCAATCTTGTGCATTCTTAACTGAAAAAATGCAACATGTAATACTTTTACAAACAAAAATCCTTATCCTTACTTCATATCATACTAGATTCTTCCAAGAATTTGATGAATCTAGTGCCAAATTTCTTGCACCACAGATGCAACATGCATCAGTTGCACGATATAAGACACATTTTCATTTTTTTCCACAAGGCAAGTCTAGAATATCGTAGGCTAGCATAACCTGGTGCAAATTTCAACTATCAATTAACTACCTCAATAGATAATAGAACTTCATATCTTTCTTGTTTCAAATATGCAAAGAAACATCAATATACATATCATGAAATCACAAAATCTCAGTCAAATGCAATCATTCCAATCCAAGGTACTCAATTTATTAATCATTTTAGAAAATTTCCATTTTGAAAAATCCCAAAATCATGACATACATAAGGAGAATCCTATCCTTTCATGTCAGAAGTAATCATAACTTAGAGAGACAATAATCAGCCCAATAGCCAATACATATACACATGGACTAAGCTTAGTTGACTTCTAGTTGTGTAACTTGGGGTCACAACTAAGCATAGTGACTCAAGACCCTAGTATGGAACCAAGAGCTCAGATACCATATGTAAAGACTGACCCTACAAAACCAATGCCACATCAACAATCTCCATAAAAATTAGAAACATTCAAGAAGAGTCAAGGTCAATGTGCACATTGACTAGCCAATAATTATAATTTCCATTAAATTTACAAGAAACAAATATACAAGTATGAAGAAGAAGATAAAATAACAAAGTCTAAAATATACCAAATACCAAATACCAACATGTTATGAACATGGTGACCAAGTTGTCAAAGAAGCTCCAAAACCTGCTCAAGAAACATATGGGAGAGAATATCCTAGGAGTGCTTTACTACCCTACCAAGAATCTTCCCCATAATCTTTCCTGACATGAAAGATACCCATCTTGACAATGAGAAAGAATAAATAAGCAAAACTATGACCAGTAATTGAATGTGTGTGGCAATAGTGTTAAGAATGAATGAGTGTCATAAACATAGCTTGATAATATAGTATAAACAACTTTTCCTTAATTTTCATTCTCTTGTCATATTCTCATCTCAAGCACTTTAAAATATAATATGGCTTATTCAAACAGGGGATTACATAATATTATGCATGCGTACTCATCAATATACATAGATAAAAACCCCAAAAGCTATTATGTTACATCAATCAATCGCATCATTAAACTAGAACCCTTTACATATTTTTAACAAGGTCTTTAACATAATGTGCTAGTACAAATAATACATTCAACAACCATTAAATATAAGTGTTATCATAAGACAATATATGTATTGTATTACCAAGATCACATCTCTCTAAGCATTCACATAAAATTTTCAAATAAGGAGAATTAAAAGAGTTATCATAGATTTTACTCATATATTGAGCCTTATCAAGAACTATACACATGTAATTTAAGCACCTATATTAAGCCCCTCCCCAAAATTAGAATAAAATAAACATATATCAAGTATAGAGACAAAGTCTCTTCTTAAAACTGGTCTTTTAATACATAACAATTCAAAAAGAAACCTTCAAGTTTCAAAAGAGGGAATAACAAGCAATTAGTGTTCGAGAAATAATTCTAGCTATAAGCATGATTGAATAACATAAATAAATATTAAATTCCATTTTTTTAATATCAAACTTAGTCCCACAATTAATCTTTCTCATTTAATCAAAGCGTCACAATGGAAAAATAAATTAGCTTATCAATTAAGGATAATCATTTTACTCTCAAGGACTATATAATCGGTTGTAATATCAAGGTATCCCATGCAACTAACATATCACATTATTTTTATTTATTTCTTCTTAGAACATATGAGTCTAGCAGATTACTCATCCACCTGATGAGAACTTTATTCCAAAGCAACTACTCTTACAATTTAGTGCACTTAGTTTACCAAAGAGGTAATTATTAACAAAATTATAAAATCTCATTTCTTGTCCCGAAACCCAACATTTAAATCTTGTGTAGATTTAAGTGAGAAACCATTTATCTTTATAAGAGATTATTGGGAAAAAATGACATGTAAATAGTAGTAAAACCAACACATAGTCTAAGTTTGATATGGCACACCAAAGTCAAAACATATCCTAGGATGCCACTCACATTATCCCATATGCTGAGAACAACTTGTAAACATAATACATATCTATCCAAGTGCTCATCTATTCATGTTATTTGAAATCGGGGAAGAACATTTGTAAATAGAGTAATGAAAAGTTCCTTTTGGATGGTTGAGAACATTTACTCTGGTTTTAATGAGAAACTATATGTATATGTGTAATAGGAAGAACAACATTCACATGTCAATGGCAATATTGTCAATATTTCCATAGTTACATACACCATTTAAGTTACAAACTAACAATTGGAAAGTTGTTAATTGGTCAATAGACATGACTACAAAAGGCTAGCTTCCTCTTAAATTATCTTTTGATCTAATGAACCAACTAAGCCCTTAACCATTCAACATCTAAATAAATTATTTTTACATGTTCATATGAACTCTTAATGCTACAAGTGGTTATGTTCTTTCCAACCAACTATCAATATTTTCTTCTTAATTCTTCTAAACTTCTTGCACACCTGGCTATTGACAGGATAAATTTTATAAGTTAAAATAAGCAACCACAAGACAACCACTATTGAGGAGCCTCTCCCCACACATGTGCTTCCTAATGAAAATGGCATTCATAGCATGGATAGTTTTCAGATAGTGCTGGGGAATAACTATAGGGTAAAAAATTGATTATGTCTCCTTCAATACTAGTTCATGCAAGAAAATAAATCTTGGAGTTGTAGCATTTAATTTAGGTGCAGGTCATAACATTTTTACTTGCTCAATACATGGAATAAGCTTCTGCAGCAATATTTGGAGATTTCCCAAGACTCAAGATACAATTATAACAACAAACCAAGACAATTACTCTATCAAACATGCACTCCTTCCCAAATATTTTATCTCATTCTAGGAAAACATTTTCAATTTTAATTTTAATTTCTAATTTTTGCGTACTAATGTCATGCTTAGGCATCATCAAGAATGATTAAAGTACAAGAATGAATTATATAGCATTGAGATTATAAATAGATAACTTGGAAGTTATATGGAACTCCATTGTTGCATATCTCCTCTTTGCAGTCACTTTCTTCCTCCTTAGTTGAGCTTGTGCAACACTCCCCAATCTCCTCTTGCTCAAGTTTTCCCAATTTATTTTTTAATCTTGTATACTTCTTTCCAACTTTGTTTCTTTGCTTTGCCAACTTCGTGTTCTTTCTCTCCATTTCATAACCATTTTTAATAATCCCTAAAGTTATTAGTTCTTACTACATTCTCAAGTAACTAGCACAATTCCTCTCGCTAGAAACTAATGTAACAGTTCAAATTTCTCAATTAATAATATATTTAAAGAAATACTTTCAACTTAAAAAAAAAAAATTCTGATAAAATACACATGGCAACCCAATAATACCAATTAATTTGATAATGAGAAAGTGGGTCATGACATCCTTCTCCTCTTAGAAAATGCATTGTCCCAATGTAGTAGTATATGAGAAATTGCAATCATGTCTAAAGACATTCAAGAAAATCAAATTATCATGATACAAAATTATAACTTTCATTACTCACAATCATGCATGTAACTTAATTCAATTCTATCAACAATATTGACTCTCGCCTACTTAACAAGGTCAAATTTTTCATTTTCTTCAATGAAACGTACTTTTCATTTGAATGCATTATAATAAAATTAGCACACAACTTTTCAAAGATAGCACTAACACAGATTGATATAACATAGTTGAAAGAAAGATAAATGCACACTTGAAGTAAACACATGTAATAATTAATCATTTCAAGAATGTATTCTACATGAGTTTGTGAATATCATTACAACTCTATAGTTTTACAAGATTAGACCACCTCTCTCTGACAATATTCCCCCTTTCTTACGATGTTGTTCCCCCATAGTCTATTGATTGATAAAGCTAATAATTTTTCCCAAATATTTTATCTCATTCTAGAAAAAAATTACAAATTTAATTTAAATTTCTAATTTGTGTGTACTAATGCCATGCTTAAGCATCATCTAGAATTATTCAAGGACAAGAATGAATTATACAACATTGGGATTGTAAATAGAGAACGTGGAAGTTATATAAAACTCTACTACTAGGTATCTCCTCTCTCTAGTCGCTTACTTCCTCCGTAGTCGAGCTCATGCCACACTCCTGAGTCTCCTCTTGCTCAAGATTTCCCAATTTCTTTTGTAATCTCCCATACTGCTTTCTAGCTCTCTTTCTTTGCTTCTCTAGCTTCGTGTTCTTTCTTCCCATCTCATAACTCTTTTTAATGATCCCTAAGGTTATTAGTTCTTACTAAATTCTCGACTAACTAACATAATTCCTCTCACTAGGAACTAATGTAACAATTCAAATTTCTCAATTTTAAAGAAACATTTTTAACTTAAAAAAAAAAAAAAACTCTGATAAAATCCACATGACAACAATAATACCGATTAATTTGGTAATGAGAAAGTGGGTAATGAAAACTAGTATTGACAATAAGATCATTCTTACATCCCTTGTAACTATATTGTAATTGAAATTGAAATAATTAATAAGATGCTAAATTCTTAATAAAAACAACTATGATAAAATTGAAGAATGTTCATCAAACTTCTTTAACAAAGTCTAAAAGATACAATGATGAAATGCATTGTACAACAAACCATTTTTATGTTATACAATGTTGAAGAATTAAAGAAATTGCAAATCATCCACATGTACCTAATTCCTCATGTTGTGAACTTTGGCATTATTTACTTTGTTTTTCTAACAAAATGTCCTTTTAATATATTAAATATTTGATTTGATAAGATGATAAATATAGAATTAAAAAAAAAATAATAATATATCAATAATTTTTTTAATCTAAATATTTATTTATGTTGAAAATTAAAGTTTGTTTATTACTTTAAAAAATTGTTAATTTAAATCTTTCTGCAAGACCTAACATTAATATTTTAATAAATAAAAAATAATATACAATTTTCTAAAATTGTATAATCTAATATATATAACATTAAATTATAGTATTAAATTTTGTGGGTACTCGTTGTAAAAAATGTTAGATATAACTTTGATAATTCTTTTCAAATTTTTTTGGAATAAATTTTATTATATTTTGAAGTTTATCAATAGAATGAAATGATCATTACATGGGATAAATATTTTTTCATGCTAACCTTGAGCCTTGTTCTAAACCTAATATTATTCCTATCTTTAAACCCTTTATCACATCAGTAATAATGACCCTAATCTTACTTCAACCCCCACTCTAATATAAACCCCGACATTGACCCTCTTCGTCATACTAACCTAAACCCTTATCCTAACTCTAATACTAATCCTAACTCTAAACCCTACATCCCATCGCTAACCATTGCCTTAACCTTACTCTAACCTTGACCCTTTAACATTAAATATGATATTGATCATAACTCTAAATCATACATTGTAACTCTAACCATGACCCTAATTATGTCATTGAACCTAACCATAATGATAACATTAGTTCTAATTGCATCCCTAATTAAAACCCTAATACTTTATGTTAGAGTGGCATTGTCATTGCACCAAAATACTAATCTGTCAATGCTCGATACAACCACTCAACTTATAGTACATAGGAGGCTGTTAAGCCCTTGTCACGAATCTCGAGGGGAGCGCTGAAAAAATTTCCAACAATCTCCCCCTCAACATTACATGAGGGTTTGAGGATTCAAACCTGTGACCAAGCTCTAATACCACTTGTTAGGGCGGTCTTGCCATTGCACCAAAAGATCAATCTGTCAATGCTCAATACAACCACTCAACTTATAGTACACAGGAGGTGGATAAGCCCTTGTCACGAATCTCAACGGGAGTGCTGAACAAATTTCCAACACTTTAATCCCAACTCTAGGTCATACATCATCACTAACTATGTCCCTAATTATATTGAAAACCTAACCATAACCATATGTATAAACTAGACAAAGCTTATTCTTAGGCGTGCAAGAATATGTCTAGTATTCATTTAGATGCATCTGAACCTAACATATAAAACATGGAGCTTGCTAACATTACTTTTTTGATAATGTTGGTTGAGAGCTTCTTCTTTATCTTATCCATTATCTTTGCCTTGTCTTTGTTTCTCTTGATGGTTATCTTCCTCTTATTTTACATGTCATAGTAGCTTCTTCTTCAACTTTCCCATTATACACCTTTTATGTATTTTCTTCTCACACTTGTGATGATGTTGTTGTTGTGTGTCTTCTCCTATGTTCTTATTAAAGATTCCTAACAACCCATAAGCTTTTTGCTCTAGTGCATTTGAAGCCACTATTACTATCAAGTTTAAGCTAAAAAGGTTAAAAAATGAAACAATGTGAAGCTAAAAATGATTAACAAGTTTATAGGGGAAGGAGTTTTATCTTGATGTATGTGGGAATACAAATTTATGGTGCTTAAGGAGTGTGGAGCATGTCACTTTATCTTATTCTCTTGGCATGTAAATCTAATGTCAATGAAACTCATTTTACAAAAGTATAGTGGGATAAACATTTGGATATGCTCGAAGTAAAGTTTTGTTTTGTACAACTATCCATATAAAGAGAACAAAATTTTAAGGTGGCCTTTTGGGTGCAAAGAAAACACAAAGATTTGACTAACCAAATTGATATATTTTATGACAAATAATATTATGACACTGCAAACAAATATGGTGGAGATACTAACAGAGTCTGAATCTTCCACTTATAATTTTTTTGAGAACCCCTTGATTGTTGTTGGCTAATTTGTGGGGAAATGCTTGGATATGTGTTTATTTTATTTATGTTTTTGACAATGTGCTTACCCTTTATAAGTGCAATCATTCCAACCATTGGAGATATGTCTAGAAAGCTGAAATCTAATTCCAAAATCAAGATTCAATATATTTTCTTGCATCCTTTATATATGATTTAACCATTGATTCCATAATTTCACAAGCCCTTTTTCATTGAGGGAATACTTTTTGTGTAATTATGCTAATATATTAGTGTCTGTTAATAATTCAATATTCTATTTAATATAGGGCCCATTCCCAATGAAAACATTATCATAAAATGGTTGAAATACATAGAGACTATAGAGATGACAAAATATTGCAAACAAATGAATAACACAAAAGAAAAGGAGAACAAAATAGGGATAACAAAACCCAAAAGGTGTCTAGTGCTGGAGTTGGTGTATCATCAATTTCAACTACAAGAACACCACAAAAACTTAAAGCATATGGGGCTGTAGTTGCTTTATCATGATTTTCAACTATGGCTCCACAAATTCACTCTAAGAAGCACAAGAGACTCTTTCCTAGGAAAGGAATGGAAGAGTTAAAAAAATGGAAATAGAAGGTTATTATCATACTAAATCACTTGTAGATTATCTATCACAAGGGTTTTATACATAAAAAATATTATCAAATTTATACTATGATCAAAAGGAGAAAATTTAACCTAAATGAAACAACTAGATTCCCTAGTACTTCCTCATCTGGGGAGAGACATGAAAATCATCATTAAAACTCTCATTGACTTGCACAACATGTAAAGACAAGGATAATGAATAAGGTATCCAAGCACAAGTGAAAGGATCATCCATCTCAGCTCTTATTTTAAACTTGAAATTTGTATGCATTAAGGACTAAGAATAATGGCCCTGTTTATGACTCTTAAGTAAGAAGATAATGTCAAACATGCCCTTCACAACAAAATAAATATACCAAATGTAAGGAAAATGACTTCACCAATGTGTGCCACATCAATAATATACAAAAGACAAGAAGTCAATCAACTGAGTCAAGGTGTCAAAATGATGAACTCTGAACTCTGAACATTTTAGTGAAGACTTACACTGCCAATGTGTTTTCAACAATAAACATTATCAATCCCAACAATTGAGCTAACAGTGAGAACATAAAGAACAAGATACATTAGTAATATAACCTAGCTCCAATGTCCTCGTAATCATTTTTTTCAACACACGCCTTCTATGGAGTAAATTTCTACCTTATTTTCTTGAGAGGGAACATGGGTATCCAAAGGTCTCATTGGAATCATCCTTATGAGAGCTAACAAACAAGGGAGCACATAATGCATAACAACTTGTACGCGTTTCTCAGATTGAATGCTTCCATATCCACTTTCAACGATAGACTAAAAATAAAGGCCCATGCCACTTCTTACAAGAAAGCATAATCATTTTTGGTGTATAACTATTCATTTCATCCTCGTGTAAAATTGCTTGTAGTAGAGTA
This sequence comes from Cupressus sempervirens, assembly GCA_028749045.1. Taxonomy (NCBI): domain Eukaryota; kingdom Viridiplantae; phylum Streptophyta; class Pinopsida; order Cupressales; family Cupressaceae; genus Cupressus; species Cupressus sempervirens. The sequence goes on from CM053784.1 coordinate 364,896,329, forward strand.
ATTAGTGACACTACATTCAAAGGAAGAGAAGGGTAGGTACATCTCATAGATACTAAGTTCTTACTAGAGATTTTTTCTGACCTAAAATTTGCATATATTACTTATGCTTTATATAGTTTTCATGAGGTGTAAGTGCATTTCATTGCCCCTTAACTTCTTGGATTATGACGAGTTGATTACAATTCTAATATACAGGATGCAAGTAGGCCATAGACAAAGCAAACCTACAAATTAAACTTTGATATTGTCTCGCATTATACAACCCAACTGAATTGAACCCATTTTTCATATAAATTATTAAATTTCAAGTGATAAATCAAATCCACTAATATTACCTCGATTAGACCTTTGTTCTTCTTTTTCCTTTCATTGGGAAATATAAAAAATTTACGCAATAAAACTTAAAAATAATATTGTAAATCATAAATCACAAAACTACTTGGTGTATTATATACATTGAGTAGTCTGAACTGACAATATTTCAAAAGCAACACAAGTAAGCCTTATGAGATGTCTTGTCTATATAAAAAATATTAACCAAGGCAAACCAAATGCATAAAGTGAATTAATTTTGCCTAGGTTATAAACATTAGCACTCTTTGATTCCTTGTAAAAGAAGATTTATACATATCCACCATCTGAAACAAACAACAGCAATGAGATATTACCTATAAAGCTGCTAAAACTGGGCAAACTCTAGATAACATCTCTAGAAAGATAAAGAACAAAAATCAAAACATTCTTCATTAAAACTACAGAGCCTATGACTACAGGTTATGGAAAATTTATCATTTTATCCTCCCAAAAGAAAAAAGTAAAAACGAATGATTAAATCAAGATTTAAAAGAAGCAATTATCTTTACAGATTGAAATTTAAAACAAGAAAACAAGAAATTCAAGGAAACAAGGTTATAACTCTAAGGGCAATGTAATGTTGAATCTAAAACTTACAAAAGGGGGTCCATTAGGTATTGTAGTAGCCAAAATTCTAGAAACAATTATCAATGCAAGATTTAAAAAAGAATAATTATCTTTACAAAATTGAAAATCATAAAAGAAAAACATAAAATTCAAGGAAACAAGATTACAAGGGCAACATAATGTTGAATCTAATACTTACAAACGGGGTTTGTCGGGTATTGCAACAATGAAATCCAAAGGAAAGAAAATGGAGTATGTCAAGTACTACAACAATTGATGGGTTTGCATTGCCACAGTTCCATATAAATAATGATTTGGAATGTTAGGGTTGAGGATCTCGACACTAGTAGATATCTATTAAAAATAAGATTATAAGGAAAACACACATCATTTTATTATTAAAAAATTAGATTATTATACACCATTTTATTATAAAAAACTAGATTGCTATAAAAAAATTAGATTATAAGGAAACAAAATATTATTTTAAAGCAACCGATAATAGCTAATTAAACTAAATAAATAGGAAAAGTGCGAGAGTTAAAAGTGGAGCAAGAGTAACCCATAACAACTAATTAAGTTACATAAATAGTGAAACAACTAATTAAGCTAAATAAATAGGGGAACAAGAGTTAAAAGTGGAGTGAAATGCAAATTGGCCGGAAAATAATTAATGGGAAGGGCTGACAAAGCCAACTGGTTAAAAGTAATCATATTGTCCAATATGATTAACTAATCCAAAATACAAATTACATCCAATGCATGCATAAGCAATCCCCTTTTCAATAAAAACTAATAACAAATATTACACAAAGCCTATTGACTAAATATATTCAAATTGTTCAATATGATTAACCAATTGCATCCAATACATGCATAAGTAATCCTCATTTCAACAAGAACTAACAATAAATATTGTATTACTTTAAACCTTAACTAATTGGCCACCAAATTCCATATAACTACATTTATGACAATTAATAATTAAATTAAATAAATTCACATCTTACATATATGCCACTTAATTATATGAGGTAGCTTAATTGCCCATGAAATGCTAAAACACCATGAATTAAGTTTTAATTGCCCATAAGGGCCTGTTTGTTTCACAGAGTTGGGCCGGAAGTGGGTTACGCAAAATCAGGTTTAGTCAAATTTGGCATTTGGGTCAAAAATCTTAAAACATAATTAGAATTGTAGTCTTCTAATTTTGGCCCTAAATGAGGATACCAGTCTTCCATCAAGATAGTAGGAATTGAGAATTGAATCCAAGGTTTGACATTCTGAGGACTATAATTTTTTTGAAATGAACCATTTTTAAAGTCCGCTGAATTGCTAACCTAAAAACACGTTTTAACCATTGTTCCACGACAATTTTCACTATTTGAAGGCAACTTTGTTTTTTTGCATTTGAATGCAACTTTGTGCAACATGTAACTTAGTTTCCATTAGATTCACTAACATTCCAACTGTTCTCTGTAATCCATTATCTAAGTCAATCGTTATTCAGTAAAAATTCTGTCTTCACATAGTTTTCATTTTTTTCCCTGAGACATGCACTCATCAAATTTTCGGCAGGGGTTCCTTTTTCATCTATTTTGGGGAATGGTTTCTTCGTAGTTTTTTGTTCATTTTATTTGGTGGGTTCATTGCATTTCTTTTTTTTGTAGTGTTTCATACAATTTTTTCTTTCAATATTTTTTCAAAGGCACAAAGACAAAAATGTGGCGAACTATGTTCTGATTGCAGTAATGCTAACTAATAAACCTGTGTCTTCAACCCCTTTGGAATCACATATTTATCTCTAGTTGTCAATTCCAATTTTACGAACCAAACATAGAAAATATATCTTTCCACTCATCTTCCAAGTGTACCAAACAAAACAAACTATTTTGGCAAAACCTGATTTTGACAAAATCTAGTTTTAAATCCAATCCCAATTTTGCTAATTCCCCGAACCAGCCCTAATAAGGGTATTGTAGTAAGTTTGCCATTCAGCTCAAGGTGATCTCCCTTCGGTCAATATAACCTATAGGTGTAAAAAGCACAGCGATTGTTTTAACACCGTTCCCGTTCTTCTGCAAAGCCCCATTTTGTCGAAGGAGATTTTGGTGTGTTTGTAAACACATATCAGTTTCCATGGATAGAGAAAACGAAATGCAGAAGCAACAACAGCAGACGACCTCCTTCACAGTAGAGGAGCTTGTGGCTTTGAATCCTTATAACCCCGATATTCTTCCCGACCTCGAAGCCTATGTTCAAGAGCAGGTGTTTTTTTCTTATTCTTTACCATAATCACTTTCTCTTGTTTTCCTTCCCTTGATAATCAGGGTTTCTGTTCAAATGGGTTTTGATTGTGAAGGTTACATGAATAAATTTAATGATTTCCATTTACGCCACACTCCTCCTGCCTGCCTACGTTACTATCTCGTTCGAAAGATTCTTATTTGAAAATTAAAATGGCCTTTATTTTCTTGTGTACCCTTCATCTCAGTTACGTTTAAAGAAGAATCGGCATAACTGACTCAACTCATATAATAAGTGCAATATTTATATACAAAACGAGCAATACATTAGGCATACTAGCCTAAGATTCTTTGAGCGACTCTGCATCAGGATTATGATGGCGAGTTTGAGCAGTTTAGCTGGGGCTCAAACCATAAAGCGTAGTCACGGTGAAATTATCTAGCAATAGCTGTACAAATCGTATACATTTTACCTGGTGATGACATTGGGATTGCTTGTAATTATAAGATAAATAAAAGGTTCATTAGTCGCTCACACTTCTGTCAGCCTGGCAAGGTGGTTTGCCCTACCTGAGTTGTCAGACAAACACAATAGGAATCATGCCAGTCTCACCTATGTGTTTCTTATAAGCAAGATTGTGCTGTCTGTTTAGGCACATACTCAAACTAAATATAGTCTATAGAGTGTGTAGAGGCAATTCAAACTTTCATCCACCAACCATTTCTTTCTGTGGATAAGTTTGGCAAAAGCTATTTGATATATGGGTTACGCTTTGAATAATAATATTATCTAGCATAGGAACTTATTGCTCGACGTTTCTTCTGGAAGGTGTCAAACTCATCAGATTTTTGTTGTCTTGTTTGGATTTTATCTCCTATTTCTCATAACGAGCATGTTATGAATCCCAGATGTATCTGGCTGCACTAGTGAAAACTTTAGGGCTGAAAATAGGCAAAATTTGCAGATTTGACCTAGGTCACAGGATACGCCGAATTTCATCCACGAAGTTCAAATTTCAGCGAATTTTATCCTTTCCGAACTTCATCTGAATTTTATGATATTTATTATAATATTGGTATTTAAAATAATATTATTTTCTTTAAAAAACATTGCGTTATTTATTTTAATCATTTAGTAATGTCAAACTAATTTGACATTTTTGTGGATATATTACTTATATTTAAAAAATCAATAAATCTATATAAGTGAAATATAAAGTCGATTTTTTTCCGAATTTTTACCCTTGCTGAATTTCATCCAAATTTTATGCTCAATGAACTTGAATTCAAATTCAAACCTTGTGACTTTGGATTTGACAATATTAAATTTTCTACAAATTTGATGTTGGAAACTTCAATATAATATCTTAAGCACCGGCATAAGAATGTTTTGAATCTGCTGTAGACTTTAAATTATGAAAATAATGCTTTGTTTATTGAAAATTCTAAAACTGTAAAGAGTGAAGTTTAAAACTGTAAAAAATTTATATTTAAAATTAGGAAAGGAGCTTCCATCAAGAATATTAAGGCAAAACTTCTAAGTTGCTAGTAAATTTGGTAGATAAATATATTCGATGGGTACTGTTATTATATTTTAGGCTCATACTTTTCATGTGCGCTTTGTGCCTCAAAATAGGATCATGGAGTTGTTATTCCCATAAATCCAGGTAACCCTTTCAACATTTGTCAAACTATCAGGTGTGGAAGTGTGAGAACAAAAGCTGTTTTTAGGTTAAAATTTGTATTAATTGAGCTTGTTTTCTATAGGCGGGATGCTCATTTTTCATTTAAAAGCTGGGAGGGATTCTTTGTGAAAAAGTTATAACAAAAACAGATTCCATATTCTCTTATTCTTAGGCAACTACTGCATTGTCCATTGCATTTAGAAGATCTTTATTTCCTCATATTGCTTTGTTCATATTGGACTGCAGTAAAGATTTGTCTATGATTCTGCATCCAGGCATGAACATTTGTTTTAGTACTTAAGCTTATTTGTTCCCTCTCGGTTGCATCCAATGGTCATTTTGCAAAATACAAAATAGTTTAATATTTATATTGTTGGGATTATAAGGGATGATCAAGATCAAACTTGTTCATAGATAGCTGCTGTGCATCTTTATATTTTTTATTGGTTCTCTTGATGAGTGTACCTTCCTTTTGTTATGCAGTGTCCCCTTTCAGGACACCTATAATCAATGGTTAAATGTAGAAGTCATTGATAATGTCAATGAAAAAAAATACAAGGATTGATGTGGGATGATCAATATCAATTCTATTCGCATGTAGGTGTCCCTTAATATTCTTCACTAGTTCTGTTGCTGGGTGTACTTTTCCTTCTTACATACTGTCCTCTTTCACAATACCTGGGTCTAACAGCAAGACACATTCTTTGATAGTGTCAAAAGAACGAAAGGATTGGTTGGAGGATTATAAATATCAAACCTATTTGCATAGTTGCTTCCTTTAAATATTTCATCAGTTATCTTGATGTATGCTTTAGCTTTTACAATTTCGTGGCTCTGCCAAATGATGTCCTGTAACCCAAGTCACAGGATTCGCTGAATTTCATCCTTTTGATTCGAATTTCAGCGAATTTCAACTCTTTCCGAATGTCATCCGAATTTTATGAATTTTAACATGATACTGTAATTTAATATAATATTATTATATTTTAAACTGATATTGAGTTATTTAGTTAAACTATTTAACAATGTTCAACTATTTTAACAACTCTGGATATATTAGTAATATTTAAAAATATATAAATATATATAACTAAATTTTAATGTCGAATTTTTTTTCCGAACTTTTACCCTTGCCGGATTTCATTCGAATTTTATGATCGACGAACTTGAACTCGAATTCGAACCTTGTGACTTAGCCTGTAACTATCGTTAAGAAAAAATAATATACAAACTTTACTGTTATACTTGAATTATAGACCTAAACTATAAAGTAGGTACTGTCCAAACTTAATTGATTCTATGAAGGTTAAAAATGATTACGTGTTCCCAATAATTGATTTGAGTGCAAGTCATGGAAGGAATAATGGCCACTGGAACTCATAGTAGCCAAAGAACAAAAGAATGGCCTTAAAGACAGCTTTTTGAAGCTTGAATTTACTAAAAGTTAAAAATAAGGAAAATCTCATCAACGATAAATGAAAAGGAAATACAGTATATTAAGTTATTTCAGCTTTAAATGCGACTATATACCTTAATTCCACTGTGACAAATTGAAGGCTAGTACAAGGAGAATACAAATTGCACTCAAAAAACTCATATCTATGCTGCTGGTTTTTCATGTCTTTGTCAATGATACCACCCTTTTGTACAGTCCAGCAAGTGCACAAGTTCATGCTTCTCTCTTTTGAGGAGCTGATTGCAAATTATGTGGAGAAAATGGAGACCCAAATTGCAGGCCGATCATGAAAGATGTCTTTTTGAGCTAGCAGAATCATATATTGCAAATTCATTTATGTGTTGGGTTGGCTGATGGTAGCAAGATATTGACTGTTTCAACAATCATATAATTTCATTGCCACTTTTGTTCCTCTTAAATAGGTTACATTAGGATTTCCATTTAGTGTTTTGAGGATGCAATTAGTTGCTTTGTGAAACAGGTATGGCACACAATATACTTGGAGGGAGCAGGGGCGGGTGTGATTTGTTAGTTTATTATATGCACTTTGTTTATTTAAGTTAATATTAATTGACATAAAAACCAATAAATTGTTTTTTAATTGACATAAATAACTTTCTTCAAGCATGAGCCCAATGAGCCTATTGCAGTTCTATCAATTTCAAAGATGCATTAGTTAAGTAACATACAAAACATGTGCAATGTTGACAGGAACATCAGATATATGAGGGTACCCAAGACGGGGAAAACTATGGCAAGAATCAGCTGCTTGAATCTACTGTCCAAATATAGCCTCTCAAAGTAATGAATCAGTTACAATCCAATCATAAGGTAGGCACCAATCAACCGGAGGCACCAAGTCCCTGTTGTAAATGTGAACCAACCCATTGATTACATAGAAATGTTTTGTCTAGATGTGAGCAACATCTCAATAAACAGGTCTTCAATTTCAGCAACAAATATGAATGTGGACCTTTAATTGCACTGATCAAACTTCTGACACTCCCATATATATCATATTCTATTCTGATGATGGCACTCTTACATCAAGGTGCTTCCCACAACATCATTCTCTACTTAATGTGTTATGAGCTTGCATCCTAAAAAGTACTTGCAGTTATTTCAACACACACACATCCATTAACTTTCAGGATATATCCTAAAGTCACTTTATTTTGATAAGCAAATAGCAGCTATTTGGGCCGTGTGCCTGTTATATAGATATATAAAAAATTACTTCTAGATTCTTTCCTTCCATATAAGAGTACTAAGAAGAAATAGAACGTTCCTCAAGGTCCAAAGAAAAACTACTAAACTTCAACTTTAACGGCCTATCAGCAATGGCTCCTTCCCAAAATGGAGCAACACGAGAACTTTAGCTCCTACTACAAAATGGAGCTTTATAAAAAGCTAACTGTATACATGGAAAACCTACTTGTCGGGAGCACGCTTAAACAAGGCAAACATTAGTTGTACATGTTCATATATCAAGATTCAAACAATGAAAACAACTAAAACTACTTGCATTTTACTAAGCTAAACAACCAATAGATATGAGTCCCATGCAACCTCGGAGCAGCTCAACAAGTGCACCCGTGTGAACCTTGTTGGTGTGTTCTAGTTGGAGGGATGGGGATGTGCTCTCCCAAACACAATGATTGAATCCCAAGAGGATTGAAATGAAGTGCAAGATGCGTGAAGCTAACTAGATGTGAGGAGAATGCTTCAAACAATGGTTATGGATACAACCATGCTCAAAGCATTAAAGGATGGTGAATATGGATGCATATATCGTAACAGAAAATCAACTCGTATCGATCAATTTAATTTGTTAAAATGGTAATAAAGATCTCCTTGCATATGAAAAATTTGTATATCTATTTCTATTCAAATAGATAGTTAACCATGCAACAAAATGAAGCTAGCAAGTACCAAAGGTTAGCAAAAATGCATTAAAACTACTAAGAGCTCTACAATTACACTAGCATGATAATGGTGCAAATGAGGGAGATCAAGAATGCTTGAGACAAGGGCTCTATTTATAGGCTTGAGAGAGGCCTTGAGGAGGTGGCATCTATGTGGCATTCACATAGGTGCCACAAAGGAGACATATGGGCTAAAGGGACAAGCCATGCAAAGGTCAACATAAGTCTTTTTTGTGATTGAGATCGCTCGAGGTATGCTCACACGTGTGAACAATCTTGGAGAAAGGACAAATGTGTAAGAGTGTAAGAGGCTCGTTGGAGGATTTAATTAAAGGGGGGCTTTCTTGGATTTTGAGTTGCTCACACATGTGTGAGCAAACACTTAGGGCTAAACGGTGTTTAGGAGGATATTTAGGATAATAAAGTGGGATTAACTAGTGGGTAGGCTTAGAAGGATGAGAGTGATGGTTGGTAGACTAGGTTTTAGGTGGGATTAGGATTAAATTAAATAGGATTTAATTTAATCATAGGATTATAGAATTTAATAAAGTGGAGGGAAATTAAATAAATTGGAATTTATTTAAAGGGGGATTTATGGAGCACTATGCATTAAATAAATTTAACACATTAGGGGGAAGTATTAAAATTAAAATTAAAATACATTAGGGATGTGAACGAACTTAATTAAATAAGTAGAAGAATATGACAAATATAATTAATTATAGTGTCAAGGGAGATATTAAATCAATTAATATAGTGTTTATGCCAATTTTAAGTGTCTACACTAACTAGACAGAAACCCCCATTACATACCCTGCAAATCACATACTTCCAATTTTTCTTCAACCTTTTCTTAAACTCAATCCGAGCCTTGTAAATGCACTGCGGGCCACAATCAACATGTGCTTCTAGCACCAAGGGTTCATCCTTAGACTTTTAGTGGTTGTAGAACTTGAAGAAGCCCGCACTGCTACCTCCATTTGTTGCTCCTGAAGTCCAAGTCCTTTTCATAGCCCATCAGGCTTTCATCCTTTATATACTTCTGCAACCACCCATCATTTTCCTCTTCCTCCATGCCCAACATCAATTTCAAGAACGAAAAACTGTGACCCACTAGTTGGTGTTTGCACGGAATTACTTTCGGGTTTGTTTAATGGACAATGGTATACTTTGCCACCTCATGCCCATGTTTACGAACCATATAGAAGTCCTTCAGTAATGGGATGCCCAAGTTTTTCATCAACTTCCTCCAACATGTCTTCCAACTCCCCCTAAAAGCTTCCCTTACCAATGTTTACTTCGATTTTTGGCCATTTCCTTCAATTTCCTCGTGTCTTGAATGGACGTTATGAATGTTGTAGCCATATTGAAATTTACCTTGTGCCTATGGTTTGCCCAAAGATAATCCAAACCCCAAACCATTCTTATTGCATGCATGGCCAAACAGTGGTAATCTTAAAAAATCCATGTCAGTCTCTTGCTAGAGACTTCACCTTAAAATGCCATTAATCTTGTATGTCGAAGCAATCCAATTGGAGTATTCATTGCTGGCAAACTCACTCACCCACAACTCAACAAACCAATGCCACAAGGCAATTTTTCCAAGCAAGAGTCTGCAAAGGAAATGCAAAACCTCACTCTTATATTTGGAAATTTCCATAAAGCTATTATTATTTTGAGTGCTTATGTCTTGATGCTCAATCCCACTACCTAATTACATTTACTAAATTTGCGTTGGAGCTAGTGATGCCTGCCCTCCTTACAACCTTTCCATATGCGATCTTGAGAGATGGTACAAGCAAGAGCCATCAGGGTTTGAGTTTGTGCCATACAGATCTTTGAAGAAGTACACCATATTTATACCCTTCAGTTTTAGTTGTTTATTTATTTTTATTTTTATTTTTTCTTATTTCTTTACATACATACATACATATATAGTCTTTTTGTTGGAGTCTTTTATTTATATTTTAGAGTCTTCTTGCTTTATTTTTTATCCTTTTGTTCTTTCTTCTTAATATCTATATGGAAAAATATTTATTCTTTCTCTTGTTCTTTTGCCTATAAAGTTATTTCTATAGTCTTTTGCATTGGTGTACATATTTATTAAGAATAAACCAACGCAAAAGACTATAGAAATAACTTTATAGGCAAAAGAACAAGAGAAAGAATAAATATAAATCCACACCCACCCACACACACACACACACAGTGCACGTGTGCGCGCAAACCCACGCGCGCGCGCCCGCGTGCACGCACACACACACGCACACACGCACACACACACGCACACCCACACACACACACGCACACACACCCACACACGCACGCACGCACACACACACATGCCCACACGCGCACACCCACACACGCGCACACCCACACACGCACACCCACACACACATGCACACCCACACGCGCGCGCGCGCACACACACACACATGCGCGCGTGCCCACACACACGCGCGCACACACACGTGCGCACATACACGCGCACACACACACGCACGCGCACGCACACACACGCACGCACACACGCACACACGCGCATGCACACTCGCCCACACACACGCACACGCACGCGCACACACGCGCACGCACACACACGCCGGGACACACGCACACATGCACACGTACGCACACACACGCACACGCACACACGCGTGCACGCACGCGCACATGTGCACACACACACACGCACAGCCACATACGCGCGCGCGCGCACACACGGACACACGCACACACACGCGCACACACATGCACACACACACACACGCACACGTACACGCGCGCGTGCGCACACACACACACACAGAGTATAGGTAATTTAACCACAATGTTTTATTTTGTCCTTATATATATATATTAGTATATAGTATTTTTGTTTTATTGTTATTATTATTTTTTATCGATAATAGAGTGATTTAAAAAAATAAAAGTAGCTAAAATTACATCGGTAGCCATTGAGTTGGCAAAATATCTAGATAGAACATTCTGAGTACAAAGAAGGCCCCTACCCTAACCAAACTTGCCTCACAGGCACACTAGATCTTGCTACAACGACATAGAGAGTGCTCCACACCTATCGTATACCTATAATGCATAGCAGTTACAAACACACACACACACACACAGACACAGTATAGTTAATTTAGCCACTTGGTTTTATTTTGTCCTTATATATATATACATATATATTAGTATATAGTATTTTTAGTTTATTGTTATTATTATTTTTGATCGATAATAGAGTGATTTAAAAAAATAAAAGTAGCTAAAATTACATCGGTAGCCATTGAGTTGGCAAAATATCTAGATAGAACATTCTGAGTACAAAGAAGGCCCCTACCCCAACCAAACTTGCCTCGCAGGCACACTAGATCTTGGTACAACGACATAGAGAGTGCTCCACACCTATCGTATACCTATAATGCATAGCAGTTACAAACATATTTGATCGAATAAATTACCCATTTACAAAATTCGGCTAAACCCTTACATAATTAAACAAAAAACCCATTCAGGGCAACAGACACCATCACTCAAATCACTGCTTCATCATCTTTTCCTTTGACAAATTGGGAATAAACATGCTGCCATGGGTTTTCACCCGACATTTTTTCTTCTTCTTCACCTGCTTGACCTTTCCCTCACTGCCACCCATACACAACTTTGCATTTGATTCACAGGGGTCGACTTCATCTTTTGTTTCCTTTCTTGCTCCTTCAATTCTCTCTGAAACTTGTCTTCCTGCACATACAGAAGCAGCTCCTCACACACCTTTTGGGCATCCTCAATTTTCCTTTCTTTTGGTTTGAATGAACTCCGAACAATCAGGGGTTGCAAATCTGCCGTCCACCTTCAATTGCTCTGCATGGCCCATGTACTATCCTTAGCCCTTTTCCTTGCTCTACTTGACCAACAATCGGTACCATACCCCCAACCCACTGTGGCTTCACACATAGGAGCCCAATCACAGAGCTCACACCAGAAACAAGGATGAAATGTCCAAACTCGTGTGGCCAAAAATCAGTTTGCAAATATTCATCCCAAAAATGTTTACACACACAACTCCAAAATTTCTTATCATCAAACTTGAAAATATCTCTCATCCTCTTCACCATTACTTCACCCCTAAAACCTGGCAACTGTTTGGGAGAACTAAGTGAAAAATTTGCTTCCATCCTAGCTACTCACTACCCCAACTCACAGTTACTATCGCTGTCTAAATATGCCCTTCGTTAACAATGAGCAGGGCCATAAAAAGCCCACCAAAGTGTCTAGAAGATGCCAAGGATTGCCTCATCAAGCATGACAACAATGTGTGATATCATCCCATGCCCCCTCCGATTTTGCCAACACATCATTTCAGTCGCCTCTTCAAATTATTAAAACAACTTCCCTACTCACTGCGACCCTACACCGAATGTCTTCGAATGACGTCAAAAATAATGAAAACGCCAATTTTAATTTTTACAACAATGTGTGATATCATCCCATGCCCCCTCCGATTTTGCCAACACATCATTTCAGTCGCCTCTTCAAATTATTAAAACAACTTCCCTACTCACTGCGACCCTACACCGAATGTCTTCGAATGACGTCAAAAATAATGAAAACGCCAATTTTAATTTTTAATTTTTATAAGAAAAGAGGGATGCCTCCCGCCCTTTTAGCTTAGTCTCCAATTTGAATTTCTCTAAAGTCACAAATAAATTTATGCCCCTCTTGGTTTGACATGTAAACTCCTACCTTCAGTAGTCTACCAATACCTCATTTGCTTCCCGCAAAACATACGTGACTTTGAAATTCTCAAATAAAGCCAGAAAACTCTTAATTCTGTGAAGTGTTTATTCAGGCTCCAAGTGGACAATTCTCCATGATTTATACCATTTGTGATTATCGGAGAATCTCCCTCTAGATTATGTTTCCTCTCCCCCATATCCTTTGCCATGAGAATTGCATTGACTGCGCCCAGACATTCTGCTGCATTATTAGTACTGTTTGCTAGTTTTTTTTCACCAATCATCTGAATATTGCCATGTTCATCCCAGGCCAAATATTCTGCCCCTGATGGACCCAGGCCGCCCTTAGAGGCCCCATCAAAGTTAACCTTTATCCACCCTGGATCAGGCGGCATCCAAACTTCCTTCCAATCCCTTATATCAGGAGGTTTAGCCCTTAAATGCCCATTAACAGGCCTAAATTTAATGAGTGACCAATTCGCCTGAATCATGCTATCATACTAATTAAAAGGAACCTTATTTGTATTTACATGTGCAACAACATTGGAAACTAGTTCAGAAATAGCCTGTTCAAGTCTCCATTTAAATCTGGAAATGTTTTCAGCTCCATCCTGTAATATCCTCCAATTCCATTCTTTCCAAATTTCCCACAGGGTTGTGGAAGGCACAATTTGCCATATAGTTGAAAACTAAGATTTTACTTTTGGAATGTACCAAGAATCTAATCAGCCCTTCAATTTGTTAGGCAACGGCATTGCTATCCCTGTTATCTCACCACAAACTTTCACACTACCTGTGAGAACTCACAGTTGAGAAGAAGATGATCTAGAGTCTCCTCATCTTTATTGCACAAGAAACACATAAAAGGTCCAGTAAAGCCAATCTTCTTAATTCTGTCTCCTTTCAGAATCCTACCTTTCCCTGCCAACCAAAAAAATGCCTGGGCCTTTGGAAGGCAGGCCTTGTTTCAGCAATCTTGTTCCACCCAAAAACTTCTTTCCTAGTCTCATTTTGCACCAAGGAATATCTGACCTTTACTGAGCATTAGCCACTCTTCAACCCACACCAAACTATTTCATCCGGTTCAGTAAACCCAATCAGTGTTTACTGTGACAAAATATATTTCAATTGATTAAAATCTTCTACACTTAGCCCCAACGTTGCAGGTCCTTCCATTTAGCCTCATTGCCTGATTCAAAGCCATCATCATCTAAAAAGTCACAGACCTTGCTTCCCCGATGTTGTCTTGTTGCATTAATAATAGCTAGTGAGATTTCACCTTGCTGAAGGATAGGCAATCCTCACATGAGTCAAGCCGAAAATCGACAGAGTCCCCCCACCCCAACTGCCATATAATATGGCTAGTTATTACACCCCTGCAGCTCAGTAAAAAATTCCGAAGTGCTGAACCTCTTGGTGGATCTTCAATTGTCAAAATTCTTACCCTCTCTGCACTGCCCAAGCCCTCTCTGCACTGCCCAAGCACTATGCTTGGAGAACTTGCACCCACTCTGATTAGGATTCTGATACAATTGCCAGACCAGCTTTGCACCCATAGCTTCTTTCATCAGTTTCCAATTTTGAAGGCCTGCCCACCTCTATCTTTGGGCTTGTAAACTGATTCTTAAACAAGAAGAGGAACTTTATGATGGTCTTGATTACCATTCCCGATTTTTTTTTCTCATACGCTGCTCAACAACCTTTATCACCTTTGCTGGAATTCTAAAACATGCCATAGAAAACAGAGGCATGGTAGAATTCACAGTTTTCAGTATCAAGATTCTGCCAACAAGAGAGCATATGGGTCTTCCATCCTACCATCTTTCCTATACATCCATCAATCAAGTCTTTCCACAAACTAGAGATATCTGCACCAACAAAAAGAGGAGTACCAAGAAATTTACCTTGGGGCTTGCTGATACGTACTTCAAACACCCTAGCTATCTCCCTTTGAGAATGTGGTTCAGTGTTGAAGAACATCACAGATTTCTGCCAATTTGTGCTCTGGCCCGATGCATTATTGCAAGTGTCTAGGACCCTTTTCATTATCCTTCTCTCATCAAGGCCTCCCCCATCAAAAAGGTATCATCTGCAAACTGGGTATGAGAGACTGGCTTCACCCCTCTAGCTATCTCTACACCCTTCTGCTGCCTTTGAATTCTCTTCCTTGATATTATCCTGTCTAGAACTTCTGCCAAAGAATGAAAAGAAATTAGGAGATCAGTATCATCCTGCCAAATTCCCCTAGTAGTATGGAAAAAACCTTGCAGACTCCTGTTAATCAGGATTGAAACCCTGTAATTCCAAATCATCCCATTGATCCGTTCTACCCACTTATCAGCAAATCCAAACTTCTTTAGAGTCTTGACTAAAATGCCCCCTCCTGATATCCAACTTCAGAAGCATTTTTCTCTGCTTACTGGACTTTATAGAGTGAATTGCCTCATGCGCGATGACAATCCCATCCACTATAGATCTATTAGGAGTAAAACCACTTTGTTCTTGAGAATTAAGTCTGTCAAGAAGCTTCTTTAGCCTATTTGAGCTACCTTTTGAAATGATCTCATAACATGTGTGTTGTGAGGTTTTCACACCATCGCCCCAAAATTTTGGGGACCACCCTATTTTTTGATCGCCTTGGCAAATTTTTGGATTGTCCAACAATTTTGATTTTTCGAGAATTTTGAGCCTTGGACACTTTCAGGCCAATGGGAGAGACTTAGCTTATTTTCACCCGATTTTTTTTAACTTGATTTTCTAGAGCCAACAATTCTATCCTTAGGCCGAACAAAGTTCAAAGTTAATTCCAACTTGGCAGGATATAATTGTGAATTTTGTACTTAGACATTTTCTTTTGAAAATTTGGATATAATTGTATAAATTTGTATAATTTTCAAAAAATGAAATTTATGTTAAATTTGTTCTTTCGGAAAATCTTAATTATTTTTTGGTGAAGAAAATTATTTTTTGTGATGGTGAAGTGAAATTGCAAAATCGATTTTTAGGTTCTAGAGAAATAATTTTATTTGTGTTAAAATGCTAAAATTTCTTAGCAAAATCGATTTGAATTAAAATTGCAAAATTTGGCTTTAAATGGATTAAATTGTCTTGAAAACTGTTTTGCCATTTAATGAAATTGGTAATTTAATATTGAAAAAATGGCTTTTGATTAGCCAAAATCTGATTTTAATGACGTATTAATTACTAAATCCTCATTAAATGGAAGCATTTAACATCTCCAAGGCATTGTTTATTTTCTTTTTGCAAATTGAAACTAATTGGCAATTTAAAAAAACAATTTTCATTTTGGCAAAATTAATATTTAGCTAAGTATTTAATTTTGGGTCATAATTTTGCATTAATTATTTGTTTTTCTTTCTCCTAGGGTCCAAGTCCGCTAGCTTGGGAGGAGTAAGAAAGTTGGGTATAAGAGGAGGCCCCTCTCCCATTTCCTCCTCACTTCTCACTTCTCCATCTTAAAGTGTTGGCGATTTTGCAAGAGCAGATCTGCACTCTTCTTGCTTGGTGAATTTTGTAGAAGGCGAATTTTGTGGGAGCGGAAATTTGTGGGGGCCGAAATTTTTGGGAGCCGAATTTTGTGGGAGATAAAATTCTGAATTTTGCAAGAAGCTGTGATTTTTGCCCTAGGTTGGGTAATTTTATTTGGAGGTGAATTACATGATAAATTTCTGATTTGCAAGTGGATTTGAAGTTCTTGAGGTCTAGTCCTAATTCTGGAAAGTCGCTGTACGATTATTGGTTAAGTTGAATTTTAATCATTTAGAGTTGAAAGGGGTCCTTAAGCTGGCATCCTTCTTTCGTTCTAGTCTAAGGATTGCTTCCCTTGGTTTTACTTACCTTTTGGTCCACCACTCTACCATCTCGTAATAGGGCGACGAGTATGGAGGATGTTAGTGCAAGTAAGAATCCCAAGCGGACAAACACTAAGAAAGACAAAGAGGATATGATGCCCAAAACACCCTTCTTCTCAAAAATGAAGCGAATAACTAGCACCAATATCAATGTAGTGGACATGATACGGATGAAGGATAGACTAAAGGAAGGACAATCCCCCTTGGCTATTGGTAAAGGTAATTTCAAATCATTTAGAGTTGAAAGGGGTCCTTAAACGGATTTCTCTCTTTCGTTCTAGTCTAAGGATTGCCTCCCTTGGTTCTACTTGCCTTTTGGTCCACCACTCTACCATCCTGTAATAGGGCGACGAGCATGGAGGATGTTAGTGCAAGTAAGAATCCCAAGCGAGCAAACATTAAGAAAGACAAAGAGGATATGATGCTCAAAACACCCTTCTTGAAAATGAGGCAAATAATTGATACCAATGGCGGTACAATAAAAGGATATACAAAACGTAGTTGCACATCATAGCCCAGGCATCGACACTTCCATTACGACCATGATGAGCGACAACGGAGCATCCCTTGGTTTTGAAGACATCAGAGAAGAGGATATCAATGAGATAAGACTTGGATCGAGATTGGATGAGCTAGAAAAGGTTGCCATCAGGAAGAAGCATCTAAGCACCCTTTTCTCTCTCAATGCTCTTATTGGATTTGCAAAGAATATGAGAAGGACCATGAAAAGATGCTACAAGCAGCAAGCAGTGTGGTGAAGTCAGTGGAACTCAGGGCGAAGCACACACCTTGTCCTCTTATGAAAGAAGTTAACGAAAGGCTAGCTAAGTTCATTGCCTTTGCGAAGAAAATGAAAGAAAAGGGAAGATTTATATTAGAAAATCATTTGATGTAAACTCAAGTTGCAATTTCCCTTTCTTCTAGAATGGGACAAGTGTTTATTTCTGATTGGCCACCATTTTGGTGCCTTCTCATTGGTTGCCACTTTTTGCACTTTTTTCATTGGTCCATTGACTGATGGGGTGGCAACTCTAATTAGGGTTTTGAAGATCCAATCTGGATTGTTGATCTTGTTTTGATCTCCACCGTCCGTTGTATTTTTGGTCCCTATATAAGGCCATTTGCTCTCATTTGTAAAGTGTTGGAGAAATTGTTGTGAAGATAATACCAAAATTGCTCTCTTTTTCATTGTTGCGATTTGCATGTTGATTAAGAACATTGGGTATTATTGTATGTTTTCTACTTCCACTTAGTTAGATTTCCTTTCAAGTTGTTGAAGCAAATTTTATTTGAAGTTGTTTAAGTGAGGTTAAAGTAGGTGGATAATTGCATGGTAGCTTTGATCAATGTTTGATAGGGGTCAATACTAGACCACTAGCATCCTAGCGGTTGGTTGGGAAGCCTTGTGTGGTAAACTAGTTTATTATTCTTTTGAATCATTGCATATGTGGAAGTGAGGCCATTGGTCAGCTCTCATTAGGTTCGATCTCCGTCCATTTGCTAGCCTTCCATTCATAGGAGTAGGATTAGAATAGTGAGTAGCTGGGTAGTTGAAGCTTAGAGAAGGAAGTTAGAGGAGTAGGTCAAGTATTAGAACACTTCCATGACCTTCCACCACCACCACTTTCCCATCAACATCACCATTGGCAGACACATCCTATACCACCACCACCATCAACATTATTTGCCCCCACATCACAAACCAAACCACCATCACCTTCATCCTACCAAAGTCCAAGTCATCCTCGAATGAATAGCGTAAGGCCGCCTACGTGATTATCAGCAAATCACATCGATAAAACTGAGCGAGTATCCACGAGAGTAAGAAACATTGGAGTTATTCTCATATCCCATGAGCAATAGCTTTTCAAGAGAGGAATTGTATGTTTGATACTCCGTATTAGATGTTCAATCACTAATATGTTATGTAAGCGATACAAAACTTGCATCAACAATGTGTTGTACAGATAAATCGGATGAAAATCTTCAAAGGATTTAGAGTTGTCCTTCTTGGGAACTAGGGCAACTAAAGTGTTATTAAAGTCACTTAGCACAAACCCTTTCAATCTAGATTCCTCAACTACCCCTTGGAAGATCATCCTTGATAACTTCCCAAAACTTTTGATAGAAGAAAGCCTATAAACCATCGGGGTCTGATGCCTTATCTCCCTCTAGACCAAAAATTATTTCCTTAAATTCCTTAAGATTGACCGGTTCCAATAGCACCTGATTATCCTTCACAGTGACCATCTTCAGGATTATCTCTGACACCTCCTCATATATTGCATCTCGGTCCATTCCATCAATACTCCAAAGCTTTGTGAAAAACTCCATGGCCCCTATGTTAATCCTTGCAACATCCTCAATTACCGTTCCATCCCTAAGCTTAATGGAAAGAATCCTGTTTATACATCTTTTTGCCTTGATTGAGTTGTGGAAGAACTTAGTGTTTCTGTCTCCAGCTTTTAGCTGGCCTTCCCTTGACTTTTGACGCCAATAAACCTCTTCCCGCTGTAAAATCTCACCATATTGAGTCTTCAAATCTTTTTTTTGTGAAAAAATCTACCTCATCCATCCCTTGGCTGACTATTTTATTGTTTAGAGCTTCAAGCTGTCCTTCTAGAGTCTTTTTCTCTGCAAAA
Organism: Cupressus sempervirens; assembly: GCA_028749045.1. NCBI lineage: Eukaryota > Viridiplantae > Streptophyta > Pinopsida > Cupressales > Cupressaceae > Cupressus > Cupressus sempervirens. The sequence continues at coordinate 364,915,818 of CM053784.1, forward strand.
TGTTTTTGAAATGCTCCTTGTTCTATCTTTTCAGATCTTGCATAATGAAAAAAAGTTTCTTGAAAAACTCAAAATCCTTGTTTCCATCCTCCCATGGTATTCTGCCACCAATCTGCCTCCATTTCCATAAAACCAATCTCCCTAAACCACATCTTCTCCATCTTATTGTAGGGGCAGCGAATTGGCACATAATCTTTTGCAGAACAAGTGCTATCGGGAAATGCTTTGATCCTGTAACTCGTAAAATTTCAGTTTCAAAAACAAAGGGAAGAGTACCCTACTCTCTTGCCAAGAAGAACATGCCTAAACGTTCCACAGTATTCGAGAAATCCATTCTTCTATTAGTCCATGTGAAGGAGCCATTCTTTGTCATCATTTACCATAGTCCATTCTTAGAAACAAAATTTTGACAGTCTAGTTGAACCGGTTCAAATGACCAATACCATCCCTCTTATTTGCCATCTCCAACATTGCATTAAAATCCCCTGTAATAATAGTTGTTCCCAACTGCAAACCTTCTAAAGTAGTAGAAATGCTGTTCCACACCTCTCTTTTCTCTTCTGATTTAACTGGGCCATAGAGATTAGCTAGAAAATGAGAAAACAGAATAGTGAGAGATCTTAATTTAACTAACTGTCAATGCCTGGTCTGAGAAATTGCCTCCACCTTGGTTATGTGAGGGTTCCAAAGAATTTCCAAGCTAATCGATGCACCCTTCGACTCCTTAAAAACTCTCGGCCATCTTTGTCTCATTCCAAAAATTCTTGTTGCAAAACCCTTATCTTAGTTTCCTGTAAGAAAATCACATCCGTCTTTGCTTGATCAAAACCTCTATTAATCAAACATCTCTTGTCAGGGGCATTGTAGCCCTTGACATTCTACGCAAGGGGCTTCTTTGCTGCTCAGGAGAGAACAAGTCTCTCTTAGATGTGAGCTTACTTTGCCTCTTCTTGTTTCCAACATCCTCTAAGAGCTGTTGAACATGCTTCCTCTGTCTTGGCCTTTGACCATCCAAATTTACCTTTGAAATCCTAGATTTTGTTTGTTTAATAGTTCTTGGTTCCACAATACCTTCACCATTTGCTACCCCCAACTCATCCTCATTAGCTTCTTTATCAAAAAAAAACTTCCTTATTGTCAAATCGATCTTTGCTGGTTTCTGGAATCTCTTTTGTATGTGATAGATGGATGTCCTTATAGGAGATCTTAGCTTGTATGATTTCCTCCTCACCTGTGCATTTACTGTACTGTAGAATATATCTAGAGATGGTTCAACTTTTGCATTTTGACTAGAGAAAACTGATCCTCCATTGATAACCAAGATATCTACAACCCTAGTTGGTACAAGTGTTAGTTACTTATCTTTCTTCCATTTTTGACTAACCCTTTAAGTCATCCATCGTACCTTGGCACCTGGTGGTGGCAAGCAAAAGTTCTTGGTCTAGTGTATCAATAACCATTACCATTTCATTTTTTACATTTGATACATTTGGCGGAAGAGTTTGGCCAACCACTGGTGGAACCCTAGTCCCTTCTTGCTTTGTTTGACTCTTTGACCCATCATCGTAATCAACCATTTCCCTACCTACCCCCTCACCCTCCTTCCATTGTGTTTGGACATCGACACAATTGTTTATTGAATCCGTTGAGCTTGCTAACATACTTGGATTTTGACCAGCTGCCCATCTCAATTGCTTCATCCTCGCTATCTCCCGTCTCTTGAGTTTTAATCATCATTGCTAGTCGATCCTCCATCTTCCTCATTTCCAAGCCTTTTCCCTTCTGTCCTTCAACACATTCTTTTCGCTATGTCCCTGATCTCGACACTTGCTACATTTTTCTACAATCACTTTCACTTTAATCTCCTACCTCTAGAATCCCTATGGGATACACATCTCAACAGTGTGAGGCAAAGGCGGATGAGGTTTCCAGGCTATGCAAATCTTGGCATACATACCGAATCCTCCTTGGCAATTTCCTCATCAGCTTTGATAAAATTGCCAAGACAATCCCCCAAGGACTTAGAGATCTACTCATTCTAATACTCAGGGGGAGATCATACAACCTAACCCAAATATGGATCTCCTCAATATTTAGGTTGAACTCTGGAACCCAATCTTTTAAATAATAATCAATTTCTCCCATTAAAAAGGGGTCATTATACACGATCCTCGTTTTTTCCCTTTCATCCCTCACTATACCTAATAAAAAAACATTTGGAAGAGACTTTAAAGAAAAATGAATACCCTAGTTATCATCAACCCATTTCCTGATCTTGAGATACGAAGGCCAGCCATCTCCCCATATGAGAAAAAAAGCCTTGCTTGCGAAATTCAAACCGAATCCTTCCAAACCTCCGATTCAATACAAATATTCACGACTCCGTTAGCCTTTGTAGAAGGAATATCTTTTGTGATTGAGGACTTTGTTGCGACTTTCTTGAGTTGCCATTCTTTCTTTTCCAAATGTTGAAAATCTCCTTTCAGCCCATTGAAAATCCGCGAATAACCCCTCTAGTTTTTGTCCTTCTCCACTTTATAATAGGAAGTCCTAACAGAATCACATGGGATAAATTCATGCCTCTTCCTAGTAATATTCTAGACTTTCCTTGGAGGCTGCCAAAGGAGGCCACAACCTCTCTGTCCACTCCCGCGACTTGCAAATCAATCTTGAGGAGGCCCATTCGGCTCTCTATCCTGAGACCCTAGCCACCTGTTTGGCTCCATTTTTTTTTTTTTGATTTGATCTAATGATATTGCCCATATTGAATTGTTTTATTTTTAGTTTATCCTTTTATTCTTTCTTCTTAATATTTATATATATTTATTTATATTTTTCATTTTTAATTCTTTTGCCTAGATAGTTACATCTAGAAATATTAAATTACTAATAAAAAACTACAACTTATTGGTCATATATGTATATTTGATTGGTTTTTTTATTTCTTTTTTTCCTTATTTCTGTTACTAATACACATTATTTTATATACCTTATTGTCTATATATATACAACCAAAAAATTATTCATTATATATAATCTATATATATAATCTTTTTGTTTCATTTTATTTATTCATTTTCTTGTCTTTGTTTTTTCATTTTTATATATTTACTATTATTTAGACATTTTGGTTTTTGTGTTTTATTTATTTGTTGTGTAGTCTTTTTGTTTTTATTTTTATTTAATCTTTTTTATTCTTCTCTTCTTTGTATATAGAGTTATATATTAAATCATTGTAGTGGCATATATATTTATATACTCTTATTTTTGTTTAATCTTTTTTTCTTTGTCCCCTCTTGGGTTATGTGTACCCTTTCCCCTCTCTCATCTTTTGAAGTGTTGGCCGAGTTTGCAACTTGTCATTTTTTGTATCTTTCAATTCTCTCATCTTGACAATGGATCATGGAGTATGATCCAAAATGTTGATGTTGAGAAAAGTGATACACAATTGGTCCCATAAGCAAACTAGTATGATCATGGATTGTGCAAACTTGCTATCTTTAACCTTTCTGTTGGATTGTATTCAAATCCACTATTGCTATAAAATTCAGTGAAAGGGAAGAAAGTGTGAATCCAACTTCTAATAATTGTGATATTATCTCTTCCTCATCATCTAATAGCATCATACGTCATGTAGCCTGTAATGTCCCCTTTTTGAGACATTGGAAAAATTAAAGGACACATTCATATGATCTTAAAATTGACTATGAAATTGTTGACTCATATTGTAAAAGGTCAATTTAATATTCAAAGTGGGCTAAAGATGACAATGAGAGATAAGATGAAAAGCCAGGAGAGGAGTCGAAGAGTGACAGCTATGAGGATAAAAGGAGAAGAGAATCTTTCATTTGTTACTCCCACAGATGTCTTTTTATGCGACACACTTTTTAGAGATCTTTGGTGGGATTATTGCCCGGCCTAGCCATCTCTCACGACATTGGTCTCATGCCCTACGGATCTCTTTAGGTTCTTTCAGAGTTGGTTCTCACTGTCTTCGGGCTCAGTCTGATCATCATATTGACAGGGAGGAGCGGACCTGTATGCTCTTTACTTTAGGGGAGGTGGAGAATGAGGGTCACTTTCTTTTTCGATGCCCTATTTGTTATGAGATCAGAGGGAGGTTCTTTTGTTTGTTTAGGGAGTGCTTCTCTCCCTATGATTTCTTCAGCTATCATGATTAGAGATGCCTTGCACTGTATCTTCGTGAGGCCACTATGCTCCGTGATAGCATGATCTAGACACTACTCCCACACCAGCACTTGTCTACTCAGCTCATCATTGCCTTTTTTACACCATTATCACCCTTGCGTGGTGTGAAAAGGCCCTCTAGCTCTATTCGGCCTAGTGTGCTTTCCAGATGCGTCAAATCCCGTTTTGCTTATTTACACCAACGTCACTCCTTTGTGACTGGATGGAGACAGTGTAGTATCTCTACGCATCGGCACGTGTATCATTCTGTGACTGATTTCTTTTCGCCCAAGAAAGCCTCCTAGTGCTTTCTCGGTTTCTGTTGTTTGTTACTATTTCTTTGTTGGTTGTTGCTTTTCTTTGGACACCTTTGTGAGCTCTTGCTAGTTTCAGCCCCACTATTGTAATCTTTCAGTCCCATAGACCTCTTCTTGGTCTTTTGTTGGACATTAATATCATTATCTTATCTTATCTTGATCTATGATTCAAATTTCAGTTTCTTTCTTGCGAGAGTTATTTAAAATGCTTCAGCTTTCAGCCAGTGTGAGGACGTAGCCCTTCACGCCAACAAACAGTGGATGCAAACCCATTGTTTGTGGAGATGTCACTTCAGGTGTTTCGTATGTGCTTACAAGTTTTTCTTTTAGTGTTCCAATTTGACTGTAAAACTGTGTTTAAGATTGAATTTTGAATGCTGGTTATTGTATTGCTATTGTATAATGCAATAACATGTTTTAGAGATTTTTATATGAATTTACTGGGTTTTTATCATAGTAATGAGACTCGCTGCAAGTCGGGCGAGTCGTCTGAGTTAGCAAGTCAAGTTACCTCGGCCGGGTCAAAATGACCCGTGACCTTGGCTCGACAGGTCAACTGAGCTGACTCGGCTGGGTGAATCGGTTGACTCGCTTAGGTGAATGAGCTGACTTTTAATGTTTTTGCTTCTGTAGTTACATAATTGATGTGTGTTATGTATGTGATCAAATTACCTTCTATTTTATGATGTTACTTGTCTTTAATCTTTATTCAATAATGGGTGCGTGGAATTAATTTAAATCTAAAAAACTCTCTAAATTTCAAGGGTGTTATCACTTTGTGGAATCACTGCCGAGTCACATGCGAGTTCGAGTCGGGTCATGAGTCGAGTTACCCTTGCCGAGTCTAAGGCAGGTTTGAGTCTCGTTACTTTGGTTTTTATACTATTGGTTTGTAACGAAATTTTATATGTTTGAGTTTTGAATATCATATTGAAGAAGTTTGATAAATATCTATTGGGAATATTTCCTATGGTTATATTGCTGGTTTATTTGTAATGCGATTTCATATGTTCATGATCTGAATGTTATCTTGAGAACGAAATCAGGTAAATATCTGTTTGGGATATTTCAGTGGTATAAGAGCTGGTTTTCCTGCTAGCCTATGAGATTGTATTAAAGACAAATGTATAAAGTTCCTTATCAGAATATTGGTAAGAAATAGAGGTTATTTTATTCAATATCGTGGCACAAGAAGGTAGAGTGGATAATCTTTGCTTACAGTGTTTGTATAATAAATGGAGAAGCCTATTGGGTGAAGCTCAAATTTGCGAGCACTTTTTGGAGGTTCTCTTAAGGAACAAGTCGTATTTTCTACGAGGAAGGTTCCATTTGTTTTAATTGAAAGTGAAGGGTGACATAAATTTAGCCTTGTCCATATCAATTTGGATGATTCAGGTCATCCACGACCGCTTACAACTGTTTATTGTCATCTGCAACTAGTAGATGCAACTCCATATACAGTTTTTTAAGCCATTTTTTGGTTGCGGGTACCTAGTTGGTCTTTTGGATGAAGAAAAGATTCTTGTGCCTGGAAAACAGATCACTGTAATTGGCCATTTGCACTTAACTAAGAATGGGCAACCTAGTATCAAGTCGTGCAAGTTGCTTGACCTATCTCACAAAGGATCAACTGGTGACATTTACATCTTAATCTAGCTACAGAAATGAGTTATTCTGCATATTTAATTGACCCAATATTGTAAGGCCTCAAAAATTTGGTGCTAGGAATTGATAGTGACAAGCTGAGGAATCGTATTGGTTGTGTTTCAGTTAGGAAGTAGCTTGGCTTTTGAGTGTGGTGGTGAGAGTTGCGGGTGAAGTTGGGTGGTACAAAAGTGTTGCTGAAAGTAGGAGTTGGCAATGAGAGAGGTTTGATATCCACGCCTACATGACTAGCGGCAAGGTCACATGATATCATCTAATAGAGCATGAGATGGAGTTAGCAAGCGGAGGTCATTCCCAAGGCAGGGCTCGCGACAGAGTCTCCATACCCCGTGACGCATACAGTGGTGTTTCCATATTATATCACATATTATATCACAGGGACCGTTGTGGATAAATAACCACACCAGGGTAGTTTGGTTGGAATAGTATTGCAACTAAACACCAACGTCGACATTCTATTGTGGTGAAAACGGCTTTACTTCCACGAATTTGTCATATGAATAAGGCGTCAAGTTAGAGGAGACCCTAGGATAGTCGAGAAGTGTCGGGAAGCGTGGGAGAGTTTATCGTTTCCTCTTCTGAAATTTTTTCATGGTCGTGAGCTATTTTTTACATCTACAGCCACCCCATCAAGAATCTTCGTTGTGATGAAGTGTCTTAAGTAAGCACAACCAAGATATAAATGACTGCCTGGGTGTTCGACTGCCAAAATTACAAAATTCTCGACCTTAGCAAGTAAAGGCTTTAATGCCTTTGAATTTGTAACGACAAATATTTGGTGGTAGTCAAGAAACGTGGCATGCGTATATGACTACGTTTATTCATTACAACTTCTGGATAATTCTAGACTCGGCCAGAGAATAATACGGGGAATGATGCAACATGTGCATGCATTAAGACATGGAAGTGATTTGAGACTTTAATTAAGGTGTAGACGTTATCGAAGATGCTTATAGGTACAAGTTTACACAGTTCAATGAACTTTACTTCTTAGTCGCTAGAGGGACAATTTGGACAGATGGTAGACTGTTAGTGGAACAGGAGAAGATCAATAGATTAGGTTCTCGGAAAAAGTTACGGAAGAAAGAAAATAAAGCAGAAACGAGAGTGATAGTTTGTACCAGAGTAACGAGAATCGCACTGAAATCGCGTGAATCGCCGATTCAGCGATCAGATTCATGCACGCTGATTTTTTTGGTTGGAAATCGTGATCGGCGATTTCATCAGGGGAATCGCATGAATCGGCGATTCACTCAAAAAATCGCCTAAATCGCCATTAGAAATCACCAAAAATCGGCTAGTAGCAACAAGTATGTTTAGTTGGAAATAATAAAAAAATCACTTATGTTTTTTGCTTTCTTTTTTACCTTTCCTCTTTGTTATAACCCTAAAGGGCCTTCTAATTGTTAAGTTTATATATGTTAAGTTTCAACTTCTATTTGATGATGTTATAGTGTGTTTAAGTTATATTCAATAAAGGGTGCATGAAATAAGTCTTAAATTGTTAAAATCTCTACATTTAAAGGGTTTTTTCAAATTTGCCGATTCATTGCCGATTCACCGGCGATTCACGATTCGATTCGGCCGTGCCAATTCCGATACGATTCCGATTCTCATTACTTTGGTTTGTACACAAAATGGTGATTCAAATCATGTTGCAGAAGTTTGCAGATTGGATGATACTAATGTTGTTGCAAATATAAAATCATACATAAACTGAACTAGGATACACAACATATCAAAACCGGCATACATAGACTCAAGTATAAGTGGAAGTTCATACATCATCTATAAAGGTACTTGTACATCCAACTCAGAAGGAAGAGGATCACCTATTGGTAGCATAGTGCTACGAGGACTTTCATATAGTCAAGAAGTTGCACCATCCATCATTAATGCAATTCCATCTACACAAAATCGTGGCCTTTTTGAGACCACAAGCAGAAACCAAGATATCTTGGACACTCTATCAAGTATAGATGGCCTAGTTGGAACTTAAGAAGAAATTAATATCTATGGTCGTCTCAATGAAATTAATGGAGAATATAAATAGTGGAAGCAGAATTCATGAAGATGGCAGCTCCTTAGAGTTCAAAATGGTGTCTACATCCAATATCCAAATGAAGGAATCCTTCTCACAGGACCAGACTAGTGAAAATGGTATTGTTTCAAAGGTGATTTTGACAAGGTTACATATCAACATCATCACTTACTAGATCCAAGTAATGGTACTTGGACAACATACTCTACTGAAAGTTCAAGTATTACAATGTCTAGTCAATTTGTGGCAAGAGCCAAGTTCACTAAACAATGTATAGCGCCTTAGAATTTATTGTCTTCTGCCTTGGCACTCAGTACTGAACGAATTGTAATGAAACCCATTCAATCATCGTTTGATACCCATAGTCTGAGCCCTTATCCTCAATTCCAAAATGATCGTATTGGACAAATTCATAATGAGTATGTGCACCAGTGTGTTGAAGATCAATGTGTTGAGTCATGTGTTAGTCAGGATAGTTGGAATGTAGATTATTATGCAGGATTGGAGGATCTTTCTTTCACTAAATATGGTGGAAAATTGTCTTCTGGAGTAGATAATCAGATTCTGGATGCACAATTGCAAAGCTGGATACAAAGTATGATTGCAGGGACGAGCATACAACAAAATAACTTTTTCAATGACTCAGAAAAGTAAGAGGCTAAACAAAGGTTTCGCACAGTGAAGAATGAGCTCAATAACAAGAAGATAGTTCCAGAAAATCTAAGGGATGTTGGGAGACAAAGGTTGGGATTAGTTGTGCAACAAGCTCTCAAACGGCTAGGAAAAGAAAATCTTGATTTCCAAAATGTCAACATAATATTGGAGGACCAATGCCACAGTAAATATGGAAAATCAAAGAGGTCGTTTTACAACTATCAAGTAGCAAGTACAGTTCGGTGGCTCACAACCTCAAGTATGGAGGAAATTTAGAATCAAATAGAACTTGATGCTGTAAATGATAATAAATCCATGTCATCTTTACCTTTGAAGGAGAGTGGGTTTTCAAAGCTAACAAATACTTCTTTAATTCAGCACGAGACATGCAATATAGAGAAAATGCGACACCCTAAAACAAAACTAGAAAAGAATGAAGATGCTTCACCAATCGTGTCAAGCATTCAGCAAATTGAAGACCAGAAATGGTATTGCAAAGTAGAGGTACTTGATATTTATGTTGAATATAAAAAACTCCCTCCAAAGATTCAAAAAGAATTAGCCTTCAGTGATTTCATGGATTTCCTGTAATGGGCACCCACCGGTTATAACTTCATGAATGTAATGGACACCCAGGAATGCCCAAAAGCTGAACCAAGGCTAAATTTATATTAATGCTGAGAATGCTGCAATCAATTACAAAGAGATGTATTCCAAAGGCCAAACCCTAAGGGAATGATGTCTAGAATGTTACAACAGAGAATGAACGTCCTCTATTGCCAAAAGAAGGGAGTGTGATTCACACATCCAAGCTCTTATCAAATGCAAATTATAATCATCCGATACAATAATCCGATGATCAGCAATGAGACTTTCAGCCCTATTTATCCTTTTCTTCATCCTTCTGGAAAGAACTAAAATATTAATTAATTGCAAGAGCTAGAAGCTTCCTCCTTCCAATAATTAATGCATTTTCTAGAAATTCCTCCTTGGCAATAATTAATTAAATTGAGAGGCTTCTGTCCTTCCAATAATTAATGCATACTCTAGAAGCTACTCCCTTGTAATTAATAATTAAATTAATTAAATACAAAATCACCTTTAAATTGAGTGACTTTATAAGAAATTAATTTAGTTTCTTCTTATCCTCCACTTAGACTTTGGAGAACATGAAGGCCAAAAGATGGGATCATTACAAATCTGCCCTCCTTGAAATTGCTTGTCCTCGAGCAATTAAGTAACATAATGGACTCCAACCTCCACCTGGATCCCAATATGTGATATCCATATGGAAGTTAAACCAACTGCAAACCCGCATCATCAAGACCAACCCCTGTAGCCTAACATTCAAAACTTGTGCTGATGAAGTCTGAATGTCACCATAAGGCAACTCCATAGAAGATCTATGAAATGTCTTCTTCCCTGTATCCATCCATATAATATATATTGGACTGGAATGCATATTATCACCATCATGCATTGAAAAAGATGTAGCTGCAGGTGAACCATATGTACTCATGCTAACTGTATCAACAATAAGTGTTGCCGCATCGAAATATATGGACATAGGAACAACATTAATTGCTGCAATAGAAAATTGAACCGAATTTGTAGTTGATGAAACCTCATAATCATCAACATGTGTGGCTTCATTAGAAAATACATCAACCACTACATTTATACCATTAAACTCCTCATTGGATGGTTCAACTGACACAGAAGTGGCTGCTGATATGATAGTATCCTCATGTTCTCCTAATTCCTCTATTACTGTAGCACCATCTCCCGACAAAGCTTCATATGTGGTCCCTTGATTTTGCACACATGTTTCTATTGATTCCGCTGAAACACCCATATCACCAACATCATAGATGGGTGGCTCTATACGTGTCCCGATCCCACCTGAGGAAGCAACTACCTCCTGCACTGGAGCAACATACAAATCTTCAATATTGATGCCATCTGTCTAGCCATAAGTTGCAACATCATATCCATTCGCCTATTATGTTCCTGTTGCATCCGCTGCCCCTCCTCTAATGAACTCAGTAACCTAAACATTGCATTTTCTTGATCTGGACCGATACTCCTATCATCTAGGTCACCCATATTGCTGTCTTGTTTAAAGAATGTCTCCTCTGTGTTTGTATGATTGGATTGTATGTCCCTCTGCACGGATGAACTATCTTGTTCGCTATGCAAGTTCGAATTCCTACTTTGCCTTGCTCTGGTATTGCAAAAATTATAAAGCCCTTGTCACATGCTCAAACATAGATGTTGAAGATCTCCACAGGATGACAGGACTTATAGCTTTGATACTACTGTAATGGGCACCCACCGGTTATAACTTCATGAAAGACTTTGCAAGAAAGCTCTGATACCACTGTAATGGACACCCAGGAATGCCCAAAAGCTGAACCAAGGCTGAATTTATATTAATGCTGAGAATGCTGCAATCAATTACAAAGAGATGTATTTCAAAGGCCATACCCTAAGGGAATGACGTCTAGAATGTTACAACAGAGAATGAACGTCCTCTATTGCCAAAAGAAGGGAGTGTGATTCACACATCCAAGCTCTTATCAAATGCAAATTATAATCATCTGATACAATAATCCGATGATCAGCAATGAGACTTTCAGCCCTATTTATCCTTTTTTTCATCGTTTTGGAAAGAACTAAAACATTAATTAATTGCAAGAGCTAGAAGCTTCCTCCTTCCAATAATTAATGCATTCTCTAGAAATTCCTCCCTGGCAATAATTAATTAAATTGAGAGGCTTCCGTCCTTCCAATAATTAATGCATACTCTAGAAGCTACTCCCTTGTAATTAATAATTAAATTAATTAAATACAAAGTCACCGTTAAATTGAGTGACTTTATAAGAAATTAATTTAATTTCTTCTTATCCTCCACTTAGACTTTGGAGAACGTGAAGGCCAAAAGATGGGATCATTACATTTCCATCCAAAATTCCAAAAGGAGATCGATATGGAAAAAAAGAAGTATTTTGAATTAGCTCAAGATCTCCTTGCAAAGGACCAGTGCAAAAATGTGTATGAAGAATTTCTAGCAGACCCAAGTCATCTAATAGAGGGTCTTGAAAAAGAAGAGCAGTCAACTACTATTGATTTGCAGCCTTCTCGGGATCACATAGAAGATGTTACATAGGGTGCAAGTTTCTACGTTGGTGATTTGGAGGTTAGCTTTGACAACCAGGTTGATGAGGTCAGTTGCACACGAGGTAATAGCATGTTGGAACCTTTATATGATGAACCATATATTTCTGATGCCCATGACATGAATTTAGAGGAACGATCTAAGATGACACTGCAAAATGATGATCCGCTTCAACATGACACTCATGAAATGCATACCTTAAGGAACCAGCTGAAGGTTAGTGAAGACATGGCTGTGGCATCTTTGGCATATTATGACAACACTCACAAGATGGTTAAGAGTCTCTACAGTAAGGCCCAAAGGGAAGTGGAAGGAGATTGGCTTGTTGCTGATTTCTAGGTGGTCAAACAACCCTTGAATCTATGAAATCAGATTAATTATGTTTGCTTTTCGACAAGGATTATGCTCTTAAGGTGGCTGGAATGTATGTCGATCATTTGAATAAAGAAAGGAATGAGATTAAGGAGCTCAACAAAGGAATGAGATTAAAGAGCTCAATAGGGAGCTTAAGTATGCTTGTGAGGCATTGGATGATACTCAATTATCTCTTCAGGAAGCAAAAAATCAGAGCAGGATCACGAATCATTTTGGGAACACGAGGATAAAGAGAGGCAGTAGTTTTTCCAAGAAGTAATTGAGGAACTTGATAGCATTCAACAGACTTATGACTTGGATAGTTGTCCCAAAAGACCAAGTACCAAAGTTTCAGATCACATTCAACTTATAGACAACCCCATGTTTGAGGTGGATGCTAATTGGACTTCCAATAATCCCCTTTTTGAGATAAATGGGGGAACTCCTTTGGATTGTCATGAAGAAGATGATTATGATTTCAGAATATGGAATCTTGGTACAGTTCCTAGCAGTGAATCTTGGTCATAGGATGGGAGTAGTGAATTGACTACTATTGATTGTCATTGGATCGGTCCAAATATGGTTTTTGATTTCACACCATACAGGAGTTGATGGATTTCCTACATCAACCATCGAATAGATCTTGGTGGAGTATTCATGAGAGCTATGTTTCAATCATAGCGAATGGCTTTTCAGCTTTATACTTACTCATAGCACCTATGTACTTGGGGATTCTCTGGACTTATGATGACAGTATGGGTTGTGATGTACCCGTGGTGTTAGTTTTAGCTTTCGAGTAGCTCGTTTCTTACATCAACTTTTTAGGTTGGGTGGTCACAATCTACTGGGTTATACATAGGCCCTCGATAAATTTTTACCTCATCATATTAGCTTGTTATGACAATAGAGTTTGGGATCCAGGTGTTCATCGTATGTATCTATGGTTCATTGAGAATTTTGTTGTAGTTCTACTCAGTTTGAGGATGGATGCGAGGATGATCAAAGTTGTACAGTTTACAGGTGCAACGTTATTTCATACATTTATATGGGATCCAAAGATTTGGTTGATGGATGGATTGCAGAGTGACACCTTGCTTCGCAGTATGGCCGGATTTGTTTTAAGATTGGGCTGCACAGCTACCTGCACATTCATATGGGATCCTGGTACTAATTGCTTGAGGACAGACAATTTTAAGGAGGGGAGATTTGTAATGACCCCTTTTTGGGACATTGGAAAAATTAAAGGACACATTCATATGATCTTAAAATTGACTTTGAAAGTGTGGACTCATATTGTAAAAGGTCAATTTAATATTCAAAGTGGGCTAAAGATGACAAGGATAGATAAGACGAAAAGCCAGGAGAGGAGTCGAAGAGTCACAACTGTGAGGATAAAAGGAGAAGAGACTCTTTCATTTGACTTGCTTGATCTATGATTCAGATTTCAGTTTCTCTCTTGCGTGAGTTATTTGGAAAGCCTTTTAGCCAATGTGAAGATGTAACCCCTCGTGCCGGCAGACAGTGGACCCAAACCCATTGTCCATGGAGATGTCACTTTAGGTGTCTTGTGTGTGCTTATAAGTTTTTCTCTTAGTGTTCCAATCTGACTATACAACTGTGTGTAAGATTGGATTTTGAATGCTGGTTATTGTATTGTTGTTTTATAATGCAATAACATGTTTTAGGGAGTTCTATGAGAATTTACTGGGTTTTTATACTGCTGGTTTGTAACAAAATTTCATATGTTTGAGTTCTGAATATTATATTCAAGAAGAAGCTGGATAAATATCTATTGGGGATATTTCCTATGGTTTATATTGCTGGTTTATTTATAATGCGATTTCATATGTTCATGATCTGAATGTTATTTTGAGAATGAAATCGGGTAAATATCTGTTTGGGATATTTCACAGCCTTGATCACCACTGTTACGACTGATTCAGCCAACACGTAAGTCACCTCATTGCTTCCCTATACACACAGGTAATTTAAAATTAAAAAATTTCCAGTTTATGTCCAAATTGAGTCAATTCTCTTTTTGTAGCTTCAAGTTAGGGGTTTATTTTAGCCTAGTTGCACTAACAGTTATTCAAATGTCATTTATACACATTCAGTTTGATTCCACATTTCACACCAATGAGAGCAGCCATTTATTTGCATCATTGTTTTCATCATACCCAAGGAAATTGATTTTGTGCCCAACACCTTCTCAGTATGATCTCTAGCCTACTCAATCTGCTCCACTTAATCCCAGATTTCCTCTTGAAGATCTGTTGAGGTCTATCTTGTTCGAGCCAATTCTGGGATCTCCCACTTCGCTCCATCCCACATTCTGTGGAGAATAACCTTCCGAGCCCCACTAACAAGGGAGATCCTGGAGTCCCCTATACATTACAAATTACAATTACATACACAGGTTGGTAAATAATAAGGATCATCACATCTGCAAGTTGTCCTCCAATATTGGTCCTAAATCGAGTGTGTAGCAAGCAAGGTTGAATAGCTCACACACCTTGCTAGACGATTGGGCATGTTATATGTATTTCAATTCCCAATGTAGCCTTTCCTAGGCCCAATGTCATCCTTGCACTGTCTTTGAAAGATATACCACACATTACAACACATCGTCAAGTCGGCCATATCAAACATGTAATAGTTCTGGCCTAAGAAGATCACACACAATTCCACACAAGGAAACATGTTGTGCGGAACCTACTGGGGGTCAAAATGACCTCAACGAACATTCACTCCTGATTTCAGATAATACATACACAGAATACCTGCCACATCTCTCTAGAACACAAAAAATCTATCGTCAAACTGGTAAAACAACCACTATGTTCCACCGCACTGGAATTTCGGAAATGCTAGATATTGATAGAACATGTGTAGGCATATCCTTCGTTCAAAGAGCAAAACATCATTCCTGAACATTAATAAATGTGGAGCAAACAGGATTGCTGAAGCAAGCTCACTGTCTGGACAACTGACCAACTTTCTGGGACAGACCTCTGGATCACTTCTATTACCTCAAATAGATCACTTCCATCACCTTTTATAGATGCATCATGACAACTATAGATATGTCTCAACCAATTTTACAATCATATCAATCATTGGTACTGTTGTATCTCAAAATGTGGTCTGACATGACATGACTGATGATTTATCTTCCCTCAGATGCTGTAGTATGCTGATACTTCTTGACACTTCTGCTGTCACCTTATGGTTGAAATCAATGACAACATATGTTCAACACTCTTGTCTGATATGTGAGAACTGTTTATCCTTGCAAGCCTTAACTACATACAACTGATTATAAACTCTTACTGAGGAGATTTTAATTTACAAAACAAGAATAACATACTATGCTTCTTGTAGTTTCAAATGATTGGATTTCCATTTTTCATTTTGAGGATGCTGTTAGTTTCTTTCTGAGACAGGGTGGACCTTGTCTGACTTGTGAGAGTTGTTTATCCTCTTATGGCATAATTAATAAATGCATCAACTCATGTAGACATTTGATCAATAAACTTGGGAATTTCCAAACCAAGAATCAACATACTATGCTGCTTGCAACTTCAACCGATTGTTAAATAAATTAAAGTGAGAAATTCTCAAACAACCAGAAAATAAACAATTTGACTGTAAGGAAAAACATGACATTTTGTGCTGAAACTTGCCATAGAGAGAGTCTAGACTGGATTAGTAGTGCCTACTACTTACTACTTTTATTAAACATATAAATTACCAAGTACACTGGTATGCTTATGATAATATAGTTGATCAACGATGAAGTAAATGCTATCGAAGTTTCTTTATATTTTGAAAACTGTGTTTATGTCCCATAGTGATGCTGCAGGTCCTGTTTTGTAATTATGCATTCTTGCTCCTGTCAATGATCTCTGTTTTGCTTTCTCCCACTTTGCCATCTGCTGTGCAACATGCAACCTTGCACAATGCTTCCAAGCTCTGATTGTGATTGGGAGTGGGTGTGAGGTGTATTTATATTCTTTATTGAGTCCTTAGGGTGTGGGACCGTGAGTGGTGCCCATAAACTTTCAGGGTTAGGGTTGGGGGTACATGCATCAATAAAATTAGTCTGATTTTTTCTAAATTTCTTTTAAGAGAGGTGTTCGCTATAGAGGTTGGCTAGCAGTAGAGAGCTCTGGGTGTTTCCCTGAAGTCTTAGGACATGTGGAAGCCTCTCCAATGTCCCCAATAGGGATTGACATCTCATAGAAATCTTATAGGGAGATGTTGTAGAGATGTTTCCTTCTGGTGTTTGCAGCGAAGGGATGGTGGTGGGAGGTTTTGCATCCGTCTCCAAATTTTGGAGATGTCCCTGTCTCTAAAAGCAGCAAACTTGAGGGGGTATGCATCCTTGTGGAGCATGACTTAAATGGAATTTTGGTGAACTCTTCCAAGAATTCCTCCTTTCCCATACCTTACTTTTCCCCAATGCCATATTTATTAGCTAGAGATCTTACCAAATTGCCTATTGAGGTTTGCTATTGCACCATCTTTATTTGCTCCTTCTGCATGAGCTTCTGCTGTTGGTTCAACCTATTTTGGTTTTGCACTACCCCTCTCATGTGATTCTCCAATGTGTTTTTCCTGTGCATTCATCTTCTGCATTCGGGCTTCTTGTGCTTTTGTGACTGTCAAACACACTTTATCCACAAATCACACAAGATCAAAACCGCTTTAATAACAGAATTGATCTATAACTTTTATGTTAGAATTTACAAACCAAGAATCAATGTATTATGTTACTTGCAGTTTTGAATGATAGTTGCTAAATAAATGAGAGGGAATTGTTGAACAAGCAGAAAATAAACATGCTAGTCATAAGAAAAAAGTATCAAGACAAGATTTTATGATAGACCCTTCACGTAAACCAGACTGATTAGTAGTTGTAATTACCATTTAAACAAATAAACTACTAATACAGTTGTATGCTTGGATTTAAGCTGCTTGTCTCCAATAATTGCTACACTGCTGTCTCAGCCCTTGAAAGCAACTGAACAGCTAGAATCACCTATTCTTGCTCGTACAATATCATTCAATCCTTCATTGCCTTTTAACAAGTATGACCAATACAAGCATATATTTATAGAAACTTAAGCGCAGCAGAATTTCCCTGGGTCCAAGAAGAATTTTACTATCACAGGCGGATAAAATGGTACCTGTTCAGTTTGGTTTCCAAGGATTGAGGCATACCCCACAACCACCATACAGTCCTGGACACTGTTCACAAAAATACCATATGGTTATTCTGGATACAACTATACCATGACTGCATAATTCCATTACATTTATAATTAATAATCATCCTTTTGGATCAACAACTATGCTAATTTTCAAATTATGGTTATGCATCTTGGCATTTAAGAGAAACGTAATGAGAATCGATGCCTGTATTTCCAATATCAGCTGTGTGATTCTTTGGTAATTTTGCTCTATTGCATTCCTATTAAAGTTGGGAAATTTATGGAGTGTCTTCTTTCATGGCATTGGAAAAAGAGTCATCTTGGGAGGGCTGGGGGCCTAGCTTGATTGGCAAGAGCTCTCTGTGGTAAAGCACAAGGTCATGAGGTCTAGTCTACCCCAACCCATGTGGTACCAGAGAATGTGTTGCGCGAGCGTCACCTGTCATGTTAAAAAGTTTACTTGGTGCGCTGCAGTTTATAGGGGGTTGCTATACCTGATTCTTTTAGTCCTGAAAAAAGTTTCAGCTTTAGAATTTATTTAGCCTCAGTAATATTTATTTTCTACAATGTTGACCCTAGACTGAACATGGCAAATTATGTAGCTAAACTATCTCTTATACTTTTCTGTAAAATCTTTCAATGATCAGGTGATCACCAATCCATTTACATTGAAAACCATTATCAAGTAGGCAGGCCATTGTAAGTTTTGAATACTGTACATGATCTCCAGAATTTGGAAATCTTCAACACTGAGGACATTCATTATGTAAGGTGAAATACTTTTTTTTGGTGTGTTTATAGTAAAATTTAAATCAGTGATGTGTTTCTCAAATCAGTTATTCATAATTATGATAGAAATTGGAAGCCATATCCTATTCTCAAACATGGAGTGAACTGTAAATGATTAGCACCCATTTGATGTTCTAAGTCCTTGTTCTTTTATGATTAATTATTAGAAGTTGCATGCTTGGTTATTAATGCTCAATTTGTGTAGTTATTAGTCTTATATTATGTTCACAGATTCTGGTTACTTTTTATTTATCCTAAAAGAGTAGATACAAAAAAGAGAATAATTGTTTTCACACTACTAAATACATTTTTATAATGTAAACACGCACCATTTTCTTTAAGCTCTGTTAGGTTGGTTTTTGTCCTTTTTTCCTCATTAACATAGTCTCTGTTTCTCTGTATGCTCTTATCTTTTTTCCTCTCGACTGTTAAGCAAGTTTGCCCTTGAAGTTGGAGGACTTAGCTTCTTTATCAGTTCCATTTCCATAGTCTAGTTTGCAGGCAGATATTTTGGTGCCTCTATGTAATTAGATAACCAAGCCATGAATAATTTATTTTCCTGATACAATTGTTTGGATAATGAATGTTTGTCATTAGATAAAATTCAAAACCAATAAGTTTCCAAAATGCTGACTACAATAGGCAGCTTAAGAGATTGCATGATTCATTCAATCCGAGAAAGGAAGGAGAGCCTTTTCAAATTATCTGTCTAACAAAGGCAATTTTGGTTGTAGGTATTGTCCAACACATACAGCTTGGATGCCAATCTCTGTCTCTTGCGGCTGTACCAGGTTTGCTATTTATGCTATTTTTCTGTGTCTATAAATATTTTGAAGTCTTTTTGATTGCCATACAAAGTCTACACTTTACACAGCTTACAAGCATTTCAGATCTCGTGTTTTATATATTTCTAGCTTAGATTTATTGAGTTCTTGCTATCAGTTATGGGCGTGTTTCTAAAATTAATTGGGTTGCAGTTGAGCTGTTGTCAAATGGCAGTTGCTGATTGTGAAGTGCCTTTTTTCTTCATTTACATTCTTGCCATTTTTTGAAATATTTTCTTTGACCATGTTAGAAGCATTAATTTTCCTTTAGAGAGGTATAATACTTTTCTTGTATTTTCTGTCAATGTTTTTAGTCATATCTATGTGTGTCTGCATATGTAATGTGGACTGACTCATTCTCTCTGTTTGTGCTGTTTTGCATGCAGTTTGAACCAGCAAGGTTGAGTGTTCAAATTGTTGCACGGATTTTGGTTAAGGTTTTTTTCTATCTTGTTTATAGTGTTCACTTAAGGGTGGTTCTTATGTAACTATGTGCATAATGGTTATGATGTGCAATGTCCACAGATTTGTTCATTAAGATTTATGTGTAGCTGTATCTTTAACCTCAATTCTAAATTTCTAATTTTTCAAAACTAGGAAAATATCATAAATGAATTGAAGAGTACCACAGGGGCAAATCTTAAATAGTATTTATCTTGCTGTTTGTGTTTGGCTGTTTCTTTCAATTTAGTTCTAAATATAAAAATTATCCAAGATAGGAAAATATCATATATTTGTACTAAGTTTTAGGATTAAGTTGCCGGCTCAGATGATCAGATTTGTATACATGTTCGGTTTTGGGGTGCAGTAGTTTGCTGATTTTTATGAATATGGGTTTGACATGGATTAGTTAAGTTTGTGCAAGAAATATATGGAATACAAAAATAGCCATATTATGCACAAAATACTCGTTAGTCATTAATCACAAAAACCAACTTCATAATTTCATATTTGATAAAGTAGAACACAATGCCAAATGTTGAATGATATCTCAAAACATTTATATTCAATGCTGTCTGGTTCCCTGAAATGACCAGGGAGTGGGACTGGACATGGAACCAGCCTTGGTTCAGGGGCCTGGGAGCAGAACCTGGCTTCATAATTCTAGATGTGTAGAAATAGCAAGATAGCAATCTCCAAACACTATAATCAAAACTGCACCCCTGGGAAACAAGTAGCAATGTGGTTTTGGGTGAGTAGGAATGACAGGTAAGATGAGACATTTTGTTTGGTGTTTAGGTTGTGTTAGTTTAGTTGCATTTAGAGTTGGATACATTTTTATGTTTCTTTTGGTTTTTAAAAATTTCATTACAAATTAATTTTTAAACCAGAGTAGCTGGAAACTCCTCCGGCCCTCCTTGGGTGCACGTATCCTGGTATCAGATATGGATAACATATGGCATAGATACACATCAGATTCTTTATCCACATATGCCCAAAAATCCTTAATTTTTTGACTATCAATTTTACCAAATATTATTTGATTTAATTTTTAAATTTTTTTTTGACATAAATCTTCCTTATTAAAATTTAAAACAAACTTGAACCATGCAACTTTTTTTAGTTGGTATAAACAAAAACCTACACCAAATGAGGAAGACAAATGAAATGTTTTCCTGTCCCAGCTACCCATAATTTCAATTGTTGGGTTATCTTCCAAAGCAACTCTTACCATTTTTTAATATTTTAAATATTTAAATCAACGTAAAATTATATATGTAGCAATTAGTTATCTATATTGCTTTTAAAGTAATGATAATACCCTTTTATAACTTAGAAAATTTGTGTTGAATATATTTGTATTTGTTTCATATTAATGTTGTGATCGTATCCATATTTAAGGCTGTACGTGGATCTGATACCTTATCCAGATTTGTGTCCGTAGCCATATCCATGCGACTTTATTTTAAACAATTCTGGGCTCATGGGATCCTGGGTTTGGTTGGGGCACTAGGTACACTGATTGGGTTTACCCTGGGTCTATCTATTTTCATGAATCAGCTCTGAATCAGGGCCTTGTCTAGACATGGGACCCTGAACAGCAGAAGCTGGATTCAAATATGAAGTTCTTAAATGTTATTTTACAGCTGAACATGGTGTTAGCAGGATCACAGCCTAGACCCTCGAACCAGGTCCACGTGTAAACCTAGTCTGGGTTTGTAGAATTGTCCACACAGGGTCCAGGCCCAGCTGTGGGTCCTCATGGGTCTGTAGGGGGAACCCACAGGGCTGGGCACGGGCCCTGCCTGGACCCAGGTGGGCCAAGCAAGGAATTTTTTTCTTTTTTTGGGGAAAACCCTAAAATGGGCTATTATGAAGCCTCTGAACACGCTTTTTTTTTCACATTTGCTCTCTCATTTTGTAATTCAGTAATACAATGTGATGATTTTCTTCAGAATCCTGAACATAGATCAATGATCAAGTATTTAAATTCTTAATGTTAATCTTTGACATTTGGCATTGATCAATGATCAAGCATCATAGATTCATACTATGAAATGATTTAGTTTTACAGTTATTTATATTTCTCTTGTTTTTTTGTATATACAATGCAGACACACACGAACCCATACGAACCATAATAGGGGAAAAAAAATTCCCGAACCCAAGAACCAGGTTCTTGTACCAGAACCTGTCCCCAAACCCGAACTGGTAACTTAGGCCAAAATCTGAACATCTTTTAGCAAGGCACAGAAGTCAAGCTATGTAAGGAAATCAAAAGGATTCTGAGACGAGTATTAATATAAGTTTGGTCTTTATTGCAATTTGAATTATCAGCTCCTTTGTTCTGATTTTATGCTATGTTGTATATTTAATTCTGTTGCATATGCTCCAGTTTTTGATCCAGCATTTTTGCCTTCTCAATGGAAGTGTATTTGTATATGCCATGTAATACATACTGTCACAGTATGCTTGGCTGCAGGCCACTAATTTTTGGGGTTTTAAACCTCCATGTGTTACCTGTTTATGATTTGTTTGGGATTTGGATTCAGTACAAAATGCCTGTGGAATCAGGTAGGGTATGTTTTGTTGTGGTTGGAACTGTTTAGAGGAGTTGTCAATGCACATGCCTGGGCGATTCCTGGTTGGATGAGGCATATTCAGTGACATATTTCATTTTTTGACTGTATGACCATAAAATACGTGCCCGAAGCCTCAAACAATGGTCATCTAATGTTTTTGATGCGCATATGACAAGACACTGCCAACAACAAACAGCAAAGGACCTATATTCGAGGGTTGGCCCAATTTCCATTGGAGAAGGCAGTTTACCCCCAAAGAGAAGAACCATAGGGAGATATGGTCCATGATCCATGGTGCGTGATTGGTATGGGCTGCCTAGCTTGTACTCAATCAGTATCACAGCATCTGGCAATCTATATGCTGCCACATCCAACTGGCAATCATCAATCCACTTCAAATGACTGCAACTGGTTGTCATAACAACACAAGGGTATGATTTTAGTTGCATCATATTCTTTATTCAGTATTGTGACATGCATTCTATTTGAAAAAAATGATTCAGTGTCATTCTATTTTACTATGATCGATAGAGGAGCCTAGCTTGAATCCAATCGGTATTACAGTGTCTAGCAATCAATATGCTGCTGCATCCAACTGGCAATTATCAATCCACTACAAACTATGTTACCCTGAGTTTCCAGGACGAGGGGACGAGGGAATGAGGAAATGGGTTTCTGAGATAGTTTTTTTTTTTTTTTGGCTGGAGTAGGGGACGACAGGGGACGGCTATATATATATATATATATATATATATTCATGAATTTCAGAATTACATAACATTGTCACATTCATCATAGCAACATAGTTTAAAATTATCAATTTCATTCATCAAATCAGCATAGACCATAGCATCAAATTGAATCATCGTCTAAGAATTGGAACATAGGATGACATCAAATGAGAGAATCAATCTGCCATAGATTAGACTTTAGAGCCCTTTCTTGTGGGTTTTGGAGGAAAACCAAATTTGTTGTACCAAATCTTCCTAGACGGGTAGCAGCCATCTTGTTTGGGCAGTAATCAGCTACAACAATTTATTTCTGAGCAATTATTGCTGTTATTAGAGCATTATCAAAGATGAAAACAATCTGAGTATTCCTCAACCTAGCAACAATCATTTCCAGGTCTGCAATATGAATATCAAATAGAAGTCTGATTTACAATCACTTTTAGGTCTGGTTTGTTGAACAAAAGTTGAAGTTTTAATTTTCAGTCATAGTTGGATGCTAAGTTTGTAATCGCTTCCAAAAAAAAAAAAATTTCAACATGGGTTATATTAACATATTTTATTATTTTAATGCGGGGCCAGCAAATGGGCAGAAAATCACCATTTATTAATGTTTTTTTTAAAAGTTGAATTTTATTTTAAAATCGGAAACTTCAAGCAGTCCCCAAGACGGATGGGAAACGGCTATAGAGTCCCTGGGACGGTCAACACCCTTTGGAAACGTGTTGACTGTTTCTGAAGTTTCGGGGATGGGTTTCCGATTTTCTTGCTTGGGTGGGTACAGCTTGGAAATGTTTCCGGCCGTCCCCAAGTCCCTGAAATGGGGACAGTTTCCGAAACTCAAGGCTTAGGGCTGGAAACCAATAACTGCAACTATTTGTCATAACAACATAAGGGGATAATCACCTTTGCCATGAGGTGCTATCTTATGGTTACAAATGAAATGAAATACTAAATTGTTGAATGTTATATAGTAGGGTTCCCGATTCATATCCTCTATTCAGTTTTATGACATGCATTCTGTTTTCATAAATTGACTCAGTGCAATTCTATTTTACTATAACTAAACAGACAGCTTTAACTTTATTTAGTTATTAACAAAACTAAGATAAAAGATCTAATTTTTTAAATTTTGGATTATGACTTATATTAAATCAACTTTATTAACAAAACTAAGGCAAAATATTAATTTCTAATATCACGGATTAAGACTTCAATTTTATTTAATAAATTACACAGTAAAAACAAACTTAATATGGTATTATTAGCTTTTATAACCATATAGTATTGATTTGTTAAAATAGTATAACCTCCAGGATGCAAATTGTATATATTACGAGTTAATGTGTTTTTCGAATGGATATACCCAGCTAATTTTTTTTGGCATACCGGTATAGCATATCCACATACCCATGCCCATACCTGATTCTGACTTGGCAATTTAGTTATAAAACTTAGATCATTAGGTTTGTAAGTATTGTTCTATTTTACTTTTAATATTCTCTTGCCTGTACATAAAAAATAGTGTTAACAAATTCTTCCTGGAAGCCCAGGGTCCTGGTCCAGTCGGTGTAGCCCAAATTTGGGTCCAGAGTTGGTCTGCCTAAAATTCATACAGGATTTGGAATATTGACTGTGGGTTTGTGGTGAAGAAAGGACCTTGGGAGAGTTTAGAGGAGTTTGAATTAAATTTTGACCTTGAGCAGCAGAACTGGGGAAGAATTTGACCGGCTCTTGTCATTAGTATGATTTCTTTTAAGCTCTTTTTTTGGTCTATTATAGTTCTGTACTATTTGTGGGTCATGTTCTCTATATTTGATAAGGTTTCCAAGGCTTGGTTGTTTTAGGGAAGATACTGGTGATGCAGACTTGCACATAAGAAATTGCATAATTCTCCTTTTATAATAGTGGATGGGTACCTAAAGTATGCATTTGAGAATCTGAATGCAGACATCTTGAGTATATGCAAGGTTGTGTTTCAGTTTAATGGACTTGCCAATATGGGTACCAAACAGATGAAAGCTATTAAATTTAAAACCAGAAATGCATGGAACCAAAGAACAGATAAATCAAAACATGAACACCAGAGATACCATGGGAAACCCCTCCTCGAGGGGAAAATCCAGCCACAACAAAAAGTACTTCTTTATATAAAATAATAACAGAGTCTCAGTACACGGCTCACAAACTCTTGAGCTTTTACACAAAAATGAATCAACAGAACTCCTCTTACAAAATAATGAGTTAGCAACTACACACTGAATGATTGCTGCATACTGAGATAATAATATGAACAAACTTCCCTAAAACTCCTGCAAACAAATGCTTAATACTAAACATGGACAAGCTGATTAACTACACTGAGATTTTGATACGCTCCTACAACCACAGCATACAAAAATAATAGTCTCCCAGACTCTATGTTTCAACACAAGCCTGGACAGATGTCCTACAAACAGTAATATCTAGTATCTTACAAAAGATGACACTACCAAAACCAGAATCACATCACCCAAGAATATCATTCAATCGCCAAATATGGTGAAACAGAATGAAAGACATTATCAAGTCTAACTCCTGGATAAACAACACACATAATTTCAAGTTGCTGAGAAAACCGATGCTACAGCCAGTAACGTCAGTTACTGGGTGGTGACTCTTCATTCCTTCAGTGTCTCAACATTCATGATATATCTCTTCAGCTACATAATGGAGTCTCTTGAATGATCAGCAGATATGATACAATAGATGCTTAGAATTCTAGATGTCACATGGTTATATTAAAACCCTTCAAATTCCCTAAAGCCAACTTACATGAAGGAAATAGTTTGAGACTTGACTAACGTGGCACAAGGTTTAACTGCGGTTATTCTCAATTTCAAGAGATGCATGAAAACTCTTCATTGCCATTAATGTTTGAGACCAAGGAACAAGAAGTAGCATATGAAAGAACCGTTAACAAAATCAGAGATATAGACTCTTTACAATTACACAATGATGAAGCATTTGTATTCCAAATAGTCTCGCATGATGGGTCACCTTAGCGATCAACAAACATGCACACATAGATACTTAAGGAATACCATCAAGCTAAGTTACTGATTCGGATGCGGACTTGGAAACAGATGCGGGAAGCGTAATTTTTTTTGGGAGGGTTGCGGATGCGTATGGATGTGTGTGTGTGTGTATAATATTGCTACATTTGTCTATCTACTGGCTCTCACAAATCACCCAACATTGCTCTCACAAGGCAATATATAATCATCTATCTGCTGGGAGTTTATTGATGTTTAACTGCTGTTACAAATTGTCTATCAGCTGGCCATACCAATCTGGGCAATGTTTGGAGTTTTGTGAGAGCCATCCAAGGTTGGAGTAGGACTTTACACATTCAAAGGCTTCCTTGTTACATTCATACCTGCTAGAGGGTCGTACTGCCACAGAAGGAGCTGTCTATGTTAGGGACTGCTACAACAGTTCCATTTAAGTCTGAAATACTCCATAAAAGCACAAATTTCAGATGTGTACCTACAGGAGATTCGTTTCAGAATAAGATTACTATACATTTTGTATCTGGAATTGCCCAGAAAAGTCCCACGATTCAGCAACTTGGCCATTTTCAATTGTCCGAAGTCAATTTTTTTCCTGTAATTATTTATAGATCTCTGCATTGATGCCTTTTACTTTCTGATTTTCTATGTCCAAGATATTGTCATTTTCGATTGTCTGAATTCCAAAATTTTCAGCAATTATTTATCTCATCATTTATTTGCTAGTTAGCAAGGTTTAAATGTTTATTCAACTGATTTTAGAATGCTTTTTTGGTCTCATGTACTTTGTAGTTATGAACTGTGTTATGTTTCTTATTTGGCAGGCCCTCATGGCAATGCCAGCTCCTGACTTCAATCTTTGCATGTTCTTGATTCCAGAAAGACTTGTATCCTCTACTTAACTAAAAGTTGAACCAAATTTTTAGAAGAACTAAAATACACCATATATGGTTTTGTAATTTATTGACCGGGATGATGATGATTGTCAAGCATAAATGAGTTTAGACTTGTTATGATGGAGCAATTGACTGTCAATTGCTTCCGATCATACAGCCCTTTCAATGTTAGTTTCCTTAACCATTTATGCAGCAAATGTTGGAGCCTTTTCTCACTCTGATTACCCTCTCTCACTACCTAGAGGTAATTGAATAATACTTGCACAGGTATTTTATTGTTTGAAGATGTACATGATAATAATGTGAAGGATAGCCTTGTCCAAAAGTGTCGGGGAAATCCTTCTTGAGGCAATAGCTTATATTGGTTTGTCCTGCATTAAGAGAAAAAAATTTATGGTCTCAGACTGCAAGGTTCCGAGAATTCTGGGATGAAGCTGCAAGGAATCGTGATATATTGGAAGTTGTTCCTGGTATAGCATTGCCCTTTCTTGGCAACATATCTAATATACAATACTGCATGCTGTTTAAAATAATGTTGTCAGGCTATGATTTATTGGTTGTGTTACTTTACCTTCTCTGGCTTTGTTGCCATCTCATGTCATTTTCCCTTTGGGGTATTCACAGGATTTGAGAAGGCTATTCAGAAATATGCAATTCATGTGCTTTCCCTTAGTTATCAAAAATTACCACGACATGTACTTGCAGAGGTTGGTTCGCCTTTTGATGTATGATATCAAGTAGTGAAGAATTAATGGCCTCTGAGCTTTAAGAGTAATTTTTTTTGCTAACATTATTTTAATACTTCACATGCCAGGCAATCAATATCGAAGGTTTATCACTAGACAAGTATCTAGAGGTTCGAGTGAATGAAGATGGTTGGTCTTTAGAAAAAGGACACGGGAAGGGGCAGGTAATGTTTCTTTTATTGTTCACATGGTAGGATCTAGAGCTTATGTATGGTCTTGCTTAATGAGAAGATAATTTTTCATTTTGTGACAGCTAATTGTTCTTCCGGCAAATGAATATAATCATCCTGAGTTGAAGAAGAATACAGCTGACAGTATTCCTGTTGAGCATATTGCTAGACTTTTCCCTATTCTGACTTGAAGACATCTGCCTTCCGAATTTTACAGTTGAAGATCGCATTACGCGGGTTTCACATGTAATCTATTTTAGGTTTTCTTATGTTCCTGTCATGAAAGCAATAAATGATTTTAGAGAAGTGTCTATGTTTTCATAAATTAATTTTGACGGTTTAACAGATATTAATCAACATCTACTATTATGAATGTCAAGTGTTTCTAAGGTATTTTTGGTCATCAACACGGCTAGAATTTGACTGAATCATCTGCGAGTTAAACAGCATTGCATTTGCTGAAATGTGGCCATTTGAGATCTATCGTCTTTTCTTAGACATGATAAATTCCAATATTTAAATATCCTTTTCTAGAATTTGAATGAAATGTCTGAGAGGTCAATAATACTGCACTACTGAAATACAGCCATACGATATCTTTGCTTAGAAGTATTTGATAAATTTCAAGTATCTCATCTCGGTGGTGGCATTTACATTTCTTATTTTAGTAGGAATTAATGCTTTGTTTGGTCACAAGATGTTTATTCAACCTATAACATGAACTGGATTTTTTTGGTTTTGCATTTCTTGATTCTCCAAAATTGGAATGGGAGATCAGCTGCGATAGGCTATTTGCGAACCGTGTAATCTATATTTTTTCTGTGAAAATAAGATTGGGACGACATGGTAGCATTACTTGGCCAAATGGATGAGTAGATGAAGATTGCCAATTTTCCAAAGTGCTGTTTTGACTTGTGTGGTGGGAATGATCAAACCTAGGATTATCTACAGTTTTTTTTTTCACAATAAAGCTTTGTATTAAAAAACAGAGTTCAGAACTTGGTTTGAGCTGTCTTTGACTCTTTGATTTTCCTGTTCGATATAAAATTATTATATGTGGCCTTAAGGTTAGATTGCAAACTTGGTGAGCTTCTGAGTGCTCATGACTTATCCATTTCTCGAGTAATTAATAATTACAGGTTTATCATGGCAAAATTTGATGCAAGTCTTTTGAAAAACTTGCCCGAGTCTTTGATAAGTACTTAGCAAAAGCTAATGTGGGGTAAACACTCCAAAATCTTCATATATTTTTGCCTTCACAAGCATTGGTTTTTTTTAAATGAAGTGTTTTTAAAGTTGCTGGGGGCTATCTGGGTCTGAAAGTTTTGACTTGCCAACTATGGCCTTAAGCATGGTATCCCCTACTCGATACTTAAAAATTCATTTGTTGATGCCCCCATGCACTGAAATCAACAGAAAAATTGTTATATTGCCAAAATGTGGATGACGTACTAAGATCTGCACTTTGCAACAGGCCATGTACATGGAGATGCTTTAGTCCTAGTCATATTGTAAGGAATTTGCTAATATATTTTGCTTTTCAGAAAGCATGTACATGAAGATGCTCTATGCCTAGTCAGATTGTGAGTAATTTTCTCATATCATCTGTAATGCCCCCTCTTTGAACCCCATCAGATAGATAGTCCATCATTCTTTTTGAATCCAAATATGCTAAGTGGTGTGGGTTAAGGGACTCTGTGTCCTGGTAGAGTTGGAATTACTCGGCAGAGGCTTCTTTTTTTGGTAGGGAGCTATTTTGGGTACATACTATTTAGATTAAGTCAGTGGACCACCAGTCTTCAGTAGTGTGGAGCTTCTGGTTTTCTTAATCTGTTATGATGATGCATTTTAAGTCTTCTGGAAGAGGACACCATGTCTTAGATAGACAGCATTGTTTTTAAAAGGGTGCTAGGTATTTTCTTGACGTAAGGCTAATGCTATGCTTGGAAAAAAGATGCCCAAGGGAAAATCAAATATTTTTAAAAGTATGCATTTTATACTAAGTTGCCGATTCAGATTTGTGGATGGGTCAGGGTACAAGACTCAGGTTTGTGGATTCATGATTTTTTTTTCCCATTATGATTTGTATTGATTCCTATTCCATCAATGGGGCCATATTGTTTATTAATGATAACACCAATGAATTCTCCCATGGAGCAGGATGCTATTTACCCTATGGTGCTTCTCATCTTGGCCCACATTTGTATTGAAACTAGATTTCACATAAGCGCAAGGATCGTTATTGGGAGAGGCATATGGTGTCCGAGCTCTTTGTGATGGAAGAAAGTATATCTTTTGAGCTTGTCTCTGCTACTACCATATTTTCTCCTACTTCCATTACAACTATGCGAGCCTTCCACCCTACAACCTCTTTTGTCATGCTCCCCCCTACAAAAAGAGAGGAGACAATTGGGCCTCACACAAAATGGGTCTAAGTCTTCATATATCCCTTGTAGAATCTTCCATTGATCATCATCTTGTTCAATGTCCTACTATTTCCTGCATTGGGGAATATGTTGCATACCTAGGTGCTATCTAGTGTAATTGATATCCACCTCACTTGTGCTAGCTCCATCTCATGATTGCCATGCCAACTTTTCCTAATGTCGTAAAGGTTTCTACAATGGATCAAAGGCCTTTTAAGTCCATCATTTGAGAGAAAAATTGAGAAGGGACCTATCTTGAAGTTTAGGAATCACAAGTTTGGTTTGATAACCCTCTTTTTGCTTTGGTCCTTGCAATAAAGAAAGCTATAGTTTCTCTTGAGCTTGTCTTTGGAACTTTTGTCAAGGTTAGCAAATAGTCTTCTTCATTTGCACCTCCACACGGGTCACATACAAGATACGAGGATTGTATTTTTGGCTCACTCGAGGATATTGTGACATTGACGAAGATTCTTACATAATCCCTCAGTCACCATAGTTGAGCTACTCGATGAAAATGTTGAGGTTGCTTCATCCTTGATCATCAATATTGGGAGGATGATGATTTTTTGGTAGGTGATCTATGTAGGTAGTATCTGCTTCTTTATCTTTGAATTAGTGTGTATTTGCCTATGTTTTTTGAGTGCTTGTGTTTTAATGTTGTCCCCTCTTAGAGGGCCCTTTTACTCCATTGATACATCAATGGTAGGTTTTCTATTGTGAATCTTTCTCTATTTGTTTTCTTCTTCTTCTATTCATCATGTCCTAATCTTTTGATTTTTGGGGGTGTTCTAAGTTGTTGAGGGCATTTAAGTCACCCTTCCATCATGATATAATTATTTGTTTTTCTTTGTCTTCAAATATGATCCATAGTTGATGAAATATACCCTAAGAGCATGCATATGTTTTAGATTAAGGTAAAAGCAGGTTTTGAAGGGGTCCCGAAACCCTTTACATCAAAGAGAAAGATAAACCATTAAGCACAACCAGGTTTTAAAAGGACCTGAAACTAGCTAAACAACTAAACCAGGTATTATAGGGACCTGTGACCAACAGATGTGACCAGAAAAAACAACCATAAAAACACTGGAACTTGGACAGTCCACTGACTGGAGCAAAGCAGCCTGAAAAACCACCCAAACCAGTATTCAGCAAACCAGAAACACATCCAGTTTACCATCACAATAAAACCAATCAGCAAAAGGTAATATAGGATTTTCCTTTTGATTTGAAGTTTACCTTTCGCAACCAAAGGATCATATCTAAAGGGGGAGTAGAAGACATAGTCTTCTTCCTTTTAACTGCAATCCAACCATCCTCTAACTTCGCTGCCTCAGCAACCCAATCCTCAGAAGACAAAGACCCATGGAAACTAGGGGATGTAGAAGCCGTAGCAAACTCCTTGTGAGAATCAGACAACTTTTGGCCCCTAGGAGGAACATCCAAAATAGGGGGAGAGACCAAAACATCCACTTCAACCACTGGCTCGGGATGAATGCTATCCTCAGCCACAGAATCCGCAGGAACATCCAAAGAATGTTCCACCAAAGCATCCTCCTCAACCACTGGCGCAGAACAGACGCTAGCCTCAGTCACAGAATCCGAAGGAGTAGCTCAGGGCTGTTTAACCATGTAGTGCTTAGAGGAGGCCCTTGAACACCAAGAAGGTGGTCGCCTAGATTTGGATCTCTCAGTAGCACAATGAGTAGCAATGTGACCCATCAAGAGACAATTCCTACAATGAGAAGGGATACCCTTGAAATCCAATAACTGTGTCCAAAGACCCCTCGGGGAATCCAAGCAAATCGCCTTAGGAAGGCCCTTAGAAACATCCAAGTCAACAAGAAAGCGTGCACAGGTCGAATGGAGAATATTTGAAGTGTCAGCATCCACATATAGGAAATCGCCAATAGCATTTCCAATAGTTTCAAAAATCGAATCTTGCCAAAGATGTAACGGAAGATTAGGAAGTCGGACCCAGATAGGGAACTTATTAAAGGATTCCGTGAGTGGATCAAAATCCATATGCCACAGTTTGGCCATAAGTTGAAATTTGCCCAACCAAGAAAAATTATTGTGACAAATAATCTTCCTGTCACTGGAACTTTGAAACTTGGCTATAAAAAATCCTTTTGCACACGGGAAGATGTGGACATTATTATTTATAAGTGGCATCCAGTTCTTGGAGATCCAGACATGTAGATTAACTAGAGAGGGTCAGTAACCTCGGAAGCGAAATATGGCAGCCAAAGAGAAAATCTCTTCAGCCGTATGAAAAATATCTTCAACAGAATTTGGGTCAAGAGAAACTTTAATGGGTTTTAAAGCACTTACAGGCATCACAAGAGGGGGTTTAGATGAACTTGCAAGAGGGGGAGCACCATCTAAGCCAACTTCGAAGGCAGCCACATTTGCAAAAGACCTGCCCCTCAAACAAGGAGGTGACCCAAGAGCCAAGTGAGGGGCAGAGGAAGCCCTAACCCCACTCGCAGAAAAGGTTGAATGCAGGGCATCCCCTTCCGCAGACTGCCCAACATCACAACCACCCGCACGACCGGCAGGAGCAAACACTGCAACGAAGGATGAGGACGTAGAAAAGTCTAGAGCGGGGGCACCAAATTTTGTAGCAGGAGAGGAGGCGTGAACGCCATGAGTGGGAGATCCAACATTTCGAATAGGAGCGGGAGACCCAGCCATTACGATTCTATAAGAGCATGCATATGTTACTCTTCAAGGTTCTAATACTAATTCATTAGATCCACCTATCTTGTGCAAATGTTGTGGAAATCAAGTGTCACCCATTAGGACATTGTATTTTGACATGCCAAAATGTCTCCTCTCCTTAGCATGTCTCATGCTCCCCTCTAAGTAGCATGAACATTTTAAGGGGTGTTGTTATATCCATGTTTCCTATTGCCATTTTTATCTAAAATTCAGTCTCCACATCACAATTTTTTCTTGCAAAATTTTAAATTTTTGATCTTAGTTTCGTTGTGGGGGCTAACAAGCTATATTTCTATCTTAGTTTGATCCTATTGTATGCGTATATAGCTTACACTATCCATACTTACATGATCTAAGTCTCCCTATCCCACTCCTACCTAGATATCTCTATGCATATTGGTGCATGTCTAAGCCACCCTATTTACATGCATATCTAGCTTTAACTACATATACCAACATACCATCTAAAGCCTCCTATAACATTCCTATATATATTTCCCTACACATGTCAGATGACTATGAAAACCACCCTATTATATGGCTATGTTGCATAACACAACTTACCACCCATAACAACATACTATCTATGATCTTGGGTCTATAGGTTGTCTTCATCATCTAGCATGCTTATCTACAAATTGAATTTTGGATGTAGATCTACAACCCTATGTAACTAAATAACCAAAGGCAAGTTAGGTAAGATCTCTTACTATATCTCACATGTCTCTCATTAATATTCTTGCTAAAGTGGGGGCAAGATTTAATATCAAAAAATTGTACCATGGTGTAATTTTCCATTTTGTAATGTTCATGTTGAGCTGTCCTCATTGTACACTATAGCGTGCATTATTCATCCTTGTATTTATCTTACCAAGATTTGATTCATAACAATGAAGATAGTTCTATACATTGCTTCACCTTTTGTCTTTGGTAGCATATATTGATCTTTTATCTATTTCTCTTATCATTATTGTGTCTTATCATTTCATCGCTGTTATCTATCATTGCTCTCTGTGTCTAATAGACTTGGACTGTTGTAGAGGTGAAAAAACCAAATCAAAGTTTTGACTGAGGCAAGTCTCCAATCAACCACCTAACATTTCTCCTTGTTTTTGTGGGTTCAAGTTTTTAGAGGAGGATATATAGGATATCAACTTCATCAACTTGAGGTTAGTTTTGTGAGATATTCTTCTTCTTCCCTAGTGATTTCATAGTATATTCATACAGACATATGAATGCTATGTCAACCTATGCTAACATACAAGGCAATAAACTTTCAAAGTTCAGTGCTTATTCTTCGTAGTTATCTTTTTTTGATTTCAGTAGTTTAAAGTATTTTGATCTTTTAATCTATTCAAGTTATTCATATTTAGGTAATTAAGGGGAATTAGCTAATTAAGTTGGATTAGTATGTGTGAAGGGGTTGGGTTGAGTTAGAACCAAAGGTTAGGTGGTTTAGGAAGTGTTAGGTTAGGGGTTAAAGTTAGGAGCCATTTGCTCAAATTGATTGAATATGCATTATTTCATAAAAGAAGGGTAACAGATGATTTATAAATTAATTAAACCAAATAATCATATTTTTTAAATTAATAGGAGGATGATTAATTAATTAATTAAATAGCTATGGGTAGAATTATTTAATTACTTGGGCTATATGAGTTAATTAATTAGGCATTAACATAACAATATTTAATTAAAATGCCCTAGTAAGAGAACTAAATTTGATTACGATGTTAATCAGGTTTAGGTGTCTACGAGGAGTTTATATTATTCAAAGTACTTTATTATCCTTAGATTACATTCATATTCCATGCGCTATTGATATTTCTCCTCCTATATCTTACATCTTATAGACACAAATCAATTGAATGATCTCATATCGTTAATCAACATGCCTATTTTGAGGGTTAAGATAGTTATAAGTGCCCATTTAGAGAGCCACCACTTTATTTAGGTAGAGCATTACTAAATAACACTTGGAATTATCTAATGTGTCACCTAGTAATATAATATTATACGATATCACTATTTTATAGATATAGCTTCTTAACTTTAGACATGAACTAATATGTCACAAAATATCACACTTATTACTTGTGTAGATACAGTTTCCTAACTCTAGATGGTTAAGTAGGACATTTTGTGTGTGTTCTTTACATATGAGATCAGAGTTACTTATAACACATTCTCTCTCTCTCTCTCTCTCTCTCTCTCTCTCTCTCTATTTGTATGTTCCATGGAGCACACATGTCAAAGGATAAACACACATGAAAACTTTAAATGAGGCATACTACTTTGGCACTCAATGATGACATATTTAACCTAGAAAAAGATGTTGAGATGTTGTACATCGTACCTAATATTTCACATTATTGTAATATTTTATCTTATTGTGTAAATGTTGCACCTCAGAGAACCTAGATGGACATGCGACACGTCCCATGTAATATTCTTGGGACCACCTGGTGATTCGTCTTCTAACATTATAATATCATTTGATGTAATTATTTAATATTATGAAATACTTAAATATAGTACCAAATGTTGAATAAGGGGTTATGCAATTTACATGCTTTTAGTATATAATTTATGTAATATCATTTGGTAGTTTTGTGGGGGCTCTTTTCTATTAAAGGAATCACGAGGGTAGTTGTTGAAGTTAAGTTTGGTTGAAAGAATGACTTGGCATGTGGAGTCATGCTTATTTATATATATATATTTTTTATAGTCAGGGCTTCAAAGGCTTTCACGGTGTATTGTAATGGACACATTAGTGAAAAATACATGAATGATGTATGCTTTTAAAGATTGACATTTTCTATTTTGAGAGTTTTTCCAAGATTTATCTTGTATCACACTTTTATACCTAACCAAATAATTAAGGGGTTGTAATATCCCAAATTATAATAAGCAATTAATAAATAAATTGAGTAATATGTTAAGGATAGCTAGATAAATAATAGTTAATAAATTAATATATGTGTTAATTGAGTAATTAAATAAATGATATTAAGTTGTTTTTGATTAAGAAAACATGTTTTGAAGGGGCTTGAAACTTAGATACAAAGTAGGTGCTAGCCCGCAACCCAAAACAAAAGATTTACAATGAGACAACAAAGAGAAACGGGGCAGAGACACAACACAACATTCGTAATAGAGGGGGTGCCTAAAACGTCATAGCCCCCACCTACATGAACTGGTGGTTAAGGGAATAATAAGCCCTTAAAAGACTAACCACCCTACAAAATAAAAGCATTACAGAATCAAAGCTTCCCCTTAGCCCCAACTGTGTGGGCTTTAGGAGAAGATTGAGAAGGGATCCTCCTTGAATGTTTTCCTTTATCCGAAATTCATCCATCCTCAATTTTAGCTGCAACTGATTGCCATGCCAACGAACCATCAGAGTAGTATGAAATTGTTGAGTCAACACCTTTAAAGATAGGGCCAATAGCATCAAAACCTAAATGATATTAAATAGTTAAACAATATATTAATATTAGATAACCAATATAAATAAATAATCAAATGTTATTAATATAAAGTATAACTCAATTACAGATATAAATTAATAGCTAATTGGCTTGAGCAAGTATAACCTAAGCTAATTAGTAACAACTACAAGTAGAAGGGTAACACTGACATGCTAGGTGGAAAGGTAGTTTCTAAAGTCACGATCCTTGGATAT
This sequence comes from Cupressus sempervirens, assembly GCA_028749045.1. NCBI lineage: Eukaryota > Viridiplantae > Streptophyta > Pinopsida > Cupressales > Cupressaceae > Cupressus > Cupressus sempervirens. The sequence continues at coordinate 364,952,486 of CM053784.1, forward strand.
AGTACAAGTGAAATAAATGTCATGTAGACCATAAGGGAATAAAGGACATAAAAAAGGATGCAACTATCATCCCTACAAATCATCCTACCGTACAAGAAAAGTACAAGAAAAAAACATGATACATATATCTTTTTGAATGGCATGGCCAGTTGATGGAAGTCCATGCCATGGACCCATCTACGGTCCTTCTGTGTCCTTCTTTGGGTGTCATGTGGGTGTGTCTTATGGATTTTTCATTGAACTAAAAACTGATTTGTGCATTTTTTTATTAATTATGCAGTTGTACAAATGCCTAGTAATGGAGTTACAGTGGAATTGCCACCGTGGACTATTTTTATATGAATTCAGACTGAAAAAGCAACTTCATTCAATGTGGTTTCATGGGTCTATCAATGTTATATCAAGTTAGATATTTGTTTATGTACCTCCAATTAGAAATTACTGTTACTTCACTGTAGAGTTAAAACATTTGAAGTGATTTAATTGTACTCAGTTGACAAGATATTTAAATGTTTATCCGATCTATTCCTTTGACATAGAGATAGAATTACTATTTCTCGTTTGACGTATCGTAGGCCTCGATCAATAGAATTACTATTTATTCCTTTGATGTATCCTATTGAATGTCTAATCTTGAGTCACATTGTTTATTATTGAAGGAGCTCGCAAACACACGAACTACAGGTTTGGCACTATCGCGACCACAGACAATTGAATGTTAAATAAAGTTATGAAAGAGAAAAAAATACCGTTCCACACTTGACAAATTAAAAGTAATGATATAGCACTTGTGAACGACTATTGTCACCTTCACAACTCCGCCAATTAAATTTTAATACATCCTGTGAGGAATACAAAACAACAGTGTTCCACACAGTTAATGAGATTTATTTCGCATAAGTGCATCAGAAACCTCAATCAATAGAAATGTTGTTTCTTTGTTCAATGCTTCATATACCATTATAGTTACAATGATTAGGCTTCATGAGTCAGGATACACTATAGCAATTGCAGTATGGTCAAAAGAGATTTTGGGTACTATATTGCTATAGAATATAGCAAACTCTTCCATCGCTAAACAAAGAAGGCCTGATCTTGAGATAGTGATGAGCGATGAGGAAAGTATATCACATGACACATAGCGATCCCTTTTATCGCTATGCAAAGAAACTGCAAAAATAATATAGCGATGAGCAATAAAGGAGGCTTATCGCTATAATATATAGCAATTATCGACAAATGGAAAACAAATATAATCATTACAATGATGAGCGATAGAAATGTTGTATCACTATAAGTCATGGCGATGGGTGTTTTCGTTGATTGAAAAGGAGATATCGAAAACACCTAACAATTTCATCCATATTTTCATTATGTAATCCGGTACATTTATACGCTGTGTTGAATGTTTTCGGGCAGCTTCACTTTTATTAAAAACACATTATAGTTTCATCCATAATTGGATATTGTCATCGGGCAGTTAGGTTAGGGTTAGTATCTTGATGAGTGTTTTTGGTCATTACGAGTATTATCAAAACCACATTTTAGTTTCATCCATATTTCAATATTGTTAACGAGTCATAATATCAAAAATGCATAACAATTTCATCCAAACCTTGCCTTGATTTCTGCGTATATTTCTTCAACACCACTCCTCATTTGAATGATCAAATAAGCATTGGAATTTGTCATTCAATATTTTGTTTTACTATTAATGAGATTTATTATTGCACAAGCGCGTCGGAAATGTCAATTGATAGAAATGTTGTTTCTTTGTTTGGTGTTTCATATACCTCTATAGTTGCAACGATTAGGCTTCATGAGTTGGGATATACTATAGCGATCCCAACATGGTCAAAAGAAATTTTGGGTACTATATCACTATAGAATATAGACAAATATTCTATCGCTATATAGAGAAGGCCTAATCTTGACATAGTGATGAGCGACGAGGAAAGTATATTGCTGACATATAGCGATCCTTTTTTATCACTATGTGAAGAAACTACAAAAATAATATAGCGATGAGCGATGAGGAAAGTATATCGCTATGACATATAGTGATCATTGACAAATGGAAAAAAAATATAATCATTACAATGATGATAGATAGAGATGCTGTATTGCTATAAGTCATGGTGATGATTGTTTTGAGTGATCGAAAAGGAGATATCGAAAACACATAACAGTTTCATCCATATTTTCATTATGTAATCCGATACATTTATATGATTTGTGTTGAATGTTTTCAGACAGCTTCAGTTTTATCGAAAATGCATTATAGTTTCATCCATAATTGGATATTGTTATTAGGTAGTTAGGTTAGGGTTAGTATCTTGATGAGCATTTTTGGTCATTATGAGTATTATCGAAACTGCATTATAGTTTCATCCATATTTTGATATTGTTAATGAGTCATAATATCGAAAACACATAATAGTTTCATCCATATTTTCATTATGTAATTCGATACATTTATATGCATAACAGTTTCATTTCTGGTCATCACTCACCTGCTCCACGAAAAATATATTCAAATAAATGACGCTGTAACTCCTAGTGAAAAACATGTACACACCATCGAGCACTTTATCTCATTATTGCTAATAGTGATCTATTAATTTTTTTCACTTTTATCGCTATAGAAATAGCAATAACCGTAACGCTCATTGCCATATCCATTTTCCTGTAAAAGAGATCCGTGATCAAAATTGCCTTATCACAATAATCTATAGTGATCCTTCTTATAGCCATACTACTTTGTTGTCATAACACAATGATATATGTCTCTTCATCACTTATCACTATGTCATGTCTACACCAAAAAAGACTCGCGATCCTTTTGACCTATCGCTATAATATATAGTGACCTATATTGCTTTGTCGTCATAAGATATAGCGATACATGTCTTCATCGCTTATCTCTATCTCATGTTTACTCCAAACGTGACACACAATCCTTTTAACCCATTGCTATATTATATAGCAGCCTATACTGCTTTGTTGTCATAATGCATAGTGATACACGTGTCTTCATTGCTTATCACTATGTCATGTTTACTCCAAATGCGACGCGCAATCCTTTTGAGCCATCGCTATATTATATAGCTACCTTTTGAGAGATCATACTGCCATCGCCATAAGTTGCGACGATCATGTATTTTCTATCGCTGATCGCCACAACACAATCCTTCCTTTTTTGATCACCGAAAACACTTATCGTTGAGACATATAGTGATATAATATCTTTATCACTCATTGCCAAGATGATTATATTTCATTTCTAGCTTGCCGATAATCACTAGGTGTTATAGCAATATATCTTCGTTATCACTCATTGCTATGTCAATTTTATGCTTTTTCCACATAGCAATAGAAGAGATCGCTAGATGAACGGTTTTGTTGAAGCCAAACTAGGCTTTTGTTGAAGCAAGGGTTTCGTATAGATGAATGGTTTCATTGAAGTGAGGGTTTCGTATAGATGAAGGGTTTCGTTCAAGCTAGGGTTTCATTGGATTAATTCACATGTTCATAAATATTGTAATCTTGCCACTCGTTGCCCCACTATAAGTGAAGTTTTGATAGGCATTGTCATAAATATTTATAATGTTGTTAGATTTCATGCAAGAACTTTTTCACCACCTTTCATAAATTTAACCTTCTCCATTTAAGAACACACATATGAGGATGGGCTGCCACGATTGACTATTCTGTATTTGTGAAGGTGTGAAAAATTTTATTTGCACATTTGGCAGTTCATATAACAATAGAGAATGGAACCCATGGATACCTTTTAATTTCGCTATCGCTATAGGTCACAACTATCACAATCATCTATCGCTGATTGCTATAATGCAATCACCTCCTTTTCGATCACTGAAAACACTCATCGCCATGACTTATAGTGATACAACATCTCTATTGCTCAGCGTTGTAATGGTTATATTTATTTTCTGTTTGCCAATGATCACTATATGTTATAGCGATAAGCCTCCTTTATTGATCATGGCTATATTGTTTTTGTAGTTTCTTTGCATAGCAATAAAGGGATCATTATATGTCATAGCGATATACTTTCCTCATTGCTCATCTCCATGTCAAGATTAGGCCTTCTCTGTATAGTGATAGAAGAGTTCGCTATATGCTATAGTAATGTAGTACCCAATATCTCTTTTGACCATATTGCAGTCGCTATAGTGTATGTTGACTCATGAAGCCTAATCGCTGTAGCTATAGTGATATATGAAAAAATCACATATCTCACAGGATTTGAAGAAACTACAAAACAAAAGAAATGCAGTAAATGACTCCTTTTATCAAATTGAAACTATTATGCTATGATGAAAACCTTTAGAACAATAAAAAAATTTAATATTATGGATGAAATTGTAATGCTTTTTTGATATTACTCTAATTGATTCTTGTGACCATTTGGTTGAAGTTTTTGAAAATGCAAGAGTCGTTGATTTGGTGGAGCAAAGGGTAAAACTAGAGATTAAAGGACCCACACTTAGATGCCGTCCTCTCACGCCAAGTAAACAACATTAGCGATGAGAAAAATATATTGGGATTCCTTAACTGGTCGATAACAGTATCCAAATATGGATGAAATTGACATGCATTTTCAATAATATTGAACTGCCTAAAAATAATTAACAAATTTTGTATACTTCTATCGCATTACATGATGAAAATATGGATGAATACATTTGCAAAATTACTGTAACTAGTTGATAATAGTATGCAAATATGGTTGAAATTGTTATCCATTTTCAATAATACTCAAATTGCCCAAAAACATTTAACAAATTTACAATAAATTGCTTGTTCACAACCTATTTGAACATTCAATTGTCCATGGCCACGAAGGTGCAAAACCTTTTATTTGCACATTCAACAATTTGTATAACTATAACAATAAAGAATGAGACCCACATACACGCGATAAAAAAGAAACATCGAACCAAGAGAGAACATTTCTATTGATTAAGGTTTCTTATGTGACCGTGTGAAATAAATCTCATTAATTGTAACATTTTCCTTTTTTTGAAGGTGTCCACTGTGACAAGTAACCTTAAATGCTTTTGAAACTTTAATTTTGAGTGAGGCAGGGTGTTGAAGAAAGATATTGACAATGGAAGCTAGGGTTTCATATCATTTGATAAATGTTTGGTTGAATTAGGGTTGCCGATGCTTGTGGAAGTTGTGGAAATGGATTTGGAACCACAACTTTCAGGTGAGTTACGCCTTCCACTCAAGATTTAAGAAATAAACTAAACCAAGGGTTTCGTATGAAGCCACTCATGTTTTATCGAATGAGTGTTAAGAATGCTTAATTGATGCCACTAAAAATAAACAAAGAGAGTTCTTTTGACAATGAATGACTGAGATTTGAATCTGGTCATGACTGTTACTTTTTTTACCAGATTAAGTTGGACAACTAAAAGGAAATGGAACCTTTGTTACCAAGAAAGTGAATGGAAATGAAAAAAAGATGTTTGAATGTTGTAATCCATTGAACAACACAAATGTAAGAGGCATAAAGCAGAGGGGAGGTATCTGAAACAAGATCTATTGGACTAGCTACCGCTATCTTCTCAAAATTTGAAAAGAGTGAAGGCAAGGAAGATGGGAGTTGAAGATAGGTGTGGGGAGGTCGGGGATGTATGGAAATTGAAGATAGGATATGAATTGTTTTTGTTTCATTACAACAGAAGGTTGGAAAGATGCCTAGTTTGTCAAGGATGGACAATGAATATAGGAAAACTCGTTGTTCCAAATGTATTTGTCAATATTGGTCTATTGCGGGAAATTATTAACACATGATTCAGAAACAAAAATAGTCAAATCATATTCTAGCAAAGCAATAATTAGCATTACAAAAACTGAGAAATTTTTTCAACTGGAGACAAGTCACAAACAATTTTCAATATACCAAAATTAAGAGGGGAGTATTTCTGTATGGAGAGCTTCTACAAGGTTTCTTTGTTGCCTATCCATCGCCCAAATATTGGAGTTGCAAGAGTCATATTAGAGAGAAATGACAGTCCACCGTTTGATATGAATATGTTTACCCTCACCTACAATATACTTACATGTCTGTTGGATAGTTATTTGGAATTTATGCTCCCTGTTAATGGACATTCCATTGATGGTTGTTGCAACTGACTCTCAATCAAACCAACCTAAGAATTTTGATTTTGCAGCATTTGTTGCTAACAAGATAAACGAGGACCTACTCGTATCGAAAAAAACATTTGTCCACATTGTGTTTCAAGCATTACTCTTTTTTGATGCATATGTTTCTCTTCTTCGGCCAAGAGAATCATGCGTGGGAAGAAGGACTACCAGTTTAGGGGTTTAGGCAACCTGTAGTTATGGCTCAAGATTTGGAATTACAGATGCTTGGTTTCAAACTACTTATGTTTTGAAGAGCACTTTGTGAAACCACTTAGGAAATTGCTAAGTGGGGAGTACGATCATACCCTCGTCGGAGATAAAAATGTTCCTAAGGCCTAAACAATACAAATCATTGTTTGAAAATTCAGAGATTGAAAAGGAAGCATGGAAACAAAAAAAAACTATTATGTTGGAGGGAGGGAAATGCAAAGGCTTTAATTTTGAAACTAAAGACCATGATTAGGGACAAAGAGATATGGATGGCATGGAGAATGTAAGTTTTTGGTACAATAAAGCACATAATTTCGGTAACATACTTACAAAAAGATGTGATCAGTTGGATGACTTGGCAATTAGAATTGTTGAAAACAAATGTCACAAGTTAATGAAGATGGTGGACAAGTATTGGGTCTATTATTTGGGCACTTTTGAAGCTATACAAGAGAATGAGAGATTAAAGGTTAGAATTAAAGAAGACACGAAGAAAAATGATCCTCAAAACTCAAGGTGTGAATTATTTGGACACGACATCTTGAAACAACACACAAACTGGGTTGAGAAGTTACACTTTGATATGATGAAACTCGAGTGTGATGTTACACATGTATTTCCCAACATCCTCGAAGATGGTTTACCAATGCCAATACAAAAATGTAGGTCATTGTTTGCTGACAGTTTCTCGGCCAGTCTCTCAGAATTGAAGACCACAAATGACATGGTTGATCACATGTCGATGATAACAGACATAATGTACCGACAAGAATTATCAATGGAAGTGTCAACAAAATATGTGTATGTTTACAAAAATGACAACTATGCCAAACATCTGTGTAATGTATCTAAATTCTTAGCAGATTGAAAGGCTAGTAATGATGCGTTTTTGCAATATATGTAAAGATTGTTGACATTATGTCTTTTCTATTATTAGAGCAACAAATAGGGAACACATCTCGTTTTCAACCATGTATATGGAAGTTGTGTACAAAAAATGCATTTACAAATTAAAAGTCATACTTATGAATTTGGTATACTTCCTATTTATTGGTAAGGATCAGTTGCTCAATTTCAATAGTTTCTTTTAAAGGTATTGTTGAATCGATTTTGATATGGTTTTTCTCCACAAAGAAATACTTGCCTTTATAATATGCTAATAACATCTAATTAGAATAAATTTAATTGTAATTGTCATCTACTATAGAAGACATATTCCATTTCATGTCAACTATCATTAGTTTCTTGTAGCCTCAAAACAATGCAAACATTTAAAAAAAATGAAAATAACGTCTACATTTAACCAACCATAGAAAAAAAAAGTAACACATACTATTTCATAGTAAAGACATACCAATTTCGTAGAAAACAAATACTTCATTTGCAATTTGTTACATCCATTCATCGGATTTCTTGCATTACGCAGTGCATCAAATGAAACGAGCAGCAATGCACCTTAGTTTAATAACTTGCAGATCATATGACATTATGATTGAAAGTCATCTGATATGAAATATTTACGTAATAAGAAAAAACTTCAATCCATCCATGATATTTATTGCATTTAGTCCTTGCAAAATAAGAGCAACAATATGTATATAACAATGACATTCCATTAACATATTGATGAGTAGATTGGATATGTAATGATTTATAAACATTAACAGTGTACAAAATATATTTCAGATATCAATTATCAATGCACCAAATTGTCAAATGTAAGTTCTAACGGTCTCCTTTTTTTCAGAAGACATCAGTTTATATATCCAAACATTAGGTTCATATGACATTGTTTGCTACAACTGGGATTTGTCATTGAAATGAACAAAAACCACATGTGGCTCAAAATATTCAATTACATATGTGCATCTAACCACATTTTGGTGCACCTTCACATCTATGTGTTGAAGACAGGGTGGAAGTTCATTGTTGCCCTCTGTCAGAAGGCACACCAACCACCTCATTGTACTTCTCCTTCCACTCTTCACTATGACCTCTCAAGACATCTAACACATCATCATACATATGGGTTGAGTCAGAGAACATCTTGTTTGCAGCAAGTGATTCCTCCACATTGTGATTGATCAGCTATTGTTCATGTAGTTGAAGATAGTACTCCATATTTTTCTCCTTAACCTCTATAAGAAACCTGTTGAGCTCTTTGTTTTTCATCTCCCATTGAGCATTTTTCATCTCCAATTCAACATTCTGCAACTTTAGGCATTTATTATCTGCTTGACATGTAGCCAAATTCTCTAACAAAAAAGAGATATGTTTCTCTTGAAGCTGTCTGTGTTTCTTTTGAAGTGAGCTATTGAAGTTGTCATCTAGGGTGGGATCCCCTAAGCCTACATTGTCATGACTATTGTCTGGCCCCACCACACCACTAGTATCTGATACACCCAATGGAGGTACTTTATTTGAACTCTGCCATTGCCTCTTGGCCCATGAGTCATTCATCTTTCCATGCTTCCCAAAAGCAGCAAACTTTGACAATCCTATAGTTGTAGTCATGGGAATATCAGATGATGATTGACCAAGATCTTCCTTTCTATATACATCTTTGTGACTACCCATGACTGCATCAACATATAAGAACTATGCTTACATTCCAATAATGAAGTTTAATAAAAAATATTTTAGAAATAAAACAAAATTTGTATTTTGCAAATAGAATAATAGAAAAAGGTGCCACAAAATAGCCGAATACCTGGTCCATATTGTTTAGTGGAAGTAGGAGTATCCACTTAATATAGTGATAAAATTAAATCATCTCCAATTTATTAAAACATCCATCAAATTGAAGAAAAATATTCAACAATTTATGATAAAACTTACTATACATTTGAAATAACCATTGGATACATTATAAATTGAAATAATATGTTGATTTACATGGATTTATTTATTTTTTGTGTTTCAATGCCATTAGTTGGCCAGATGACTAAAATAACACCTACAATGGTTGTCATTTAACAATGATGACAATATTCAATTACCATTTAGGATGTTAGATTTCAATGAATAACATTAGAATAAGACATTCAATTAAATAAGTCAAGATTTGTAATATATATAAAAGTTTGTTCATGGAAATTTTTCATTACCATATGAGTAAAACTTGTTACTGAACACAATACTAACTTAATTACAAACATAAGAGGTCACATCAACTCTGTGCATGGAGATGTTCCTTTCACATTCTTTAGTCCCATGCATATTGTCCAGTAAAATGTCATGTTTTTACATACCATTACTAAAATTCCAACTACACATGCATTGAGGACAAAGACCGTTTAATTATAACACATTATGACCTACATCCGTGTGAACTCCAAATATGCACTTTTAAACTTTCACCCTCATTTTATGTCCTCGACGACTTTAAACGAGCCACACACATTGGTGCAATCCTTCTTGGACTAAACCATGATTTTGATGATTTCCCTTTTCCTTTTGTATTGTGTCTAACATTTTTTACCTACACACAGACCACACGAGTTAATGTGCAAGACTAACATCAACATAACTATTTTGGTTTCACAATGTACACCTCATTTCTTCTAGAAATGGGGAACCCCTAGTAAATGTTTATCTTTTAGACCCCTAGTTTGAGGCCTAGGTAATTTTGGAACTCTACCTAAACACTGCGTCTAGCCTTTGTCTCTAACTAAGAAGAATTAGGTGTCAATACTGAGAAAGAATGGAAGATTTTAAATGCTTTTAGTGCATAAATGTGGTACTTGTGTGCTAGCACACATGAGCACCTATCCAAGGTGTGTAGGTATACTAAATGCACAAGTGCACACTTATTTCCCTTTGGAAATGTGCACCTGTGCACATACACATGTGTGCACCTCCAAAGGATGCACATTGGGCCCAGACCTATATAAGCCTGGGACCCCTCCACTCTCTCTTCATTATTCTCACACACTCCCCTAATCTTGTACCTCTACACCTCCAAAGGTGCATGCTAAACCTATACAACAAAAAAACACAAAGGTTAAGACACCAAAGGTGTGCACATGCACACCTCTTCAAGGTGCACCTTTGTTCACACACAACACAAAACCTCAAAACCTAAGAGAAACCTAAAACTAAGGCATCAATATTAGAAAAGGTGCACACATGCGCACCTATTCAAGGTGAGTATGTGCACACCTTTTCTCTTTGCAACCTAAGACAGCTAAATAAAACACCTTCCAAAACCTTAAGGCACAACATAAGGGTGCACACATGCACATCCCACCAAGTTGTGCAGGTGTGTACGCTTTTTTGCACTTAAAAGATAAAAGCTAACTCCAAGTCCTTCCTTTTCACATGCCATATGCATGTGTGTAGTAGCACACATGTGCATGTGTGTAGTAGCACACATGTGCATGTGTACACCCCATCAAGGTGTGCAGGTGCACAACTGCACATAAATTGACTAACTAGGGCTCATTAAGCACACCTAGTACACTTGTCAAGGTGTGCAAGGTGCACTATTTTGCATTCCATGACTATTAGAGGGGATTCCAACAATTCTGAAGAAATTTCAAGGATGCTTCATTTGATGAAGATATTAGGCAAGCATTTAAGATTGAAGAGGTATTGTTTTTTGAGGAGACCCATATGGAGGTTAGTAACTACCAATAGATAGTTAAAAATAAGTATAAAGCGTTGGATTTTATAGAAGACTCCCAAGTAGTGGATATTATAGAGAAATTCAAGAGAAAACATCTAGACACTACTTTGGTATAAAGGGGTACAAAACCCATAAGCTAGAAATTCATTTTTGACACTTGGGAAAAAATTTGAATTTTTAGAATTTGTCATCAGGGTGGACAAGGTGCGCAAGTGCGCTATTCACAGAGGTGTGCCGACAATTTTGAAGAAGTAGCAATGCGCCGTCAATTAACTACTAGTTCCTAATTTAGAGCTTTCCATGCACCAAAAACACATTTTGACGATAGTTCAACTCCTAGAAATAGCTAGAGAAGGTCAAGCTTCCATTTTTAAGGCTTCCAGTGACTTTTAGATCCTCTTGCAACTTCCTTCTTCTTATCTACTTTTTATTTTATTATTTTCCTTCTTCTTATCTGCTTATTTTATTGTTTTAAGTGATGTAAAGGCTCATGCACCCATTAATTGACATAAACAAGGGTGGAGGCTTACTTAGCACCATTTAGATAGTCAATTTGTATTTAATTAGATTTTTTAAATTAGCTTTTAGCTTATGTTTGCATTTTAAGAACTCTCACTCTCAACATAAAAAGACGACATGTGTTCTTATAAATAGATGGATGTAATATGTACTCTAGACTGTTATTTTGATGCAATAATATATGCTATTGGTGCTCTCATTTTGAGTGTAGTTATTCTTGCCAGAGTGTTTTATTTTTGTGAATTTATTCTCATGAATTATAATAAAGCCAATGGTTTTGTTGTGTTTATTGGATTGTGTGATCTTTTAGTTCTAGTGTTAGCCACATGTTGAAAAATTCTACTGACATATAAAGTTGGAGAAGATATCACCTATAGTTCCTATATAGATTCTTGTCTCTTATGAGTGCACTTTCTGTGGCCTTGCGATTCGATGAGATGCGAAACATCTTTCGGTTATTACTAAGTTCTTATCAAAAATTGCATCAGTGGAATTGATGAAGCACTGCTCCTATTTTCATTGGTTTCCTACCCAATCTTTTCGACGATTTAACTCACAAACATGTTGTTACCATGGTTTATGTCTGTTAGGAATTAAGTTATTTTCTTTAATATCTCGTTACCTTATTTTTGTTATTTGCTTTGATAACACTTGGTTAAATTAGGAATTCATATACTTGCATTCATCATAAAATAAAAAATACCAAAAATATCTCTTTTTTGGTTACTTTTCATAACAAGAAATCAAACATCACATCCAAAATTGGTTCAAACTATCAAAGGCCTCCTTTTGAACAAATACATTTATCTTCAAGTGAGCAGATTCTAGTAGGTTGCAAGATCACCTGGAACCTTGGAGTTGATCCTAGATTAGCTTTTCAAGAGAGGAGTTCAAAAGGATTCCTTCCATTAAGCATCGTACAAAATAATAGCTCAACAATAACCAATATAGTAATGACCAACAACATGCAAACAAATAGTATGTTTCTAAGACCAAATAATTTAGTGCACCATATCCATTGAATGTTTTATATCACAGATGTTCCATAGTTGAATAGGTTCGTTAGCTTCTGGAAAGATATCTTCAAAAGCTAATCCATCAACATAAGGAAGTAGAGCTTTTTTCATAAGGACTTCCTTGAAACAAAATTTCTTAGCTCCTACTGGGACATCCATTGTGGAAGTATAGCAATTTGGAATCATATCATTCCTTAATACCACACCTCAACCAAAGAGCATATTACCTTAATAAAGATCAACATGGCCTCCAGGGCTGATGACTAAGCATTCTGCATCATGGGAAGGCAATTGTGGATTTTTTGGCTACAAAATTGATCATTGACATGTTCAATTTCTCCCTCCTGCATAGCATAAGAGTCTTGTTCAATGTCCAAATCCCCTACAACATCTTCCAAGGATTTCGAAGGGGATTGTGCATTTATTGTCTACAAACTAGGCATCCAAATGTTCACAAGAATAAAATCCAAGAAAATTCTACTAAACACATTTGAAGTTAAAAGGAATCTATCCTACTACATGTTTGAAGATAAATATACACATATATATTTAAAATGTAAAAAAAATTCAAAATATATAATTATGTATGTAAAAATAAGTATAGACATATACATGCTCACATATAAATATGAATTATTATAATACAATATATACAAATAATTACACATAAACTATATTTCTATTTTATTTACCTACAGGAGTGGTTACAATAGTGAAGATGTAGGAGTAAAGGAGGATCAAGGGAGTCCACTTTCCACTTAATTAAAATGTTAATAAACAAACACATTTGTAGAACATAGTTATATATGAATGAAATATAATATGCCCTTCAAATGAAGTACATCTCTAAAAAAATAGCTGAGCCTATTCAATCATCACCAATAGACTAAACACAACTAAAAAGACAATACTAAAGTAGAATCACACCATAGAACAACCACAATATGATAACCAATTATGACAAATATGCCAGTCAAATTTAGATTTCCCTTGTTGTACATGGACAACAAAGCACAACATATCAACATGCATAAAATATGCAATGCATATTTTATGCACAAATCAAAAATCATAGTTTGAATGGTCCAACTGAATTGGAAATAAGGACTTAAAAAAATATAGAATTAAATAAATATAAAGAAAATGGTTGCACATTTGGAATAAGCATCAATTCCAATTTCATTGAAGAAGGACAGATTTTGACCAATGGCATCAACAATTCTTAGTAACCCTACTAAATACACTATACACGATTGAATGAAAAATTGGAGACCATTTCCAGTTACGATGGCATATGAAGAAATCCCTAATGTTTTGACACTGGTTTACCCCTTCTCCACTGTCTATTTTGGGCAATAGAGAAAATGCTTTCATAAAATCTACGATACCTCTTAAAGTCCTTGTGTACCATTGGAGGGGTGATACCTAACATGTGAATTCTGAGGCTATGCCTTTTAGGGGTAGGAAGGGGACCCTTAGATTCTTTAGCTACCTTTGATTTGTCCTTCACTTTAGCCTAAAGTTATGCACACAAGTTGGATGAGTGCATTCTCCAAATAAATGACATCAATGTATGCAGACATCAATAAACTATTAGCTTAGGCAAAAACAAAAGAGAGACAATAATACCATATGCTACTCCAAATCTTTATTAGAGGATAGGTTGCATATGTTCCACACTTCAAACAAATTTAACAAGTCACTTATTACTTCAGAAAAAAAATAAGGGTAGGGTAGCCTAGCAGTTGGGTCAACAACCTCTACAATTTTAACTTTTGCAGTGCCTGAACTAAGTGGTTTGCTATGGCACATCACATTACTACCCACACATTTGATGATACCTTTGTCTATCAATATACCCTGACATCATAGGTCTACATGATCACCAATACCATAAGAGAAAACCACTTCCTCTTTGCCTCCCTCATCATCATTCGCTCCTTGCAATTCTAAAATATGCTTAGAGGAAACCTAGGTTGTCTATCCCAGTTATAATTATATTGCTGCTTACAAATAGAAAGAAAGGATACATCTACCACTTTTACTAATTCACAAGGACTATGTGACTTATCTTATGCATCTATCTGAATTTTCATGCCCATTTCCAAAGTTGTAGGTTTTCAATTGTCTAATGGGTGGGAGCTTATAGTTCCAACTAGCCTTATGTATCACTCAACCAAAGAATCATGATAGATCACACCATCTCTCCTCACTATGTTTTGGCTCATAAAAATTAGAAAAATGCTTTCTCAAATTACAATAACTCTAAACCAATCTTCCTTTAGGCATTAATCCAAAATACATTATGTACATCTCCATTTGGGGCCTCCATCATGGATGGAGTGTTAAAGGAAACACCACCTTTGTTAGTGTGAATTCATATAACCAAATAATATAGGTATTAAGTAATATGGATGCCACTATTAACATTCCATACACTAAATTTTCTACTGATCACTAAATTGCATGTAAACATGCTGCTTCTTCAAGAAGTTCAACTGTAGATTGCTATCCCGCACACCATTGAACACCACCATTAGCATTAAGAGTGGGATATAATAAAATTTAGAACACCAATAACATATGTGCCAAATAAAACATTGCTTGTGCCAATTGCATACTACTTATCCGAACTTCAATCTCATTTTTGACAATTAACATTGCTTGTCTATGCTTTCCTAACACAAACTTACTACAACTCCTGCATTTCACCAATGTCAATTTAACACCCTCACATATAGAAGCTGAGAGAGAAAGGACATACTCATCTTCACCCTCAACTGTTGTTGCAACAGTGTCTTTCATGGCATATGATTGACATAGAATAAAACATTCATTCCAATGTTTTAGATATCAAACCAAAATGTTCACAACCACAAAATGCATGAGTGGTGAAAATAAAAAAATTAATACATTTTTTGATCTTACAGAAACAAAAAATAACATTTTTTATTCCTCGTTACCTCCACCCTCTCACTTCTGGAAAAAAAAGAGATCCCCCTTATATCATCCTCAAAGTCAATATTTTTTTAGCTCTTACAAAGGTTCTTTTCCCTCTACCAGACTTATTCAGTCGTGCACAAGATCATTGTGCGTAACTCTTATCACCTTCAATTGAGGTAGAAGGTGGTGCATATGTTGATCTTTCAACGACACCATCCATAAAAATCATATTGGCTAAAGATGGAGTGCTTTTTCATTTGTACATTTAATTAATATCAAAAAATTTCTCTAAAGTGGTTCACATGTTTGCACAGATTTTTTGTGTAAAGAACAAAATATTATATCAAATATGATCATACCATGATCTCTCTTCTCTTCACCAATGCTACAACCCTTTTCAATCTCTCCTTCCTCAACTCATCACTCTCATAGTAACACATTTCCTCTTGAATCTTGGCCAAACCCTCTTTCGGAAGGGGTTCAACTGAGACCTTGTACAATTTGCATATGCGTTGCTGTAAATGCCTTCTTTGGGCTTCAAACCTTATCCTCATCTGGTAATCAAAACTTGTGGCCCTCTTAAAGACATATCCTATTGATTTTGACTCATAATGACATCACTTGCTATTCCTTACAAAAGCCCACCCATGATAAGGTGCCTCAATAAATGAGAGATTGTGAATTTTCATCTATGTAGGTTCATCCTTGCAATGTCCTAAAAATTATTTCCCCCCTTCAATAGAACAACTTCCAACAAGGTAGTAATATATTATCCTTTGGGAAAACTTTTCAATTCTATATTGACCCCTCCCCTACATAGATGAGACCATCACACAAATATAAAAATTACCATAAAAAAAAAAAAAAACTTATAGCATGTAACTATAATACATATGAGTGCCATCTTCCTACGGATTACATCATTTACCAACAATGAATACAAAACTTGAACCTTAGTACAACTGAGGGACATGTCACCAGAAACTTCAATATCACACTTGCAAATTGCAACATCTCCCATTGCTTCCCTTGATGGAAAAATCACCACTCTAGGTTTCTCTCTTTTTATTTGAAATTAATTGTAAGTCAATGGAACTATCCACACACCATTCATTTGAACTATACGATGTCAAAATAACTATAAATGATAATGACTTTAATTGTCACACTCACATGACCATCTTTGGAAAACTTGGGAGAAGTCCTCCCCACAACAACCTTGCTCTCTTGAGAATGGAAATGAAAATAATTAGACATTTTCAACACTATTCTCTGTACTCAGAGGATAATATATTTTTTGGTGTTTTCAAACCACTACATCTTACCAACATCTTTTTGGTATCCACTTTTTCCTTGCTATAGAACATCTCTTTCGTATCCATAGAAGGCTTCACTCTTTCCAGTATGTAGGGCGCCTCAAGTGAACCATTGATTTCTATTAATTTCTCACTTAATTTTAACATCCTATATAGTCTACAATAATATAACATGACTATTACTAAAGATAACTTCTTGATTCATTTAGCACCCTGCAAATCCTAACAGTTCATGATGCTGGGCATTCAATAGAGTACAATACAAATTATTGCTTCATTGTCTACAACATTAAATATGAGTTCATCCAATCTTTTAAATCTATCTATATTTAAACTTATTTGAATTTTTATCTATCTATATGGAGCTACATTCTTGATGGAATTTTGTTGCATAACGTATAACCATAATCATTGTCTCCAAGACTATACCTGGTGTGTATATGGTGTATCGTCATTGGCTTTAAACCATTCAAACATGTGGATGAAAGATCATAAAATATGAGATATATATTTTTAGGTTGTAGAGAGTATTCTTGAACCAAGATTTAAGTACAAAACATGAATAAATCCTCTTTTGAATTATGGTAGATGACATAATCAACACATTTATCTCAGTAATTACACTCAACTAAATAAACTACAACCTTTGATAATATTAGAACTTAATATTTTTTTATTTTTTTTGGTATTGAATTGATGCAAAGATAGAGTTATAGAAAAGTTACACTAAATACAATTATAACTTTTTTTTTGTTGGAGGTTTAGACTTGTGAGCATGGATGCTTAATAGAGGCACAAATTATGTGAGAAAACCAATCCAATGAGGGTCACCAAAAACATTATTTTATCCAATAGGAGAGCATGAGTGAATGAATCAATGAGCTATCCTCTTCAACTATAAGCCAAGAGTTTAGAAGTATTAATTATATCAAATTCATCTAAAACATGACCTGACATTATCTCTTATAATGTCAGAGCCTTACACTCAACAAAACTTGATTGACATAGATTTATTTGAAACCATTCGACTTCTCACCACCTTAGACCTAATTAATTATTTGAATTTCTTTATATTTCTTGCACTATTTTAAATAAACTGCATTTAAAGTTCCATGTATATACCATCTATTATTCTAACTATATCAGAGTTATTTGGACTCTATAAAAGATATAATCAATGAATATCATTATTGGCATCACCAATTGTACTCGATCAATTAAGCTTCAACTCTTTCATTATCTTAAACTTAAACCCACTGATGCCTAATCAATAAAGTTTTTCTACGCTTTTGCAACATTTTAACCAGCCTGCATTTGATGTCTTCCCACATGTATACATATATGTACTATTAGATGTAACTCCTCATAGAGATTCGTTGGAGAGGTAACATATAGGAATATGAGTTTCTTTCCATGATAATTTCACTAAAAAGTAGATTAATGTCTTGATCAATGTATCTACATCTCTTGTAGTACAAATATTGATTGATGCCTTGAGGTTTTTCTAAGTGAAATCAAAGAAGGGAAGAGGAACTTTGAAGAAGTGTTATATGCTTTGTTTAGTAATACTTTTAATTAGTTAATCATGGATGCTAAAGCCACTAGAATAAAAAATAATGGGAAGGAGAAGTCAGCTAGGACCTCCATAATGGATGGAGTGTTAAAGGAAATCCCAACATTGTCAACTTGCATTACATATAGTGAAACAACATAGGTATTAAATGTTATGGATGCCACTATGAATGGTTAGTACAATAAACTAAAGTCTCTATTGATCATTATATTTATGTAAACATACCACTTCTTCGAGATGTTGAACTGTACCCTTCTCTCCTGCACACCCCTAAACACCACCATTACCATTAAGAATGGGTTATAATGAATTTCACAACACTTGATGTGGTACACTAAAAACATATGTGCCAAATAATGCATAATCTGATGAAACCCAATAATACTTACCCTGCCTTCAATATCATTTTTATCAATCAACATTTCTTGTTAACTGCTTTCCTAACACTGACTTACTACCACTCTTGCATTTCATCGATGTTGATTTAATACCCTGGAATGTAGACACTGAGAGTGCAAGGATATACCTATCTTCACAGGAAACTATTGTTGCAACAATGTCTTTTTGGTAGATGACTAACATAGAATAAAACATTAATTCTAATTTTGTAGATATCAAACCAAAAAAGTGACAACCAAAAAATACATGAGTGGTGAAAATAAAAAAATACCAATAAAACTTTATTCAATCTTACAGAGACATAAATAGAATATGCTTTTGTTCCTGATTATTCGATCTTACAAAGATAGAAAAATAATATTACGTTGTTCAATCTTATAGAGATAGAAAAATAATATTTTATCATCCTCAAAGACAATAATTATTTTACCTCTTATAAAGGTTATTTTCCTTCTACTAGACTTTTTTCATCATCCACAAGATCATTGCATGCAACTCTTGTCACTTAAAACTGAGGATGATTGTGGTGTATCTATTAAACTTTCAACAAAACCATCCACACAACCCATATTGGTTAATGATGGAGAGCCATGTTAGTGGTACATTTAATGAATATCAGTAGATTTCTCTAAAGTGGTTGAATTTTTTGCACATATTTTTGGCATAAAGAACAAACTATTATATCAAATTGATCGTATCATGTAATAATCTCTTCTCTTCACCAATGGTATGACCCTTTTCAATCTCTCCTTCCTCAACTCATCACTCTTGTAGTAACACATTTCCTCTTCAACCTTGGCCAAATCCTCTTCTGGAAGGAGTTAAACTGTGGAGACCTTGTACAATTTACATAAGTGCTTCTATAAATGCCTTCTTTGGGCTTTAGAACAAATCCTCACTTGGTAATCAACACTAGTCTCCATCTTAAAGATGTATACTTTTGATTTTGACTCATAATGATGTCACTTTCTATTGCTTACAAAAGGCCACCCAGGGCTAGGTGCTTGAATAAATGAGAGATTGTGAATTTGCATCCTATGTAGGTTCATCCTTGCAATGCCCCAAAACTTCTTTCCCCATCAATAGAACAACTTCCAACAAGGTAGTATTATATCCTCCTTTGTGTAGACTTTTCAATTCTATAATGAACCCCCCTACATAGATGGGAGCATAACACAAATATAAGCATTACAATAAAAACAAAATTTATAGCATGTCACTATAAAATATACAAGTGTCATCTTTGTATGGATTACATCATTTATCAACAATGAATACAAAATTCGAACCTCAGTACAAGTGAGGGACTTTTCACCAGCAACATCACTATCAAAATCATCATAAACATCATAATCTTTGTTGCTCTTAATTATAATTCTCCCACTACATCCATGACCAGTTGTAGCATCTTCGATTGCTTCCCTGAATGGAAAACCACCGCTCTAAGTATGTTGTTTTGTATCTAAAATTAACTTTAAGTCAATAGAACTATCCACACACCATTCATTCAAACTATAGAATGCCGAAATGATTATAAATGACAATTACTTTAATTGTCACACTAACATGGCCATCTCTCAAAAACCTAGGAGAAGCCCACAACACAACAACCTTGCTCTTCTGAGAAGGAAAATAAAAAGAATTAGACATTTTGAACACTTTTTTCTGTACTCGGATGATAATCTTTTTTTTAGGTGTATTCAAACCACTACGTCTTACCAACATCTTTTTTGTATCCACATGAGGAATCACTCTTTCCTTGGTGTAGAGCACCTCTTTTATATCTACATAAGGTTTCACTCTTTCTCCAATGTAGGGTGCCTCAAGTGAACGACTGAGCTCTTGTAATTTATCACTTAATTTTAACATCCTATAGAGTCTTTAATAATATAGCAAGACTATTACTGTAACCACAACTTCCTAATATATTCAACACCCTAAAAATCCCAACAGTTTCATGATGTTATCCTTTAAACGGAATACAATACAAATTGTTAGGATTAACCTCAGACATAAATACTAGTTACATTCAAATATAACCAATATCAAAAAATAATAGATTGCACATAAGAGAACATAAGACACCAAGATTTAACATGGTTCACCCAATCTTTGGGCTACGTCCACCAACAATAAGTCCAATATTATTATTATCCAGTGATTACAACTTGATTACAATCCATAATCTCTTACATCTCAATGTCACTACAAGAATCAATTTTTGCAGCACACATTATGAAAATCCCTAACCCTAAGCCTTTTTATACAAGCTTTTTGCCACTTACAAAATTAGGGATAGAATAATAGAAAAATGGTAGCTGATGCCTTTTACAATATAAGGTCATTTTTGGCTTTGGGGCAGAACCCCTATAGGGTTGTTCTCCCTCAACCACACCCTATACTGTGACAGGGAGCACACTTGGAGTGCTGCCCAAGGACCCCATAGGGGTGCTGCCCCTTGACCCCATCTTGGGGGCACTACCCCCAAATCCCTATAGAAATAATATGGGGAGAAGATTTTGTTGAATAAACTTCCGAGTCTGATTAGGCTCCAAATCACAACAATCTTCCATTTGGAGACTAATCAGGCTCCACAACAATAACTTCCTACTTGGAGGCTAATCATAACATTGCTAAACATGTAGCTCCCACTAGAATAGATAACCACCATAAACTTTGCTATTCTTTTATGTTGTTTAGTCTAGAAGACCAACTAAAGCTAAAGAGGAATTCAACTTCTCCCTTGTCACTACCTTTGTAAAAATATCTGCTAGATTGTCATTTGTATGTATCTTGTCCAGCTTTAACTGTCCATCATCCAAAACTGACCGAATGAAATGGTACCGCAACTATATGTGTTTTGTCTTTGAATGTAGAGTTGAATTCTTTGCAAGATAAATGACACTCTGACTATCTATAAACAAATAATTATCCTTTTGAGGGTGTCCTAATTCTTCCAAGAGGAATTGAAGCCATATTATCTCCTTGGCTACCTCTATAGCAGCAACATACTCTACCTCTGTAGTGGATAAAGCATTAACCTTCTGTAACCTATAAATCCAACTCACAACTACCCCACCAATAATAAATACATAACCTGTAGTACTCCACTTGGTATCAATATCCCCTGCCAAATCTGAGTCAACATATCCTAGTAAATCAATAGTAGAGCCCCCAACATGTAAACACTTATTAGATGTTCCTCTTAGATATTTGAGAATCCATTTTATGACATTCCAATGCTCAATTCCTAGATCACGCATATACCTCTAAAAATTCCCACTGTATGTGCAATATCTGGCCTAGTACATACCATAGCATACATCAAGCTTCCTACAGTTGAAGCATAAGGTACCTTGGACATCTTATCCTCCTCTTCTTGTGTCTTGGGACACATCTACTTAGTCAACTTTAAATGACCAGGTAAAGATGCAGTGATAGCTTTAGCAGTCTCCATAGAGAAATGTTGCAGCAACACCACAATATAATCAACCTGAGATAATGTAAATTTCCTATTCTTCCTATTTTTATAAATCTTCATACTAAGGAATTTTTTTTTTGCCCCCAAATCCTTCATAGAAAATGCATATGTTAACTGGCATTTTATCCCCTTAATGTGATCCATGTTAGACCCAACTACAAGCATATGATCAACATATAAACATAAAATAATGTAGCCATCATCATCCAACCTCTTAAAATAAATATAATGATCCAAATGACACCTGCTATATCTATGCTCATGCATAAACTTGCCAAATCTTAGATACCATTGCCGAGGTGCTTGCTTCAAGACATATAAACTTTTCTTCAATCTACACACTAAGTTCTCCTTTCCTTTGACCTCAAATAACAATGGCTGTGCCATATATATATCTTCATGAAAATCACCATGAAAGAAGGCTATTTTAACATCAAGATGCTCCAAATACAAATATTCTGTAGCCACAATACTTAAAATAGTGCGAATAGAAGTCATCTTAACAACAGGAGAAAATATCTCATTAAAATTAATGCCCTTTTTCTGTACAAATCATTTTATAACTAGCCTAGTTTTAAATCTTTTCTTACTTCCATCCCCTTCTTTTAACCTGTAAACCCATTTATTCTATTAAGCCTTTTTACTTGTAGGAAATTGGCATAAATCCCATGTCTTATTTTTCAGCAAAGAGTCCATTTCTTCTTTCATCGTATACTCTCACTCAATCTTTGTATCCACCTACATAGCTTCATCATAACATTCAGGTTCACCAACATCAGTAAGTAAAATAGAATACAAAGAAGGAGAAAATCTTTCTAGAGGTCCACTTAGCCTTGTTAATCGTCTAACATTCATTGGGGTGTGTGGTATTTTTTGTTGTAGTTGTCGTAGATCATGAGGAACTCTTGAAACATTAGCTTTTGGAGTATCATCCAACACTACATAATCATTTGTTTACAAATATTTTTACAACACTTTCTCATTGAATATGACATTCCTGCTTCTTACAATTTTATGATTTTTAAAATTCCAAAGCCTATAACCAAATTCATTAATTCCATATCCAACACATAAACATTTCTTTGACTTAGCTTTCAACTTGGTTCTATTGTCATAATCTATATGAGCAAATGCTTCACAACCAAAGGTTTTGAGAAAAGAATAACTTTCCTTCTTACTAGTCCATGCTAACTTTGGAATACCACAACCCAAAGGAGTAGAGGGACCTCTATTAGTCAAATATACAATAGTATTAATAGCCTTCACCCACATGTTTAAGGGAAACCCTATATGTAACCTCATGCTTCTTGCATGCTCCATTATAGTCCTATTCATGCGTTCAACCACTCCATTTTCTTGTGGAGCCCTTGGAATTTTTTTTTATCTTTGAATACCATTAGCAGAGTTCTAATCTTCAAATTCATAATTGTAATATTCACCGCCATTATCAGTTATGAGAGATTTTAATTTCTTTCCATCCTCATTTTCAACCAAGCATTTCCATTTCTTAAAAGTTTGAAATACATTAGATTTTTGTCTAAGAAAATTAAACCATACCTTTCTAGTTGCATCATCAATAAATGTAACATAATAATGAGAACTACCAAGGGAAGACACTTGAACTAGTCCCCATACATCTATATGCACAAGCTCTAATCTCTCACTTTTCTTTTCCTTCCTAGTCTTCACAAAACCCACTCTCTTTTCTTTTTCATACACAACTTTCATAGAAATCCATATTAACACATTTTAGACCTGGTAAAAATTGCTTTGAATGAAGTTTCATACCTTTCTCACTCATGTTCCCAAGTCTATTGTGCCACATCACTATATCATAATCTACAATAACTATTTGTTCTCCCTAC
The DNA here is from genome assembly GCA_028749045.1 of Cupressus sempervirens. Classification (NCBI taxonomy): domain Eukaryota; kingdom Viridiplantae; phylum Streptophyta; class Pinopsida; order Cupressales; family Cupressaceae; genus Cupressus; species Cupressus sempervirens. Next base: position 364,976,615 of record CM053784.1, read on the forward strand.
TCAACTGTAGCTACTAATCCTGAGCATTCATTATTCTCTGAAATGATCAAAGTAGAAGGAACAATATGACCTGTACAAAGATATAAGGTGCCTACTTTCACACCTTTTGCTGCTACAAGGGAAACTTGTGAAACCTTCCAACTTTTATCATTAAAAGTAACTACACAACCCTCATCATCAAGTTGCACTAATGAAATTAAATTTCTACTAAGCCTTGGAACATGTCCTACCTCATGCAGTAGCCAATGATTCCCATTTTGCAACTTAATCTTAACTTTTCCCTTTCCAACAATTTGACAGGGTTCATTATCCCCCAAATAAACAAGCCCAAAATCCCCATGGACATAATCAATAAAATAACCTCTATGAGGTGTAGCATTAAATGAAGCACCAGAATCTAAAACCCATGAATCATCAATACTTTCTAAAGAAAGAAGCAAAGCATGCTCTTTAGATTTGTTACTTACCACATTTTCCTCCTTATTCTCTTTTGATTTATCTCCTTCATGTTCTTTTGAGTCTAACAATTTTTCTTCTTATGTCTTGTTTTTCCCCAATACCAAAAATCTCTTGGTCCTCTAGATTGAGACCTCTTCCCCTTTGACTTCCCTCTTGATTTCCCACGATTTATGGAATTATTTTCTCTCTTAGTCATTTTTCCTCTACTTTGTGTGTTCAAAGCACTTCCTGATGTAGATCCACCTAAGGATTTCCTATAAGTTTCCTCACTCAAAATAACACTGATCACATCATCATATTTTAGGATATTAGATCTAGAAACAAAATTACTCACAACCATTACCAAGCCATTCTAGCTTTCAAGCAAAGAACAAAAAATCAAGACAACCCTAATTTCTTCATCAAAATTTATACCCATAGAAGATAACTGTATAGTAATAGTATCAAAATAATTTAAATGATCTACAATAGATCCACCTTCTACCATTTTTATATTATATAAATGCTTCTTGAAAAATACCTTATTTAAAGTGGAGGGCTTTTCAGACAATTTTGCTAGGGTTTCCATCAACTCTTCCATCATCTTCTCTTTTGTAATGTTAAATGTCACTAATGGTGCCAAGCATAACCGAATGCTTCCAAGTGCCTTTCTATCTAAAATCTCTCATTCCCCACTTGTCATAGTTCCCTGGTTTTTAGTTTTTCCTTCCAGCAACTTCTGTAAATCCTTCTGATAAACATAGTCCTACATTTGCATCTTCCATAAATGAAAGTTTTGCCCATTAAACTTGTCAACCCTCATCTTACCCTTGTCTTCCATCACTCCCATTCAACCATGAGACTCCCACCCAACCATTAGACCTTTTTGCAAATGATCTCTTAAAAAAAAAAATGACGGTTTGGCCAAAAAAATGACAACTGTCTAGCTCTGATACCACTTGTTAGGATTAACTTCAGATAGAAATAAAAGTTACATGCAAATATAACCAATATCAAAAAATAATAGATTACACATAAGAGAACACAAGAAACCAAGATTTAACATGGTTCACCCAATCTTTGGGCTACGTCCACCAACAACAAGTCCAATGTTATTATTATCTAGTGATTATAACCTAATTACAATCCCTAATCCATTATAGCTCAATATCACTGCAAGAACCAATTTTTGCATCACACATTATGAAAATCCTTAACCCTAAGCATTTTTATTGAACTTTTTCCACTTAAAAAATTAGGGCTAGAATAATAGAAAAAAAGTAGCCAACACCTTTTACAATAAAGGTTATTTTTGGCTTTGGGGGCATTGCCCCAAAAAACCCTCATGGGGGCATTGCCCCTCAACCCCACCTTATACTATGACAAGGAGAGCACATAGGGTGCTGCCCCAAGACCTTGTAGGGGCACTGCCCCTTGACCCCCATAGAAATAATATGGGGAGAAAATTGTGCTGAATAAACCTCTGAGTTTGATTAGGCTCCACATCACAACACAAATGATTGCTTCATTATCTACAACATTAAATATGCAGTTCATCCAATCTTTTTATCTATCTATATTTAAAATTATTTCATAAGGAAAATCATAAGGCATTCTTAATGGAATGTTTTTTTTATAGCGTATAATCATAATTATTGTCTCCAAGAATACACTCTAGTGTTTATATGGTGTATTGTAATTGGTTTTAAATTGTACAAACATGTGGATGGTAGATCATAAAATATGAGATATATATTTTTAGGTTATAAAGAGTATTCATGAACCAAGATTTAAGGACAAAAAATGAATAAATCCTCCTTTGATAATTCAATTTATGACTATAATCATAGCAATTATCTGTAATATTACACCTTCTTCTATATGATTGTATATATTTATTATGATCTACACTCATAGGAATAATTTAAGAGGTAGACCATTCTACTTATTATTTGTACATTGAACCATTCTACCAGTTATTTGTACATTATACCATTCTATGCTGCCATAGAAGAAAACTTAGATTAAATTGTTTTTTAAAGACAACCAAGACATCAAAGAGTCAACTAGCAAAAAATAGTTATCAAGGAAATAAGATTTATATTTTTAACAAACTACTTAATTTTTTTGAATTAAAATGTAGCTATAGAGTTGCTATTACAAAGTATGCACCAATAAACAAAAAGGTAAATAGGATCAAATAGTTCATTATTGTAGAATAGGATAAGTGGGAAACAATATGCAAGAAGTCTCCCTTCCTAAAATGACAACATTTAAATCAACTAGGTAAAATTAAAATTTCCTTGCAAGAATAAAGTGGACAAAATCACCTCAACACTGATCTCAATGGTGTGCTAGTCCATGTTTACCTCAATCAAAGCAATTTTGTTTAATTCAATCCAAAAGTTGTGCCCATATTTACATTGTAGAGATGAAGTGAATATGTGACATAGAAAGAGAACTGGCTCTAGGGATGCAATAACATGACACAAATCTAACAAATTTGAAATTGCTAATTACTAACAAATGGGTGTTAATATAACTACTCTGCTCAATCGACCACACAATTATCTCATTGACATGCACATTGAAACCCTTATGCATCTGATATAATCTGGTCACTATCTTAATGGCAGTTGGTGAATATGACCAAAGAGTTCCCTTTCGAATTTTCAATGAACTCGAACATTAAATGATGACATAGTTTGCCTCTTGGTTGAGGAAATAAGGTAGTTTGAAGATGAATATTGAAACCTACAGTTACTAAGAGACCCATCTTCTCCTCAGATAACAAATAGTTGTATAGGAAATCTTGAAACCTATAGTGATTGAATAGATCTTGATAATTGTCATACATATTTAATTGCATATACTAGACCTAACAATAGTAACATGAAATATGATCATTCATATGATTGAATCTCTGCATTAATTTTTCTACCAAAGATTGAAATTGCACTTCTGATCTTATAGAAAATTGTAGACGACATGTTGTTACAAAGGATCCTTGAACAAGTGACTAGCTCCTAGGAGATAGTAGTGATGTCTCTAAAGAGAAAACAGATTATATGGAAAATAATACTAACTAGAAGGATCTGTTGATGACCTAATTTCCAATAATGACTTAAAATGATTTGAGAAATTCTCAATAAGGTACACCAAATACTTCACCCTATTAGCTTCATCTATGCTCTTCATTCTCTTCAAAAGCTTTATATTCATATAAAATGATCACATTCTATGCATCCTTATAATTATATAAACTACTTTTCACTTTTTAATATACGAGACTTGTGACTATTAGGATTACATACTGAATAATTGTATCTTACTCAAATTGAACTCTCAAAACTTTTATTCTTTGTGGCTACCTAGGAAACCTTAAATGGGTTTAGAGATAAACTAAATACAGATTCTAAAGTCATTAACGAGTGTTTCACTTGCTTCATTAAAACCTAGATATCCCTATCCTAGATTACTTTACTAGTAATGAATAGTCTTGTCAAGGAAAGTCTTGCAAAGTCTTCTCGTCTATTTTTTTTATAATGAAAAACCTATATGGAATCTTCCCAATTTCTTATAAGCATAACAATTTAAAAAAAAACCATAAACAAGAGTTTTTACACTTCTAGCTCAATTAGTTAAGCAATATTGATTAAAGCTAGGCATGATTTCCAAATACAGATCTAATGTCTTATGGAAACTACCCCTCACCCTCTTGACTTACTCTAGTGGGTTTTATGCTTACACAAATTTCACTCATGAGGATGTTAATATCACAATGCAATTAAAAATAAAGATTAGATTTTTACAATTTTAAAATTATTGCTTTATTTTTGGATTTTTGTTTCTATCAATGTTTGGGATTACACTTCATGATCTATTATCAGAATGAAAGAACTATGTAAAAAAACAATAAAAAAAAATGATAAGCATAATATTAATCTTAATCCCCCATTGTTTTTTAAAGAATTCAATTTATTAAAGTTGAATAAGGATTTTATTTATGTGATTGACACACAAAACTTGTATGCAAATGACAAACCAAAAATTATTGAAGATTGAATCTTATGATGGGGATCAATGGAGGTTAAATCTTATGATGGGGATCACAATGACAAAGCCTTCGACAAATATAGAATAAATGCAAACAAAATTATAGTATACAATTCTGAATATTTTTTTTTGTCCATGTATCTTACATGTAAAATTGTGCCATTTCATCTCATCTAGTCTTCAAATCAACACATTCAACAATAATGGAGATGAAATGGTTGAATATAAATAAATAGTAACATATCTATTACAATAAAATAGAATAACACACATCCATATATTTGACATTTCAAATAGATTAATTGAATTTCACATACTCGAATGGTTGAAATACCCTTTTTTAAAGTGATCTACGAGACTAGAATGGAGACTAGGGACCATCAATTTTGAGACCATTAGGGACCAACGACCTACAAGATGCCATAATGGAGATGAAACAACTTCAAAACCATCATACATTCAAATATCTATTACAAGAATATAACAAAAAATGCTAAAAAAATTCAAAATTTCAATAAATTTTTACATATTTTTCATACGCAGATGCTCCTATGCTCGATAAATCCTTTCCTATGCAGTGATCTACAAGTGGCCAAAGCTTTGTTAAGGTGCAGACTACCAACAATCTGTGAGATGCCAATGGAGACCATCATCAATTTGGGATATGAGGTTCTTGAATGGATTAAGCTACCACATTCAAAATTTTGCATTTGTTACCCCACTTTTTGTGCAATATGTAGTGTTTTCAGCCAAGAGTCCTTTTCAAAAACTTGAAGTTGAAGTTGAACTCTTAACATACTTCTTCAAGTTTGACTCTACCCACTTTCCATCACCCAAAAAATTCTTTACCCATCAGCTCGAGTCAAGACCCACGAAATTTAAGTTGAAGTTAGAGTTGATTGAAAGCAACTTTAACTTCAACCTTGAATTCATGATTCTCTAATGATTTCTTATTTTCTCATAGGTGATGTACTAGAAATGATGAATGGAATTCCTGAAGCAGAAAATGGGTTCCACCCAATGGAAATCTTCAAGATATAAAAGACAATAAGTGTGACAACTAAGAAAATTCATGCCAAAGTATAGCTGGTTTTATGGGAAAAGATGGAGTTGAGATTTTATGATATCATGAGATGTAGATCCGTGTGTAGATTTGATGGGTATTAACTAAATGACCTTGCAAGTCTTGTTAGGTACAAGTGACACGCTTGTTATAAATGCTTTTGCCTACTCATATCTATCCTAAGATTTCCAAGAAATCATTTCTTAAAATTACATTTCTAGCTAGAATAGTTGCTCATTTGGTCATTTTGAGCTCTTGGCATCAATTGGTAAGCAAAAGAGGTGGAGGGTTAAGCTCTGTTAAGAACTGTAAGTGCATTATACTATTCTCCTCTTTAATTTTTACTGTGCCTAGTTTTGGTTTTTCTTTGTAAATCCTCCTTTTTCAAATTAAACCATGATGCTTTTCCATCCTAACATGCTTGAACTAGAAAAGCCATGCCTGTTAAGCTCCCTACCAAAAATTTGAGATACTTTTCTGGTAAATAAAAATCTAGTTGATATATTAGAGCGGGAAAAAAATGCTCAGTTTGGACCCATATACTAGAAGTTTTCCAGTAGTGGGTTTCTTGAAGCCACCATCTTTCCATCAGTCATTGGGTGTCTAAAACTAGTTGTTGAATGTGTAAATCATTATGACCCCAACACTAGGTGCATCAAGAAAGTTTTTGGAGAAGTGTTGGTTAGGATAAATAGGGCTAGTATTAGTTCATCTCTAAGAATTCCTCACAAAGAACCTTATGAGCACTAGACATTTGAGGAAGTAGAATGTCTGTATGGTGATAGAAGGAAAGGCTATGATTCTATTGTAGCTTAAACTTGGCTTTTAAAAATAGCTAAAGGAGGCTCTAGATTTCCCAAACCCTTGACTATTGAGTATTTCATTAGAGAAATTGTAGAAATTGTGCTACTCCTAAATAGAGTTAAGGGTAATGACCACATCTTTCAATGAGAGAGCTGGATGTACTTCTTTATCTAGAAGATTGTCAAGGGTGAAAAATTCATTGATTGGTCTAATTTGATTGCTAAAAACTTACATGAGGGTTTGATAGATGTGAATAATTTCAGCTCATTCTTTCTACCCTCTTTCTTAATCTATATTTTAGTAGCATCTAAGGAGTGGGAAGGTCTTCCACACTTGCCTTGGACTAATGAAATGCCTATTTATCAGTACTACAAGGATCTCTAGGAAACTGCATTTTGCAAATAATTTAGGAGGGTGAATGATGTATTCCTCAAAAGGTTGGTGTTTAGACTCCAAGGGCATGAAAATCATAGGTTATCCAAAGAATCAATGCAAGACATCAAGATTTATGGTTTTTTCTACATTCGGTTTCCAAAATTCATGTATCTTAGAGTTGGAGGTATTTCCAATGAAGCTCTCAGGTTAGCATTATTTTTTAGACAACATTATCTTATTTAAGATATGCAGACAGTTTGTTTCTATGATAGAATCTCCTAAAAACACCAAAAATTCATCCTATTTCATATTTCCTATAGAGATTAGTCATTACAGATGCTCAAATTTTAAGCAAGCTATATTAACAAAAACAACATTGTCACACTTATGCCTCAAACCCTATTCTCCCAAAGAAGCTTTTGATTATGTGGGTTTTGTTAGAGATAATTTCAAACATGAAATTTCACTAATCCATGTTCTACACTTGGAAGATTATTGGGGTAATTGCTCAGATGAATTTGAAGTTAGAAAAATGTTGTGATCAAGGTTGACAGTAAGCCAAATTAATATGTTTGAAGTTAATCTTAGCACCAATGAGATAAAAGAAGATGCAACTAAAGAAGTTATTGACCCTTTTATGTCAATCAAATTGAATGTATGCCAATTCCTAAAATTGATTGGAGTAGAAGGGAAGAAGATGATTTTCTTTCCCGTACCTTAGATGTTTTGAAAAGAACTAAAAATTGGTTGAAATCAAAGACTGTTAAATCAGCTACCCCTAGTGCCCTAGAGAAATTCTCAAGATCCAAACATAAAAAGACACACCCAAAGCCAAAGGTCATCAATAACCCCATTATTACTAATCCTATTGCAAGTTCACCTAAAGTTGAAGCTGAAGTAACTTTGTAGCCACTTCAACTTCAAGTTCCTAAAGAGATGCCGAAGGTCAGGAGGATAACCTACTCAAGTAATAGGAAAACAACACCAATCAAAGGAAAAACAAGGTGACAATTGATCTAAATCTTGTTGAGGAAAAGTCAAATTTAGATCAACTCACCAGTTCCCCAATGGAAAATAGTGTATTGGATCCTCAAAAGTTGTCTGAGAGTGTTGATACTCAATCAAGTACCCTTGCTTTGACTAAGGTTTCTCCCATGATTGGAAAAGACCCTGTTATGCCTAAGTGGTTGGAGAATTCCATTGAAAAGAAAAAAACTATGGTGCCCTTGTCTATGCCTATTGATGAATTGGTTAGCAAATATCTGGGAAAATCTTTGGAACCAAAATGAATCGAACTAAATCCAAAATAAAGTTTAATAAAAGTTTAGAGCATTGGTCAGCCAAGATTTCCAAGCCACCAGAAGGTAGCTTGCATGAGGATCTCACTCCTCAAGATTATCAAGTATCAAGGATTGACCTTGGGAAGGGAAGCCACACAATAGATATGAAGATCTTTGAAGCTTCAAACAAAAAGATTGTGGACAGAGTCTAGAAAGATGCTTAGGATAAACAAGATATGAAGGAAGCAATGAGGAACATGGCACAAAATATCAACATGAACCTACCACTGAAACCTAAAACTTTGAATGAGATGTCTACAATTGTGGATGTAACATCTTCCTCCAATCAAAAGTTCCTTGATAATTTACAAAAATGGAAAGCTCTTGCAAGGACATCTGAGGAGTGGTTGCAGTATGTCCTAAATGAAATAATAAAATAGATAAATCTTTTAGACAAAGCTTCAAAGGAAACTAAAACCATCATAAAAAAAGTGGAGTCAAATAATGAAGGCCATAAGAAAGAAAAGAACAATTGGGTAAAAGTGGTGCTCTAGATAGAAGAAATTCAAGGATTCGGGTTGCAAAGGTTCTAAGTTGAATGCCCTGTGGCTTGCCTTGATGATAAGACTCTATATGTGATTAAATATTGTATTGAATGGTGTAATGAGGCACTAGTTCAGGGGGTAACTACGATCAAGAAATTTTGGATGGTCTCAAACTTGTGGATGAGATAATTTAAGGGGATCTAGAAAGTGGTTCAACAAGCATTGCATAGGTAAGGAAAATGACTTCATAGCATAGGTGGAGGAAATAATAAGTGAAGTATAGAAGAAATTTTAAGAAATTCATGAGAAGAAAATTCCATCTAGGTAGGATTTTTCAAACATTGCTCATACTGAGGCCATGTTGATAATAAACCAGAAGCATTTAGAAATGCACGAAGAGAAAGTAACAGAGCTGAAAAGGCAAAAGGAAGTCTAGAAGTAGAGAATTACCTATATCAGTTTACCCAATCAATTAGTTATGTCTGCATTTATTGCTGCTTATGACACATGGAAGGCCATAATAATCACAACTAGTGTGGACAGTTCTTCTTGATATGGCACATGATTGTTGGACAATTGCATTTTGTTTTCTCCTATTTATTTCCTTTTATGCATTTCAGTTAACACAGTTGTGTTAATTAAAAGACAATTTACTACTGTTGAGGTAATTTTGGATAGTTATCCAACCCTACATTGTATAAATATGTAATAGCTAATATCTAATAGGGTTCATCTCTCAATAGATACTAAGACAAAAATAATTTTCTTTCAAGGTTCTGCATTTTGAATTTTGAAGACAATCTCTTTTGAATTATCAACAAACTTAAATAAATTTTTATAGTTTTATGTGCTTAAGCTTTTTGAAGTAGATACTATTATCTTCTTTACAATAATTTGTGTTCTTGAGAATTTCAGTTATGTGTGAAAGTTAAGTTATATTTACCATGTATTTTGGAATTATCTTCTTTGAAATTTGAAATTTGTGGGAGGTAAAATTCATACTATTTGTCTGCTTATCCATTTTTAACATTCAATCATGTGGATGATATTGATTGTTAAAATTAAGTGGTTTTTTAGTATTCATATTCATCTTATATTCATGAGATGATTTAAGCTTTTTAGTATTTTCAACAAAATACTCATTGGGAAGATTTTCCCTCAATAGAGGACTAAACATTTATCTTTTCATGAAAGGTTAGGTACACCTTATATAACATAAAGTATAATTCAGGTAGAGAATTCGTTATCTATAATTAGGAATTCAACCTGTTAGTTTACAATACTTTTCCTATTCAAAAGTTTTAAGATCTTGGGAAAAATTGTTTACTAATAGCACCCACGCAACCCATTCCATTGTAATTTAGGGCAATGTTAATGGTCAAATGGACACTTGCCAATCCATAGCTAACAATCAAATAGACACCTACCAATCCTTTGCTAACGGTTCATCAAACACCTATTAGTTCTTGGCTAATGATCAAATGGACACCAAACACTTAGTTAACCACAGTTAGTAAATGACGGGGCAAAACGTGAGCAACCATGGTTAGCAAACAGTGACCAAGAATGTCATTAAGAGTCCACTAGTGGTATATTTCATGGATGTTAAAAAATAATTTGTCTGTCTCTGACATATTGTTGAAACACTTGTGACGTCGAATACTCTGACTCCTCATCATTTTCACTCAACTCCTTTGACACTCCATAACCACCATGGAGTAGTTCTATCATATGGGGGATGCTATGTAAGTGTATGTATGGTATATTATATATTATAAATCATAGCATGCACTTTTTTTTGGAGACTAGCTTGTCCCTATAAAAAGAAAGGAGTGACAAAGCCAAACAAAAAACAATGGAAAAAATGCATTGCCATGTTTGTAAAAACATAAATTAATGTAACATTGTCAATGAATAAGTTAGAAAAATTTGAAAAGGAAATACTATTCACTGGTAACAAAAGAAGGAAAGGGGAGAGTATTTAAGAAGAGAAATAAGGAAAGACAATCACAGTTGGTACATGGAAGACATAATAAAGGTAACCAAGTATAAATGCCATGGGTAGGAGAGGGACCAGCTTATCAAATAAGCGTAGGTATACCTTTAGTGTTATCTATACCTATATATATAAAATTTATACATAAGTGATATTATATATATATATATATATATATATATATGTTGGATACAATTCTTAACTATGTATTGTCTTTGATGTTACACAAATGTCATATCAGTCATCAGATAGAGTCTATCGAGCTCAGATGATCAACAAAGCAATTAATAATTTCTACCAATCTCCCAAGGTTAACAAAGGAGAATTAATGTCTACCAAGCTCCCAAGGTTAACAAAGGAAAGGTAATGTTTACCGAGCTCCCAAGGTTAACAAAGAAAAGTTAATGTCTACCGAGCTCCCAAGGTTAACAAAGGAAAGTTAATGTTTATCGAGCTCCCAAGGTTAACAAAGGAAAGTTAATGTCCACCGAGCTCCCAAGGTTAACAAAAGAAAATTAATGTCTGCCAAGCTCCCATGATTAATAAAGAAAAACCAATGTCTACAGAGATCACTCAGTTATCAAAGGAAATGTGGCAGAGAGTTAGCTTTTACCGAGCTCCAAAGGTCAGAAAAGGAAGGTCAATGCTAACCAAGCTCACTCGGTCTTCAAAGGATTTTTGCAGGGTTTGCAGTGTTTACCGAGCTTCATTTGGTTGACACTAGAAAACCATTCTGGAGCAGTGGTTACTGAGCTGGGTCAGCCAGCAAAGAATTTTACTATTTTGATATTAAGTTTAATTGTTTCATACGACTGACTGATGTAATGATTTTTAGTTATTGTAACCTATATTTAAGCTGACTTGATAATCTGAAAGCTATATATATAGAGGCTCAAGTTGTGAATTGGTGAGAGAGTGAATATATGGATAAGGATGAGATAAGTGAATATGGAGTGAATTTTGATGAAGGATTAGATATCCTGGAGGAGCTGCAAAGTTGTATTCAATCAGTAAGGATTTAGTAAAGCTAAAAAGAGATCTATAATCAGCAAAAGATAAGTTGCATATCACTCACCCTCATTGTTGCTTTCTAATCATTGTAACAGTGAATCTAGAATCTCTTAACAGAGTTGATTTAACAACCATTTTATAAATCCTCTAACAAGGTGTCAGTTCAGTTGAATTCTTCTCAAGACCTCTAACTAGGCTACTCTTAACAGAGTGATTAAATCCTCTAACAAGGTCACACCTAACAGTGTGTTTTGTAACCTTTAACAGGGTTGGCTCCTAACAGGGCTCACTTCAGAAGAGTGAAAATTGGTGACTAGTTACTTGGTGTTTTTTCCCATATTGGGTTTCCACGTTAAATCTGGTGTCTCTTGTGTTCATTTATTTTAATCTTTGCAAGCATATTAATGAATGCTAGATAATCAGTAATTAGTTACAGTATTCCTACACTGTTTACCGATTATCACCAGTAAATAAAGACATCTAAGGGATTTATTATTGGAATTGAATTCTATGGTAACTAATTCACCCCTCCCCTCTTAGTTACTTCATCTATATTTCAACAATTGGTATCAGAGCTTTTGGTGCTTGTAGGACAAGATTTCAAGGATCTAAGCCAAAGATCAAGATGTCTTATAAGAGGGAAATTCCAAGACTTAATAGGGACAACTTCTCAACATGGCAAGGGTTGATGAGACTTCATCTAGCTTCTATTGGAGATACAGGACTAAAATACCTTGATGAAAAATATGCAGAACCAGCTGGTACACTATCTGTCAATGATATTGCTGAAAAGAAGACCCACAATATTATGATGATAGATATAACATCTGCTTTAAGTTATGAAGAATTTGACGACATCAAAGACTGCAAATCTACTTTTGAAATGTGGGAAAAGTTGAAAGAAATCTATGGAGGAGATGATGATGTAAGAAGAGCCAAAGCAAAAAGTTTGAGAGGACAATTTGATCAAATGAGGATGAGAGAGGATGAAAACATTGCAAAATATGTTGAAAGAGTGAAAGCATGTGTCAGTGCAATCAAAGCATTTGGAGGAGATATCAAGGAAAAAATAGTTATAAGTAAAGTTCTTAGAACTTTACTTCCCATCTATGCAATCAGAGTTTTTGCAATTCAAGAAAGAAGATGTGAAGCAAATCATAAGATAAATCTAGAAGCCATAGTTGGAAGATTAACTGTATTTGAACTAGACAAATTTGACAACTATGTTCTAGCTTCCAAAAACATCGAGTTAGCATTTGAAGCCAAGCTTTCACTCAAGGAGAAAAGTAAAAAGAAAAAGGAATCTCAGTCAGAAACTGAAGATGAATTAGACCAAAGTTCAAACAGTGATCTTGAGGTAATTGAAGCTCTACTAGCAAGGAAATATTCTAGAGGTAGAGGAAAATATAAAGGTAAAGTTCCTCTAATTTGTTTTTCATGTGAAGAAGTTGGTCATATTGCTGCTAGGTGCCCAAACAAGTAAAACAAAGATGACAAGAAAGGTTACAAGTACAATGGCAAGAAAGACTTCAAATCATTCAAGGATAAAGGTAAGAAAACATGTTTTATGGTTAAAGATTCTAATGATTCTAATGATGAAGAAGAAGATGAAATTGTCTACATCGCTGTGAAAGATGAGTTTGATGATGATGAGGAAATGGTACTCATTTCTCATATGAGCAAAAATGATACATGGATCATTGATAGTGGTTGTTCTCATCACATGACTGATGATAAAACTAAGTTTGAATACTTTGAAGGCTATGATGGTGGCAGTGTAAGATTTGGTAACAATGAACCTTGCTATATAAAGGAAGAGGAAGAATCTCTCTAACCAAAGAACTTATATGTGATAATGCCTATTGGGTAGAAGGACTAAAGCATAATTTTTTGAGTGTGGCACAACTACTCAATAATGGATTCAAAGTAGAATTCATGCATGGAAAAGCAAGACTGCTGGATGGAAAAGGAAAACTAATTGGATTAGGCACTCAAACAAAAAGTAACTTATTTTATCTTGAACTTGGTAAATGTTCATGTTTTATTGCTCAATTTGAAGAAGTTGGTTATGGCATAAAAATTTGTGTCATGTAAATTTTGATAACTTGGTAAAGATAAGCTAATTCAAGAAAGTGATAGGCATTCCTAACATAAAGAAACCTGAGGTCAGTTTATGCAAGAATTGTCAGATTGGTAAAATGGGAAAGACTAGTTTTAAAAGTAAAAACTATCAGTCTGAAGATATATTAGAAATTTTGCATACTAATTTATGTTGACCCATTAGAATTGAAAGCTATACTGGAGAAAATTTCTTCATTATTTTTGTTGATAATTACTCAAGAATGATGACTGTCATGTATCTAAGGAACAAATCATAAGCATTTGAGAAATTCAAATGGTATTTGGCCAGAGTAGAAAAGGAAACAAGAAAAAGATTGAAATGTTTGAGGTCAGATAGAGGAGGAGGATTCATTTCACATGAGTTCAATAACTTTTGCATTGAAAGAGGAATCAAAAGATAGGAATCAGCCCCCAGAACTCCTGAACAAAATGGAATAGCTGAAAGTAGGAATAGATCTATCATGGATTGTGCAAGAACCTTAATGATTGAAAAGAACATTGCTATCAAATATTGGAAGGAAGCTATCAGCACTGTAGTTCATACCTTGAACCGAGTACAGCTTAAAAAGGACTCATTCAAAACTCCCTATGAGCTATGGTATGGCTATAAACTTAATGTAAGTTATCTAAAAGTATTTGGAATTAAATGTTACATTTTGAAAGAATCTAGCAAAGGAAAATTTGATGTAAAGGGTGATGAAGGAATATTTTTAGGATACTCTTGCAAAAGTAAAGCATATAGATGTTTGAACTTGTCTACTTACAAAGTCATAGAAAGTGCACATGTGAAAGTACCAGTCAATCAAGAATCTTCTACTCTTGAGTCATTAGTAATTGAGTTACAAGTAGTTCAAACTGAGCTACAGCAACTCAAGTTACATTCAGATGCTACCGAGCAAGTGTCTACCAAATCTGAAGGACCCGAGCCAATATCTACCGAGCTAGAATGGCTAGAACCTAAAATTGAAGTACAAGAGGATAATAATGAAATTCTTTCAAAAGGCAAGGAACCTGTATTAGAAAAATATGTTAGGAGACATCATTCAACAGATCAAATCATTGGAGACAAATTTGAAGGAACCATGACAAGAAGCAAGTTGAAAGGTACTTGTTTACTTGCTGATTTTGAACCTAGAAATCTTAATGATGCATTGGGAAATGATAGTTGGATTGAGGCTATGAATGAAGAGATAGAACAGATAGAGAAAAATAAGACATGGACTCTTGTACTTAGGCCTACAGATAAAAATGTGATTGGAACTAAGTGGGTATTCAAAAACAAGTTGGATGAAGATGGTAAGGTCTCAATAAACAAAGAAAGACTAGTATGCAAAGGTTATGCTCAAGAAGAAGGAATAGACTATGGAGAAACTTTTGTTCCTTTTGCAAGATTGGAAGGAGTTAGAACCTTACTAGCATATCCTGCACACAAAGGATTCAAATTTTATCAGATGGATATCAAGTCAGCTTTCCTCAATGGTATACTGGATGAAGAGGTTTACATTGAACAACCTAAAGGTTTTGTTGATCCAGATAAGGAGAACATGGTCTGCAAATTACACAAGGCATTGTATGGTCTGAAACAAGCCCCTAGAGCATGGTATGAAACATTGCATAACTATCTCATTCGAATTGGTTTTCAAAGAACTAATGATAATAGTAGCTTGTATATAAAGGAAGGACCAGATAATAAGATTGTTTTGGCAGAAATATTTGTAGATGATACTGTTTTCATAGGAAATGATGATCTATGCAAAGAATTTTTAGAGCAAATGAACAAGGAATTTGAAATGTCTATGTTTGGTGAAATCAAATTCTTTGTTGGTCTTCAAATTCAACAGAATAAAAATGGTATCTACATCACTCAATCAAAATACATCAAGGAAATATTGAAAAAGTTTGGTATGGAAGATTGTAAACCAGTTGGGACTCCTATGTGTACTGGATTAAAACTTACCAAGGAAGATGAATCAAAAGAAGTAGATCAAATATTGTATAGATCTATGATTAGAAAGTTACAGTATGTAGTTCATACTAGGCCAGATATTGCCCTTGCAGTTGGTATTGTAGCAAGATTTTCAGCAAAACCAAGAGAAAATCACATGATGTTAATCAAAAGAATAATGAGATATTTGAAAGGAACTAAAGATTATGGTTTATGGTACAAATTTGGAGGTAATTCGGATTTAAAAGTGTTTACTGACACTGATTGGGCAGGAAACCTTGATGACATAAAAAGTACAAGTGGAGGAGCATTCTTTATTGGAAAGAGGTTGGTTTCTTGGACAAGCAAAAAGCAAAATTGTAGATCCCAATCTACAGTAGAGGTAGAGTATGTTGCTGCAGCAGTAAACTATTCTAATATTGTTTGGTTTAAATAGTTGTTGGGAGGCATGAAGGTAGAAATCAAAGAACCAGTTGTTATGTTCTATGATAATACAAGTGCAATCAACATATCTAAGAATCCAGTGATGCATTCCAAAACCAAGCACATTGCAATAAAATATCATTTCATCAAATAATTGGTGCAAGACAAGGAGATCAGATTGGAATATATTCATACAAAGGAACAAATTGCTGACATATTCACAAAGTCATTACCTAAGGATGCATTCTTGTATAAAAGAGGTAAGTTAGGGGTCACTCCCCTATCTAAAGTTCACTAAAATGAAGTCTTAGTGATGCATCAACGCATACCAAGTTGAAGATCTATCAGTTGATGTAGTATAATTAGGTAATATTGCATACAAATCAATACTAAAGGTACATTAAAATCCATTTGAGTTGTGTTGTCTTTGGCATGTGTTGTCAAAGAGGGAGAGTTTTACTATCATATCTTTCTGAAATTTATTTGAGAGGAAGATTTTGCTATGGAATTCCTTCAAAGAAGGAGATTACTAAAAGAGGGAGAGTTTGCTATCTAATAAAGAAAGTTGTCTTGACAGAAAAGACTTGTTAGACTTGTTTTCAAATTTTATTCTACTATGACATGTTGTGTTGCCATCAATGCCAAAGAGGGAGATTGTTGGACACAATTGTTAATTGTGTATTGTCTTTGATGTTACACAAATGTCATATCAGTCATCAGACAGAGTCTACTGAGCTTAGATTATCAGCAATGCAATTAATAATGTCTATCGAGCTCCCAAGGTTAACAAAGGAGAATTAATGTCTACCGAGCTCCCAAGGTTAACAAAGGAAAGTTAATGTCTACCGAGCTCCCAAGGTTAACAAAGGAAAGTTAATGTCTACCGAGCTCCCAAGGTTAACAAAGGAAAGTTAATGCCCATCGAGCTCCCAAGGTTAACAAAGGAAAATTAATGTCTACCAAGCTCCTGTAGTTAACAAAGAAAAACTAGTGTCTACCGAGATCACTCGGTTATCAAAGGAAATGCGGTAGAGAGTTAGCTTTTATCGAGCTCCAAAGGTCAACAAAGGAAGGTCAATGCTAACTGAGCTCACTCGATCTCCAAAGGATTTTTGCAAGGTTTGCAGTGTTTACCGAGCTTCATTTGGTTGACACTAGAAAACCATTCTGGAGTAGTGGTTACCGAGATGGGTCAGCCAGCAAAGGATTTTACTATTTTGATATTAAGTTTAATTGTTTCATGCGGCCAACTGATGTAATTATTTTTAGTTATTGTAACCTATATTTAAGATGACTTGATAATCTGAAAGGTATATATATATAGAGGCTCAAGTTGTGAATTGGTGAGAGAGTGAATATATGGATAAGGATGAGATAAGTGAATATTGAGCAAATTCTGATGAAGGATTAGATATCCTGGAGGAGCTGCAAAGTTGTATTTGACCAGTAAGGATTTAGCAAAGCTAAAAAGAGATCTATAATCAGCAAAAGATAAGTTGCATATCATTCAGGTCACCTCATTGTTGCTTTCTAATCATTGTAATAGTGAATCTAGAATCTCTTAACAGAGTTGGTTTAACAACCATTTTATAAATCCTCTAACAAGGTGACAGTTCAGTTGAATTCTTCTCAAGACCTCTAACCAGGCCACTCCTAACAGGGTGATTAAATCCTCTAACAAGGTCACACCTAACAGTGTGTTTTGTAACCTTTAACAGGGTTGGCTCCTAACAGGGCTCACTTCAGAAGAGTGAAAATTGGTGACTAGTTACTTGATGGTTTTTTCCATATTGGGTTTCCACGTTAAATCTGGTGTTTATTTTGTTCATTTATTTTAATCTTTGCAAGCATATTAATGAATGCTAGATAATTAGTAATTAGTTATTCCTGCACTATTTATTGATTATCACCAGTAAATAAAGACATCTAAGGGATTTATTATTGGAATTGAATTCTATGGTAATTGATTCACCCCTTCCCTCTCAGTTACTTCATCTATATTTCAACAATACACACACACACACACACACACACACACACACACACACACACACACACACACATATATATGGAAAACGAACATAAATTTAATTAGTTTAATGAATAATTTGAAATATGAACTAATATAAATAATTAATTTGATAAATGGTGGGGAATAAATATATGGACATATATTAAATATATATTTGGATAAAATATAATAGATATTTAAATGATCTACTATATATAAACATAGATATATGTAATATCACAAATGTATAAATGTTTATTTATATACTCAAGATCCCTTTTAGTATTTAGTTTCAGCAAGAAAGGTGGTAAGGTTACCAAGGAGGGGCTTCTATAATCCAAGCTAATGGATCTTATCCCAATAGAGGGTAGATATCAATGATCCATAAATCTTTGTGAAGTGGGATTGGACATATAAACTTTGAAGGAGTCCATTGCTAGTGTCTAGGCAACTTGGATGACATCACTTCCTTTATCTTGAGCCAACTTAGTAATAAAGTTGGATATGAGTGTTAAAGAACTCAAATGTAATGAGATAAATGACTAATCTTATCATGGACATTACAATTCAAAATATAATTGAGAAATGTAGTATAAATTGAGTAATATCCCAAAAGGGGACATTAAAAGTGGTATTAGAGTAATGATCTTGCCATCCTGAAGGGTAAAGGGGAATTGACCAATTTGTCTATTAGAAGAAGAAAATATAATGTGTTTTATCATCCTCTATATAGAAAATGTTAAATATTTCTATTAAAAAAATTATCTATAAGAGATTGCACCTCATACAAGGAGCTAATTATGACTCCTTGAAATTCAAAGTTATAAAATGTGAAAGAATTTGACTCGAAATGATCATCATGTATTAGCTCATTAAAATCATTGAATAAATTATTATTATTTATTCAATCAACAATACATCAATCTTCAATCATGAAACCATGAATCAAATAATTTATCCTAGTTTAAAATCATTAGGGTGACTCATAGAAAATAACTTGGACATTATGAAATCAATCAATTGACTTGGAATCTATCATTGTATATTAGTCAATCATAAAACACAAATCAATCAACAATCAATCATATTAAATGTGCATCAACCATACATTCACCAATCTAATTAGCATATAACCAATCAAAGTCAAATCACTCGCATCATATACTTATCAATTTATCTTGTAACTCTTAGTTATATCATCAAATTAAAATAGGGGAAATTGAAAAAAATAGTGTAACATGAGCTAAGGTTGGTTGAAATCTAACAAATTATAATTTTTGACAGTGAATTTTGGGAGGGTAGGACTGCAATATCCCCTCTAATAATTAAATTCAATAATAAAATCATTGAGAGTTTAAATAGTAACAAATTAACTTGTGATAATCTATTATGGATATATTGTATAATATAAGACATAAGAGATAATATTTAACTAACCACATAATTAGGGGGTTGTGATAGCCCAAATTATAATAAGTAATTATATGTTAAGGATCATTAGATAATAATAACTAATAAATCAATATATGTGTTAATTAAGTATCAATTGAGTAACTAAATAAATAATATTAAATAGATAAATACTATATTATAATTAGAAAAGAAATATAACTAAATAACTAATATAAATAAATAGTTTTAGATATCAAGCATTGAATTGAGGCTCTCATTGTTGATGTTGTGATTTGTGAAATGTCCCTTTTTTGATTTTACATGATATTTCAAGCCTCAAATCAGATCTTTAAAATCAAACAACTAATATCCCAAAGATCCACCAAATTTCTCAAGAAACCCCAAATCGGGTATGCTGAAAATAGTGCCAAAAGCTTCACAACTTCACAAATTATTAATAAATCTAAAAATGGATATTTTTACAGAAATTTCAGCAGCATAATAGCCTACAAATTGAAATTTCTAGATCCGTATAGCCTTTACACAACAGCTCAAAAATGTAGGACAAAAACTATGCTCATCGGGCTCCCGAAATAGCACAAAATATGCTCGAAAACACCACAAAAACACTAATAATATATCTCAGAAGTTTAATCACATCTCAATACATATATTCAGCTCTATTTTAACATTTAAAAGTCTGATATACAACAGCAACCCAAACTGATATGAAATACTCAACTGAAAACACCAAACTCATACAAAAAACACACCCAAAAACTCACAAATCTGCACTGTTCAGCACAAAGGAAAACTCTGTATGAGCATGCACATAGAATGGATTCAAACTTCCATTCTTAGCCTTCCTATAAACCTGCAAACTCTCATTATTGGGTCTCCTTCTCCACAGGTTTGGCAGCCTCTGAAGAACAACAAAGAAATGAGCAAAAATCAAGTTCTAGAATGAGCCCAAAATGCCTCCAAACCCCTTAAAAAGGGCATAAACCTAACTCACGTCCAAGAGGGGTTAATAAAATATAATTTAATAATAATTTTTATTTATTAGTCCATTGGTTTCCAAAGATTAGCCCCTTTTGCCGAAACTTCACCTTTTTGGAGCCTGCCTGCCTTAGCAAAGTTTATTATTTTTTAATTATTTGAAAAGGGGACATGAAAAGTCCTCCCCTCCCAAATATTGCTTGTCCTCAAGCAATGAAGGTTTGAATTCTCAAGAATATGTGCTCCTTCCCAAGTTGCATCCTCTAATGGTAATCCTTTCCATTTGACCAAATGCTCTATGATGCTCTTGTTTCTCAATCTTATCTCTCTTGTATCAAAAATCTCTTCTGGTATCAAAACTAATTTCCCTTCATCATCAAGAGGTGGTAATTCTATAGATACTATGGTTTCCTAGCCTAGAACCTTCTTTAGGAAAGATACATGGAAAATATTATGTATTTTTCTGTTTGGTGGGAGCTCCAATTCATAAGCTACCTCTCCTACCTTCTTGATGATTTTATAAGGCCCATAGAACCTTGGCTTGAGTTTCTCTGCCCCACTCCTCTTCAAGGTGCTTTGGTTATATGGCTGCAACCTAACAAATACCAAATCTCCCACCTCAAAAGATCTTTCAATCCTTTTCCTGTCAGCATATATCTTTTGTTGGTTCTGTGCATGTTGTAGGTTATCCTTGAGGGACCTTATTATGTCTTGGCTTTGCTTGACGAAATCACTTGTTGCGGGTACTCTGCTATCAGAAAGTATTAGATCAAAAAAGGAAAGGGAATCATAACCATAAAGAGCACAAAAAGGAGGCATACCAATAGACATGTGATGAGATGTATTGTAACAATACTCCCCTAGTTGTAACCATTTCACCCAAGCATGTTGTTGATTTGAAACATAGTTCCTCAAATATCCCTCTATCCATTTATTAACTATCTCTGTTTGTTCATCTATTTGAGGGTGATAGCTAGTACTGGGAGTGAGTTCAGTTCCTGCCAAATGAAAGAGCTCCTTCCAAAAAGAGCTGATGAATCTACTGTCCCGGTCACTAACAATGTTTCTAGGCAAACCATGTAATCTAAAAATTTCCTTGAAGAACAATTCGGCCACTTGTGTTGCCTTGAAATTAGATGTGATAGGAAAGAAATGTGCATACTTAGTTAGTCTATCTACCACCACATATATGCAATCCTTACCTTGAACCTTGGGCAACCCAATGATGAAGTCCATGGAAATACTTTCCCATT
The DNA here is from genome assembly GCA_028749045.1 of Cupressus sempervirens. Lineage (NCBI taxonomy): Eukaryota > Viridiplantae > Streptophyta > Pinopsida > Cupressales > Cupressaceae > Cupressus > Cupressus sempervirens. Next base: position 364,998,327 of record CM053784.1, read on the forward strand.
TTTGTTCGGGAATAGGAAGTGGCTGCAACAACCCTGCAGGAAAATTTTTCTCACTCTTGCTTTGTTGGCATACCATACATTCCTTAATGTGTTTAAGGACATCCTCCTTCATACCCTTCCATGAAAACTATTCTTGAATTTGCCTGTATGTCTTGAAGTATCCCTGATGACCAGCCAAAGGTGTGTCATGAAAGGCCCTCAATATCCTCTCCTTAGTTTTTGACCCTGGCACTAGGAAGATCCTATTCTTGTAATAAATCAATTCATCAACAACCTTGTACCTATTATCATCCACTAACTTATCCAAAATCTTTGTGGCAAAAGAATCTTTAGCATACTCTAAAATTATGGAGACTTTCCAATCAGTAGAGATAGATGATAAGGAACACAAAGTGGGCTTTCTTGAGAGAGCATCAACAACCACATTATTATTTCCTTTCATGTATTCAATATCAAAATCATAAGCTTGCAATTTGCTTACCCATTTTTGTTGATAATCATTCAAATCCCTTTGGTTCAAGAAGAACCTGAGGCTATTATGGTCTGTCTTTACAATGAATCTCCCACATACCAAATATTGTCTAAACTTATGAAGTGCATGCATGATTGCCAACATTTCCTTATCATAGATGGAGTAACCTTTCTCTGATTGATTTAATTTTATACTCTCAAATGCTATTGGATGTCCCCTTTGAGTTAGGACAGCCCCTATACCTTCTCTAGAAGCATCACATTCAACAACAAAAGGTAAAGAGAAATCTGGAATTGCAAGCATAGGGCATGAACTCATTACCTCCTTAAGCTTATCAAATGTTTTTTTTGCCTCTTCTGTCCAAACAAAAGCTCCTTTCTTTGTCAAATCAGTCAAGGGGGCAGCAAGCTGAGAAAATCCCTTGGAAAATCTCCTATAGTAGCTACACAACCCGAAGAAACCTCTCAACTGTGTAAGATTAGTGGGTGGAGGCCAATCCAAAATTGCCTGGATTTTTTGTTGATCAAATTGTACTCCTTTAGAACTTATAATATGTCCCAAATATAGGATCTCTATCAAACCAAACTCACATATATATAGCTTAGCATAGAAGGATTGCTGCTCCAAGATTCCCAAAACAATGTCTATGTGCTTTAGATGCTCTTCCCATGTTTTACTGTATATCAAGATATTATCAAAAAATACCAAAACAAATTTTTGAAGATGCTGGCTGAATACCTTATTCATACAAGATTGGAATGTTGCAGGTGCATTAGTGAGTCCAAATGGCATAACAAGAAATTCAAAGTGCCCATAGTGACATCTGAAAGCAGTCTTTTCCACATCTTCACTCCTCATTCAGATTTGATGGTACCCTGATCTTAAGTCAATTTTTGAGAAGTATATAGCACCATGTAACTCATCAATGAGTTCATCTATGCATGGTATAGGATACCTATTTTTTATGGTCTTCTTGTTTAGAGCCCTGTAGTCTATACACATTCTCATTGTACCATCCTTTTTCTTGACAAGTACCATAGATGATGCAAATGGACTAGAGCTAGGCCTTATGAATCCCATGTCCAGGAGTTCTTTAATAGTTTTTTCAATTTCTTCCTTATAACCTCTTGGATGGTGGTATGGGGTTGTTATAACTGGTTTGGCACCCTGTTCTAACTCTATAACATGCTCAAAACCTCTATCTGGTGGTAATCCCAGAGGCAAATCATTGAAAACTATACTATGCTTATCAAGAATATTTTGAATTTCAAAATGAAAATTACCTTGATTCTTTGGAGAGCTTGTTGGTTGGATTATGACTCCTACTGCCCATGTTACTTGTCCTCTTCGAAAAGTCCTCTCCATCCTCTTTGCAGAGACCGCCTTAGGTGCTCCATTCGATAAACCTCTTAATATGACTTCTTTCCCATTGGAATGAAATTTAAACTCCATAGTTTGATGGTTCATGTAATAGCCTCCGATAGAGTGCAACCATTGAACACCCAATACAAGATCTGTCTCCCCAATACCAACCACATAGAAGTCATCACATAACTCATAATCTCCTAAGGTCATCTTGAGTTGTTTCACCACCCATGTACAAGGCATAGTGAATCCATCAGCTACCGTAACATTGAATCCCTCAAAATCTTTTTCTTTAAGCCCTCTTTTCATGACAAATCCCTCATTAATAAAATTGTGAGTTGCCCCACTATCAAGAAGAACTGTCAACCTTTGCCTTGCTAGTACCCCTCGAATTTGAAAGGGATGGTATCTTGGGACTCCTGATAATGCTGCTAAAGTGCCATCCTTGCTGATTTCTTTTTCTTTCTCTTCTTCTACCTCCTCCTTAGTATCATGAAATTCCTCATGCTCATCTGAATCAAATTCTGAAGCAACTTCAATATAGTGCACTTGACCTTTCCCCAAACATCTGTGTCTTGGAGCCCATGGTTCTCTACAAGTAAAACAAAGCTTTTTTCCTTCATAATTCACTCCTAGTCTCTTCATCTACCTTATTTTTTGCCACATTTATCGCATCTTTTGGTGGTAGTGTTGGGAAAATATTTTTCTAAAAATTTCCCTTATGTTGCCAAAGATTTGGGGGTTTTTGATTAGTGATTGATTTCATAGGCACGCAAGTTTCAAGTTGCAAGCTTCTTTTGATAGCTTCCTGTAAGGTTGAGGGTGAGAAAGCCTTAACCAAACCCTTAACAGAATCTTCTAAACCATCAAGAAAAAGATAAACAATCCTCTTTTCACTCATATCAGGTACCATAATTGCCACTTTTTGAAACTCTTCTATATACTCATTAACTGATTTGGTTTGCTTCAACTTTGACAAATCTTTAAAGTACTCTTCTTCATCCTTGAGGTCAAATCTATCTATCACTCTTTGACTAAAATCATCAAATGTAGTTACCTGATCATGACCTTGAGTAGTCATTCCATGATACCACCCATCATAGGCTGCATCTTCCAAGTGTAGACTTGCAAATTGAACATCATCACTCTCCTTCATGGGGTTAAGTGTGAAGAAAGTCTATAATTTTTGTAGCCATGCTCTAGCTGAAATTTTGTTTGTTCCATCAAAAGTAGGTGCTGTAAACTTTCTTATTTTATTTTTAAGCTCTCTTCCACTTATGTCATGCTCCCTCCTATTCTCTTTCTTGGGCATCAAAGTGTTCATCATATCCACATATTCTCTAAAAGAAACCAAACTATGAAAGTCATCATCTAAGCCATTATAAGTAGCTCTTAATGCAATCAAGTTACCTGTAACCTCTTCCATGGGATTAATGGCTGGATTTGGTACTGGTGGCTCATCTATAGGCAAGAAAATAGTTTTGGTTGATTTAGATGGTGTGAATTTCATATTTCTTGGCTCCTCTGAGGTGCTCCCTTTCTCATTAATAGATGCAACTCCTTGTAGTTTTTCTGTCAATATTCGCAAAGCCTCTGTAGTTTCTGCCAAACTATCCGCTGTTTGTTTCTGAGTATTTTGGATCTCTTGAAAAAATTTCTTTGCCATCTCATCTGGATCAGCCATACTTTTCCCTTCCTTGGATTTTGTACTTTTACTTTCAACTGGAGGTTTGATCAAATTTTTTTTATTCTTTTCTCGCTGCAAATATCTTTTTTCTCTTTCACTTAGTTGCATGTGACCATAAATTTTGACATGCAACTGATTAGAAGCAACATGCAACCATAGAATATGGCATGCAAGATCTGGGTAGTTGTCAAAACTGACATGCAAGATCTGGGTAGTTGTCAAAACCGACATGCAAGATCTAGGTAGTTGTTAAAAATGACATGCAAACTTCTACAAACCCTCAGGCTGGCAAGATCATGGCTCTGATACCACTGAAATGTCCCTTTTTTGATTTTACATGATATTTAAAGGCTCAAATCAGATCTTTAAAATCAAACAACTAATATCCCAAAGATCCACCAAATTTCTCAAGAAACCCCAAATCGGGTATGCTGAAAATAGTGCCAAAAGCTTCACAACTTCACAAATTATTAATAAATCTGAAAATGGAATTTTTTACAAAAATTTCAGCAGCATAACAGCCTAAAAATTGACATTTCCAGATTTGTATAGCCTTTACACAACAGCTCAAAAATGTAGGACAAAAACTATGCTCATCGGGCTCCCGAAATAGCACAAAATATGCCCGAAAACACCACAAAAACACTAATAATCTATCTCAGAAGTTTAATCACGTCCCAATACATATATTCAGCTCTATTTTAATATTTAAAAGTATGATATACAGCAGCAACCCAAACTGATATGAAATACTCAACTGAAAACACCAAACTCATACAAAAAACACACCCAAAAACCCACAAATCTGCATTGTTCAGCACAAAGGAAAACTTTGTATGAGAATGCACATGGAATGGCTTCAAAATACCATTCTTATCCTTCTTGGAAACCTAAAAAATCTCATTCTTGGGTCTCCTTCTCCACAGGTTTGGTAGCCTCTGAAGAACAACAAAGAAATGAGCAAAAATCAAGTTCTGGAATGAGCCCAAAATGCCTCCAAACCCCTTAAAAGAGGGCATAACCCTAACTCACGTCCAAGAGGGGTTAATAAAATATAATTTAATAATAATTTTTATTTATTATTCCATTGGTTTCCAAAGATTAGCCCCTTTTGCCGAAACTTCACCTTTTTGGAGCCTGCCTGCCTTAGCAAAGTTTATTATTTTTTAATTATTTGAAAAGGGGACATGACAATTTGTCAGTTTAGGGGCCCTTGACCCATGCTCTCTAGGCTCCATGCTTGGATTTCTAAGAACTGAGAACCACATATTTATGACTCTATTTAGATCTACCCCTTAGATAATGGTTATTTTATTAAAAGACTCAATAACCCTGTGGACAGAAGGGTCATTCTTTATGACCACTTTTATACCTAGGAGAATAGATTTCCACTGATGATTAAGCTATGGAATCAAGGTTTCAATCCTTCTTCTAAAGTTTTCTGTAAGATGCCTATATGGGCTCTCCTTCCTAATCTTCTTCTTTATCTTTGGATGGATTCTATTCTTGAAGAGGTGGGTGAAGCATTACAAGAATTTTTCATGGTTGATTATTCCTCTTTAGATTTGTTTCACTCTACCTACACTCAGATTCTTGTAGAAATTAATGCTTCCAAAGGCTTTTGGGAGGAGATTAAACTCTTTTCCCCATTGGGTTTTTGGATTTAATCTCTAGATTACAAATGAATTTCTTTTAGATGTATAAAATGCTTCAAAATAGGTCATTTGGCTGCAAAGTGTGATATTGTAAGAGTTAAATCTAAGAAGCCTTCTTCATGGTGGAAGGGAGCCTCATCCACTACACAGTTAATAAAATTTCATCTTAGGAGGAGGTGAATCCTAAAGAGTTTAGGGGTGAGATCCTATAGTTGATTCAACATAGGATAAGGAAATGACTAATGTTGAGATTGGTTTAGAGCAACTGGATTTCCCTCCTAGCTTGGATCCTCTGGCTGTAGTGGTGTCTAGGTGTGTTCTTTTTGATCAAATAAGTATTGGAGCTATTGGTTTTGTCTCACATGATGAAGTTGAGGTAGTACTAATAGGAATTGTTTGGAAAAGAAGAAGAAATGTTGATTCTAGCTTTGGGTTTGTGGCAAGTGGTTCTAGTCCTTATGCCAGATCACCAGTGTCACATTCTTGGTAGAGTAAAGAGGCTATGGTAGAGGAGGACTGGATTTTAGTTATTGAAAAGCATTTAAAGAAGTCTCCTCCTTGGCTTGATATGACCCTTCAATCCAAAAGTAAGGGAAGTAAAGATATTAATTAGTTTTTTTTTTAGTTTAGTTGGTTGGGGGATTAGTTTATCCCTCTTGGAAAACTTGGACTTAATGCTTATCTTTTAAAAATCTCTTTGTTTTTTAGTCTTGGATTGAGATATCTTTGGCTATCTTTTTCTGATCTATTTTGGGTTACTAGACATTTAATACTTTTTAGTGGTAGTTTTTGACTTGCATAAATGGTTTTGGGGCCCCTTCAACACCTGTTATTATCATTAATTGAAAAATAAATAACAAAATTTTATTTATGGAAAGTATAAGTCAATCCAAATATAAATTAATATCTAATTATCTTAAGCAAGTATAACCTAAGTAAATTGGTAGCAAATTCATGTGGAAGGGCAATGTTGACAACCTAGGTGGAAAGGTAGTTTCTAAAGTCATGATCCTTGGATAGAGTATGAGAGAAAAGAATTCAGTTAGACCATAAGGGCAAAAAGCATATAAAGAGAAGGGAACATTGAAGCCATGTAAAGCAACCATAGGAAAAATAAATTGCCATGTTTACAAAAGAAATCAATTGATGTCACATTGTAAGTGAATAAGTTGGGAAAATTTGAAAAGGAAACAATATACATTTCCAACTAAAAGAAGGAATGAGGAGACTATTTAAGAAGATAAATAAGGAAATACAATGATGGTTGGAACATGGAAGACATTAAAAAGGTAACCACATATGAATGTCATGGGTTTGAGAGTGACCCTCCTACCAAGCAAGTACATGTATACTATAAATATTCTAAATTAATTTTAATATTATATACATACACACACACACACACACACACACACACACACACACACACATATATAAAAGTAAGTGTGTGTGTGTGTGTGTGTGTGTGTGTGTGTGTGTGTGTGTGTGTGTGTGTGTGTGTGTGTGTGTGCGTGCGTGTGTGCGCGAGTGCACGCGCGCACGCATGTGCGTGATATACCAAGTTTTTTTCTTACCCTTTAAAAGATTGAATTCATTGGTAGAGGTAAGAGTATTTCCAAGAGAGATGTGTCTAAGTATGTTTTAGGTCACTTCTTATCTTTCTTGAGTTCTTAGATTTCTTTATTTTTTGGGTCTCCCTTTGCATTACCTTTACCCATCACGTATGTGGATTTCATGTTTTTCTAGTGCATGGGGGGTTTAGGTGATCTAGTCATGGTCAGGGTTTGTTCTGGCATCCTTCGGATGAGAAGTAAGTTTTTCTGCACCTCATTATCTATTATATTTACCTAACATTCCATGTCCCATGGATTTTGAGGCTTTTGAGATGACTTTCCCCTTCAATGAACTACATCAAGTGTGAATCCAAAGGATGAAGCCATGATAATGATTAATAGGCCGTTAATATGATTTTTCCATTGCCCAAAAGCCTATGAAGTTGTGGATAGAAGCATGTGTGAGTCTCCTTCAAATTTTTTGGAGATAAGATCAAGTACTACAAGGGAGCATAGGTCTACAATTTTTCTATTGCATATTCATGGAAATGAAGTTGTTTAGTTCTATTTCCAAAGCTGTGTGAACTTGAGCCAAATCTAAATCCCAATGATTAGATTAGTTAAGAAAAATGTTGAAAAAAACCATTTAAAGGGTCATAACCACTAAGGCATGCTCAAGATCTAGCTTTTAGGTCATTAGTTTGAAAGAAAATAGTGAATGTTGTTTGCTATGCCTCAATCCAAGAAATGTTGCTAAGAAAGGAGTTTTCTGCCCCAAGGAAATAAAAAAGGTAACTTCTTTGGATGAATCGAGAATAGAAAGTCAAGCCACTCTAAAACATGAATATTCCTCAAAGATGCTCAAAAGATACTTCTAGAGAACTTAATGATGGAAATTTCACCTTGATATAAAGGAAAAGTAGTATTAAAATCCTTAGATTGAAAGTGGAAGAGTGGAGTGCACAAGCTAGCCAATGGATTACTCCCCATTTTGTGATTCCAAATTAAAGAAAAATGGGTTTGTGGAAAAGCTAAGTAGCTCTCTCTCTCTCTCTCTCTCTCTCTCTCTCTCTCTCTCTCTCTCTCTCTCTCGCATGTGTTAATATCATTGAGTATATCTACATTATAGATTTTGAAGTGAAGTAAGGCACTTCCCATAAACCTAAGAATTTATGTTGTTTAGTGACTCTTAGTCATAACACTTCACTTTAAGTAAAGTAAGAGTGCTTTTGGGGACTTAGTAATTTATGTGCAAATGAATGAAAAGTTTAAATAGCTATTGCTCATGGAGTTTAATGTAAATCCTATCATTATAATCATTAGCCAAAATTAATTTCATTCATATGGAACCAACATCTAATTCCTAAAACTATTTCATTAGAATTACATGCAATTGGTATCCTCAAGTGTATTTAAATGGATATTTATTGAGAGATACATCCTGTGCAATCATAGTGAATGACAATCAAAGCTGCTAGTTACAATAAGTTAATTGGCTTGGAGAGTGAGTTAAAAGAGCTTAAAGATACATTCTTCAAATTCTACAATTTGGGTGACCTTCATAGAAGACTTAACACTCAAATCATTCACCCAATTACTCAGAAGCTCAAAGATAGTGGATTGGTAGAAGCAGTTAATTTTCCAATGGCAGTTCATGCACCTGAGTTAGTGAAGGAATGTATAGAGAGATACAATCTAGAAATCAAGTAGTTTTTGTTTCCTAATCAGTCCATTCTCATATCAATTAATAAGTCATTGATGTAGTCAAAATTTGGAAATCTTATGAAGGAGACATATTGTGATGTTGATTTCAGATCCTTTGCGTCCATGTTGAATAAAAAGAAGACCCTTAGATAGGAGGACATGCAGAGGACCTAGTTCTAGACTATCTTCCCAAAGAAGAACAAAATGTTGAAGACTCTGTTTGGCACAAACCCAAAGTGAGAGATTGTGGATATCCTCATAATCCTCCTCACATTAAAAGGAAAAGAGGAGATTTTGGAGTTCATAAAGCATCACTTCTTCCTAGTAAAAGAAATCTATGTCAAGGATATGTAGATCAACTGGGCATAGATCATTTGTGATGAGATCACTTCATGGTTGAATTCTGCTAGAGGATTCAAACAATTTTATATGTCCTCTTATTTGATCTATACTTTGGTTACACACCACTTGTGGCCCAATCTCCCTATCATTCCAAATTATGATGAGTGCACCAAAGTCTATGAATTTTACCTGCATCTATAGCTTCAAAGAAGCTATGATGAGTTCATAGTTGTCAATGATGCCCTTCACAATGAGGCTATGTTGAGAATTGCTAGGGTACCTTGAAAAGAGATTCTCACCAAAGGTAATTTCAACCATAAGCCAATTCAAATACTCATTCATCTAGTTTCTAAGTTCCTCCTATTTGTGAATAGGAGGCTATGATGGATTTCCCAAGAGGTTGCCTAGATATTTGGAGGACAAGGTAGTTCTAGTTGAGCTATATAGACAGATGCTTGAAGTGAACACCTTGTGTTCCAATGTGAAGAAGATTGTTGGGATTCCATTCCCTATAGTTGTAGGCCCATATTCTTGTGCCTCCAAATCATATATTCAAAATTTTGTGAAGAGATTTGAGAGAAAGATTAAGTTGTTAGACTATGAGGTGCTTAGGCCTCAATATGATCTAGTTAATTTTATAAGGGATCATCTGAAGTTGGGATATGCCTACAAGCATGTCCTAGATATTAAAGACTTTTAGTTTGGGTGTTTTAATGAGTACCAAACTCGAGAGAGATTTTGGTCATGACTAACCATTAATGAAATTAAGTTATATAACAATTCTATTGATGTTTCTAACCTTGCAGATGATGGAGCCTGTATGCACCCCACATCTTATGAGAAGATCAAGGTCACACCAATTCTATCTATCCCACCTACAGATCTAGTCATCAAACACCATGGAGGTTATCATGCAAGGTATAAGCAAGAGAACAAAAAAATGGGTGGAGTGGACCTAAGAAAGGATGAAAAGGACCAAAAGCACTAGTTCTATAGGTGGAGTATCAGCTGGACCTACCTAGTCAACCACTACAACAACCACAATGACCACTACATACACATCTATAGGGCCATCATAGTCTATTGGCCAAGACAAAGAACAACCTATAGAAAAGAATGTGCCACCCACCCCTACCTCTAGAGCTAGACCTCTTCTAAACATCAAGAAGATTGGGGAGAAGGAAGCTAACAAGGATAAGGGGGAGGACTAAGAAAAATTAGTGGCTAAGCCATCTTCTCCAGTTCAAGTCATCAGTTTGGATGACAATACTAACCCGATGGATGGCTAGGAACAAGGAGAATCTTAGTAAGGGGATATTCTATCCCCCTTGGTAACCATGGTAGTTGCCTTCCCTATTGCTTCCCAAAGAAAACCAACTTAGTTAATCTTGAGGAAGCTGCTCAACCCCTCTATAATGCAATCTACTATCAATGTTCTCTCTATAGAGTCCTTACTTGAGGAGAGCATTGATAGGAAGAAGAGGAGATACAAGGATGCATCCCTATTAAAGGACTTGATCACACAAGTCACTTCCTCTCATCCATCAAAAAGGTAAAAGAAGTCTAAGACAATTGCTGCACTGACTACAGATTCAACAACTAACCAAATGCTAGTTGACATTGCTAAGCCTTAAAAAGAAGAAAAATTTCATGAGCTCTCAAAGGATGACTTCCAAATTAGGATAGTGGATCTTGGCATCATAGTTCATGACTCCATGGTAAACATGTAGAAGTCAACTAATGAGAAAATTGAGGATAATCTTGAAGACCTTAGAGCAGAGGATGTATTGAAGACCTCAAATAGAGAGCTAGTAGAATACATAAAGTCTACAATTGAAAGTAAATTTTCAATTAAATTTGACCTGAATGTAGAGGAGAAAAATAACTTACTCCTAAAGCTGTAACAAGAAAGACAATTCACACAAGTAGGCCAAGCATGTGTAGATTAGATGAAGGCTCAAGGTCCCCCTTTGGTTGAGAACTTGGAAATCCAAGTATTGGATGTTCAAAAGCTCAAGAAAGTAGCTTCAAATCATCAAACAACCATACAAAAGGCAATAGACAAGTTGATAGAGAAATTAACCCTTCTATAGGAAGTGATAGACATTAAGACAAATGTGGCCATCACTCACAAGATTTTGAAGACTAGTAAGGAGTCACTATTCCACTGGAAGAAATCCTTGGATTTTGTTATAGAAAGGTCTATGAGATCTACAAATGAGCTCAAGGATGTGCATGACCTCATGCAAAAGATCATTACAAAATTGTTTTAGTATTTGAAGATCTTGCACACAGAGTCGTTTGTGTCTAATAATGGCAAGCTGGTGGACATCAAAGAATGAAATTCAAAATTTTGGCATTTGTTGATGAAGCCATTGACCCAGTCAACTTCCAAGTATCCAAGATCTAGGAACTATTATCAAGAAACACAATCATAAAGAGGGAAGTGGAGAAATTCTAGTCAAGGGTGGCTAGAATTGATGAACTAATGGAAATGCATGATTGATGGATGGTTCAAGCCAAGAATATCCTCATTCTAGGTGTTGAAGAGTTGGATAAAATAACTAAAGCCATGAAATCTTATAGAGCTAAATCACTTACTTCTAAGAAGACATGATGTTCTAATGCTTTTACAAATATTTTTCATTCTTCCCCTCTTCTTTCTTTTGTCACCATTCATGGCATTTTGTTAGTCTTTGTAACATACAATGATTCATGCTTGTCCTATTTTTAGATTATTCCATTTAAAGATTCTCTACAAGGAAATCATCTAATGTAACTGACCATTTTGAAAAGGCCTATAAATGTAATCTTTGATGAAGTTAATAAGATTGATAGAAATTACTTTGGGAAAACCCTTGTAGCTAGGACTACCATGTGTGACTCTGAGTTCATTTTAAGTTTTTGTTTATTTAGTTTAAGTTGAGTTTATGGAATGAATCTATCGATGTTGAAAGTTGAATGAATGTGAATAAAATTGGCTTTTTTTCTTTCATTCAATAGATTGTATGCCTTACTCTCTTCAACACAAGTCTTCTATTCTCTCTGCTATTCATTGTGATCTACATGTTTAGTTTAGTTCATTGCATAAGGAAGACAAGAATTGGTGTGTGTAGTAGCTGAGGGTAGACAATTTGAGTGTCATCAAAACATTAGCTAAATATGTAATCCGAGAATTATTTATTTCACTATCTTTTCCTTGTTTCCTGCTGGTGTAGTTAGTTTTGCATGTTTCCATTTCTTTGCATCATTGGTTTGAGTAGATTGCATTTTCTTAGTTATTCCCCCTTCTTTTCCTAGGTTGTTTAAAGTGTTGAGAAACTTGGTTTTTTCCTATTCTACTCTTTGGTTAAGAGCATACCCCAAAAACCCAAAAGACAAATTTATTGTATATCTTGCACTCATAAGGGAACTATACCTTTCAATTTAGGGGTCTTTGATAGATTACTACACTGACCCATTTTGTTATTATCTTCTTTGTTTTCTATAAGCCATTGGGCAAGTCAAGAGTCAAGGTATAAACCAAAATATCAAGGAGTACAAGTTGTTAACTAATAGTTTTTGGAAACTCTACTAGGGAGTACTCATATGTCCTAAGTTAGCTTAATAAAGTCTATTTGTGGCATTATTGAGAAACTTAGAGATTATCTCTGTAACACTCAAATAGTTGAGTCATGTATAAAAAGTCTTAAGGAGAAATGGTGTTTCCTCATGATGGAAAGATACCAGTAGTGCAACCTAATCTCAATTTTTAGGATAAGCAAGAGGATATCATAAATTAGTTGAGTACCCTTGCCTAGAAAAGCTAAAAGTTCTTTGACCGATATAGAAGAGTAATATTCACCCTCAAAAGAGAGGAAGCCAACATTGAATATTGGGAGGGAGTTTTATGGGAAAGAAGATTAAGATAAGTGTGCCCATTGCGAGTGAAGATAGTTCACCTTAGATTCTACACACAATTGCAATGCTTGAGGTAAAGGGCAAGTTGACCCTATATTTAAACAACTGTAGAAAGATGATTTCCCTATATTGGAAGATCCTATAAGAAGAGGGAGAACACACTCTTGGGTTCCAGTATATCAGGGTATTTGTGGTGCTCTTATTCCCCCTCCTCACCCTATTTCTTAGATACACAACCATTCATCTTCACCTATTTTTTGCACTTAAATCCCATAATTGTGCAACACCCTCACTCTTCACAGAGTCATTACCCCTAATGCTATCACTTTTTATCCTATACTAGTAATCCTCCATGCCTCAATGGCTATTCCCTAGGGTAATGCTATTGGTCCTTTGCACCTTGCTACTCATAATGACATTCCCAGAGCTTCTAGAAAAAATTTCCCAAAATCCAATGGTGATGGAAAGATCTCTACTTATGAGCACATTATGGCCTTCTTTGCCACATGCAATGTTGTTTGTCCTCAACATGAGGATGTAGTAGTGAGAATGTTTGTGGAAAATTTGGTTGATAATGCAAGTGACAGGTTCCAAAACCTTCTAGTAGGATGTATCACAACCTAGGATGACATACAAAACCAATTTGAAGCATGCTATAAGAATACAAAGAATGAGCATACTCTCTTGACTTTATTTTCCCAGGTAAAGAAAGAACCAAGCATTCTTATGAGAGATTTCATTGCTAAATTCAACAAATTGGTCAATAGGATCTCTACTACAAGCAAACCTACTAATGATAACAAGAAGATGTTCTTCATTAGCTCCATGCCCCCTGACATAAGCTTTCAAATTAGATGTGCACATGTAGCTAATTTTTTGGCTACTCAAACCTTGGTGATCAAATTGGAAGATGATTTGATAGTAACTGGGAAATAGAAAAGAGAGATTCAGAATGGAGCATCTACAAGCTCTATCCCTGGTGTAACTATTAATACTGGAGCAATGGTTTAGAAGTTTTGAAATGAAATGATTTCTATTAAGAGACAAATGAGAAAACCTATATCTTTTCTCCAATAACCATACCAAGAAATTCCTTGAAGGTAACAGAAAGGTAGACCATTGCAATTATCATCTGCTCAACAAAAGATTACTATTGAGGCACCTCCCAAGAAGCAAAACATGTGCATTTTTCATCTATGAGAGGATCATGATGGTGATTCATACCAATAAATGAAAAAATATAAGCAACTCACTACTTCTAATGAGTTGACCATTGAGTACCCTGATAGTGAAGATGATTCTAATCCCCATAGTGACTCTAGAACATTCTTTTTGGAGTATAAATTGAATTCAAAGGTTGGAGGTGAATTATTCACCACCTTAGATGGAATTCAAATGAGTATGGCTACCAGAAGTTAGAGAGCTAAGAACCTAATGAAATTTGCTCCTTCCCAAAACACAACCACTAGCCCTTACCAGTTGCATCTAGAGCATCCACTTCCTTATACTGGAGGAAAGAACAATCAAAGTCTGAACCAAGAAGTAAGCCTCATTCCTCATTTGATATTATACAATATTGTAAGGATGCTTGTATCTAGGTGTCTCCCCTTGATTATCTCAAGATTCATGCTACTAAATTATAAAATCTAGTAGATTATTTTAAAAGTGATGCTAATGCAAAAATCGAGCCCAATGTCAACTCTACCATTAGCAATGAACGACCTCATTTGGATAGTGTCCCACTAGATGATGAACATACTATTTTTCCTATGTTCTTCAAAGAGGAAGAGGCATTAGTTTTGGCTACCTCTCCTAGTTGGAAGCCAAACCCATTCTATGTGTCCTTGTATGTAAATGACCATAAGCTTAGTAATCGTATTATTGATTTTGGAGCTACTAATAATGTCATGTCCTCTTAATTTCTTGTGCCCTTGCCTTGACCCTTACCAAAACCTTTGGATGTTGGTATTCCAAGGATTCAAAGTAGGTTCCTCTAATAGGTCAAGTGAAAGATGCACAAGTAGCATTAGATGCTCACTCTACAACGATAATGAAGCTAACCATCTTAGTAGCAAATATTCTAGCCAGCTACGGGATGCTTTTGAGTTGTAGAGACATGGTAAGTGAAATCAAGATGGATTGGTATCATGGTATTATTCCCATGGGGAATAAAAAAAATAAAGCTAGAAATTGAGGAAAAGCCAAATTCATAGTCTTAAAGTCTAATGATCCTAAGGCACAGATCCTTTATCAAGAAATGGAGTTCAGGAATTACATGATATTCTCTAAATTTTATTATTAAAAAAAAACTAGATCCTCCTAGTGATCTAGGGATTTGGATCCTAGACTTTGATGGCAGTTGCACTACTGCTAGGTCTAGAATTGGTGTAGTGCTTGTATCCTCAAGCAAAGATGTAACTCAACTTTCCTACAAGCTACAATTTAAAAACACCAACAACACAATAGAGTATGAAACCATTTTGCTAGGTATTAATACTACAAAGAAAAGAGGAATAAAAGTTCTAAGATCTCAATGAGATGCTAAGCTTATAGTAAAATAAGCTTGAGCTTAGTACAATGTAAAGAATGTAAGGCTCAGGAACTACATAAATAGATTCTAGAATGAGCTTGAGCATCTGGACACCTTCTCAATCCAAGCTATTCCAAGGGAGCATAATATAAGGGTGGACTTGTTACCCACATCCTTCTCACTCCTACTTTCCCATCTAGATTTCACAAATAATCAGTACAAGGTCAAAGTCTTATTCAGGCTAAACATTCCTGAAAACATTGAGACCTAGCAAGTGTTCAATGATGATAAGAAAATTCAATCTTTTCTAGAAGGATTTGAACCTTTTGGTGACTAGTACTTTGAAGGGAGTGAAATGACTATAAAGATTTCTCCCCTGATACCAAGAAGGAGTTGGATCTTGGAGCTCAATAACTCAAAGGTAACAAGATCCCTTGATTCCTTATTTCACTTGAGAAACTATGATAGGCATGTTGCATTTATCAGAAGGGAGAGGGTAAGAAAAAGTGGAACTTCCAAAGAATATGAAGGGATGAATATTAGCACTGAATATAAATCCAAGTTGGTTAATATCGGTAGCAGTTTCTCAAAGGAAGAATGAGAAAAAGCAAAAGGATTATTGATAGAATACCAAGATGTGTTTTTTTGGGGATACGAAGACCTAAAGACTTTTAGGAATGGTGAGTTTAAGCACAAAATTCCCCTCAAGCCTAAGGCTACGCCCTTTAGGAAAAAGAAACATAACTACAACCCTATTGACTTAGATGCCATCTTTAGGGAGGTTCACAAGATGCTAGAAGCCAAAATCATCTATCCCATACATCATTCAACATGGATAGATAATATTGTCCTAGTCTGGAAAAAGAGTGGGGAGATCAAAATTTGTGTAGATTTTAGGAATTTAAATAAGGCATCTCTAAAGGATAACTATGCCTTGATTAATATGGGTCATCTACTACAAATATTTGCCCGCTCCAAAATGATGTCCATGCTAGATGGATTCTCGGTTTCAACCAAATTGAGGTAAACCTAGAAGATCAGTTCAAGACTATGTACACCACTCCTTGGGGAATGTTTGCATATAATAGAATTCCCTTTGGGCTTATTAATGATGGAACCACCTTTCAGTGGGCTATGAATTCCTCCTTCATTGATTTAAAGGATAAGATCATCATTATCTACTTGGATGATCTAACAGTCTTCTCCAAGAAAAGAGAATATCATCTAAAGGACTTAGAGAAAGTTTTGAAAAGATGTAGGGAGCATGGGATTTCACTCAATCCCAAGAAATCAGCTTTTTGTGTGACATAATTTAAATGACTAGGTCACATAGTTTCCTAGGAAGGTATTTGGATTGACCAGAGCATGTTAGAGCCACCCAATAGCTAAATTTGTCAAGAAGAAAATCTGGAGTCAAATCATTCTTTGGACAGGTAAAATTTCTGAGATGCTTCATCCCAAATTTTTTTGAAATCACCAAGTGAATTGTTGATATGAGGAAAGGAAGTCAGAGTTTCAAATGGAATGACTCTGGAAGAGTGGATTTTGATCAAATTAAGGACACCATAGCCAAAGAACCTATGTTGGTACATCCAAATTACACCAAGGAGTTCATCTTGTATTGTTATGCCTGAACTCATACGTTGTCTACAAAACTCATGTAAGACAACAAGGAAGGTATCCAAGTGCCAATTTATTTCATGAGTTACCCCCTTAAGGAGCATGAGATGAGATATTATCAAATGGAAAATCATGCATATGCAGTTGTAAGAGCTCTCAAAATTTTTAGATTCTATGTACTGCTCTCTCATTCTGTTGTGTTTGTACTTGATTCAACTATCAAAAGCATATTGACTCAACAAGAGGTAGGCTGAAATAGTAGAGGTGAATGGATAGATAAGGTTCAAGAATATGACATTGACCTCAAGCCAACCAAATTGGTGAGAGGAAATGAAATGTGCAAGATAATTGTAGAAAATTAGGACTTGAGCGAAGAAGATGAATCTTCAAGGGTACTAATGGTTAGTCTTCAAGATCCTTGGTTCTCAAACATTTTCTACTTTCTAACTTATAGAGATTTCCTTCATGGACTGACATACAAGCATAAATGAAATCTAATCAAATTGGCTAAGTATGTCATAAATGATGACCAAATGTACAAAAGAGCAATAAATGGAACCTTCTTGAGATGTGTGGATAAACCTCAGCAAGAGAGGTTGCTTCATAGTTTGCACAATGAGGCCTGTGGTGGTTATTTTTCATCAATAGTTCAGGCAATGCTATTACTAGTGTGACATGTTCAAGGATGCTTATAAGTGGGTGGCCAAGTGCAACAAGCATAGGATGTTCTCCAACAAGCCTTAATTAGCTACTTTGCTCCTAAAGCCAACTATAATTGAAGGCCCCTTTCAAATAAGGAATTGATTTCATTAGACCAATCACTCTACCTTCTTCTGCTAGCCATTTTTACACCATCACTACTATGGATTACTTCACAAAATGGGTGGAGGCCAACAATTAAGAAGACTACTTCTGAGGTTGTCTGTGAGTTCATAAAGGATAATATTTTGATAAGATTTGGAGAGCCAATGGAGCTTTTCATGGATAGCACTTCTTATTTTTCTTCTATGGAAATTATAGAATTATGCTCTGACAATAGTATACATCTTAGTAATTCATCTTACTACTTCCCTCAAGGAAATAGTCAAGCAAAATCAAGCAAAAAGAACTTGATCAATATTGTGAAGAAGCTGGTTTATGAGAACTGGAAGAATTGGAAAAAGATTTTTTTATGATGCACTCTGGGTAGATAGAGTTACACCTAATAAGGAAATCAAGATTTCCCTATTTGAGATAGTATATGGAGTTGAAGCTAGTCTTCCCCTTCCACTAGAGCTATTAATTTGTAGAGTTCAACAAGTGATCGAGGATCTAGAATTCCAAGATGGATTGGAGAAGCACATTATTTATCTAACTAAGCTGGAAGAAGAACATGAAAGGATGGTGGATCATATTACAAAGCATCAAAAGCACGTGAAGGCATTCTTCAATAAGAAGGCTAGATCAAGGAAGTTCATGGAGGGCAACTTGGTAAAACTATGGGATAGAAGGCATGAGTCCAAAGGCATGCATTAGAAGTTTGACTCCCTCTAGAAGGGCCCTTTCAAGATTATGCAAGCACACACAAAAAAACTACTTCATTCTAGTGTATCCTTATGGAATATTTTTCCATTTTCTTATAATGGTTAGGATCAAAAGTTGTATCAAGTTCACAATTGAAAGCAGGTAGCCCCTACAGTTAGTACTAGTCTAGGTAGGTTTTCTTTGCACCTTTCCTTGCATTGTTTTCCTACTTTCCTAGGTTAGTTTTCCTTTCTTTTTGTGTGTTTAGTTTAGTTTCTAGCTATAATTTTCCATCCTAGATATGCAAAGCTAGAGATTATGGATCCCTTCTCAGACATTTTTCTATGTCTAAGTCCCTAGTCAGAGCCAACTATTGCCAAGTTTTTGTCTTACCCTTTAAAAGTTTGAATTCATTGGTAAAGGTGAGAATTTTTCCAAGAGAGATGTGTCTAAGAATGTTTTAGGTCACTTAATTCTCATCTTTATTTATTTTTTGGGTCTCACTTTGCATTACCTTTACCCATCACCTATGCAAGTTTCCTATTTTTTTGGTATGTGTAGGGTTTAGGTGATCTAGGCATGGTTAGGGTTTTTTCTAGCATCCTCTTGATGAGAAGTAAGTTTTTCTAGACCTCATTATCTATTATATTTCCCTAACATTCCATGTCACATAGATTTTGAGGCTTTTGAGCTAACTTTCCCCTTCAACAAACTACATCAAGTGCGAATCTGAAGGATGAAGCCCTGACAATGATTACTAGGTTGTGAATATGATTTTTCCATTGCCCAAAAGTGTACAAAGTTGTGGATAGAATCCTATGTGAGTCTCATTCAATTTTTTTGGAGATAAGATCAAGTAATACAAGGGAACATTGATCTATGCTTTTTCTATTACATATTCATGGAAATGAAGTTTTTTTAGCTTTGTTTCCAAAGCTATGTGACCTTGAGCCAAATCTCAAGCCCAATGATTAGATAGTGCAAGAAAAATGTTGAAAAGAACCATTTAAAGGTTCATAAATAATAAGGCATGTTCAAGATCTAGATTTGATGCAGTGCAAGGTAGGAGAATCCCCAAAGGAGATGTCTAAACCCCCAGAAAACAACCATAGAATAGAAACACTAATAAACAACAATAATGAAAGATTTGATACCAAATCACAACTCTTTATTCATAAAATAACTAATTACATGTAATATGCCCAACTCTAAGGCCTTCTGGGTTAGGGCCAAATACAAACAACAATTACAATACCAGTTCTACAAGATCCAATTACCACATGCCAATTCTAGCTAGTCTAGATCCACAACTAGATAAGAACACTAAGACAACTTCACAATTATACCCTTAGGTCCACCAAGTAATCCTGTGGTAACTAGGCTGTAGCCCTAGCTCTTCCAAAATTTACATCTACACTTCATTCCCTTCTCCAAGCTAGAATAATAATAACTTCTCCTCCTAAAGACTCCACAAAACCCCTTATACCCAACTAAGCCACAAGTTGGCCCAATTCATTACAAACTAAATTAAATCCCTTACATTAAATATAGGTTGAGCCACAAGTCAGCTACAACACTAAATTAAATACCCATACATAAATTAAATGCCAAAAGTTGGATCACAGACAACTTGGCACCAATAGAACCAAGACCAAACTAAGTGTCAACAAAAACAAGCCAAGCACCAACAAATTTGCAAGCATTGCTAAGCTTGTAGTGCAAATAGAGCACCATAGACCATGCCAAGCTCTAAGACCATGCCGAGCTCCCAAGTATTGCTGAGTAACATAGTGTATGCTGAGCTCCCAGAACATGCTGAGCTACATAGTGTATGCCAAGCTCACAGAGCATGTTGAACTCTATAGTGTATGTTGAGCTCATAGAGTATGTCAAGATCATAGGCATAAACAATACTCAATAGCAACCAAGCACCACTTCTTTGGTGACTGAGTCCACAACTCCAAAGCCAAACTCCCTCAACATGCAGGATTGAAAGAAAGCCCAAGATTCTCATGTATCCAACACTGTAGGTTCAAAAAGATGTTATAGTAGCTGGAAGAATATGTTCTAGGATTCAACACATAAATCCAAAACTATTTCTTCACATACATATCCTCCAAATCTTCAACTTGTGCACTCTTTCCCTTATTTTTCTTCTACTTCTTCACAACCACCCTTAGTGCACTACAGGTCTGCTTTCCATGTTAATCTCCAACCTTCTCAAAATTTTCCAACTCAACTTAGCTACCAATAATCAGGTTCCTCCTATCAAGCTCTTCATTTTGTAAAGGAATCAATGAAAAATTCCTGCCAACTTTCTCAATAGTAAACACATTCTTTACACAATCATCCACATCCTTGCAATCATACTACCAAGGTCTACTAAGCAATACATGACAATTGTTCATGTCCACAATATCACACAAAACTTGATGCTTATATTGCCCAATCTAGAAATCAACAAGGCATTTCTCCATCACTTCCAAAGCATGTTAACCTTGGTACCAACCAATCCTATAAAGATAAGGATGTCTTACTCTCTTCAAACTAAGCTTTTGGACCATATCCTCAACAATAAGGTTATTAGTTTTTGCACCATCCGCAATCACCTTGTAGATTTTACCACCCACCTTACAAAAAGTCCTAAACAAACTAGTCCTCTAAAAAGAATCCAATATCCTCACTAAGTAGTACTCACTGAGCCAACAAACTTTGTCCTTGCTCAGAATGACTATCCTGGACTACAACCTCATTCACAACAGTAGCTATCCTACCAATTGGACATTCAAAAGATCTATGCCCTTCTTTATCAAATTTGAAATAAAACATCTTAACCTACCTCCACCTATCCTTCTTTTCTAATAATCAAGTTTTGGTTCACCTTCAACACTCAATTTAGCTTGTGTCAAGCTATCCTACTTCTCATCGCCTCTAGCATTACCTTGAATTTTCCTCTTCAAATTAACCTCTACCTTTAGGGCATACTGATAAGCATCCTCAACTAGAGAAATATTCAGCATACCAACCTCATCCTGAATATTGAATTTTAAACCATTTCCTTTGACAATTATTTGTGTCTATGCTGAATAGTCAACTTGTAGAACTCCTCAGTATAATCTTTCACAAACATATCTTTTTTCTTCAAATTTTGCAACCTCTTAAACAACTTAAATTCATAATCAACAAGAATGAACTTAGCCTTTAGTTTACTGAGCTACCTTTTCCTTTGAGAATTCTCTATGTCTAGAACAAATAGTGAACTTGTAGAACTCCTTAGTATAATCTTTCATAGATATATCTTTCTACTTCAGATTTTGCAACGTCTTAAACAATTAAAGTTCATAATCAATAGGAATGAACTTATCCTTTAGTTAAGTCACCATCAATCTCCATCTAGAGATCTTCATTTCACCTTCTTCTTCTCTATCTTTGTGCAATTATTTTTACCAAAGAGCAATATGTCCTTTCAAATTAGTTTGTGCCAATCTAAATTTGAGTGGATCCTCAATATCCTCAAGCTCAAAGTAGTCTTCCAATTCACCAATCTAATCAATTAGGTCTTCAGGAGTCAAAGTACCTAAGAAATTAGAAACCTCCATCTTATACTTTAGCTTCAACTGAGATCCAAGTCTAGCAAACTGACCAGCCCTAGTTCCACTAAGTCTCTCCACACAATCAGTTCTATCCTCACCACTAGATCCAAAAACTTAAAACTCTTTAGAAACTTCCTCATAACTACCTTTAGTACCCACATGCCTAGGTACACCACCTAAATCACTTATAGTTTCAACAATCATTTCACTCTTCATCAATGCAATCTCAGATCTAAACTCTCCTCTAATCTTCTTCAAGATTCATTCTTCCACAAAATCACTAAGATCCTTCATTTCCCTAGGGTACAATCTTCTTGGAGGCATATTTCAAAATTTTTGTAACCCTAAACAATAGATCCACCAATCTAGAAGATCAATCAACTCCACAAGATCAACCTTGTCTGCAAATCCTAGTGCAAACTGCCTCAACTTTGGCAAGCTATACACACACTTAGGAAAAATTTTTCTCTAATACCACTTGACATAGTACAAGGTAGGAGAATACTCAAAGAAGATGTCCAAACCCCCAATAGACAACCACACAGTGAAAATACAACAACAAGAAACAACAATGCAAGATCTAATACCAAATCACAACTCTTTATTCATAAAATAATTGATTACATGAAATATACTCGACTATAAGGCCTTACACATTAAAGCCAAATACAAAAAAAATTAAAATAAAAATTCTAAAAGATCCTTCAAGATCCAATTACCACACACTAATTACAGCTAGTACAAATCCATAATTGGATAAGAACACCAAGAAGAGTTCACACTTGTACCCTTAGGTCTACCAAGTACTCCTTTGGTCCCTAAGCTATAGCCCTAGCTCTTCAAATATTTTCATCTAAACTTCATCCCCTTCCCCAAGCTAGAATGATAATAAATTATCTTCCTAAAGACACCACAAAACCCCTTACTTATACCCAACTAAGCCACAAGTTGGCCCAATTCATTACAAACTCAACTAAATCCCTTACATTAAATATAGGTCAAGCCACAAGTCAGATACAACACTAAATTAAATACCCATACATAAATTAAATGCTAAAATTTAGCTCACAAACAACCTAGCACCAACAAGACCAAGACCAAATTGAGTGTCAGCAAAATGAAGCCAAGCACCAATAAATTCCCAAGCATCACTAAGCTTGTAGTGCAAACCGAGTAGCACAGACCATGCTAAGCTCCTAGACCATGCCAAGGTCCAAAGCATTGCCAAGAAACATACTATATGCCAAGCTCCTAGAACATGCTGAGCTCCATAGTGTATGCCAAGCTCATAGAGCAGGTTGAGCTCCATAGAGTATGCCAAGATCCCAGACATAAACTATACCCAATAGTGACCAAGAATCACTTCTTTGGTGACCGAGTCCACAACTCCAAAGCCAAACTCCCTCAACATGAAAGATTGCAAGAAAGCCTAGGATGCTCCTACATCAAGCTTTTAGGTCATCAATTTGAAATAAAAGGTTGAATGCTATTTGCTATGCCTTATTCTAGGAAATGTTGCTGAGAAAGGAGTTCTCTAGATGACTCAAGAATAGAAAGTCAAGCCACTCTAAAACATAAATATTCCTTGGAGATGCTTAGAAGATACTTCCAAAAAAAATTGTGAACTTAATATAAAGGAAAAGTAGTATTAAAATCCTTAGGTAGAAAGTGGAAGAGCAGAGTGTGCAAGCTAGCCAAAGGATTACTGCCCATGCTACAATTCTAAATTAAAGGAAAATGGGTTTGTAGAAAAGCTAAGTGTCACTCTCTCCTGCATATATTAATATCATTAAGTATATTTGCATTCTATATTTTAAATAAAAGTAAGGCACTTCTAGTAAACCTAATAATTTGTGTTTTTTAGTGAGTCTTAGTCATACCACTTCACTTTAAGTAAAATAAGAGTGCTTTTGGGAACTTAGTAATTTATGTGCAATTTTTTTTTAAAAAAAAAAGCCATTACTCATGGAATTAAATGTAAATCTTCCCATTGTAATCATTGGCCTAACTTAATCTCATTTGTGTGGCACAAACATTCTAATTCCTAAAGCTATTTCATCGTAATTGCATGTAATTGGTTTCCTCAAGTGTATTTAAATGACTATTTATTGAGAACTACATCATATACAATCATAGAGAATCACAATTAGAGATGCTAGTTATGATAAGAAAATTTTCTTGAGAGTGAGTTAAAAGAGATTACAAAAACATCCTTCAAATTCTAGGATTTGGGTGACCTTCATAGAAGACTTAACACTCAACCCATTCACCTAATTACTCATAAGTTCAAAGACAATAGATTGGTAGAAGCAACTAGTTTTTCAATTTAAATTCATGCGCCTAAGTTTGAAAAGGAATGTATAGTGAGATACAATCTAGAAACAAAGAATTTTTTTTTCCTAACCAATCCATTCTTATATTAGTTAACAAGGCACTGATGTAGCCAACATTTGGCATTCCCATGAAGGAGCAATATTGTGATGTTGATTTTGGATCCTCTATATCCATGTTCAATGAAAAGAAGACCCTTAGACATGAGGACATATAGAGGACCTAGTTGTAGACCACCCACTCAAAGAAGAGAAAAATTCCAAAGACTCTATTTTATATAAATCTAAAGTGAGAGATTGTGGATATCCTCACACTCCTCCTCAGACTAAAAGGAAAAGAGGAGATTTTGGAGTTCATCGAGAACCACTTCTTCCTAGTAGAAGAAATATGTGCTAACAATATGAAGATTGACTGGGCACAAATCATCTATGATGAACTCACTTCATGGTTGAATTCTACCAAAGGATTCAAGCGATTTTATGTCCTTTTATTTGATCTATTCTTTGGTGACACACCACATATGGCCCAATCTCCTTAGCATCCCAAATTTTTTTGAGTGCACCAAAGTCTATGAATCTTACCCACATTTATAGTTGCAAAGAAGCTATGTGGAGTATGTAACTATCAATGATGCCTTCAAAATGAGGCTATGTCGAGAATTGCAAGGGTGCCTTGAAAGGAGATTCTTACTAGAGGCAATTTCAGCCATAAGCCAGTTCAGATGCTCAATAATCTAGTTTTTGAGTTCCTCCTATTTATGAATAGGAGATTATGATGGATTTCCCAAGAGGTTTCCCAGATATCCAGAGGACAAGGTAATTCTAGTCAACCTGTGTTGATAGATACTTGAAGCGAACAACCTATGTTCCAATACAAAGAAGATTGCCAGGATTTCATTTCCTATAGTGGTAGGCTTGTGCCTCCATATTAGATGCTTGGAATTGGGTAAAGATATTTGAGAGCAAGATTATGTTGTTAGACTATGGGGTGCTCATGCCTCAATATGATCGAATTAATTTTGTGAGGGATCATCTTAAGCTAGGATATGCTTACAAGCATGTCCCAAATATTAAAGATTTCAAGACCAAGTGTCTTAATGAGTACCAAACTCAAGAGAGATTTTGGTCACAACTAACCATTAATGAAATTAAGCTATATACCAATTCTATTGATGTTTCTAACCTTGTAGATGATGGAACCTACATGCACCCCACATCTTATGAGAAGATCAAGGGCACACCAATTTTGTCTATCCTATCTATATATCTAGTCATCGACACCATTGAGGTTCTTGTGCAAGGTATAATCAAGAGAATAGACAAATGGGTGGAGTGGACCTAAGAGAGGAAGAAAAGGATTGAAAACACTAGTTCTATAGGTGGAGTATCAACTGGAGCCACCCAATCAACCACAACCATAATGACCACTACATCAACATCTATAGGGTCATCATAGTCTATTGGCCAAGGTGGAGGCTAGTGTCTTGAAAAAAATGTGCCACTCACCCCTACCTGTAGAGCTATCCCTCTTCCAAAAATCAAGAATATTAGGGAGAAGGAAGGTGACAAGGATAAGGGGAAGGAACAAGAAAAATTAGTGGATAAGCCATCTTCCCCTATCCAAGTTATCAATTTGGATGGCAATACTAACCCAATGAATGGATAGGAATAGGAAGCATCTTAGCAAGGGGATACTCTAGCCCTCTTGATAACCAAGGTAGATTCCTTCCCTATTATTTCTGAAAGCAAGCCAACTCCATTAATCCTAAGGAAGTTCTTCAACCCCTCTAAATTATAATCTACTATCAATTTCCTCTCTATAGAGTTTTGGCTCAAGGAGACCATTAATAATAAGAAGAAGAGATACAAGGATGTGAACCCATCAAAGGACTTGATCTTCTCCTCTCAGCCATCCAAAAAGACAAAGAAGCATAAGATAATTGCTACACTGGCTATGGATTTAGAAATTGGCCACATGCTAGTTGACATTGTGGAGCCTCAGAAAGAAGGATGACTTTTTAAGATCTCAAAGGATGACTTCCAAATCAGGATAGTGGATCTTGGCATCCCAGATCATGACTCCATGGCAAACATGAGGAAGTCAACTAATGATAAAATTGAGGATAAGCTTGAATAGCTTAGAGAAAAGAAGGAGATATTGAAGGCCTCAAATAGAGAGCTAGTAGAATACATAAAGTCTACACTTGGAAACATGTATTCAAGTCAATTTCACCTGAATGCAGAGGAGAAAAAGAAATTACTCCTAAAGCTACAACAAGAAAGACATTTTTGGTAGGTAGTCCAAGCATGGGTAGATTAGATGAAGTCTCAAGGTCCCCCATTGGTTGAGAACTTGGGAAGCCTAGTATTTGATGCTCACATGCTTGGGGAAGAAACTTCAAATCATCAAAAAACCATATAGAAGGTACACAATAAGATGATAGAGCAATTGGCCCTTCTATAGGAAGTGATAGACATGAAGACAAATGTGGCCATTGCTCATGATATTTTTACTGGCAAGGAGTCACTATTCCATTGGAAGAAATCCTTGGAGTTTGTCATAGAAAGCTTCATGAGATCTACAAATGAACTAAAGGATGTGCACGGCCTAGTGCAAAAGATCATTGAAAATTTGATTCAGTATTTGAAGATCTTGGACACAAAATATTGTGTGTATACTAATGGAAAGATGGTAGACATGTGAAAGAATGAAATCCAAATTCTTGACATTTGTTGACAAAGTTGTTGACCTGCTCAACTTCCAAGTGTCCAAGATCTCAGAACTGTTAGCAACAGACGTAATCATAAAGAGGGAAGTGGAGAAATTTCAGTCAAGGGTTGCTAGAATTGATGAACTAACGAAAATGCATGAATACTAGATGGTCAGAGCCAATAATATCCTCATTCTAGGTGTCAAATCAGTTACTTCCAAGAAGACATGATATTTTGATGCTTTTCTAGACATATATCATTCTTCCCCTACTCTTTCTTTTTTCACCATTCATGGATTTTTTTCAATCCTTGTAATGGACAATGGTTCATGCTTGTTTGATTTTTATATTATTTCATTTGGAGATGCTCTGCAAGGAAATCATCCAATGTAACTAACCATTTGAGAAGGCCTATAAATGTAATCTTTGATGAAGTTAATAAGATTGGAAAAAATTACTTTTGGAAAACCCCTGTAGCTAGGATTACTTTGTGTGACTTTGAGTTCATTATAGGTTTCTCTGTTCATTTAGTTTAAGTTGAGTTTATGAAATGAATGTGTTAATGTTGAAACTTGAATGAATGTGAAAAAACTTGGTTTTATTTCCTTTGTTCAATAGATTGTATGCCTTACTCACTTCAGCATAAGCATGTCTTTTTGTTCTTTCTTTTGTTTGAGATGATATGTGTGTTTAGTTTAGTTCATTGCATAAGGAAGCCAAAAACTAGTGTGTGGAGTAGCTGAGGGGTTGACAATCTAGGCATTTTAAAAATATTAGCTAACTGCATAATCAAAGAATAAGTTATTTCACTATCTTTTCCTTGCTTCCTGCTATCATAGTTAGTTTTGGATGTTTCCATTTCTTTGCATCATTAGTCTGAGTAGATTGCATTTTGTGAGTTATTTCCCCTTCTTTGCCTAGGTTGTTTAAAGTATTGAGAAACTTGGTTTTTTCCTCTTCTTCTCTCTGGTTAAGATCATACCCCAAAACTTGAAAGAAAAATTCATTACATATATTGTACTCATAGGGGAGTTGTACCTTTCAATTTAGGGGTCTTTGATAGATTAATACACTAACCCATTTTGTTGTTATCTGCTTTGTTTTCCATAAGCCATTGGGCAAGTCAAGTGTCAAGGTATAAACCAAAATATCAAGGAAGAAAAATTGTTAAGCAACAATATGTATATATGGTGAATTGATAGAAATCTAATTAGTTTAATAAATAACTTGATATATAAACTAGCAGAAATAGTAAATTTTATAAATAATGGGGAATAAATATATGAGCATATATTATTATATATTTATATAATGTATAACAAATATTTAAATGTATAAATGTTTATTCATATACTCAAGATCCCTTTTACTATTTTTTTTAAGCAAGAAAGGTGGCAAGGTTACCATGGAAGGGCTTGTATAGACCCAAGCTAATCGATATTATCCCAATAGAGGGTAGGGGTCAAAAATCTATAAACCCTCATAAAAAATCTTGTGTTAGAATAGTAAGAATAACTAAGAGGGGGATGAATCAGTTATCCTCATGTCCAGATGTATAAAATCAACTACTATTAACCCCAATAAAATTAATCAAACTCATGAACAACACTCAAATAAAACTATTAATCACCATTCAATTTATTCACTCCATTTTTATTCTTTGTTAAGTATGTGTTGAGTAGCGAAATAATATTACAATTAACAATTAAATTCAAACTTAAACCAATAAGTAGTTTAAACATATAAAAAACATCCACAAAAATGTTTGACACCAATATTTAACATGGAAACCCAATTTGGGAAAAACCACCAAATATCATGCTAGCACTTTTCATTCTTTTGAAGTGAGCTTTGTTAGGAGCCAACCTTGTTAAAGGTTAAAAAATACACTATTAGGTGTGACCCTATTAAAGGATTTAATCACCTTGTTAGGAGTGGCCTTGTTAGAGGTCTTTAGAACATTCCCTTAAAATTTTAGCTCGTTAAAGGATTTAGAAATGATTGTTAGGTCAACCTTAATCAAAAAATTTTTACTACTACCACAATGATTAGAAAGTAACAACCAGGTTTGATTTGATAACATACAACTCATTTTGCAAATTCAGATCTCCATTCAGTTCAATCCTAGTTCATTGATTGGACTCCATCTCTCTCAACAACTTAGATATGCTTGGCAACTCTTCAAGAAATCTCCCACATCGCAAACTTCATACTTCTACTTTGCAAGTCTCTTCACCACTTGTCTCTACAAATTCTAGTCCAACAACCAACATAAAACATCTCATATGCCTCCATAAATAGGTAGCTTAGATCTTTTTCTACTTAAACATAACCATATACCTTAGGGTTGTGATTCAATCCAATAGATTCAAAGAATCTAGCCATCTTTTGTTCTTCTTCCTTCATGAAATGTCTAGAAACATTTCCTCAAATCTTAGCCTTTGATCACTCAACTAATCCTTTTTATGCATTAAATAATCCATGTCATCAATCCTTATCATGAACACATTATTTATTATTTCAATATTTCAAATGTGTCAACCACAAATCTCAATTCTTTCTCAAAATATTAATTTCCTAACACTCAATCATAACTATATTCTAGTGCTTGATCTTGTCACTAGATCACTAAGTCATCACTAAACTATCTTGCTCAGTTTACACTATGCAAATTGGTCATTACTATCACTTGGCATTATCTATCACATGGCCAATACTAGTACTCATCCAACGTTGGTTTTCTCTGCAATGCTTAAGTTCCTTAATATTTTGCTTTAGATACTTAGTCAATTGTATTAATTCAGTTGGTTGAATTAATTCTTTTTCTTTTGAATTGATCTTTCTTCCTTTCTTATTGTAATGAATAAACAACACATTATCTTGTCAAGTACTAACTTATCACGTGCCCATTATAATTCCATCACACATTCACTTCTCAACTTCAACCTTTCACTAGGTCATCTCATGATCTCTTCTTTTCAAATCCTCTTGATCAATCAAATAATATGGCACTCTATACCATTAGTAAATATCTTACCAGTAAGGTTTGACACCAATGAAAACATAATAATTGTCCCATAGTTGCAGTTTCAACAATCTCCCTCTTTGACATTGATGACAACACCTTATAAATGCAAAATCTTCCAAGTAATCATATAATCCAAAAAGTAACCAACACTTGAAGTATTGCACTGCTAAGCTCCCTCTGAGTTCAAATGGGTAGATCTTCATAAACATCCTTAGTTTCATTTTTATTCTCATCCATCATCTCAAATATGCTCCCACTAAATATCAATTTCATGTTCTCAACATCTTGTGTATCACTTGCTCTATCTCATAGCTTTATTTATTTTCTCTCTTTTCTTATCTCCCTCTTGCTTCATTCATCATATTACTCCTTCATGTTTACTGTATCCTTCTCATATCTTTCTCTCTCTTTGAAAAAAAATTCCAAAGACATTCAAGTCACCATAATAGGTTCATTGTCAGACATCTAAGTTTTTATGCAACTATCAACTTTTTTAGATCTATAGTATTACTTCCTCTATTGTCAAGTAACAACTTCTATTTCAACTTCACATCACTCCACACCTTTAGGAAAATCCTAAAGTGTGATCTCCAACATCAATATGTAAGATATTATGATAAAAATATTTGATGCAATGCCACATCTCTTCTCAGTTTGTTTTAGATAAGGAAATGGCCCTAACTTGACTCTTATGTATGAATTTGCTTCTTTAGGTAATGCCTTAGTGAATATGTTAGCCATCTACTCCTTTGTGTTCACATATTCAAGCCTCACTTCTTTATCTTTCACTAACTCTCTCAAGTAATGATACTAGATCTCAATATACTTGATCTTTGTATGCTTCACATGATTCTTTGAAATGTTTATAACACTTGTATTGGCACAACAAATCATGATAGGTTTAGTAATCTCTTCCTTCATCCCTTTCAACAGTTGTTTAATTCAGGGGAGAAAGAACCAAGGCACAAAGGATATGAAGGAGGTGTCAAAAATTGGTTAATAGAGATATGTAATTTTTTTCATTCATGGAAACACATGATGTACATTCTTATAGGAAACCTCAGAAATAAAGATCCATAGTGTTTGGTAATCAAAAAAATGTCTAAGTAGAGAATTTGGTTTACAATAGTGTATTGTTTTGCTTATAACTTGTTGTTGACATCATATTATGACTAGAGAAGCTAGATGGAGATAGTATACATGTTGATGATGATGTGTATAACCTCAAAAGTTAGTATGGACTATACATAATAGAGATAATCATGGTTGAATGGAAACATGATAACGAAATTGAAGGAAATAATTATTTTTTTAATAAGATAATTACTTGTTCAATTAGGACCAACATCCTAGATGTTTACTCTAAGTTGGAAAAGTGGATTGTATTCTTAGCTAACCAAACAAAAATTTGCATAAAGACATGGTATTTATGCAAAGGACATCTTGCGAGAAGAAGTGTGCTACTGTGCTATTATGTAATTGTAATGTTGTGTAATTATATGCGAACTTTTGTGAAACTGACATATGCAAAGTTTTATATGAGCTATTTTGTGATCTGAGATCAAGCTAAAGATTAGAGATCAATCAAGAAAGAAGATACAATACTTATATTTGAGAAGTCTGATTACTTGTTTGGGCAGTGAACTCTTCTTGTAATTGGAAGTGCATGTTTGGGCAGTAGGCTCATCTTACATTTACTATACTACAACTCCTAATAGGGTTGAAATCTCCTAATAGGGATTCAAAGTCTCCTAATAGGGAATCTCTATACTAAATTTTCTCATTAACTCCTTATAGGGTCCATCCTCTAACAAGGAACTTATGTATTAGTATATTGTCTAGTGGGTATCATCCTTACAGGGGTTTTCCTTGGCCAGGGTTTCCCTAGTTAACAAAATATGGTGTTATGAGTTATTTTTGTGCATTGTTACTATTAATATTTAGCATTAATTTATTGCTTTCTTATGCATGGTTTAAAGTAAGAAATAATATCCAATTAGTGAGTAAAGTTAATAGATTACTGATTCACCCCCCCTCAGTAATCCCTATTTCTAACAATTGGTATTAGAGGATAGTTACTTTGACGAGGCTTAAAAACCTAAGTAAGATCCCTATGTATATGGAATAGTTTATGAATAACCTTGAAGAAGATCTTGAATAAAATGATCTTTTTATTGAAGAAAGAGATAAGCTGAAGGACATATATGAAGACTCCAAAGTATACATTGGTCAATTGAAGGAAAAGATTGAACATCTTAAATCCAAGCTTGAATCTACTAAATTTAGAACTAGTGATGATGATTACTCAAAGTTAAAGATAGAATACAAACATGAATTGAAGATTACAAATTTGAAATTGAATTTGAGAAATGATCCTAGCAAAGTTGAATCTAATTTGAAGATTGAAAATGTAGATTTGAGAGCAAGTTTGGTAAAGAAAAAATTTAAGTTTGAAACATTCAAAGAAGATCATGAAGAACTTCATAAGTACAATACTATTATGAAATGTGAATTAACTTAGTGCAAGAAAAAACTTGAGAAGCTTTATTCTAGTGGAGAAAAGCTTGATGATTAAATGTCAATACAAAGACCTACTTATGATAAGACTGTCCTTGGTTATCTAATTAACATGTCTATGAAGAAACTTGAGATTACATGAGATCTGAAAGAAAAATATAAATTTGATGATAAGATTGAATCTAGTCAATCTTTTGATAAATCTAAAGTAATTGAGCTAATCATGGAAGTTGAAATTTTGGATGAACCAAAGAAAGTGGAATCTCCTAAGGAAACTAGGTATGAATTTAGAGGTAAGTGATTTTTATGTAATGAAAAAGGTCATATGAAAATAGATTGTACAAATAAGTCATTTAATCATGTTAAGGACTTTCATTGTCATAATTGTCATGGTATGGGTCATAATGCAATTTATTGTAGGAAACCTAAGCATGATAATGATAGAAGGACTAGTAGAATGTCTAGAAATACTAACCATGTAGATACAAGAAGATCTAATGAAAGGACATTGAGAGAAGGAAGATCTTATGAAGATAGAAGACAGATCGTGTGTTATAAGTGTAACAACTTAGGACACATTGCTCATAATTTTCATGCACCTGATGATCAACAAAATCCTAGAAATAGAGCACCAACATGTTAGTTATACAACAACTATAGACACATAGAAAAGTATTGCAAAATGGATAGAAACTTTAGAGATAGAGGGAATAATGGAAGAAACTTCAAGAATAGAAGGAATGATGGAAAGAATGTTAGAAATGATAGAAGAAACCATGAAAGGAATTTTGGAACTAATAGAAACAATGAGGAACATTAGTGAACTTCAAGAAGAATTTAATGAGGCATTTGTAAAAGGAGTAGATATCTCAAAGGAAAAGCTAGATGATGATGAGATAGAAGGATCGAAGTCAGTTATTGAGTTTGATTCAATTATGTTGAATTAAGCTTGTTCACAACATCATAATTTGAGAACCTCATCTAGAAGCCAAATTAAAGGTAAAAAAGTTGGGAAAAGGTGTATTGAGATAAGTTTAGTGTAGTGCCTACCCTCGTTCACATCTTCTCTGGACATATTATTGCTATTGTTATCAGACTTTGATGGACTAGTACTATGTAGATGGATTAGTGGTATTGTTTTGACACTATCAGACATTATGTTATGGATTCAGTTATTATAGGATGAGATCATTTAGACTTCACATTTCATGTATGTATGATGATCATTATATTGTTTTTAGTTACTACCGATGATTAGTTAGATGGTTGATTATCTTATGTGTTTTATTATGGATACTTACCCCATACTTGCATGTGTATGGTGTGCGTGTTTTCTTATTGTATGGCATTTCTGATGTGGTTAAGGAAGGGAGTCATAGTCACCTGCTTAGTCGGGATCTACACGATGCACCACTTCCTGCCATTGCCTATTTAGCTTAGCACTATATATATTGTATGTACATGCATGGCTTTTCTGCAGGTTGCAGGTACCGGGTATCGACTTCCCTGAATTGCCAGGATGAGCGTACCCTATTATACTATCTCAATGATAAGAGAGGGGAGATAAATTCTCAAGTCCAAATCCCAAACCCTAAAACCATTTGTCTTAGTGAGTTAGGACAAGTATCTAAGTTGAGTACCCACTGAATGTGTCGGATGACATATTTTGTGATTTTTAATCTTTTAGACTGATTTCGTATGAATTGACCTATGATGGGTTTTCATATTTTATCATGAAGGTCTATGGTGAATTTTCCATTAATTAAGTCTTAACAAATAGATTTAATTAATAAATTAATTATTTGAGAGATTAAATATCATGATTTTTAATATTTTGATTATGATTAATTCAAGAAGAATTAATCGAGAAATAAAAGAATTAAATTAAAAGAAAATTAGAAATTAAAATAAATAATAATTATAAAATATTAATAAATTAATAAACAAATATTAATAATAAAAGTTATAAAAAAATTAAAATAAAAGTTATGAAGATTAAAGTGGGATTTATAAATATTTAAATGAAAATTAATTTAAAAAGTTATTGGAGTTATAAGTTTGCATGGGAAATAATGCAGTTCCCTATTTTTCATGTGTCAACAACACGGGGGTTAGTGCATCAATTAAGCACATGGTGTCTACAACCCTAGGGCTTATCAAAAAGGATTGGAAATAGGTCCATGCTTAGTTGGCGATATCTTCTAGCTGGTTCTGGAAGCATTCTAGGGTTATCCGAAAGCTCTTTATATTCGGGCATTCCTTAATAGCTTGGGGAGATAGCTGGGCCATAGCGTGGATAGTGTGGTTAGCGTGGAGAATAGTTGAAGCATTGGAGGATTCGAGAAAATTCTGAAGAAGGGGAGCTTGCTCTGCGGGTTGTCTGAGGATAAGCGAGTTAGCATCAGAATCCGAGTAGATTCTTGTGATTTCATTATGATATTTCTGCATCTTGCTTTCCCCTGTCTTCTTCGTATTTTCCATATGTCTTCATTGTGCATTTTCAATTTGGGCAATTAAGTTTTGTTTAAGGATTCTATATGCTTAGATCTGAAAATAATACGAACTAGGGTTGCAATTCATGGACAAACCCATTAGAATTAGTCATCAGAGAATTTTTAAAAGAACAAGTTTCATAGAGAGGTTCTGAAAATGAAAGCTTGTATTTTTATAAACATACTGAGATTCTGTATATTATATATATATATACATAAACCTTGTTATATATATATACATACATATGTATATATATAATATGTATTTATATAATCACAACCTTATTATGGTAGAAACATTTTAATAAACGTATTTCACACTTATTAAATCGCGCTGCGATTGTTTGATAAAACAAATACTAATGCATGTTTGGGTGGGGGCGGAATTGCACCCTGTACCCGTGCTTTAAAGGGTCGCATGGTACCTACTGTGCAATGTACCCGCGACTGTATTGGTCGTAGGGTACCCGCGGCAAATGTCACCACAGTGACAGCCGACGGCATATTCGATTCAGCTTTGTTCTAAGGAAATTTTGTTATTTGATTTCCTTTATGAATTGAAACTAATAAAAATTCGGTTCCCTTTTTTTATAAAATGCAAAAAAAATATAAATATTATATTAAATATGTACATATGTATAATTTTAATTATAAACATATATATGTATATATGTAATATATATATATATATATATATATATATATATATATATATAAAATTGTTATTAAAAGATTTAAAGTTGATAATGAAAGATTTATAAATTCATCTCTTTTTTAATGATGAATAGTTTTGTAATTTTATAATTTTAACTATTATGAGTTAATTAATAGTTTAAGATTATAAGATATATGAAGCATATGCAAATTAAGTTAGTGGAAACGTCTTTTAAATATTATAATTGGAAGCTGAAGTTCAGAGGGAATTTTTAATCCATCCAGAAATTAATACATGGAAAAACGTAGGAAAATGTTCTTCCTCTAAACTTGGATTACAAAAAAACTGAGATTTTGCATATGAATTCAAATTTGAAAACTTAGCAAAACCAAAACATGTGTTTACATTGTGTATTCATTATGCTAATGTTTTGGGTTTTGGGTTGACTAGTGTTGACCAGTATAGGACGTCTACATGGTACCTACTGTGCAATGTACCCGCGACTGTATTGGTCGTAGGGTACCCGCGGCAAATGTCACCACAGTGACAGCCGACGGCATATTCGATTCAGCTTTGTTCTAAGGAAATTTTGTTATTTGATTTCCTTTATGAATTGAAACTAATAAAAATTCGGTTCCCTTTTTTTATAAAATGCAAAAAAAATATAAATATTATATTAAATATGTACATATGTATATGTTTAAATATAAACATATATATATATATATATATATATATATATATAATTGTTATTAAAAGATTTAAAGTTGATAATGAAAGATTTATAAATTCATCTCTTTTTTAATGATGAATAGTTTTGTAATTTTATAATTTTAACTATTATGAGTTAATTAATAGTTTAAGATTATAAGATATATGAAGCATATGCAAATTAAGTTAGTGGAAACGTCTTTTAAATATTATAATTGGAAACTGAAGTTCAGAGGGAATTTTTAATCCATCCAGAAATTAATACATGGAAAAACGTAGGAAAATGTTCTTCCTCTAAACTTGGATTACAAAAAAACTGAGATTTTGCATATGAATTCAAATTTGAAAACTTAGCAAAACCAAAACATGTGTTTACATTGTGTATTCATTATGCTAATGTTTTGGGTTTTGGGTTGACTAGTGTTGACCAGTATAGGACGTCTACCAGAGGCTTGGGAGTTATGTGAATGTGATGTCTTGATGATGTTTTAATCTTGATCTTTATAAACCCAACCATGATTATGTGATGGAATGCTCTATGAATTGGTTGTGAATACTGATTGTTATAGTTGAGATTCTT
The DNA here is from genome assembly GCA_028749045.1 of Cupressus sempervirens. Lineage (NCBI taxonomy): Eukaryota > Viridiplantae > Streptophyta > Pinopsida > Cupressales > Cupressaceae > Cupressus > Cupressus sempervirens. The sequence goes on from CM053784.1 coordinate 365,035,275, forward strand.
ATGTCTGGAACCCTTGACTTAACCATTATTTTTGGTCATCGATCAGTTATCCTTGGATATATTCTAGTTGCCATGATGGGACTACTATGTGGATTTATTATTGATAATGTCATGTCGTGACATGTTTGACTCAACCATTTTGGAGTCTTCGATCAGTATGATTTTGAGATATATTTTGGTTATTGAGAACCAATGGATATTTTGATTATCAGTGATACTTCAGTTGCCAATAGAGAGCTGTTGTGTTCATGATTTTCTATGGATGTTGCTCATGGTGATTTGATGCTTTTATGCATATTTAATGATTTTTAATCATGGATATTTGTTGATCCTTATTATGGTGATTTTGTGGACTTTCTTTATGTTTATGATACCATGAGCATTAGGGTAGGATATTTGCATGTAGTGTCGAGAAGTGGCTTGCAATGGGGGTCGGGGCCCTAAGAGGCTGCCAGGGTAACTCATTGTAAGTTGGATTAATAAGTGATAACATTCACACACTTAATACTAACTGAATGAACCTAAAAAGATAAGAGTTTTTGGTTCTCGCCCATGCCTTGAGTGCTTGTATAGGCTAGGATGGGAGTAGAGAGAATGCATGGTTGCGACCTTGCATTCGATAGTATGCCTTGTCAGTATGAAAGGATACTAGTGGCCGCATGAGATCTGTATGGACCCGTGGAGTTTAGCTAACTGCCAGGGTAACTTGTATGAGATAAATGCGATGACACTTTCCCGCTTGCATAGTAGGTTCCTACATGTCATTGTGTGCCTCTGGGAAGTAGATGTCTGTTTTGTGATTGGAACCTTTGAGTTAGTATACTTTTAGGATTCCTGGACTTTAGAGTCGTGTGCTATGTGGTTTTGATAACCTATTTGGGACTTGAGATTATCTCCTCAGCATGGTGGGAGTGGACCACTTAGGTACCACGCGGTCGGGTGGTAGTGTATTTTCCACTCTTATCATTTGAGATTCATTGAGACTTTGTGGTTAATGCGTCCTTCGTGATGGTAGATATGTATCCTTTCATTGATGATTAGCATATGTTAGATGATGATATCTTATGCTTACTTTTTATGTTAGTAGGATGTTTAGGAGTGACATTCCTACTATGATAATACCGATGATCTCTTCGGTGCTTGGAATGTTACGCACAGAGGGATGGCTAGGATCCACGATGGTCTAATGATGCTATTAATGGTTGGGAGGAACCGTGCACTTAGTTTATTTATTTGATCTTTATGATAGAGGTAAATGACTTTTATGATGATGTATCATGAGTATCATGTGATTATCTTTACTTTGATGTATCATGGATTAGAATAGGATGATGTACCTTATTCTACATATGCATATTCTTTTAAGCCTTCATACCCTATGACATGTACAGTGGATGAATGAGCAGTTGGATATGTAATAATTGAACATTTGACTTATCATATTATTTCATGTGGATGTTGTACTAGATGGATTCATGTAAGTAATTCACGTTAAGGGGATCTTAAAGAATGTAATCTGTTGTATATGTTAAGTTTACTCTTTAGATGGACATTGCTATTGCTTCCGTTATTACGAATAAGTTATATGAGGTATTTACTTTCATGGAAAAAAAAAAAATGCTACCAAACTTAGTGAAATACTAGGTTAATTCTTTGGATTCCTTGACAGGGCATTACATTTAGATGGTACCTAAGCTTGCTTGTAATTTTGAGCTCATCTAAGAAAGTTATGAAGGAATTTAGAGTTACTAGCATTACAGAAAAATGCTAATTCTATAGTAGAAGATGAAAATTATGTTTTTATAGTGAATTTCATGATGTAAAGTTCACTAGAGTTTTTTCATGATGAAAAATAGCTATGGAAAATCTTGGGTGACATTTGAAGATTAGATAGATGATCTTGAATAGTTATTGATTACATAACATAATTGACAGCTTTTTCCTATTTGCAAAGTACAAAATTAATGCAAGTTTAAGTTGATGGAATAAATGGAGTACAAAATTGATTTTCACTTCATTGTGAATACATCCGAAGTGAAGAGCACTTAGAAATGACTTGTTAGAGTGATTTTGAAGCAAAGCCTATTTTCAAAAAGAGGTATTTTATCATTTGTTTGCAAATTTGTTTGTTAAAAGTTCATAATTGATAGAATTATGGATATGTTAGTAGTACACAATATTGAGAACAAGGATAGACCTAAGTTAAAAGTTGTTTCTATAAAACCTATTGAAAGAAACCAACTCAACATTATCTATCACTCCAAACAATGTAGTATATATTGAAGATGTAGGAGGTTATCTTAATAGTAAGTTTGAGTTGATTGGTAGTGAATTAGTGAACAAAGATATGGAGTTAGTTTTCAATCATGAAATGACTATGAAGCCTAGATTTGAACATTTAAGGGAACTAGATCTATTCAAATATCACTTCTACCATGAGTTAGACACAAATGAGTGGACACATATAATATTGAGTAGGATACATGATGGAAAACTATGGATGCAAGAAAATGCAATTGATATTTTTGCTGACCTTATTTATAAGGTAATTGGTCTTAGTAAATAAGGTAGTGTACCTATAGGTGAGAAAATGGTCAAGAAGAAAGTCGTGAGTTATACTAAAGCAATGTATAATGGAAAGGCTATGGTGATTAGCACTATCAAGTAAGATGATGTAAGATTTTTGAGTAGAATCATTGCCTGTTCTATATGTACAAGCTCAAAGATTAATGAACTATTAGCTGGATTCATCTATGCAACTTATAAGATATGTGTAGAGAAGGAACAAGTGAAACTTAGTGAATATTGAGAATGCAACTCTTAGAAAACCTAGAAAAGATCAAGAGGACAAAGAATGGTGTGTTTAGATTCCAGTCATTAAAAAATAATGTATTCTTTCATGTACTTAAAATATTTCCTTAATTATTAGCCACATACATAATGAGCAATGAAAAATGTACAATGGAAAAGATTAGAGAAGTATGTAGAAGGCATCCTGCAGATAAGATATTGGACAGTGGTAACCTAATAATGAGAACATTTCAAAATAAAATGAAATAGAGATGTAGAATTGTAACTACAATTGTTAAAAGATTTAAGGAAGAATTTTTTATTATGGTTGATATAGATTTCACCTATATTCAAGCAATGGAACCTCGGGAAACATTTCTTGATCCCTTGGGTTATGATTTAAATGATGATATAACAATTGATTATATTGATTTATTGTTGAATTCAGATAAGGACAAAGAAGAATACCGATTTGGTACATATGAGAAGATTACCCAGTTAGCTCATCAGGCATCTATGGAGAAGGCATCACACAAAAAGATAGAATCTATTATGAAGAAAGCACTATCAAAGGTCGGTATGATAGAGAGTGAGTCTGAGGTTGTAAGGAAAATGATGAAGCAAGGAATATTGAATATTCAAACCTTATTAGTATCTATTACAAAGACATCATTAGAATAGAGCATTCCACATGCAACAGTGCCAAATGTCCAACCTAGCAAGCCTAAGAGAGAATCTGAATGATTGGTAGAAGTAGTGACTGCTAAAACAAAGAGGGTAAAACAACAAGCCATCAGACTAGGAAAAAGATAGAAAACATTGTTGAAAATTGTTGAGTCTAGTGATGAAGATGAAGAAGAAAAAGAGATCAAGCAAGTAGAGAAAGTGACTCCATCAAAGCAATTAGCAGGAAAATCTTAACAACCTTGGAAGCCAAAGATAGAGAAGATCAACACAACTATTGTTAATAAGGGTAACTTTGTTTAGATGAACAAATTTTATGATTTGTATAACAATTTTGAGAAGGATTAGATTGATATCTCTACTATGAGATATATTGTAGCAAACAATCTAAAATTGAAGGATCTTGAGATCTTAATTAACAAGAAAGTCTATGAAAGACTCATTCAAAAGAAAGCTCCTACAAGGGAAGAAGATCTAGAACTTTGGAAGTCTATGCTTAGAACTATTTGCAAGATTAATGACAAATAAGAGATTAAAATATTTTTGAATAACCTCACACCATATTTAAGAAATAAAGTGAGACCATTTCTATTTATGGTTGGTGAAAAAGATAAACTAAGAAATGAGACTGTGAAAACAATCAATCAAATGTTGATAGAGTCAAAGGCAACATCTCCTTCAACACCTAGAACCTTAGAAGTGTCAATGAGTGGTGAAAATATGAAAATTAATCAAACCAATGTTACCATTAACATTGATGATACCAATCCATTTGGAAGTTTCAAACCTAATGAACCCAACACCAAAGATATTGAGGATAAAATGAGATAAATAGATGAGGGGAAGAGGTTACTTGAAGAAGATAAAAGGAAAATAGAATAAGCCAAGCATAAATTGCTTGAGGAAGAAAAGGAAAGAAAGGAAGAGGAGGAAAAGGGGAGAATAGAAAAAGAAGAAATGAGAAAGAAAATAGAGGAAGATGAGAAGAAGAGATTGGCAGAGAAGAGAGTAAATGAAAGAGAGGAAAGAGAAAAGAAAGAAGAGTGAAAGAAGCAACTCTAGTAGCTTACAAACAAAGAGATGATGATACTAAACCATCTAGTTCATCCACTCCACTCTCTCTTACCAGTTTAGCTACTGATAATAATGATCAAATAGATTTTATCTCATCCCTATCTAAGCTTATACAGAAGAATAGAATAATGAAGAGCTTACAAAAAACCTTAATGAAAGTTACAGACAGACTGCATAGTACTTGGGCAGTACAACATACTGCATCATATCCTGAATATAGGGCACAAGCAGTGCTAAATCATTTGATGAAGAGTTTCCTATTTTTTTAAATGTTGCAAAAGCAAAGGCACAAATTTCCCATGATGCTAACTTGTTTAGCACCATCTATCAAAACATTAAAAATGATTTGGTTAATCTTGATACTTGTATTAAAGAACTTCAAAAATGTCAACATGATGGGAAAACCTTGTATATCATGTGTACCTTATCACACAAGATGACTAAGGAAATAAATAGCCATATAGAAAGAAAGATGAGTGAGCTAAAGGCTTTATTCAACCAGATCCAACATCCATCTTCCAAAGTTGATGATTTTGAAGGATAAGTGGCTGGTATTCATAATGATATCAGGAAACTAGAACTTTAGAAGGAACAAATTTTGAAGAAGATATAATATTTTAGAGAATCAATTGCTTTGAAAATATATTTTGTTGAGAAACAATTGGAGGAATGTGTCAAGGCCAAAGACACATATTCTAACTTTTTGTATTCAGATCTTAATGTAGTTGAGATTGCATCATATGCTTTACATGAAATTCTCACCTCAATTGAATCCACCAAGGAAACATGGACTAAACGTATGAATAGTCTTAAGGAAAACTTTGATGATTGCATGAAGATCATATCAACATAAGGAAGGACAACATTTTTGGACAATTTTTTTGAATAGATTCCTGACATTTTGACCTTTTCCATTGATATCAAAGGGGAAGTATTTGCAAAAAAATTGTAAAGTATATTGTAAGGGGGAGCTCATAATGTTGGACAAATTGTAATAGATGTAATGTAAGATGTTATTTACTTTTGTTGTGTTAAGTTTTTGTCACTTAGCCAATTTTCCCTATTTTATTGCCGTCAATGCAAAAGGGGGAGATTGTTGACAATTGGCTAATATTGATGTGTAATTTTTGTCATTTATGTCAACACATGATGTACATGCTCATAGGAAACCTCAGAAATAATGATACTTAGTGTTTGGTAATTAGAAAATTGTCTTAGTATATAATTTTGTTTACAACAGTGTATTGTTTTGTTTATAACTTGTTGCTGAAATCATATTATGACTAGAGAAGTTAGATGGAGATAGTATACATGTTGGTGATGGTGTGTATAACCTTGAAGTTAGTATAGACTATACAAAATAGAGATAATCATGTTTGAAGCGAAACATGACAGCAAAATTGAAGGGAAGAATTGTTTTGTTTACAAGATAATTACTTGTCCAATTAAGGCCCACATCCTAGATGTTTACTCTAAGTTGGAAAAGTGGATTGTGGTCTTAGCTGACCTATAAATAATTTGTGTAAAGGCATGATATTTATGCAAAGGACATCTTGCAATAAGAAGTGTGCTATCATGCTATTATGTAATTGTGATGTTGAGCAATTGTATGCAAACTTTTGTTAAAGTGATATATGCAAACTTTTTTTAAAGTGATATATGTGAAGTTTTATATGAGCTATTTTGTGATCTGAGATCGAGCTAAAGATTAGAGAAGTCTAATTACTTGTTTGGGCAGTGAGCTCTTCTTGTAATTGGAAGTGCATGTTTGGGCAGTGAGCTCATCTTGTGTTTACTGTACTACAACTCCTAACAAGGTTGGAAGCTCCTAACAGGGATTCAAAGTCTCTTAACAAGGACTCCTTATACTAAATTTTCTCATTGACTCCTAATAGGGTCAATCCTTTAACAAGGAACTTATATTCAACATATTATCTAGTGAGTATCATCCACACTGGGGTTTTCCCTTGGCCAGGGTTTCCCCAGTTAACAAAACATGGTGTTATGAGTTATCTTTGTGCATTGTTACTATTACTATTCAACATTACCTTTTTTTTTTTAATATGCGTGGTTTAAAGTAAGAAATAATATCTAGTTGTTGACTAAAGTTTGTAAATTACTAATTCACCCCCTCTCTCAGTAATCCCTATTTCCAACAGGAGGACCATGGTCTTGGTAAATGTACAAGGGAAAATTTGAAGAAGACTAAGGTCATGGATGATAAAGAGATTGATGAGCTAAGGGCTTCTATTGTAAACATGAATATTCTGGCTGATCTAGCTGCTAACTTGGTGAAGACCTTATATCCGTCCTGTTGTTGTCTTTTTGTTGTCTTTATCTTTTGACTATTGTTTTAGGGATTTCTATTATGGAATGTTATCTTTTTGGTGTTGATGCATAGTTTCTTTTTTCATTTTGTTGTAAAAGATTTTAGGTCCTTTCAAAACCTATTTTTACTTAATCAAAATAATTATTTAATTGGGACAATATTTGAACAATTCACTGTTGCATCAACATATTCAGATTTTGCTATGAATTGTGAAATATAGTTCTTCTTGGTTTTCCATGAAATCAACCTATTTCCTAAAAAGAAAGCACCTCTACTAGTATTTTTTCTATAATCAACATAACCAGCCCAATCAGTATCTGTATATACTTTCAACTTAAACTTGTCATTCTTCTTATACCATAAGCCATAGTCTTCTGTGCCTTTCAGATATCTCATTATTCTTTTCACACCCATCATGTGATTCTCCTTAGGATTAGCAAAAAATATTACAACTATTCCAACTACTAATGCAATGTCAGGTCTTCTATGAACAACATATTACAATTTTCCAATCATTAATCTATACAATATCTAATTTACCTTTGCATAATCATCATTCTTTTAAAGTTTATGTCTAGTAGCCATCGGTGTTCCAACTAGTCTTGAATCTTCCATACCAAAAGTTTTCAGCATCTCCTTGATAGAGTTTGATCGTGTAATGTATATTTCTCTTTTTTTTGATAGACTTGTAGACCAACAAAGAATTTAATCTCTCTAAACATTGACATCTCAAATTATTTTTTCATTTCACTTGTAAATTTTTTACACAATGAATCTTGTCCTCCAAATATGATGTTGTTAACAAAAATCTCAACAAACAATACCTTGTTCTCAGATTCACTCTTTAAGTAAAGATTTCTATTATCATTAGTTTTTTGAAAACCAATATTTACCAAATAAGTATGTAACCTTTCATACCATGCTCTACAGGCTTGCTTCAAACCATACAAATATTTGTGAAACTTACATACCATATTTCTCTAGCATGGCTCAATAGATTGTTTAGGTTGTTCAATGTAGACTTCTTAAAGTATTCCATTTTGAAATGCAAACTTCACATTTATTTGATAAAATTTGAAACCTTTTTAGGCAGCATATGCAAGAAAATTTATTAATCCTTCCAATCTTATAACTGGAGAAAATGTCTCTCCATAGGTAATTCCTTCTTCTTGTGCATATCCCTTAAAAACTAGTCTTGCCTTGTTCCTTGTGACTTCACCTTTCTCATTTAGTTTTTTTTTGAATACCCACTTTATTCCAATCACATTCATGTTCTTTGGTCTCAGAACCAATGTCCATGTTTTGATCTTCACTATTTGTTCAACTTCTTCATTCATAGCTCTTATGTAGTCTTTATTTTTAAGTGTATCCTTAAGTGTTCTTGGTTCAAACTCACACAACAAAAATGTATCATTCTTCAATCTATTTGTTGTCATAATTCCTAAATTTTTATCTCTAATAATTTTTTTTGATGTATGATGCCTTCTTACACACTTCACTAGTACATGTTCAGATCTTCTTACTATTTGTAGTAGTTCAATTTTTTCTATATGTTCAATCTCTTCATGTCCCTCTTTTTGCATCTCTGGCTATATCATGTGCTCACCCATCTAATGGTCAAAAGTCTCTACCTATTGCTCAACTTCAACAATTTGATCCTTGGCATATTTTTGTTACTCAAGAACACTCCTCTACTAATACTCGACAATATCCTTAATCTACATCACTTCAATTGGTCTCTTAGTTTTAGGAATGGTACCAGATTCTCCTTCATATACATATACAAGATTTCTATTATCCTCAAGTTCCTTCTTTCATTTTTCTTCATTTTTTTCTACAAATTTACCAACTCTAACTTTTGAACTTTCCACAATCTTGTTAGTTTTAGAATTCAAACACTTATAGGCCTTACTCTTTGTGGGATATCCTAGGAATATGGCTTCATCACTTTTTGCATCAAGTTACCTTTCCTAGTATCTTTCAAAATATAACATTTTCTCCCAAAAACTTTGAAGTAATTCAAATTAGGTGCACAACCATTCCAAAGATCAAAAGGTGTTTAATCATTACTTTTCTTGACTTGTACTTGATTCAAGGTATAAACATGAGTACTTACAACTTCTCTCCAAATTTTTTGTGATATAGTCTTTTCCATCATGAATGTCCTTACACAATCCATGATAGATCTATTCCTTCTTTTATCTATACCATTCTATGGTGGAGTTATAGGTGTAGGCATATGGCTTATGACACATCTATCATTATAGAATATGTTGAATTCTTTAGATAAAAATTCTCCTCCTCTGTAAGATCTTAAGCATTTCAAAATCTTGCTGTTTCTTTCTCAACTTTATCCAAATACCACTTAAACATTTGACAAGAATTAGGTTTTTCTTTAAGAAAGATCATAGTCATCATCCTAGAGTAGTCATCAAAAAATAAGATAAAATACTTATCACCATAATATCTTTGCACTCCATTAGGACCACATAAATCAATATGAACCAATTTCAAAACATCTTTAGAAGAGTAGAATTTTCTCTTGAAGCTAGACTTTTTCATTTTTCCCAATTGATAATTTTTGCACATCACCTTTTTAGGTTTACTCAATTTTGGCAATCCATTTACTCTCTTCTTCTTACTAATGTGAACAAGATTATCAAAGGTTACATGACACAACCTTCTATGCTATAGACAAACATCTTTGAATTGTGCAAACAAACTAGTTTCATTAGATAGGACTAGATAGAACAAGTTAGCTCTAGCTTTCTCTCCACTTTCAATTAGTTCACCAATAGAATCATAGATCTTTGCTTTCCTATTTTGAAACTCAACTCTATAACCTAAACTAATCAACTATGCCACACTCAAAAGCCATATTTTAGAACTTAAACCCACTATGCATTGTCACATTTGATCTTATCATTTAGTATAATTGATCCTTTACCTTTCACATAACATGGTGCACCATTTCTAAACTTGACACTACTTCCTCCATAATGTACTAGCTTATCAAACTTACTTGTATCACTAGTAATGTTATGTGAACATCTACTATAAATTATCCATCTATCATTATTTCTTATATGTGAGATTAAAGCAATTTTCTCATACATTTCATCATCAGATTCACATTTCATAGAAACATACACAACTTCTTCATGATTTTCATAAATATCACTGTCAATAGTTTCTCTAGCAATGTAACAAGATTTCTTACCTTTTCCCTTGTAATCTCTATTTCCTCAATTGTCTTTGTTATCTCTCCTTCCTTGGTATTTACTATCCTTCCTTTCATCCTTTTATTCTTTGTCATGACATCTTACTACAATATGGCCAACCTTGTTACATATAAAACAAATAATAGGGATTTTATCTTTTTATTTTCTCTTTCCTCTTGGAAGCCTTTTAGCCTATAATGTCTCAAGTTCATCATCTGATTCACTATCACTATTCACATGCTTTCTTTTCTTCTTTCCTATGGATTCATCAAGAGTTAGTTTTACTTTGAAAGTAATTTCAACATTAGGTGTGTAATCATCAAAATTCACTAACTCAAAAGTTGTGAGTCTACCTACTGATTGTCCAATGTTAGATCATTACCAGGTGTACATCTAAGTTCTTGTATTGCAAAAACTCTAATAACATAGATAGGAAGTGAAGTTCTCAATATCTTGTGGATCACTAGCTCCTTAGATATGATACCACCTAAACTCATGATTTCATTCACCACTTCATTCAATCTCCCAAAATATTGTGCCATATTTTCACCTTCTTTCATCTTTGTGTCATCAAAATTTCCTCTTAAGATTTATTCCTTGGCTCTCTACACATTTGTGTCTCATCCATAGATCAATACCAACTTGTCCCATAATTTCTTTGCATTTTCATAGTCTTTCTCTTCCTCAAATATAGAATAGCTTAGGGAGAATGCAAGTTCAATCATCATTTGGTTATGCTCATGCTTTTTTTTCATTTTCTCAATTGTCATAAGTCTAGGAACTTCAATATATTCATTCCATAGATAGTAAAGTGTAAAATCTCCAATACTAGATAGATGCAACTTCATCAGCCTTTTCCATGTTGAGAAGTTCTCCTTTCTCAACTTGGGTACCTCTCTCTTATACATATTGATCTTTAACTTTAAGTCTTTCAAAATTTCACACTAGCACCAATGCCATGACACCAATTGTTACATTATTTAGAATAACTGGGGGGGCATGGTGAATCAGTTATCCTTAGGTCTAGATGTATAATTTCAATTTTTAACAACTCCAAACAACTTAATAAAACTCATGAGAAGAAAATCGAACAAAATTGTTTATCACCATTCAACTTATTCATTCCATTTTAGATCTTTGTTCAATATGTGCCTACTAGTAGAATAATATCATAGTTAGCAATAAACTTCAAAATTAAACAATAAGTAGCACAAACACATTAAAAAAAAAGATACAAATCTTTTAAACCAATATTTAATGTGGAAACCTGATGCAGGAGCATCCTGGGTGAAAGGGCAATCTTGCATCACACAAAAATATTTTTATTTTTAGTCTTTTCTATTTTAATAAGGACTAGTAGACATGGTGGTTATTATTTATGGGAACTTGCTATTTTTAGTATGTTTGTCATATGAGCTTGGAATGTTCTCATTTTCTACAAGAAGGTTCATTTTAGAGATATAAGCCTGCCATAAAAATATCATTGCTCCAACTTAAGTATTAAAGAAGTTATTGAGGATTTTCAGTGGAAAAATTTGCAAAAAAATCTTGAGGCTCATTGTTGGATGCCTTAGAGTGCTTAGATGAGGTCCAAAAACTTGATAGAAGGCCACTAGCATGATTTTGAGCCTATAGATCAAGAGGTGGCATTTTGAAAAGTGGTTATAATAGCCAACTAGAGCAACGGTTCGTGAATTATGGCCTTCCAAAGTTGGACCACCCATAATTTCTAAAATAATTGTCAATGATGTATTTGGCTGAACCTAAATGTTTTGTTAGGGTCTGTCAGTCCTAAGTATTAAGTTTGAGCATCTAGAACCTTCCTGGGTGACATAAAATTGCCTATTTAAGAAAGGCCTAAACATTGTCTAGGACAGCTCTAGGTGATAGTTCATAGCTTGTCTTGTAAACTAGTGTGGTGAAGGTGTCCATGTGGGTTAGTATATTGTACTTATGAATTTTGTAATGAAAAATTTGTAGTGCAAATAAAAAGTCCATATTTTCTTCTCACATTTGTTGTTGTTTCTATTAAGAGTTTATGGTATTAAGGGGAGCACCTTGCATTAGTGGTATCAAAGCTAGAGTCCTTGTGTGTGTGTATAGATCACTAACTGTGAGGTAGTTTGGACCAAGATCATGGTTTGGGCTGAGCATATAGACAGATCACTGATTGTGAGGCAGTTTGCACAAAGAGAGCATGGTGGAAGAGCTGTAGGTGTTACACCTAAGAATTTTAGAGCCCTCCAAAGATAGATGCAAGTATTGGAAGAACAAATGTGTAGTTGAATAAATATTCCTATAAAAGATGAAAATGAGGATGAGGAAAAAGAAGAAGAAAATGTCAGAGTAGAGGAAGTTCTAAACCTAGAGGAAGAAAGAATTTTTAGGGCCATCTCCAAGATTGGAAAAAGACCTATGTTTGAAGTTCCCACATTTTTAGGAAATCTTAATCCAGAGAAGCTAAATCAACGAACTAGAGGAGTACTTTGAATATGAAGATATTGAAGATCCTAATAGGGTCAAGTTTGCGAAGGAAAAACTGAAGGGACATGCAAAGATCTAGTGGCAGGAGGTTGAGTTGGAGTGGAATACAAAGGGAAAGGAAAAAATCACTAGACAAGAAAAGATGATAACTAAACTAAAGTGACAATTCATTCTTATGGATTATGAGTTTGATTTGTTGAAGAACACACAAGGGTTGAAGCAAGCGATAAAATCTATTCAAGAGTATACTGAAGAGTTCTACCAAGTTCTCATTAGAACTAATCATGTAGAAGATAATAAGGAGAAAGTCACCTATTACCTTAATGGGTTAAGGCCAACCATTTAGGATGAGACGAGTCTAGTTCAAATGAGCAGTATTGAGGAGACATACTAGTTTTCCCTAATAGTTGAGGAGAAACTGAGCAAGAAGTTTGACAATAAGAATAGTGGAAGAGGTCACAGTGGAAGATCTGGTGGATGATCTTATGGTGGTCATAATGATGATCAAAAGAATAAGGATGAGGTTGGATGTAGTAGTCAAATTTAGAGGGGAAACAATTCCAATCATTTGCATGATTAGAACAATAGAGATTAGAGAGGAAGAGGCAAAGGACAAGGATATGGAAGAGGAGGCTTCTATAGGAAATGTTTCCATTGTAGAGAAGAAGGGCATGGAGCATTTGAATGTACCTAGTTCCAAGGAAGGACAAATCAAAGAATAGAAGGTTAGACTAGAGTTTCACATGTTGATGAAGATGCCAAATCCTCACATTCTAAATATGCTAAAAGAGGAGAAGTCCTAGTTAATTGAAGAGTCCTGCTGAGTGGTGAGAATGAACTTGAGCAAAGAAGGAGCTTGTTTCACACAAGGTGCAGATGTGAAGATAAGTGTTGTGATGTGATCATTGATGATGGAAGTACTAAAAATATATTGTTAGAAATGATGGTCACCAAGTTGAAGCTAAAGAGGTGGAAGCACTGACATCCATACCATATTGCTTGGGCACAAGATGACCACAAGGTCATGGTCAATGAGTAGTGCTTAGTGAAGTTAAAGATTGGAAGCTACCAAGATGAGGTACTTGCAATATCATACCTACAGACATATGTCATATGTTGTTGGGTAGGCCGTGGTAGTTTGATAGGCATGTTGAACATGATGGGCAAGCAAATACCTACACCTTAACTAAGGATAGAGTGAAACATAAGTTGAAGCTGTTGAAGGATAAAGAAGAAAAGGTATGTAGTGCTATGAGAATACATTTTTTTGATGGAAAATAGTTTCTTAAAGGTATGGAGTATGAGCATATGTGTTTTTCTATAATTCCTAAAGATAGTAAAGAAGAAGTAGAGGAGGTACCTGTAGAAGTTGTAGATATATTGGGAGAGTTTTCTAATATTGTATCAGATAATGTACCTGATGGATTACCCCTAATGAAAAAGATCAGTCACCAGATGGATTTGGTTCTAGGAGCCAATTTTCCAAACAAGGTAGTGCATAAAATGACACTAGTAGAAAGTGACGAGTTGAATAGGAAAGTTCATGGGTTATTGCAGAATGGGTTGATTCGAGAGAGTCTAAGTCCATGTGCTGTACCAAAAATATTAGAACCAAAGAAGAATGAAGAATGGAGGATTTGCACAGATTCTCATGCTATCAATAAGATCACAATAAAGTATGGATTTTCATTGCCAAGGATGGATGATATTATGAACTATTTGAGTGGAGCTGAGTATTTCAGAAAGATAGATCTAAAGAGTGGGTACCATCAGATTCATATCAAAGAAGGTGATGAGTGGAAGATTGCTTTCAAGAAAATGGAAAGGACTATATGAGTGGTTAGTCATGCCTTTTGGGCTAACCAATGCACCAAGCACTTTCATGAGGCTCATGAATGAGGTATTGAAGGATTTTCTAGGAAAGTTTGTCACTGTTTACCTAGATGATATATTGGTCTTTAGTAAGGCATTGGAGGAGCATTTGGTTCATATTTGCAAGGTGTTTGATAAGTTGAGGGAAGAAAATTTGTTGATAAACTTGAAGAAGTGTAGTTTTGTAAAGAAGGAGTTGGTGTACCTAGGATTTGTAGTCTTAGTAGAAGGTCTGAAAATAAACCCAAAGAAAGTGAAGGCTATCCTCAAATGGCCTCCTCCAAGGAGTGCGACAGAGGTAAGATCCTTTCATGGATTAGCTCCATTTTACAAAAAGTTCATAAAAGATTTTAGTTGTATTTGTGGACCCTTAATTGAAACAAAGATAGGAGATACGAAAGAGTTTAAGTGAACCATAGGCGCAGATAAGAGTTTTGATCTATTGAAATTGAAAGTTACTAAGTAGTCTATTTTAGCACTTACTAATTTTAACAAGGTGTTTCAAGTAGACTGTGATGCTAGTGGTACTACAATAGGAGTTGTTTTGAACCAAGAAGGTAGACCTGTTGCTTATTTTAGCAAGATGTTGAATAATGCAAAAAGAAAATATTCTGTTTATGATTAGGAATTTTATTCTATAGTTCAAACATTGAAGAAGTGGGGACACTATCTTTTTCCTTAGGAGTTTTTTTTGTATACTGATCATCAAGCTTTGCAATATTTGAATAGTTAAGAAAAATTCAACCAAAGGCATTTAAAGTACATTAAGTTTTTGCAAAGTTATACATTTGTTTTGAAAGATAGGGGTGGGAAGTCTTAAAAAGTTGCAGATGCTCTTAGTAGAAGAAAACTTTTGCTAACAAAAATGTAGATAGAGGTGGTTAGGTTCAAGGAACTCAGTACTTTGTATCCAGATGATCCTAATTTTGGTGAAGCTTGGAAGGCTTGTATAGTACCTATTACACTTGAGAGGAAAAAGTGGTTGAATTTTATGATCTAGGATACTTTATTGTTGAAAGGAAGCTAGTTGTGCATTCCCATAAGTTCAATGAGAGAGAATCTCATAAGGGAGAAGCATAGTGGAGGATTGGCTAGACATTTTGGTAGAGATAAAACCATAACTTTGGTTGCTGAAAATTATTATTGGCCATAGTTGTAGCAAGATGCGATGAAGTTTGTACAAAGTTTTAGAGTATGTCAAATGGTGAAAGGAGTGAAGTAGAATACAGGGTTGTATCAACCATTACCTATACTTGAGAAGCTATGGGAGGATGGTAGTATGGATTGTGTTTGAATTATTGAGGACACAATGGGGGCATGATTCTATTTTTTTGGTGGTCAACAGGTTTTCAAAGATGGCACATTTTATTCCTTGCAAGAAGACTATTGATGTTGTTCATGTAGCAAATTTGTTTTTTAGAGAAGTGGTGAGATTAAATGTTTTTCCAAAGAGTATAGTTTTAGATAGAGATACCAATTTTTTTGGGTATTTTTGGTGTAAATTGTGGAAGAAGTTGAAGATAGATTTGAAGTTTAGTTCATCACATTATCTACAGACTGATGGATAGACAGAAGCTGTGAATTCTAGTTTGGGAAACTTGCTTAGATGCTTGGTTGGAGATAAACCAAAAGGATGGGATATGATTTTACCATAGGCAGAATTTGCATATAATAATTTTGTCAATAGGAGTACTAGTACTATTCCAAATTATACATGAGAGCAGTCCTCGAAATGCTTCTGAATTGAGGTAGTTGGATAAATGAGAGATAAGTAGTGCTGAAGCAGAAGATTTTGCTAAACATTTGAAGAATATCCATAAGGAGGTGAGGAAGAAAATCATAAAGATGAATACATAATATAAGGCTAAGGAAGATGTGAAAAGGAGATATAAGGAATTTTAGATTGGAGATGAAGTCATGGTTCATTTGAGAAAGAAGCATTTTCTAGCAAGTAAATATAATAAGCTGAAGATGAAGAAGTTTGGACCATGCAAGATATTGAAAAGGAATGATTCTGGAAATGTTTATGAAGTGGAGTTGCCTGCTGAATTGAATATTTCACCAGTATTTAATATTTTAGATTTGACAGAGTATTATGAAGGAAGTGATGGAGATGAAGTTGCAGAAGTGCAGTGGAGAATTCTAGCCACTAGTTCAGCTATAAAGGAGATTGAGGAGATACTGGACAATCATGTTGGCAAAAGTACTAGAAACAAAACTTATGAGGAATATCTAGTCAAATGGAAATGGAGGCTAGTTGAGGATTCATCATGACTAGCAAAGAAGGAGATTAACTATCATTGTTTTTCTCTAAACATCTGAGATGTGATGGGGTCACTTCTCTAATTGCCATGGGTGTCTAATGTAGGAGCTTCCTAGGTGAAAGAGAAATCTTGTATCATGCAAAAATATTTTATTTTTAGTCTTTTCTATTTTAATAAGGACTAGTAGACAAGGTGGTTACTATTTATGGGAACTTGCTATTTTTATTAAGTTTTTCATATGAGCTCATAATGTTCTCATTTTTGACAAGAAGGTTCATTTTAGAGATATAAGCCTACCATAAAAATCTTATTGCTCTAGCTTAAGTATTGGAGAACTCATTGCAGATTTTTGGTAGAAAAATTTATAGAAAAATCTTCACGCTCACCATTGGAGGCCTTAGAGTGCCTAGATGAGGTCCAAAACCTCATTGGAAAGGTGCTAATTCCATTTTGAGCTCGTAGATCAGGAGCTAGTGTTTCCAAAAAGTGGTTACAATAGCTAATCAGAGCAATGGTTTGTGATTTATGGCCTTCCAAAGTTGGACTACCCAAAACTTCTAAAATAATTGTCAAATATGTATTTGGCTGACTCTATATGTTTCGTTAGGGTTAGTCAGTCCTAGGTATTAAGTTTGAGCATCTAGAACCTTCCTAGGCATCATAAAACTGCCTATTTAAGAAAGGCCGAAACATTGTCTAGGACAACTCTGGGTGATAGTTCATAGTTTCTTTTGCAAATTAGTGTACTGAAGGCACCCATGTGAGTTAGTATATTGTACTTATGAATTTTTAATTCTATATTTATGGTGTAAATAAGAAGTCCATATTTTTTTCTCGCATTTTCTGTTGTTTCTAGTATGAGTTTATGGTATTAAGGGGAGCACCCTACATCAAAACCCAATTTGGGAAAAACCACCAATTAACATGATACCACTTTTCACTCTTTTTAAGTGAGCTCGATTAGGAGCCATCCCTATTAAAGGTTACAAAATACACTATTAGGTGTGACCCTATTAAAAAATTTAATAACCTTGTTAGGAGTGGACTTGTTATATGTCTTTATAACATTCCCTTAGAATATCACCTTGTTAAAAGATTTAAAAATGACTATTAGGCCAACCTTGGTCAAAAGGATTTCACTACTACCTTAATGATTAGAAATTAATAGCTAGATTTGATATGATAACATACAACTCACTCTGCAAATTCAGTTCTCCATTCATCTCAATCCTAGTTGATTGAATGGAATCCATCTCTCTCAAAAACTTAGATATGATTGACAACTCTTCAAGTAATCTTCCACATCACAAAATTCATACTTCTCCTTCTTGATTCTGTTCACTAATTGTCTCCACAAATTCTAGTCCAAAAATCAATATAAAAAATACCATATGCCTCCTTAAATAGTGATGGGGTCAAGCCAAATAACAGAATGGACACAACAGGAAAGGGGAAAATTTTATTAACTATGTAAATATGCTAATACATTTAGTATAGAGAAAATAGACTTCAAAACATGCCCTAAGGGCTTACAATAGTATAAATCTAGAGATAATTTCTCTTTTTAGTACCTCCCCTCAAACTCCACTCCGAACTGCCTTTTAATATGCCAGAAATGTTCTTAAATAGACCCCAAAGGGTTAAGGATTAGGAATACATTCTAGAAAGTGCTAGTTGGCATCCACCGACCAAATAGAAGGCTGCAAAAGTTGCATTAGACCATGGCACAAAATTAGAAGAATCCAAAAATGGTAACCAAAGTTTTGAGAGGCATAACTTTTGAACCGTAGCTCTGATTGACGAACTGTTTACATTTTTTGAAAGCTCTCGAAGCGCTCTATAGCTGTATGGACAAGATTCACTCATCCCCCATTTTTTGGCCTTGCTCAAGGTCATTTAATTCTCCTAACTTGACTTTGAAGCATTCTTAGGAGGTCTCCAAAAACCAAAAAATTGCAATAACTTTAAAACCGTGGGGCCTTTTGACTTGATTCTTTTCCTGGAATGCTCTAAATTACAATGAAAATCATATGACCAATTTACATCTTCTAGTTCACCAAAATGATGGCTCAATTTGGTGATAGCCATTTTCCATTCATCTCCTTCTTGTATCCATATTTGGTGATAGCCACTCTTAAGATCTATCTTTGTGAAGTACTAAGCTCCACTCAAGCAGTCCATAAGATCATCCATTCTTGGTAAAGAAAATTGATACTTGATGGTTATCCTATTTATAGCTCAAGAGTCTATACACATCCTCCACTCTCCATCCTTCTTTGGTGCCAGTATTGTAGGTACTGCACATGGACTCAGGCTCTTCCAGATTAACCCCTTCCTCAATAGCTCCTGAACCTATCTAGTTAGCTCCTCAGTTTCAGTAGGAGTCATCCTGTGAGTAGCCTTGTTAGGAAAACTAGCTCCTGGGATTAAATCTATTTGATGACTAATTTTTCTTACCGATGGCAATCCTTTTGGAACATTATCAGAGATGATATCTCCAAACTCACCTAGTAAATCTGAAACTTCAAGTGGTATTTCACTACTACCTTCTTTATCTTTCCTAGCAATCAAAGCATAGCACATACACTAATGTTTCATGCCAACTAAAAACTTTCTTACATCAACAAGACAAATCCTAGCACTGCTACATACCTTTTTGCCTTCATTTTTCACGGGCTTCAGTTTGTGGCGAACTGCATCCTTTGTTAGAGAGTATGTGTTTGCATGACCATCATGTACTGCATGCCTATCAAACTGCCATGGTCTACCCAATAATAGATGGCAAACATCCATTGGAATAACATCATAGAGAACTTCATCATGGTAACTCCCAATTTTGAACTTCACTAAACATTTCTCACTTACCAAGACCTTATGATCATCTTTCACCCAAGCAATCCGATAGGGCTAGGGGTGTTTCTCCCTCTTGAGCTTCAACTTAGAGACAATCTCCTCTGATACCAAGTTATCAGTGCTACCACCATCAATGATCACATAAAAACATTTATCCTCATAGTTGCACCTGGTATGAAATAAAATCCTCCTTTGTCTTTGTTCAATCTCACCACTTCGTAGGACCCTTTCATTTACTAAAGTCTCTCTTCTTTTTGCATCCTTTTAATGTGATGATTGTGCATCCTCATCCACATGAGGAACCCTAGCTTGACCCTCAGCTCTCCTATCTGTCCTTCCTTATCATTGAGGGCATTCAAAGGCATGATGACCTTATTCATTGCAATGGAAATAGGTACCATGGAAGCCTCCTCTTCCTTGTCCACATCCTCTACCTCTTCCTCTCTGATTTCCAAAGTCTTGATCATGGGAGCAGTTGAAACCCTCATTCCTCTAGTTCCTGCTAGTACCCACATCTTCATTTTTTTTTTGGATTTCATTTTGACCTCCAGATGACCTACCACTAACCCTTCTTCCTTGACCATGCCCTCTTTTTCTCCCTCCAAACCTTTTATTTAGCTTCTTTTCAAATCGTAGGGCAAACTGGTATGCCTCCTCAACATTGGTCATTCTTGCCAGACTTAATTCCTCCTGGGTGCTAGGTCGCAACCCACTAATATAACAAGCAACCTTCTCCTTATTTGCTTTTTCATGCCTCACTCTAATCAAAAGTTGATAAAACTCCTCTGTATATTCCTAGACTGATTTTCTTGCTTGCTTTAACCCATGCATCTTCTTAAACAAATCAAGCTCGTAGTCAACAGGAATGAACTACTTCTTTAGTTTGTGTACCATGCGATCCCACCTTGTGATCTTATCCTTTCCTCTTCTATTTCTTTCCAATTGAACCTCTTGCCACTAGATTTTGGCATGGCCTTTTAGTTTGGCCTTTACATACTTAATCCTATCTGAATCCTTGATATCCTCATACTCAAAGTACTCTTCTAGTTCATTGATCCAGTCGATCAACTCATCTGGTTTCAGATTTCTTGAAAATACACCCACATCAATTGTAGGTCTTTTCCAAAACTTAGTAATGGCCCTAAAAATTCTCTCCTCTGCCTGATTCAAAACTTCCTTGTCAACTTCCCCTTCTGGTCCAATTTCTTCTTCTTCATTTTCGTCCTCACTTTCGTCACTTGTAGTAACATTTGTTCCTCTACGGAGCTCATCCTGCAACGCTTGTACCTACCTTTGGAGGGCTCTAACCTCCTCAAGATTAATAGCTCTGGCCCTTCCACCACACTCTCTTCATGGAGGCATCTTCTTAATTCAAACCCACAATCACATAGTCTTTGTGCAAACTGCCTCACAGTCGGCACTCTGTCTACTCACTTAGAAAAATCTGCTCTAATACCACTTGATGGGGTCAAGCCAAATAATAGAATGGACACAAAAAGAAAGGGGAAAATTTTATTAACTATTTAAATATGCTAATACATTTAGTATAGAGAAAATAGACTTCAAAACATGCCCTAAGGGATTACAATAGTATAAATCTGGAAATAATTTCTCTTTTTAGTACCTCCTCTCAAACTCCACTCTGAACTGCCTTTTACAATGTCAAAAATGTTCTTAAATAGATCTCAAAGTGTTAAGGATTAGGAATACATTCTAGAAAGTGCTAGTTTTCATCTAATTACCAAATAGAAGGCTCCGAAAATTGCATTAGAAGTCGGCACAAAATTAGAAAAATCTAGAAACGGTAATCGAACTTCTGGGAGGCATAACTTTTGAATTGTAGCTCTGATTGATGAACTGTTTACATTCTCGAAAATCTCTCAAAGTGCTCTATAGCCATATGGAAAAGCTTTTATCATCCCCCATTTTTTGGCCATGTTCAAGGTCATTTAATGCCCCTAACCTAACTTTGAAGTATTCTTAGGAGGTCTCCAAAAACTGAAAAACTGCAATAACTTTCAAACCGTGGGGCCTTTTGACCTGATTCTTTTTCTGGAATGCTCTAAATTACAATGAAAATAATCCAACCAATTTAAACCTTCTAGTTCACCAAAATGATGGCTCAATTACACACTCCTATTTTTTTTGACATTTACACGTATCCCAAGGTGATTAAAAACTCTAACATAGAACACTAATAGTGGAATGTGAAAGTTGGAACCTTTATTTGACCCAAATGGGTATCCAAAAATGAAAAAAAATGAAACAAAAACTAAGTCTAAGTACATTTTTTTGGGTGACATAGGATTTCCCTTATACCTCTGGATGCTCCTGCATCAAATAGGTAGCTTAGATATTTTTCCTCTTAAACATAACTGTAGATGTTAGGGTTGCGATCATATTCAATAGGTTCAATGAATCTAGCCATGTTCTATTCTTCTTCTTCCTTCTTGAAACTTTTGGAAATATTTCCTCGAATCTTAGCCTTTGATCTTTGAATTAATCCTTTCCATGCATTAAATAATCCATCTCATCAATCCTTATCATTAATATGTTTTGATTATTTTAAGAATTCAACTATGTCATTCATAAATCTCAATTCTTTCTCAAACTATTAAATTGCTAACACTTGGTCATAACTATGTTCTGGTGCTTAGTCATCACTTGATCACTAGGTCATCACTGAATTGTCTTGCTCAGTTTACATTGTGTAGCTTGGTTGTTACCGTCACTTAGAAAATGCTACTCTACTCGAAAATGCTTAAGTTCCTTAACCTTTTTCTTTAGATACTCGATCAAGTGTATTAGTCTGTTTTCTTCAATTAACTCTTTTTCTTGTCAATTGATCTTTCTTCCTTTCTTATTGAAATAAACAAACAACATATTATCTTGTCAAGTACTAACTTATCAAGTGACCATTGTAATTCCATCACACTTTCACTTCTCAACCTCAACCTTTCACTAGGTCATCTCGTGATCTCTTCTTTTTAAATCCTCTTCATCAATCAAATAATATGACACTCTACATTATTAGTAAATGTATTACCAGGAAGGTTTGACATCAATGAAAACATAAAAATTGTTCCACAATAGTAATTACAAAAACTTGGACTAAATGACTAATATTATCATAGAAATTATAATTCAAACTATAATTGAGGAATCTAGTATACACTAAGTAATATCCGAAAAGGGGTCATTACAAAATGATGATTTGGAGAACTTCAGTTTTGTATAGGTTTGGTTTAGTGATTATTTAATTTTGACTTGATTTTTGTAATAGAAGCTAGATGTTATCCTTGTCGTTAATTTTTGTCATGTTCTTTATATATGCAAATGTATTTTTAAATTTTTATTAGGAATTGGAGAGCATGCTCAGTGCACATTTCTTTGGTGTTGTTACTTGATCAATTTGATGGGTATGGAGAATGGTGTACTTGTTTGTTCACTTATTGATGCCTATGATTTTGGGTGTGAGTGTGATCACATCTAGACAAGTCAAGGGATGATACCTTGAGGGAATACATGTTTTTATGAAATATTTATGATGCTATAGTTGATTAATAGATTTGATACTCTCTAATATATGGTTATATGTGTTTTTAGAGTTCGAGATTTGATTGATCTAAACACAAGTTTTCTTTTTTTGAGAGCATTATTTGAGATGGTTTAGGGATTGGATTCTCATGTGGGTTATAGTTAAGTAGAAGTGAAACGATGGTGACGAGTATGGTATCATGGCTATTAAGGTATACATTTTGTATTGTGATACAACATAGTTATATTGGTAGTAATTTGATTTGATAGTAGGAGGCTTTTATGTATCTCCTTGATGCTTATTAGCTCTTACAATATGGTACATGATTTTGCACATATTTGGTGAATCAAATTAGATGTTGATGGGGTTTTCAAAAGAGAATGCATGGGGGAGAAATATGAAAGAAAATGCAAAAAAATGTAGAATGTGGAGGAGAGACATATGAAATAAAATGTAAGAAATTTGGTGTGGATATAGATGTATATAGCCTCATTTTACTTGACATCGATCATGGTGATATTATATTAATTTTTTTATTTTGTGCATTGAGGAGAATTATTGAGTTATAAATGAGAAATCTACTCTTTCTTTTTGACGAGATTCTTATACATGGTGTATATTTTAAATTTCATTAATTGAATATATATAATGCTGAGCTTTGGGTGAATTAAAAGTGATGGTGAGGGTGTTAGAGATTGTGTCCAACCTCTTATGTCATTCCTATGATTAAAACCTCAATTTAAGTTTTGAAAGTGTCATCTCATTTTGTCCCTTTTGGTATCATAATTTGTTCAAACTAAGTTGAGAGATTTATTTTTTGATTGTATTAAGTTGGTCTATATCATGAACCTTGATTTTGTGAAGTGTTACACATGCTTAAAAAAGTCCTTAATCATCAACATTTTAAAAATAGATACAAGTATTAGTATTGTTATTTTTAGCAGGTTACATTTAAATACATATAGACTTGAAAAATTTCCCAAATATATAGTAATATATTTTTAACCTTGAGAGTTAGTTTCAACCAAAAAATCACACCCAAACAAAAATATACCAAAATTTTAACAAAATCATATATGACATTATGAAGAATTAAAAGATGGATGTTGGCTCCCAAATTGGCAAATTGCAATTTACAAATTTTAAATGTTATAAAACTCTCCAAGATCCTTAGTTAAAAAGGGGGAGGTTTCCAAGTATATTTAAATTTCCTAATCCACCTACTTATGGTCCTCTAATAGGACAATCCAACTCTACAAGCAAGTCTTACAACTCATGATCAACTTCTTCACAAGCCTAGGTTCATCCAAGTGCTCCACCTTGGCATTCCAAGATCTATCATTTCCAATGACATAAAGTTATGTAACCATGTTATAGAATATTTTAACAAACCAAATTTATTACCTAGACCCCACGGATCCACTCCCAACAACTGAACCTCACTTTTTTATAATTGGCCTAGTAGATGACCTAGAAATTAGGCCTCCAAATTAGATTTGCAATTCACTTCAATTCTTCCTACGGTCCCCCCCACCCCACCAAAAAAAAGCATAGCATTTTTAGATACCCTTTTCAAAGTTCTGCAAGATTCCAAACTTTAGATTCAAGGTTCGTTCTTCTAACCCTTGAAGCAAAAAATCCTCATCTAACAAGCTTGAATAGGCCTAATTAGCACATTTACAAAAAAACCCATTATAGTTCAATGATTCATGACCTAAATACATTATAGGAAGTTAAATATACCTAATTGAACAATGAATAATATTTATTTTCTTTCTACATCACCCTATTAATCTTCATTCCCTTGTTTATAATCAACTAAATTAGTCACACTCACATAAGGTGTTGGCTTCTAATTTGACAGAATTTAAACTACCATCTAAAGGTTGAGAATACCTAGGAGTTATCTAGAAACCATAATTGTCATTCTAAGAAACAAATTAAAAGGACCAATTGACAAGATTCTATGATGTCTTCTCCACTTTGAACTCTAAAAAAAAAGGCAGGTTTACCTAGAAAATTACTCTTTATCTCTTCAAATTTCAAAATATCAACATGAATTCCCTTATAGAAGATAATTTTACCTTAATTATTCTAATTCTAGGAATGTAAGAGAGATGATAAATGGATAATCTATCAAACTCAAAAACTCCATGAATCAAGTATAGGATCACTTTTTAGATTTTCAACAATAAAACATTAAAAGGATTGATTTATAAAATATTTATACCATATAGACATTCCAAATTGTATCAACTAAAATAGATGACCAATGCCTTATCTACTAGGCTATTATCTTGTAGGAAATTGACATTTACTTATCAGATCTATCTTAACACTTTGTGAGAAGAATATCAATATGCATTTCTAGATCTCATTCTTATCAAAATATTCTTCACAAACCAAGAAATTTTTCTAAGTTACATCAAGCATTTACATAATCCATTTTATATTATAAGCAGAATGTGAAGTGAAATATAATTCAAAATGAATTAAAACTAAGACTTAGTAAACTTTTCCATTAAATCTTAGTGAATTAAATGATAACAAAAGAAGAGACAAGATCTAAAAATGTATTGCCAACTCTCTGTATTTTTATATTAATTTCTTTGAAACATATACAATTTAATGCCAATTCCTATCAGAGAAAACTCAATTAGACTAGTAATTATTAACTCTTTTTATTCTATCTTTTGGAAAATACACATACAATATACATGTGGACCGACTCAAGAATGAACAAGACTTAGTTCAAAAAAATAAATCTCTCCCTTCACCCCACATCTTGGAAATCCTTTTATAGAAAAAAGGACTTCACAAGTTTCAAATGGGAGGACACATCTCATCTAGTGATTTGACAATTTTACTTGTTACAACATGTGACTTACACTAGTAGACCAATAGTTCCCAAAATTACAAATTATCTTGATGTGATAGGTGAGACAAAACCCCCTTTATACAAAATATACCTTTGTTAACAAGAGAACTAATTTTATAATGTTTTTACTCTAGTAGGTCCTTGTGATTTGAGTCATCATCAAGATCATATTTCTTTACCCATTCACGATACTCTTAATTTGTTTGCCATGCTTGCTCGAGGATTTGATCTACCACTTGCCTATAGGAATTGTGCTTTATTGTAGCTTGAGTAACTTCCTTCTCAAAATTCTCATAAAAGGTGTTAGAATTTACCAATTTAGTTATACATTCCTCAAAAAGCATCATATCCATATTATTTGTTATAGTTTTCACCATATTACCTACCTCAATAATAGCTTCTGCTTTCCAGTTAGTAAATTCTTTGGCACTCTTGTTCATATCTAGGAATAATGGGACCAAGGTATCCTACTAGCTCTCTATGACATCTTATAGTTCCATTAGCCTATTTTCAATATGTTCTGGTAACATTAAAAATTTCTTCAAATATTTGACAATTTTAGCAGTTGGCATATAATTTGAGGAAGCATTAGGGTCTATCATTGCACATAGTTCCACCTTCTTTATTTTCTACACCTAGGTGATCCATTTTTTGATATGCAGGTTTAACCATAGTTCTATCATCTTCCAACTTGTTAATTTCCAAGTACAATATCTTACATGCTTAATAGAGATTAAATAGTTTTGTGTCTATCTTCTCATGCAATGTCATTACTGCAACTCTAACAATGGTTTCTTTGTCATAATCATGTTTGTCTTGAAAATTTTTCAAGTGCATCTTTTCCACTACTTCTTGTTGTGGTTCCACAAAAAATGCCCCATTTTTGACTTCAAAAATGGGAACCCCATTTTTTAGCTCACAAAAGCTTATACATTAGAACAAGGTATCTTCCAAGGTGCCTCGCGGAGTGGAATTTTATATTTTAAGTTTAGAAATCTACTTAGTTAGCGTCATTTTTAACCCCTAGCACCAATATATTGATGTTTATCTTTTATGTAGGTCATCATGACATCCTCATCATCTATATCAAAAAAAATTACCATGGTATTGCATGTACATTTTCAAAATAGATGGCATGGGATTTTAGATAGAAGAAGTAGAAGGAGTTCAATTCTATGACAATTTTGGGCTACAAATAGGTCTAATTCATAAAAAATATCAAAATAGGTACACAAGAGTGATCTAAAACTCCATATGAGAAAAACCTAGAAACTATTTTCAAAACTAAGAATTTTGATTTTTTGGTGAATTGAGCACCTTGCACAATTCCCTAAAGGTGCACAGGTGAATTGTCTCTTAAGGTGTGTAGGTGCACACATATAGAGGCCCCCGAGGTCCTAAACATTACCATGGCTTCCTTTTCTTCTGCAACAGCTAGGATCACACTTCATGATTTCCACACAAAAGTTAGGGTAAAGCATGAAGGTTTAGACTTATTATCTCCTCAAGAAATCATCTCTTCTATCCAAAATTTCAAAGGGAAACATCCACACATCATTTTGGTATAAAGGGGAAGAAAACCCAGATGTTGGAAATCAAGTTTTGATGCTTAGAAGAATCTTTGGATTTTTCGATCTTGTCACCAAGCTGCATAGGTCCACTTTTCTTAGAAGTGCATAGATAGTTTTTGAAGAATAAGTAGTGTGCTAATAGTTAACTACCAGTTCCTAATTTAGAGCATTCCATGCACCAAAAATGATTTTTGATGATAATTCAACTCCCAAAAATGCCTAGTGAAGGCTAAGCTTCCATTTTTAGAGCTTCCAGAGACTTCTAGGTTATCTTGAAACTACATTCTTCTTGTCTTCTCATTCTTTTATTCTTTGGTGTCATGTAAAGGCTCATGCACCCATTGATGAGTATAAACAAGGGTAGAGACCTACTTAGCACCATTTAGAGAGTCAAATTGTATATAATTAGATTTATTTTATTATTTTTTAGCATGAGTTTGCATTTTAATAGCTCTCACTCCTAACACAAAATGAGGAGAGGATTTCTTATAAATACATGGATACAATATGTACTCTAGGCCATTATTTTGATGTAATAATATATGCTATTGGTGCTCTCATTTTGAGTGTAGTTATTCTTGCCAAAGTGTGTTGTTTTTGTGAATGCATGTTCATGAATAATAATGGAGCCAATGGTTTTATTGTGTTCTTATGATTATGTGACCTTTTAGTTCTAGTGTTTTCCTTGTGTTAACAAATTCTGCTGACGTACTAAGTTGGAGAAAAGGTCACCTATTTTTCCTACATAGATTCTTGTCTTGCATGAGTGTACTTTTCGTGGCCATGTGATTTGATGAGAAGTGAAACATCTTTAAGTTATTATTGAGTTCCTATTGATGAGTGCATCCGTGGAATTGAGGAAGCACCACTCCTATTTTCATTGGTTTCCTACTTGATCTTTTTGACGATTTAACTTGTAGACATGTTGTCACCATGGTTTATGTCCATTAGGAATTTCCCTTTCAAGTTATTTTTTAATCTCTCATTACTTTATCTTTTTTATTTTCTTTGCTAAAACTTGGTTAAAATAGGAATTCATATAGTTGCATGAATAAATTGTATTCATCATAAAACAAAAAATGCCAAAAATATGTCTCTTTTGTAGTTACTTTTCAAATAGTAGATCAAACATCTTGCCCAAAATTGTTTGGACCAACAAAGACCTACTCATGAACATACACATTTACCTTAAATGGAGTGGATTCTAGTAGGTTGCAAGATTTCCTAGAACCTTAGAGTTGATCCTAGATTAACTTTTCAAGAGAGGAGTTTGAAAGGATTCCTACTGTTAAGCATCATGCAAAATGACAACTTGACACTTTCATTATTAATGCATTTTCCTTTTTTCTCCTTTTAATTTTGGTTGGTTACAACTGATCTTGTTGAGAAAAATGACGTGATACTCAACTCATTGGATGGATCTTCCTAACTTATTGTAGATGGTTCAAAAATAGTAGGGACTTTGACAACTTCTAAATCAGATATTCTTCCTTTTAAACAACTTATTCTATTTTTCATGTCAATTATATCTTTTTTCCTTTTCTCATAAGCATAAAAGACATGTCTATAATGTTCTTACAAATATTTATTTATCTTTTCTTTGTCTAGGGAAACATCATGAAGATAAGCAACTTGTTCTTGTAGACCCATGGTTGAATCATATAACTTTGTATCCTTTATCCTCTATATAATGACATTCCCTTTAACTCTAGTACCTATTTCATCTCCTCTACTCGATCTAGATGTAGTAAGATTCCATGTTTCCAAGACACCTAAATCTTTAAATGGACATAATCAATCTTGAGGTTAGGCACTAGCCAGAATCCTATTTGTTTAACTATCAGTCTCCTTTCTTCTAGAGTGATTTTATCAAACATGATCATCATTTCACTTTTGAACTTTTATTCTAAATCATTAGGGTCAGCCTTTTGTTTTAACTTCCTATTTTCTTTAACCATTTTTAGAGAGTCTTTTCTATAGTGTTTCCACAAAAAATTACTTAAAAGCTATTGATTTTACAAATTTATCATCCTCAACATTCATATCATAGGCCTCCTTCTTCAACTCTCTAGGGATAATGCCCTTTATTTGTTATATGGTGATGTCAGAAATAGGGGCCGTGGGGGTTTATGGATTTTCTCCTATAAACAACTCTTTAGGAGTATACAAATATTCATCATCATCATCATCATAGGGAAGATTCAATCCTCCTAGTTGCTCCATCTATTGGATGTGTTCCTTTTCTATGGCCCCCTTGGGCTTGCACCTCCCTTCCTTGGAATACATCTTCAACATGAGCTTCCATGACATGAGGAGAAACATGGGGTAGATTGGGAGACTTAGGAGAGGGAGATATCCTCTCAAGATCCTCTCCTATGATTTCTTGTATACTTGTGACTTTAATTATATTAGGATCAAAAGGTTTCTCTCGCAATCTCCTTCTCTAATATATCCTTAGACTAGTCTAAGTTTTAAGTTCTTGACCTATCTTAGTAGTAGGGGCTGGTGTCTCTTCTCTAGCCCTCTTTTGTCCCATCTTCTCCTTTGAGACAATATCTATTGAATTTAATAGGGCACTGAGACTCTCTTCATTATGTACAATTGTGAGCTTTTTCTTCTTTCTCTTCTATAGTTTCTCATTCATTGTGCCATATATCTCTATGAAATTATTGAAGACTATCCTCAATCTTTGCTCTAAACTTTTTCAATTTGAGAGAGGGTCATAGATGGGGTCTTCTTTATGGATTTCACTCAACATGTCCTCAGAAATATGCCATCCAGTCTTCTTCCTCTTCTAAGATTCTAAACCCTCCTCATTTATGATAATATCCCTAGGAAAATCAAATTTATGCACACCTCTAGGGTTCATGTTGATTTTCCATATCAATCTTGAATAAAAATAATCAATGTTATTTAGCCTCTTAGAACTAAAATCCATATTATATGGCCTTAATAAATGAGCCAATTGATCCCTGCCTTCCTTCATTATTGTAAAATGATGAAAAAGGGTAAGGTCAAGAAAAAAAACTCCTTTTCTAGCCTTCTTAGGTGGGAAATCAGTGTCTTGCAATATTGCAATTTGTTTGATAACCTCCAAGAATCCTATCCTCAAAGGGACATACCCAGGAAACACATTTGGTCTTCCTAGAAAACCATATATTTTGACAATTGTCATGTGATTGTAGAAGTAAATGTCTCCCCGTTAATGACATATCTTTGGTTTAACACCATAATTAATTGGCCACAAAAATGTTTTTAAGGCTTGAGAGAAATTGCTAACACTCTACAAGATTCTCTTCCTTAGTACTGATCTGAATTCATTTTAAAAAAGAATGACATTTGACCCTTCACAACTAGAGGAAAAGGTGGCAGTCTGTAATTGGACTGACAATAATTGACCATCTTTTTAAAACTCCAAATCTATATATTGTGCAAAATAATTTTTATTATAGAAACTAATTAAATGCATCAATAATGAGAACCATTTAAAATTTGAAGATTGCCCTATTTTAAGAACTGCCAATGTCTTATTGATATTTCTCTCCAGATACTTGGGGAAATAGAGAATTACTACCTCTCCATCCTTGTGCATCCTAAAACACATCCACATCGTAGCCTTGCTGAATTTCTTATTGCTTGGAAATCTTATAAACTAATGTAAGGTTGAGTGTGTATTAAAAAATGCATCATTGTAATGCTCACAATTTCCTATAGTAAGTGAGATAGCCAAATGTGAAAACTTGACACCATCTTCCTCTTTGACAAAAGACATAACTAATTTCTACTATCTATTAGCCCCTTCTTGGTCAAAAGCTTCATCAAGCATTTTGAATTCAACTTTGTCAGTAACTTCATCTACTAAGTGAAGATTGAAAGCCTTCCTAATGGATTCTGCATCAATTTTGAGGAGGAAATTATCATCTAGATCTCTTATCTCATGGGTTATGGGGTCATACCTTTCTACTAGGTCAAGAAGTAGGTTAATGTCTAAGAACATAGTAGGGACTACCAATTTTCCTAAATCATAATGCCATACATTACTGAGTGGACTTCCTATATTTTCCTAGCCATACTACCATCTAAAAATCTATAAACCCTTGGTTGGCATATAAGTGTCAGAAATGCTCCCAAATCTATCCTTTAAACTAGGGCAAGTTTTACTTCCTAGGTTTTTCTAGAATTTAGTCACCTCTTTACCCTCCTTAGAAAATGGTAGATTGCTAAAACTAGTACTTTTATTTCCTTATAAAATTTTATACTAGGGCTTCAGGATTTTACAACTAAGTGTCCACAACTTACCTAATTCACTTTTTGTAGAGGAAGGAAAGAAACAAAGTTTAATTTTAATTATTTGTAATTTCTTTGCATGTATCTCCTTCAAATTTTGCACAAATTAATAGCTACAACCAACTTGATCACTCTAAAAATCAAATCTTTGCATTTGATTTATTAATTTAGAAATTTTATTTATTTATGAGCGGAAGCCTTCTTTATTACAAAATTTACACCATGGATTTGTGTGATACAATGTCTGCAAAATTTGAAATCGCAAGCTTCTTTGTCATATTTCTCTAATTTTGAATATTTTTTGTAGATAAAATCTTGCTGGCATATTAGAGAATCTCAATCTCTTTTGACTTTTGTTGACATTCCATGTATCTCCTTAGGCCCAGTTTCTAGCCAATAGGAATGAGAAAATCAGCCACATGAGTGAACATTGAAAAGTCTTTAAAAGGGAGATGGCCCAGACACGTGTCATCATCTTGCTCAATTGCCATACAAGTTCCCTTTCATTGAGATTATATGTGAATGTTTGATCTTCTAATCTCTTGTTGAGTTGATGCATGTCCACGATATGTTCACCATTAAATCCTGGCCATTGAAAATTTTCTTGTGCATAAAACATGACTTATAAACCCCTACATTGGGTAGGATATCATCGTGCTTTAGCTCAAAGAAAAGCCTACAAGCTTGCAAGACAACATAAACTATAGATTTTTCTTATGTTAGATCCCTTATTCTCTTTCCCACTCATAGGGCCCCCTCACACTTTGTAAAGGTGGACTAATCAACACTCATATCCCATTAATTCATCAAGTCCCACTACTAATGTCATTCCTCAAAGGATGCCATACATTGTCATTCCTCAAAGGATGCCGTAAATTGTCATCTCACTCAATCTAAAGCTTCTTGTGTTAGTTAAGAAAAGAAACACAAGTTGTAGACCTTGATTTTAAAAGAAAATACCATCAATGGTTCAGATGGATAACATGGTTAAATGAGGTCCACTGATTTAAAACTCATGCTCAATCCCTTAAACAAAGTGAAAGGTCTTTGCCAAAGATGAGACACATAGCACAATATTTTTTATTTTTTATGAAATCAAGAGCTTTTGTGAGAGCATGTGAGCAGTTCAATCACCCTTTGCATTTTTCCTTGTAAATAGAAACATTAAAAATTGTCAAAAACTACATGGCCCACTGATATCCCAGGTTCTTGCTAACAACGCCTAGTTCCCACTTCATTTTAGGATGTATAAGATTCCATGTGTCATCATAAAGTTTAGTCACTATAGAAAATGTCAAAACTACAACTAAATGCGTGCCATTGATATCCTTTGTTCTTGTTTGGAAACATGGGGCCTTTGGTGACACACATCACAATCCCACTTCTTTATGATGAGGCTGGGTTAGAGTAGAAAACATGCACAAAGCATATATCTTGCCTACTTACTTTGATGCATTGGTCCTACCTACCTCCACATATTTCCATCCCACGTGTTCGCCATGATGAATTAATAGAAATGAGATGTAGCACATGCTGTCATTTTTTTTTGTCATTAACATATAGAAGGGGTGTAATGAAAAACATTAAGACTTAGGAAAGAGTGGAGAACAAACAATGATTCAAAATGAAGGAAAATGTGGGGTTACAACTTAAAGTGATCCTAACTAGTAGGACATAACTTAAAATGAAAAGGGACTCATGTAGCTAGGGAAAAGGTAACAATGAATTAGAAAAGATCTAGGGTGAGATGTGATTAGGATTTTTTCTCTCCTATCTAGGACTCATAATTAGGGATTTTTCTTTTAATCTCTACAACTTGAAAATATGAAAACCCTAATTGCACGATTTAAAATTGTATTTTCACAATAAGTTCTTTGTGATGGGACTCAAAATTCCATTTCTCGATGCGAGTACCATTTTAAAATTTTGAGTCAAATTGAGCCCCTATAAGTGCATTAAATGCATGTGTACCTGACTATCCTTTTGAGGCCTAAGATGTATTTTATGTTTCTAACACTTTTCATTTAGTATATCCATGCGTCCCATGAAGATAAATTGTCATTTTGAGTCATTTTGTGGAGTTCCATTTTGAGCAATGTTCAAATCTGCATTTTTGTTGAAGTGTCAAACAATGACAAGAAGCCTAGTTTGCCTTTGAATATCTTGTACCCAGTAATGTTTCATGACCTGCTACTTTGGTATTGTTTAGTATGAATTTCAAAGAACCCATGTTTCTATTTTCAAGTCATTTCCATATGTTTTGACTAGGTTTTGAATCCCTCAAAGTCGATTATTTACTGCTATCATGCTGATGACAATTTTTCAAAATTCTGGGAGGCCCTGTTTGATCAGTTGTAACTTTCACCTAGTTGATTGAAATAAAAAAATTAATTTTTGTTACATTCTAGGGATTAGAGATTTAATATGTTTCAATTTTGAGCTTATGATGAATCCATTTGATTAGTTTTCAAACACAATTCCAAATGCAATTTCTAAAGTTTTACTAGTGTCAAGAAATGCAGATTGATCAGTACCCATGTTCGGGATGTTGTATCTCTAAATCCATGATTGCTTAATCTAAGTGGATTATACATCTATGTTATTACTCTAAAAATTCTTTAAGTGTGCCAATTTGCAAGTCTTTATGAATCGATTTGCACACTTTCCTTGGTCCATTCCGCTTGCGAAAATCACTTTTTTTGCCACTATTCCTAGTTTTACAAATTCAAGTAGCCCACTTTGACCGCTCACCAAATTTTTCAAGTTATTCATCATGAGACCAAATCTAAGATTTATACTCTCCTCATGAAAATAATATTATGATCCAGTTTTCATGCCCCCAAGTGTTAGTTTGACCTATTTTCGAAGCCAAAACAGAATGAGATTTATGGTTTTCTGACATGTTTGCTTGAAGATAGTTTCACAAAGGCAACTTTGATGGTCAATATCTTTTGATTGAGTGATTGTCATGAGATGAGATTTGAAAAGGTAAGAGAATGTGGAGTAGAGAATTAACATTTCAAATCTCAAGGCCCAATTATCTATTTCAGTTAGTTTTTAAGGCCAATCAGAGGACCTCTTGGAAGGAAAATCATAGTTTGCATGAACATGGTAAATTGAGTTTTAATTGATCAATTGATGGCAGATTTCAATCCAATTCAAATATAATCTTTTCTGAGAGTCTATATAGTGGATTCAATGAGTTAGGTGTTTTAGTTCATTTTTTTTTAGCCGGACCCATTTCAAGGTCCTACTAATTTCATCAGATTGACAAAGCTCGAGGGAATTGAAGATATTTTTAAATAGGGACTATAATGGTCATAGTCATTATACATTTCAGTATGAATGTGTCATCATCTGAGACCAAATAGGGATGTATAAGTAACCCCCATAGTGGAAAGGGCTCTAGTTCATCAATACCACTTTGATTGCATGCAAAAGAGGTGTAAATTGCAAAGCCAATTGATGGGGACACAACCCAAGCACAGAGTGGACACAACAGGAAAGAGAAAATTTTATTAATTGAAAAAATATACTAGTACACTTAGTGCAGAGAAATAGACTCCAAAACATGCCCTATGAGCTTACAATAGCATAAATCTAGAGATAAATTCTTCTCCTAGTACCTTCTCTCAAACTCCACTCCAGACTGCCTTTTACAATGCCAGAAATGTTCTTAAATAGACCCCAAAGGGTTAAGGATTAGTAAAAAATGCTAGAAAGTGCTAGTTGGAATCCACCACCAAAATGGAAGGTTCCAAAAGTCGCTTTAGAAGTCAGTGTAAAATTAGAAGATTCCAGAAATGGTAGCCGAACTTCCAGTTGGCATAACTTTTGAACCGTAGCTCCAATTGACAAACCATTTACATTTTCGAAAAGCTCTCAAAGCACTCTATAGCCTTATGGACCAGCTTTTCTCATCCACCATTTTTTGGCCCTATTCGAGGTCATTTAATGTCCCTAACTTGACTTTGAAGCATTCTTAGGAGGTCTCCAAAAATTGAAAAATTGCAATAACTTTCAAACCGTGGGGCCTTTTGTCTTGATTCTTTTTATGGAATGCTCTAAATTACAATTACAATCATCTAACCAATTTACACCTTCTAATTCACCAAAATTATGGCTCAATTACATACTTCCATTTTTCAGGCATTTACATGTATCCCAAGGTGCTCAAATACTCTATCCTAGAACACTGATAGTGGAACTGTGAGAGTTGGAACCTTTATTTGACCCAAATGGGTATCCAAAAATGAAAACACATGAAATAGAAACTAAGTCTAAGTACATTTTTTTGGGTGACATAGGATTGCCCTTATACCTCTGGATGCTCCTACATCAGACACCCAAGGTAGATTGAAAAGTGACACTGTCACTTTATGAATGGTAGAGAAAATCCCAAATAGGAGACCTCAGCTACTGATATCCAAGTTGAGTCCTCTATTGGCCATCCTTTCCACTTGACTAGATCCTCTTCATACTACCTATTTCTGGTACTTGTACCCACATGACTATCCAGAATCTCCTCTGTCTCCTTCTTCTTAGAAGTAGGAATTGGACATGGCTCTAACATCAGCTCCTCATCTACACCATCATCATGATACTCTGTTAAATCTGCAATGTTGAAAATAGGAGAAATGTGGATTCCACCTGGCAACTCTACTTAATATGCATTTCCTAAGTCATGTTTCTTCAAAATTTTGTAGGGGCCAAATTTTCTCATCTTTAGCTTGTTTTAAGTACCAACTGGAAATCTTTCTTTTCTTAAGTGTACCATGACTAGATCCCCTACTTGGAACTCTTTATGTCTTCTCCTTTGATCAGCCCTAGCTTTATACTATTGGTTCATCTTGGTAATGTGTGCCTGGACCTCCTCATGTAGATGCTTGATATGTTCAGAAGACTCTTCTGCTTCAACACTTGTCCTCTTCCCTTGCTCCATCTTCCTTAGTTTTGGTGCAGTCCTTGGGCTACTTCCATAAACAATTTGGATTGGTGATTTACCTGTACTCCTATTTACAGAGTTATTGTAAGCAAATTCTGCTTGTGGTAGAATCAAATCCCATTCCTTGGGCTTATCCCTAACTAAACATCTTAGCAAATTGCCCAAACTTCTGTTTACCACTTCTATTTGGCTGTTAGTCTACGGATGATGTGTGGAACTAAATTTCAAGTCTGTCCTCAACTTTTTCTACAATGTTCTCCAAAAATACCCCACAAATTTAGTGTCTCTTTCAAAAACTATACTCCTTGGGAGACCATGTAGTCTTACTACCTCTTTGAAAAACATGTCTGCAATATGGAAAACATCATGAGTTTTGTGGCAAGGAATGAAATGTGCCATTTTTAGAGAACCTATCAACCACCACAAATACTAAGTCATTGCCCCTTTGTGTCCTTGGAAATCCAAGAAAAAAATCAAAACTTATGTCCTCCCATGGCTTTGATGGAACAAGAAATGGCTGATAAAGTCCAGTATTGTGACTAAATCCTTTGGCCACTTGACAAACCTAGCAATTTTGTACAAACTTCTTCACATCCTATGACATTTGAGGCCAAAAATAATGTTCTTTGAGAATGGAAATGGTCTTATCTCGACCAAAATGTCCTGCCATCCCCCCACTGTGTTTCTCCTTAATCGGATTTTCCCTCAAGGAATTCCTTGGAATGCACAATTGACTGCCCTTGAACAACATACCATCCTGAATAAAATAGTCTAGCCACTTGGTTCTATCTATAGAAACAAGCTCTTTACAAGCTTTCCATGCTTTAGCAAAATTAGGATCCTCAGGATATAGATTCTTGAGTTCATCAAACCCAACTACTTCAACCTACATTACTGTAAGCAACAACTATCTCCTACTTAATGCATCTACAACCCTGTTAGATTTTCCACTTCTATGCTTCAACACAAATGTATAGCTCTGCAAGAACTCTACTCACTTCATATGCCTCTAATTCAATTTACCTTGCTATTTAGATACTGTAATGCCTGGTGATCAATATATAAAACAAATTCCTTTGGCAATAATTAATGCCTCCATTTCTTTAAGGCCTAAACTATTGCATAGAACCCTTGATCATAAACAGAATACTTCTTCGCATCATTCAATTTTTCACTAAAATATGCAACAGGCTTACCTTCTTGGCTCAATACAGCTCCAATAGCACTACCACTAGCATCATAATCCACTTGGAACACCTTTCTAAAATCAAGAAGTGCCAACACAGGTTGTTCAGTCACCTTCTTTAGTAATTCAAAACTTCTCGCAACTGCTGAAGTCCATTTGAACTCTTTTCTATCCCCTCTTATTGTGTCAGTCAGAGGTGCACAAATGCAACTAAAATTCTTAATGAACTTCCTATAAAAACTAACTAGACCATGAAATGTTCTTACCTCAGTAGCATATCATGGAGTAGGCCATTCCAAGATGGCTTTTACCTTCTTTGGATCCATTTTAAGACCTTCAAGTGATATAACAAACCCCAAGTAGACTAACTCCCTTTTTGCAAAGATACACTTCTTCAGATTAATTAATAGTTTCTCTTCCCTTAACCTTTCAAGGACACTATGAATATGCAAAAAATGTTCTTCCAAAGTCGTACTAAAAATTAAAATATCATCCAAATAGACAATAACAAATTTTCCCAAGAACCTCTTAAGTACCTCATTCATAAGCCGCATGAAGGTGCTTGGTGCATTCATCAATCCAAAGGGCATGACTAGCCACTCATAAAGACCATCCTTGGTCTTGAAGGTAGCTTTCCACTCATCTCCTTCTCATATCCATATTTAGTGATAGCCACTTTTGAGATCTATCTTTGTGAAGTACTGAGCTCCACTCAAACAGTCCACAAGATCATCCATTCTTGGCAAAGGAAACTGATACTTAATGGTTATCCTATTGATAGCTCGAGAATTTGTACACATTCTCCACTCTCCATCCTTCTTTGGTGCTAGTACTGTAGGTACTACACATGGACTCAGGCTCTCCTGAATCAAACCCTTCCTCAATAACTCCTAAACCTGTCTGTTTAGCTCCTTAGTTTCAATAGGAATCATCCTGTGAGTAGCATTATTAGGCAAACTAGCTCCTAGGATTAAATCTATCTGATGACAGATTTGCCTTACTAGTGGTAATCC
This sequence comes from Cupressus sempervirens, assembly GCA_028749045.1. Classification (NCBI taxonomy): domain Eukaryota; kingdom Viridiplantae; phylum Streptophyta; class Pinopsida; order Cupressales; family Cupressaceae; genus Cupressus; species Cupressus sempervirens. The sequence goes on from CM053784.1 coordinate 365,074,264, forward strand.
TTCTGGAATATTATCAGCGATGATATCTCCAAACTCACCTCATAAATCTGAAACTTCAAGTGGTATTTCACTACTACCTTCCTTATCTTTTCTATGAATTAAAGCATAACACATACACTGATGTTTCATGCCATCTAAAAACTTCCTTCCATCAACAAGACAAATCCTAGCACTACTATATACCTTTTTGCCTTCTTTTTTCATGGGCTTTAGTTTGTGGCAAACTCCATCCTTTGTTAGAGACTATGTGTTTACATGACCATCATGTACTACATGCCTATCAAACTACCATAGTCTACCCAACAATAGATGGCAAACATCCATTGGAATAACATCACAAAGAACTTCATCATGGTAACTCCCAATTTTGAACTTCACTAAACATTGTTCACTTACCAGGACCTTATGATCATCTTTCACCCAAGAAATCTGATAGGGCTGGGGGTTTTTCTCCCTCTTGAGCTTCAGCTTAGAGACCATCTCCTCTGATACCAAGTTATTAGTGCTACCACCATCAATGATCACATCACAACATTTATCCTCACACTTGCACCTGGTATGGAATAAACTCCTTCTTTGTCCTTGTTCAATCTCACCACTTAGTAGGATTCTTTCATTTACTAAAGTCTCTCCTCTTTTTGCATCCTTTGAATGTGATGATTGTGCATCCTCATCCACATGAGAAACCCTAGCTTGACCCTCAGCTCTCCTATTTGTCCTTCCTTGTCATTAAGGGCATTCAATGGCATGATGACCTTCTTCATTACAATGGAAATAGGTACCATGGAAGCCTCCTCTTCCTTGTCCACATCCTCTACCTCTTCCTCTCTGATTTCCAAAGTCTTGATCATGGGAGCGATTGAAACCCTCATTCATCTGGTTCTTGCTAGTACCCACATCTTCATTTTTATTTTGGGTTTCATTTCAGCCTCCAGATGGCCTACCACTACCGCTTCCTCCTTGACCATTCCCTCTTTGTCTCACTTCAAACTTTTTATTTAGCTTCTCTTCAACTCGCAGGGCAAACTGGTATGCCTCCTCAACATTGGTCATTCTTACCAGACTTAATTCCTCCTAGATGCTAGGTCGCAACCCATTGATATAATGAACAACCTTCTCTTTATTTTCTTTTTCATGCCCCACTCTAATCAAAAGTCTATAAAACTCCTCTATATATTCCTGGACTAATTTTCTTGCTTGCTTTAACCAATGCATCTTCTTAAACAAATCAAGCTCGTAGTCAATAAGAATGAATTGCTTCTTTAGTTTGTCCACCATGCGATCCGACCTTGTGATCTTATCCTTTCCTCTTCTATTTCTTTCCAATTGAACCTTTTTCCACTAGATTTTGGCATGTCCTTTTAGTTTTTCCTTTGCAAACTTAATACTATTTGGATCCCTGATATCCTCATACTCAAAGTACTCTTCTAGTTCATTGATCCAGTCGATCAACTCATTTGGTTTCAGATTTCCTAAAAATATGCCCACGTCAATTGTAGGTCTTTTCCCAAACTCAGTAATGCCTCTAAAAATCCTCTCCTCTACCTGATTTAGAACTTCCCCATCAACTTCCCCTTCTGGTCTAATTTCTTCTTCTTCATTGTCATCCTCACTTTTGTCACCTGCAGTAACATTTGTTCCTCTACGAAGCCCCTCCTGCAATGCTTGTACCTGCCTTTGGAGGGCTCTAACCTCCTCAAGATTAATAGCTCCAACCCTTCCACCGTGCTCTCTTCATGGAGGCATCTTCTTAACTCAAACCCACAACCACATAGTCCTAGTGCAAACTGCCTCATAGTCGACACTCTATCTACACACTTAGGAAAACTCGCTCTGATACCACTTGATGGGAACACAACCCAAGCACAAAATGGACACAACAAGAAAGGAAAAATTTTATTAATTGAAAAAATATGCTAGTACACTTAGTGTAGAGAAACAAACTCCAAAACATGCCCTATGGGCTTACAATAGCATAAATCTAGAGATAAATTCTTCTCCTAGTACCTTCTCTCAAACTCCACTTTGGACTGTCTTTTACAATGCCAAAAATGTTCTTAAATAGACCCCAAAGGGTTAAGGATTAGGAATACATTCTAGAAAGTGCTAGTTGGCATCCACCACCAAAATGGAAGGTTCTAGAAGTCGCTTTAGAAGTTAGTGCAAAATTAGAAGATTCTTGAAACGGTAGCCAAACTTTCAGGAGGCATAACTTTTGAACCGTAGCTCCGATTGACGAACTGTTTACATTTTTGAAAAGCTCTCAAAGTGCTCTATAGCCCTATGGATAGGCTTCACTCATCCCCCTTTTTTGGCCCTATTCAAGGTCATTTAATGCCCCTAACCTAACTTTGAAGGATTCTTAGGAGGTCTCCAAAAACTAAAAAACTACAATAACTTTCAAACCGTGGGGCCTTTTGTCCTAATTATTTTTTTGGAATGCTCTAAATTACAATTACAATCTTTCAACCAATTTACACCTTCTAATTCACCAAAATTATGGCTCAATTACATACTCTTATTTTTTGAGCATTTACATATATCCCAAGGTGCTCAAATACTCTATCCTAGGACACTGATAGTGGAACTGTGAGAGTTGGAACCTTTATTTGACCCAAATGGGTATCCAAAAATGAAAACACATGAAACAAAACTAAGTCTAATTACATTTTTTTGGGTGACACAGGAATACACTTATACCTTTGGATGCTCCTACATCACCAATATTTTTAGACCCTATTAAAAATACTTGAATCTCCAATCTCAACCATAGATTAATATTATAATCACATATGAGCTCATTCATCAAGTTTTCCACCATGTAAGATTTGACCACATGAACAATGTAGAAGATGATTGTGCTTACTATATGTCTTCCAAGATAATCACAAGTGCTATCTCTGCTAATTTTGATGACAAGATTTGCATGGAAAAAGTCATAGAAAATATGTGTTGACCATTGACTCAACTTCCTTCACTAGTCAACCAATTAATTTAATAAACTTTGATGACAACTTCTGTGTGAAACAAACACAATCTGAGTAGATTCTGTTTGTTTGAAAATTCATGAAGCAAAGTTTTAATTATAAAATCTAGTCTATTTTATGATAATAAATGGATGAAGACTATAAAGGGGATCATTTACCTATATTCTCTAGCCAGTGGAGAGAGTAGATTGGGAGGCATTCAAACCAAGGGCAGAGCCCCATGTTTATGGCACTCCTGAGGACATGGTAGCTATGGGCTACAACCTTTTTGCTTAGATTTTAGTGAGAAAATCTCTATTTCTAAGCCAATCGGGAGTAGAATAGGGTTGTGAAGCACCTTTGTTGTGTTCCCATCCAACAGTTCCCATGCATTTTGGAAGGAAGAAGAAAAGATGCTAGGTGTGAACACATAACATTAGGTTTGATGGAAAACACTGATATATGTTTTGTCCCACATTCGCTATGTGTAGACATATTAAGATATTTAAGTATCCCATGGCTCTCTTAGTAAGTGTCTTAAAGACATTTAGATTTTGAAGCCTCAAACTCATGCACGAGGGGTCCACCCAACTAGTTAAAGGGGAAGGAAAACACATTTTGAACAACATGCACAGTGACGAGGATGATGACTTGGACCACCAAACCAACCAGGAGGTGACAAGTGACAACTTGGAAACAATTCACTGATCGATACATGGTGGATGCTTCAGAGCTTGGCACAAAAATTGAGGAAATGACATGGATCAATGTGCCATGTATCACAATATTACTATGTCACAATGATGTGGTAGGGTGCTAAGGTGCTAGTCAACATAGCAGTAGGTTGCCACATGATAGGAGGCTGAGATGATAGGTTTGAGATAGATGCATAGGATTTTTCCATGTGGCATGAAATTGATGGTTGTCACTATACCAAAAGGAAAAGTTTTAAGGAAGTTATCCATAATGAAATAGTAATGTAATGATACATGGCAAAGATCCCACTCAGAGGTGTGACAGATCTGATAAATCATGAGATGCTATGTGGCAGTAACATGGTAGGGCAACCAACAAGCAAATGATGTGACATTGACCATACATGAGGAGATCCAATGAAACAGTGACAAGTGGAAGAATTAGTGGACCAATAAAAGGGTGTCACATGGTTCCTAGGTGGAAAATGATAGTGCATAACCTAAATAATGGTGTGGTGACATGTGTCACAAGTGGTCAAAGTAGTTTGACTCGGATGCATAATAATAGGAAAAATTCAAAAGTGTAAAACTTTAATATTTTATTATTTCTTTTTTTGAAAGAACATATATGGGTCATTTTAAATCAAGAACATTATATTATATAGTTTTGACCTTAATGCAAAAATTAAATTTTTGGAACACAAATGCAGACCTGTGAGTCATGTTAGACCTAATTTTCAAATTGATTTTCTAGGCATTCTTGACAAGCCAACATAGGACTATCATACACCATTGGAACCAAGAGAGAAATTTTTTTCCATATTTTTAGTTAGGTTTTGCACAAGAAGCCATGTATTTGAGTTATTCAAGGTTTTGTACTAGATGCCTATTTTTCAACTTCATTCTATTAGTGTAGTTCAAATTTGATTTTTGCCAAAATGGTGAACTGGGTGAATGCTAGAGGTAGTAGGGATGCAGTTAGGGATGGTTTTTTCATTCTCACATTAGTTTAATGAATGATTTATCAACATTTTAGATTCACACCTGATGTTTTTGTCAAGATAGGGTTTCTCATTAGTTAGAAAAGAATTTTTGAGTTTGTTGAGACACAGTGATGAGATTCCTTTCAGATTTTGATTCTAGAGAGAACAGAGAAGCTTTGTAGTAACAATGGAGGAAGATTCAAGTGCACATGTGTCACTTCTAGATCAAATTTAGTTTCTTCTTCCTTTCCTATATCTTTCTCTTTCTCTCTCATTGTAAGAGTTGGTTCTAGTTTTTTTGTGATACCACAAGGTTAGATCCAGAGCTATGATTCCACCATTTTCTTCAACATTTCTCTTTGTTATGAATAGTAATGTTGTATTTTCTTGTAAGAAACTAGTTAACATAGTCATTTTTTGTATATATTTGAGTTTTTGCATATACCATGATGTATTGATTTCAAGGAAATTAATAAGAAAGCCTCATTGAAAGTTTTAGCCTAAAATTTCTCTCCATCTTCATGGGTTTCTAATTTTCTGTTGATATATGCATAAGGTGCATATTATCTAGTTACAACTTGGCTTTGACATTATATGTAATGCCCCACACAAAGATCCTTGGAAGAAGGATTCAATTCAAGCCAATATTTTTTTTTTAACAAGTATGAAAGCACATGACATCACAGTACATGGATCACAAAGATTGCAACAAAAGACTAACCAAACATCCTGACACCAATGGATCTCTAAATGCCACTACTGACCAAAACTACTAACAATGGAAGACACACAACTGAATCCAAATCAAAACATTCCAAATTCAAAATGCAGCACCAAAGGATTCAAGAACACTGAAGAGGGTAGCCAAAACACCTCCCAAAAACTTTTGGCCAAACCAAAAAGTATCCTCTGTCAAATCGGACAAGTTTTTGCAAAACCTAGGTGATACTTTAAATAAGTACAGTATGATACTTTCCACTATCATACAACCTTTCTAATGAAGTCATGTGATATAATCAGGGTTTGGGTGACACTTCTCAAGAAGGTGTGTGATACTATTCTACTATCGTATGAACTTTCTCTAAGAGGCGTGTAATACAAAAAAGTGTTACACAATAGAGTTTACAAGGGCATGCGATACTTTCTAGTATCACATGAATCTGCTCCTTTGGATGTGCGATACTTTAAAGTATCACCTAGTGCTGATGCATGGTCACCCAGAGAAAGAAAGAATTACTCTAAAGGCCATAACATAATGGTAAAACAAACCTTCACACTAGGGAGTACTAGATCCATGTAGATCGAGGAATGAACATTAGAGTGCATAAACAACAAGATGCCATGAAACAAGAGAGAGGAACATCTATCCATCTAAACCATAGCAGTGAAGGAAAATAACTAAAAGAAACATTGTAGTGTACAAAAGGAACATCAATGTATAGAAATAACATTGCAATTACTAAACAACCAAACTAAGTACACAATTCCTCTTGACCATAATAGCATCATAAGACCATCATGGGCCCTATCCATTCCCCGCGTGTAACATCCCAAAATACCAATCATATTGTCGATGCTTTCTTATGATGAAATCACTACTAAAATGTGCTACAACATAAGAATAAAGAAATCTAACATGCTAGAACTAAAGCATAAGATAATCCTACAAAATAGATAACATCATATATCATATGCTAATCATAATAATAAGGAAATGCATCAATAACTAACATCATCTAAACATGATATACAAGCATTCTAATGAAAGCATAAATCACAAGAAATCATACTTTAGAACTCAAAATACCAAGTGAAAACATCCAACAATGGTCACACTGGGATAGTAGACTATCTCTGTACAACAGTCCCTAGTAGTGGTATAGGTAGCTATGCCTCCCAACCATGTAGCGCCCATAGGTCCACTCCCACCATGCTAATAGAGCTAATGATTCAACCAAAAACACATATAAAGGACAATATCCATGGCTAATACTCATGCCAAACAATATGATGACTAAAACCAAGAACATAGACAATGAATAAATTATAGGTCTTGGTTAGATACTCAATGGGATACTAAGTGGGGGCTGACATCATGGAGAGTTGCTTGGCATCGACAAACCCAAGTTGGTACTAGCAGCTCTCCACTTCCCAATGGAAGGATCACATCCTGAATCCTTTTTATTAACTTAATTTTTATTACCACTCACACATTTTATTTAGTTATCACTTGATTACAAAGCTTTTGCACACCAACCCTTGAGAAATAGACATCGAGTTGTGAAGATAGAAGCCACCTCCATATGCTACCCTACCCTACCCATGCTCATCTAATGATGAGTGCCCATAGGAATGCAAGTTCCCAACTCAACCCCAATGATCATAACTTCTAGAAGTACCACAAAAGATTAGCCCTCACAAGTCACCCGAAAAATGTACGCATGTGTACTCGTGTGTGGCGCACCACCATCATGAAGATCATAACACAAGAAAAATATCACTCAACCAAAAGTGACTTTAAAGGATGGATTCTACATGAATCCTAAAGACAAGAAAACCATATTTCATGAACTCACTTAGCCGGTCTCAATCTGGGAGTATGGGTTCTACACAAATCCAAATGATGCAGCAAGACCAAACATCATGAATTCACTCAACTGGCCTCAATTTGGGAGTATGGATTCTACACAAATCCTAGTGCCTATCAAACAATAATAAGGGTCCAAAAGAAACAATAACAATAGGTATAAAATTACTCACCTAAATGCAATGTTAGGAGTATGGATATTGGACACATCCCAATGCAAACACAAAAGTGCAACAATGGTCTGACTAACATCCAAATGGATGATTTAGGTCCACAACCAAACTCATGCCAAGAAAACACAAAAAAATAGGGCAACACACAAAATGAGGTAAAAACCCCCAAAAAGTGGAAAACTTTAAAATTAAAACCCATTTGGTCTTTGGGCACAAAACCCAAAAATCCAATAAAATTTGGGTTTGAAGTCTATATGAAAAAATAACTAGCATAATTGTGCAAAACCCCAAACCCTCATCCTAAAAAATAGGGAAATGCTCATACCCACCCAATTGAGTAGAGCTAACATATAGAAACAGAGGGGAACACTAGTTCTCAGCCTCCTAACAAATGACTACCAAAAATAGAAGTAGAAATGAAGCAAAAATAATAAAATAGGAGAGCCCTACCTCATAGCCAAAAGGGAAAAACAAGAATTTGAACCATAAAATAAAAAACCTATAGAAGTAGCTGAAAATCATGGCAATCCAAGGTCTCCCCGAGCTAGATCTAATGAGACCAACCTCACAATGATCCCACACCCGTAGCTCTTATAATGAACAAAATAGTAAATCCCCATGAAGAAGATTTTGGGTTTTACTCTCAAACTTTCTAATTCAAAAGTGAGAAGTGAGGAATTAAATTCCTTTTTTGGATATTTATTCACTTTTTGAATGAATAATCAATTAGGTCAATTAACCAGCCAACCTAGTTAAACCCTAAATTTACCCAAACAAAAATAGGCTATTCCTAGAAATAGGAATTCATCTATTGAAAAGCTACTAAGAATTAAATTCAATAAAAATAAAAGCCCAAAAACCAAAAAACATAGAAATTTCCTTAACAACTTTCACAACAACATGAACCTTTAAATGCACAGACACACTTATTGGACTAATTACATAAGGCAAATGAGTTTGGATTTAATAATCACCAAAAGATTTAATTAAATAATAAAAATAAAGATATGTCAACCATATATGGATGACATTGGTAAAATATGAATGGTTGAATCACTAACTCCATGTGCCACTGCTAGGGATATAAATCCTACACACTAAACAACATGATCAAGTGCAATTGCATATAATAACATAGCTAACATAATAAATGCATTAAATCACCTAATTTAACCATTTATTCAATTATACTAAAATAATCTATTTACATCACTCATGTTCACATAAAGCATAACAATGCAAGAATGAAATAAATAACCATAGCACTAAATCCATCACATAACATAATTAGAGATATGTCCAAATACCAGATAACTAGATATCATCATAAAATACACTATCATCTCAAAATGGCATCATCATGCAATATGATCAACTAAATAGCATAGTAGCCTAACATCGATGATATTGAAATCAAAGTATAACATCCAACCCTTAGGTCATCTCAAATGTAAAACATAACTTGAGTAATAAATATCTCATGGATCAAAATTTTTGTAGTACATAACCAATGAATCCAACATGGACAATCCATCTCTAATAATTTAAGCATTTAATAATGGTTGTTTAAATAAAATAAAAAGGAACTTAAAACACATAAGTGAACATAGTCATAAAGATGACTAACGACTACTATAGGAACCTACTCTAGTATAGCAAGTAATAGTACACAATGCAATGTCTACACACTTCTCATGGTAATTACAGAACAACCTCATGATACCACATCGATCTTGGTAACCACTGGCACAAACCTCAATGAACTATCTAACACATCATAATCTCATAAATCAGCCATAAGAATAGTTAAATCAACTAATATAGTAACAAAACCAACCACTTCAATGGTGTAGAGCACCTATGGTCACAATCATGATCCCTCCTCGAGGAGAGATCAACAAGATTGCATCCATTGGGATGACTTACAGAAGTCAAATAGGAGAGGCACTACATTGTATGCCATTGTATGTTTTGCTATTGGGTCAAGGACATGAGTAAATTGCTTGATATACATTGATATAATTACAAGGGTCATGGTAGGATATAATAAGCATGAATTTCATTTTGAAGATAGATGCCTATTTACAAGGTAGATAGATAGATTTGGTATTTAAATATATAAGTATATTTTGGGTATCCATGTGTATGTTATCACTTAGTTAATGACCAATGGATAAGGGACTGATTGGCTTAGGGAATGCATGTTTATATTGTTCATACCTAGTTTATGCTAATATTCAACATAATTTATCAAATCTTTTCCCTTTCATGTTGAAAGAGCTAAAAGAGTTACCTTCACTTGTCTTATCTAGTTCATAGGTTGTGTTATTAGCTATTCCATTCCTATGTTGTCTATATAAGAATTAGAAGACTAAGGGTATTATCTTCTTTTTTAGATTCAAGTGTATGCTTTGGACATTGGTACCATAAATAAATTTGAGGTACACTTGCCTAGGTTTTGCAGGGCCTGAAGTAGAAGAAGGGTCTAGCATTATAGTTGGTCTTGGTGTCTAAAAGTGTATGTTGTATATGGGAAGTAGCTACTCCTATATGTATCCTATTCTCATTGGGAATTTTGAAGCGCAATGTTCTAAAACACCAACACTTAGCATATTTTATGATGGTAAAAAAATAGGCCAACGGTGGCTCTATTTGGGAATAATGTATAACTAGCATCCATATAAGGATTCAAAAGCTTTGGATTAAGAATACCACATACTTGGCACAATGAAATTTTTTTAAGAGAGCTATGCACACACAATAGGAAAAACACAACATATAGAGAAGGATTTACAACTATACATAGACCTGATCTACTGTTCATGGAAAACAAGTTCCTTCAATAGAAGTACTTCTTTGGAAATTGTCCATAAATTGGAAACTTCATAATATTTCCTAAAAATTCTTTAACAAGATAAGAATCCTCTCCCTATTTCAAATAAAATAGATGTTGGCCTAGCCAAATGGAGTCAAACTTTCCATGTTTACCTTTGTCTTCCATTCTAGTATTCTATATCAGGACCAAATCTTTAGGTTCAAATTTCTTCTCTACAACCTTCTTATCATACATGTGTTTCATTTGTAATTTCAACTTAGTATTCTTGGCAGAGGCTTCTCTCTTGTGCTTACTTAATCCAACCAATTCTTCCATCCTCTCTTGTATATCATCTATGATATCCTCATCATATACTAGGTTGTAGTTATATAAACCAATCAGGTTGTTTTGAGGTATTCTTTCTTGAATTCCATACACTAAAGTAAAAGGTGAAACACCTATTATTTTCTTAACTATTACTTGGTTAGCCCAAACTAGCAGATGTAACTTGGAATCCCATGCCTTTTTTTTGTCATCCAATGTACTTTTGATGATTTTTAGCAAAATTTTTTTTGTAGATTTAGCCTACCCATTTCCTTGTGGATGATATGGAGACGATGTTGATCTAGTGATGTCATACTTGTTACAAAATTATATAAACTTATTTGATCTGAAGTGCATGGCATTGTTAGTCACAATCCTTTCTAGAAATTTGAATCTGGTGATTATGTTGTTCACTAGGAAGTTATTCACAACTTTTCTATTAGCTTTTCTAGTAGGAATGACCTCTACCCATTTTGTGAAATAATCTGTTGCTAAAATAATCCATGAATATCTAGTGCTAGACTTATTTTCTATTTCTCATATGAAATCCATTCCCCACTATTAGAATGGTGCTTGAACTTCTACTGGCTTCAAAGGAGTATTTCCATAGAACTTTAGTCTACCAATAAATCTATGACAAAGATCACATTTTCTAACTAAAACATGAGCATCCTTGAATAAGATTGGCCATCAAAAACCAACATTTATCACCTTATGGGCTATAGTCCTGACCATATAATACCCTCCACATACTCTTGAATGCACCTCAATGAGTATTTTTGCTAATTCCTCATGATCAATACATTTTAGCAACACTTCTTCAAAGTTTCTCCACTAAAGCCTTCCATGAATGATAATGAATTTTATTGCCTACAACTTCACAAATATACTTTCAATGTGATTCAAATTAGGAAGAGATTTCATATGTTGTAAATAATAAATAATTTTTTTGTACCACTCACAGTCATCCATATCACATGTATATGGCCGATGGTCTTCATCAACAAGATTTATTTGATTGGCATCCCGGTTAGATTAGGCCATTAGCTTAGCCAATCCTTGGCCTCTAACCAGTTTTGATATTTGGATCTCTATGTTGAATTCTTGGATTCTATTGATCCATCAGCTCCTCCTACCAAACACCTCGTGTTGGAAAAAAATGTCCTTCTCATCAGCACTAGGAACAAATAATATGATAGTAGCACCTACCAAGTAATGCCTACAAGCCTTGACAACTTTTACAAGAGCATATGCTTTCTTTTCATTGATATCATATTTTAGCTTTGGAGGTTGGAGTGACTTGCTGAAAAGCACAATTGGTTGCTTAAAACCTTCTTCATTCTTTTGGAGCAAAACTATTGTAATAGTGTGAAAATAAGAAAAGGAGAAAATGTGCATTCATTTTGTGTAATTAGGTGTCCTAAGCACTGGGGAATTCCTTATTGCATCATATATTTCTTGAAAGGCCATTGGTGGTTCACCTTCCCAATTGATTGTTGCTCCTTTCTTAATCATCTTGGATATGGGTTTGCTAATCTTAGCGAAGTTGGTTACTAAGAAGTTTAACTAGCCAAAGAAATATTGAATACCCTTGAAATTTTTTGTCTTGAGAACTTTGTTTATTATTGTAACCCTCTCTAGATCAATCTTAACTCCATCTTTAGATATAATGTGGCCCAAGAATTTTCTTTCAGCAACTCAAAAAGTAAATTTCCTTGGGTTCAAAGAAACTTAACATTCCAAGGCTTTTAAAAAGATTTTTTCTAAATGTTTACAGTGATCTTCAGCTTTGTTGGAATAAGCTATCAAGTCATCTTGGTAAACAACCATGAATTTATCTATGTATTCTGCAAAGGAAACATCCATTGCTCTTTGAAAAGTAGTCCCTATATTAATTAGGCCAAAGGGCATTCAAACATATACATATGTTCCCCATGCAGTTGTAAAAGCAATTTTGAATTGTTCCTTTTCATCAACCAACACTTGGTTGTAACCAAAGAATCTATCCATCATATACATTAACTTAGAGCCAGTGACCTACTGCAACATAGCTTCCATGTTTGGTAGACCATAATTATCTTTCAAGGAAGAAATATTTAGATTTCTAAAGTCTACATATAACCTAATATCACCATTCTTCTTCCTAACTAGAACTAAAGTAGATACACATGAGGAATGTCTAATAGGCTTAATAATTCCCCCATCCCTAAGCTTAATTAACTCTTGCATTTTTAGAGCTAATGTGGGATTGACAGGTCTTTTCTTTTGTCTAAAGGGTTTGATGTTCTCCTTTAATAGGATAACATGCTGGAACAAGTCTTCCCTATAAGCCTTAAGATCATCAGTTGACCATGCAAAAACATGTCTAAACTTCCTTAATATACTGATTAAGGATTTTCTTATAACAATAGAGAGAGTCTTACCTTTATACATCTTATTGGGAGACTCATTTGTTCCAAGATTGATTTCTTCAGGCTCTTGTGGTTTCTTGTCTTTGACATCTAAGCGAGCCCTATCTTGATTCTCAAAAACACTTTCTAGTACTACTAACCCTTTGGGCACTATATTTGTTTTCAACTACAATATTTCTTGACCAAAACTAGTGTCTTTTCCATCTATGCTCTCAACTAGTGTACTTTAGTCTAACTACTGACCATTGTATTTGTCTTTTTTCCAAGGAAATTAAAAATATCTTTATCATCTTTAGATACCTTCCAATTCTCTATATTATCAGGAATTGAAGGCTTATTCTACACTTCAATCTTGGAGACCCCAATAGAAGATATGTCATTAGGCTTAATGGCTACATTAGCTAGTAGATCAACCATTTTTTATTAGCTCTATTTATGGATGTGATTCCAAAAGCATCAAATGCTTCAATTTGATCCCATACAAAATTTCTATATTTTTCATTTTCTTATTCTTGGATACATATTTCTGTCTAATTTGAGATACTACTAACTCATAATCACCAATAACATACAACTTTTTAATACCATAACTTGCAAATACTTTTAACCCAAATAAAAGTTCTTCATATTATGCTATGTTATTTGTACAAGTAAAATTTAGGGTAAATGAATATCTAAATGTGTTCTTCTATGGAGAGATAAAAACTATTCTAGCCCCTAACCCATCTTTGGAACTAGCCCCATCAAAATACATTGTCTAGAGATTCTGTGAATCTATGCATCCTACTGCTTCTTGTGAAATCAATGAGACTATCTTTTCAATCTCTTGAATAGTAATTTAAGCCCTGAAAAAATTTACTTTTGTATCTAAGAAACATGTAGAATCAATATCAATGTTGTCTTCAATCATATTACTCATAGTTCCCCCTAACTGAGAAATGCCTTTAGTTTTATGCTCCTCTATCCTAAACATTTTAGACAATGGAACTTTGATAGTAATTTGTGATAACATAGAGATTATATCAATGGGGTTATAAGCAAGGGGTTTTCTTAAAATACCTTTAGTTTCTTGTACTTGAATAACAAGATCCTCACTTTTCTTGACAGTATCATCAATTAACTTTTTTTCATCTCTATTTTTCTTGACTACTTGTACACCTTGAGCTTGCATTTTCTTCTTGGGTTCCCACTTTTTAGCTTTATTGTCCTTAATCTTGACAACCATTTGATCATTAGTTTTTTGCCATCATTCATCTTGTGGGTTATATCCTTAATAAAAATACCTGATGCCTTTTGAGCAGTATTATTGACTATTCTATTTCTTAGATTATAAGTGCTATAAACTTGAGCCACCATCTCAACAATTATTCGATCAATCTCTTCCTTGGAAGGATTTATTAGTTTCACATTTTTGACACTTGAAATCATATTGCATATCTTATCATCAACTTGATCTTCATCATCAAAATTTTTTTGTTGATGATATAGGTGGTAATTATTTTGTTGATCACTCACATCCACCTTAGATTCTTCATTATTTGATTGTTCACAATAATCACAAGAATTAATCATGTTGCATGCCACATCATCATGAATTTTCTCTCCCTCCCCTTATTTAGGTTGTGTCTATTGAGATGTAGAGAAAGACTAAGCAACTGCACAATAATAAAGGGAATGAGGAGATTGACAAATAACACACCAAGGCATCTCTTCCATCATGTTTACAGAATTTCTCTACAATGGATCTAGTGTATTCTTTTCCTTTGGGCCTTGTACAGGATTAGCAATGGGCTTGCCATCTTTCCATTATGTGTTTTAGGGGTAGTTATGCAATCTAGTATGTTTATTACAGTTATTATTGAACTACGGATTTTCACTAGTAGTGGGCTTATTTGCATGGTTTACTAAAGGATTTAAATTCTTAAGCAAATTCAAGACCTCATCCATTTTTTTGTCCTCAAGATTTTTGGTTGTAATAGGCTTATCACCTTCTTTCCTATTTCCCCTAGGATTTAACAACTTAGGGCCATCTCTTCTTCCAAGTTTTCTAGAGGCTTTAATCCTATTATTTTCATTCTTAATGACTATCTTTAAAGCATCTCTTTGTGTCCCACGATTTCTATCTCTTAGAATATAAGCCATCTTACTATCAAAACCATTGAAATAGGTAGTGAGACATACATTCTCACCTAATCTCATAACTTGAAATAAATTTTACATTCCTTTTTGGAATCACATTAAAATCAAATGTAGATTTGTTCTAATTTTTTTTAATATTGTTAAACTCATTCAACATGAAGCTTGTATTAGTATTATCCCCATACTGCTCCTTGAAAATATTTTTAAGATCATCCTAAGAACCAATATTATCATCAAGAAATCTATTGAAATTTTCCCTAGCATCCTATGTGAGTGAATGTACAAGTAACTTCATGAAAACATCTTCATGTTCTATTTCATAATCATTCAACATGTTAGTGATTTTTTTGAGATATTCTTTGTAACACCCCGACAAGGGATCCAAAAGAACTAACCTAAAGTTTTACTAAGTTTTCCAAACATTTTTTTTTAAAGAATCACATGTACAACAACCATAAAGTAGCAGAAGCAATAACATACAATAATACATAGGGAAACATAACATATTACATTCCTTAAGGATCCCAAGACATTGAATCACATGAAGTTTAAATAATACTAAGTCAAATAAATGACACATCCATATAAAAGTACACTACAAGTCCATTCCACTTAAATAATATACATTTGTTCCGAATGCCACTTGGCAATAAAATTTGGAATGCACAATCATTCACTGTACATGTCATAGGGTATGAAAGGCTAAAAGAATATACATTTTTAAAAATAGATTATATCATCCCTTTCGGATCCATAAAACAAAGTACAATATAATATGTGAAATTATCCATCATAAAGATATAACCATCCATCATAATACACAAAGATAGAAAGAAAGGAAAAGCATACAAGAAACTCCAACTAGGACAACAACGAACATATCTCAATGGTAAGAGTTAAAAGCACTACCAACCGACCTTGTGGTAACCCAAAAAGGTCCACTCCCACCGCACTAAGGAGATAGTCTCAAGTCCCAAACAAGATATCAATCCCAAAATAAAAAGTAATATCTATGTCAAGGAAACTTCAAAAGTAATCTAACTTAAAGGTTCTAAGATAAATTGACATCTAGACCTAGAGGCAAACATAAACACATAGGAAATCTACTATGTAAGTAGGCAAGTGTCATCACACAAATCAACGCTAGAGTTATCTTGATAGTCTAACTTGAACCTAACCCCCTAGTGACTCTATGCGGCATTAGTATCCTTTCATACTGACAAGACACACTAACAATGCATGGTCATAACCAAGCATTCTCTCTACTTCCATCCTAGTCTGTACTACCACTTGAGACATGTGTGAGAACATAAAAAGACTCTTATTAGGTTCATTTTATTTCCATTTAGTGTAGTGATTTCACTTATTAAAAAACTTACAATGGGTTACCTTGGAAATCACTTCCTGACATTACATATAGTTAACCTACCCTAAGCTCATGAAATCACAAATAATAATTTTTTTTTTCACCTCAATCCTATACAAGTGACTAGAAAGCATCAAAAAATAATTCACAATAACTCATCAATTCTTTACAAGCAACTGGAAAACATCTCAAAAATATTGATCAAAGACTCAAAAAGGTTAAGTCAAATATGTCATTACATCCATCTCATTATCCCACAAGGACACTGAAAGCAATAACAAACAATATAACCAAACTCATCATAGAGCATACCAATCACATTGCCATGGTTGAATTTAAAAGATCAAGATCAATTCATCATAATATCACAAACAAAGAACACCCAAGCCTTTGGTAGACATCCTAAAACTAGTCAACACTCTAGTCAACCCAAACTCAAAGTATAGACAACATATAGATAACCGTGTAGTTCATAGTTTGGTTTGATTTTGAAAGCACATGGTTTTGAGTTAACGATAAGGTAAAGTATTTGTTTCAATGTATGTTTCAAGTAGACGAGATTCATAGTTTACCCTTACAATTTAACCCATTCTTATATTTGAATAAAATGCACAATTACCCCTATTCGATTTTAAGTCCATTATTCCAAAATAATTTAAGGGTAATTATTTATTTAAATTATTAAAATAATACTTCTTGATTTTCAAATAAAATAATATACAATTTTACTAAAATTAATAATAATAATAAAATAAATTTAAAACTTAATGAATAACTTTCATTATTAATTAAATTGATTTAAACCAAATTAATTAATAATTGAGAGAATAAACACTATATTGATTAATAATTAGTAATAATTAACAAAGATATTAATAAATTCATTAATTAAAATTAACTATATTTAAATATATTTAAAAATTCATTAATAATTAATAAAAATTTATTAATAAATTTATTAATTAATATTAAAATTTTATAAATTAAAATTAAGAAAAAGAAAAGCCCTACATATCTTTTAAAAGCCCGTCGGCTTTGCTATCATGACAAACTTGCTATCATGAATGTAGGTGCACTTGCTGCCATGCAGCCCTTAATGGCTGTTGATAGCCTGTGCTGTCGTGGTAGGGTGGGTGAAAGGAAAGGAGGAGGCGGGGATTTGGTGGCCCTGCCTCCTCCCAATTTATAATTTTACTTTTTTAAATTTAAAAAATATTTAAATTTATAAATTGTTTCCAAGAATGTCTCCTCCCATAATATCCTTTTTTTTAATATATATATTTTTTATAAGAGATTTTAACAATACTCTAATAGGGAAAATACAACAAACCTGTCAAGTTTATATACTAAAATTTTGATTTCATTTCAAACCCTTCCTGATTAGAATACTAATTTCTTTCAATTATAGAATGAGGATTTCTAATTGCTCTTTCAATCTTGATATACAAATGGAATTCGATACGAATATCAATAAATTTAGA
Source organism: Cupressus sempervirens (assembly GCA_028749045.1). NCBI lineage: Eukaryota > Viridiplantae > Streptophyta > Pinopsida > Cupressales > Cupressaceae > Cupressus > Cupressus sempervirens. The sequence goes on from CM053784.1 coordinate 365,092,204, forward strand.
ATAAAAGATTGAAATATTCATACAATGAACTTTGGAAAGTAGATTACAAAAATCACGAAGAAGACAAGAATAATAAATAACGTAATTAACTGGGTGAATCAAAACAAAAGAATCTACCTAGTTCTGATGCTAAAATCACAAACACCCAAAGATTTGTGAGAGAAATTTCTTCTCGCAAAACCTTCTCTTTGAAAATTCCTTCTCCAAAATTCTCGGTCCTTGGAAAATGGACCCTCAAATGCTGATAAGGAGTTCTCTCCTAAATTTGATGCACTTTTAATGTGATCACCCGAGGGTGCTCCTTGATCACAACTTTTAAACTCTCTATTATCTTTTTTGAAACTTCATGCACACTTGATGCAATTTTAAATATCTTTATTTAAATTTACTCGCCTTCTCTTTCTAATTAATTTATTATATTTTAATCTCATGCATACTTTATGCAATTTTAAAACTCTTTAATAAATTAATATCTTTTGCATTCTTTAATTTATTTTCGAAGTGTTAATTGATAAAATATTTATTAACTTTAGTATTTATTAACTTAAGTAATAATAATATTTAGAATTCATTTAAAAATGATCTCCTAAATATATTATTATTAAATTAAATAAATATTATTACGCTCTAAAATTAAACTATAATTTTACCTTTAAATTTAATTATTTTTACTTAATTAATTTTCCAACTAATTAAATATAATTCAATATTGAAAATATAATAATAATTTCCATTAAATTAAATCATTAATTTAATCTTTTAATTTGACTTAATTAATAGAAAAATCACCAAAGACCTATAGGAAAAAATACAAAAACACATCATAAAATACTACATACAAGATCAAACTAAAGGGTTAAAATCATGAATTTACATCATATGACGCATTCAAAAGGTAATCATCTTAAATACTTATTCTAATTTTCTAGGATAGATGGGTTTAAAGGTTAGGATTTGGACTCAAGAATTTATCTCCCCTCTCTTACCATTGAGATAATACGATAGGATACACTCATCTTGACAATTTAGGGAAGTTGATACTTAGTACTTGCAATCTAAATAAAATTCATGCATGTACAAACACATATATACTAAACTAAACAAGCAATGGCAAGAAGTGGTGCATCGTGTAGATCCCGACTAGCAGGTGACTACGACTCCCTTCCTTAAGCACATGAGAAACATCATACATAAAGAAAACACGATGGTAATCCATCTAACTAATCATCATTAGATAACTAAAATCATTGTAATAATCATCATCATGCATACATAAAGTAAATAGAACCAAGTAGTCTCATCATAAAATCAACTAAACATGAAACAATATCTGATAATTTGAAAGATAACGCTACTAATCATCAAACCTAAAACTGGCATAAAAGAGTTTGGAAATAATAACAAAGTGTAAACTAGGGACAAGCACTACATTCTTCACTAGTAATGGCATTGTTTCCAAAAAACTTTGTGACTTAATCTCTCAAGTCATTGGAGATAGGATGAGAAAAACTAGGGATACCCACAAAGAAAATATTTTTGTATCTTTCCATACAAATGGGCCTTTTCTAAAATTGTAAGACATTTGAGGTTCTAGGTCCAACCCCTTGGGTTTGTATGGGAGTTCTGCTTTGTTGGGTTATAGTTAACTGAGTAGTAGTAGTGTAAGAGGAAGCTAGCATTGATTGTGAAAAATCTTGGCTATTTATCACAGGACCATAATTTGGGATAGAAGGTATAGGCTGCAAAGTCTAGTTTTGCCAAGTTGTTAGGCCAGAAGTGACTTTAAGGAAATGAATTTTCCTCCTTGTCTCTGCTTTTCAGTTTTCTCTAGTTCTTTTGCAAGATCTTCCCTCTCCTTTTTTGCTCTTTCCAATTCTAAGTCAATTTTGGACATAAAAATATTTTTTGGAGGAACAAGAGGCTCATTAATTTGTATACCTAAAACCTTTTTCCTACCTTATTCTGTACTCTTGATATTAAGATCTATTACATTTTCTTCAATGGGTTTATAGGGTTGGAATTGAGAAATGACATATCCTTCTCTCTTAGAGCACGTTCTTGATCTTGGGTCTTTGACCTTATATCTCCCATATCTCCAAATATGTCTGAATGTGGAGTAGAATATTTCTCTTCTAACTTTCTATTCTACTCTTTCAATGCTTCCATTCTTCTAAGAAAACTTTCCCTCTCTATGAGGGCATTCATAGTAACCACTTCTTTTCTTTCTCCAAATGTACACATTTGGCATCTTCCTCTACAAATTTCATTCTAAGTGTTACAATATTAGATAATAGATCATTGAGATCTACATAGGTGGTTTCTTAATCTAGAGGATTATCTAGATCTATGAGATTTCTTTCAACATATGGGACCTTCCAAGATTAGGCCTAATATTCAAGGTGTTCTTATATTCCCATAATTGGTTTACCTCCTTCGACATATTGGGTCTGAAAGTAGTATCTCCTATGGAAGAAATAATTTTATCCTGGTATACTCTTTCTTTTGGTAATGTGGTAGTAAAAATTTCACCTAGAAGCCTAGTATTCTCAGACTTAGAATTTAGGGATGCAAATTCTCTTTCTATCACATACTAAAAATGTGAATGGGCTGAGGTATGATCTTGGGGCTTCCATGTGTTGTTAGGATCTCATTTCTTATTAGGTTGGTTCTTCCTATTGAATTGTGGTAGTTCTATGTATAGAGGGATTTCTTCACTTGCCTTTGTGTATGCTCTTTTTTTTCCCTTTTATCAGTCATCTCATATGCACTTAAAATATAGTACTAGCTACTAAACCTTTGACTGAGTTGCCACCCACTAAGGGGAAATTTTTTAATATGGATAGAAGATAGGAAAAAATCATGAGAATACAATGTTTGACCAAAGATCTTGTTGGGACTCAAACTGAAGCCCCAATTTTGAGCACCATTCTAGAATTTGAGTCAAATTAAGCCCCTATAAGAGCTTTTCATGCATGTGTACCTGATTGTCATTTTGAGGCCTATGAAGTGTTTCATGTTTCTAAAACCTTGCATTTAGTATATGCATGTGTCCCATAACTATAAGTTGTCATTATTTTAGTATGCATATTAGAGAACCTATGTTTGATATTTCAAGTCATTCCAATATTATTTGACTAGGTTTTGAATGACTTGAAGTTGGTTGTTTATTGTCGTCATGATGATGCATATTTCTCAGAATTCTAGGAAGCCATGTTTAACTAGTTATAACTTTGACCCAATTGACCCTAATGAGAAGATTCTTTTTGGTTTGCATTCTAGGGGTCAAATACATGTGTGTCCTAGATTTAAGCCTATGAAAAATCCACTTGACTAGTTTTCAAATGACATTCCAAATGCAATTTATGAAGTTTTACTAGTGTTTAAAAGTACAGATTGATTGGTAGCCCTATTCAGGATGTCATAACTTTGAATCCATGTCATAACTTTGAATCCATGATAGATGAGACCAAATGGATTATATGATTATGTTCTACTCTAAAAATCCATTAAGTGTTCCAGTTTTTAAGTCTTGATGAATCTGTCTGCATACTTTTCCACGTCCATTCCATTTGTGAAAATCACAGTTTTACTAGTGTTCCCAATTTTGCAATTTTGAGTACCCACATTTGAATGCTGGCCAAGTTTTCCTAGTTATTCATCATAAGACCAAATCATAGATTCATAATCTCCACATGATGATAAACTAATGCCCTAGTTTTTGTGCTCCCAAGTGTTTTTTTGTCCTATTTTCAAAGCCAAAACCAAACACACTTTATTATTTTCTGACATGTTTGTTTGCAAGTAGTTTCAAGTGAGAAACTTTGACAGTCAATATCTTTTGACCTAGTTATCATCATAATATGAAATTTGATAGTGTCAAAGAATGTGAACCAAAGAATAGATATGTTAGGTCTTAGAGCTTGGTTTTTTGTTTTGGTTAGTTTTTAAAGCTAGTTCCAGAGGCTTCCTAGCTAAAAATCATAGTTTGCAAGAAGGACTAAAATGAATTTTTAAATGATACAATAGTGATTGAATTTCAATCTAATCACTACCAGATAATTAATTGATCAATTTGAAGGTTCATGTGTTTTAGTTTGAATTTTTATAGTAGGACCCACTTTGGGGCCCGGTTGATCTCATCAGATTAAAATCCAAGTTATTATAGAAATGAAGGTGCAAATCAGGATGAATGTTATTCTAAGTTGATGAATATATCCAAGATTTTTATTTCAAAGGGTTTTCTCTTTGTTGAACCCCATTTTTCCAAAGATGCTCAAGGTATCAATTCAAATAAAAATGGAAACATGAAATAATGTACAAACATTTGAAGTATGAAGGTTGTAGACTCATGAATCTTCAAAATAAGTTAGTTTGGGATGATTTGAATTTCATGAGAAAGTGATTGGGAGCACCCTAGGTCAAGTAAACATATATTTGAGTATCCAAACCATAAGTCTAAAAAAATGATAGACAAATATAATTTCTTTTTTGTCTTTGTTTTGGATTGAAGGGAGCATGATTCAGGTTGAAACACAATAGAAGAAATGGATTCTTCAATGAATTTCCCATGTCATGTAATTTTATAGGCCCACGTCGCCTTATGCAAGTGTGCATGGATGAGGATGATCATCAAATGTTTGGTACCTTAACCTTAAAATGTGGCAACTCATTGTGGAAAGCACTACTTATATAGACTTTTGCAGAGTAATTAGAAGATGGATTAGGTCAAGAATGGTTAAAAGTGGATTAAAAAGTATTGAAATGGATATGAAACGTAAGGTTTGACCTGAATCATTTTCCAATGCTTGTGCTAGTTTTCTATCTTGGTAGATGGATTGTTGGAGCTTATATTTTAGAAATCACTTTCAGTGAAGGCCCATGCAAATCAATTAAGGAGGCAAGATGAATATGCATTTCAAAACTAAACGTGTCAAGATTATTTTACTATTTGGGTTAAAGAGTGATTGAATTGGGGAGGACAATAAGCTACTCAATCATTTCATTCATGAATATGGCCCTTAGAATTGGTGTGAGCTCTCTATAAAGATAGATTCTCTTCTTGCTAAAACAATAAAATGAATGGCGATGGTGCCTCTCCCTTGGTCCATCCACTCACTACCCCATTAAATCTATCTATGGTAAGGGGGGAATGTTGTTTCTTCTAATCTAATTACAGCCCATACCACTGAAGACACATTTAGTATGCACCATGTACACCAATATCCCCAATGTTAGTTATAAATTGATTTGCAAAAGAGAGGACAAATATCCAAATAGAAATACACAGATGGTATTAAAAAATAGCCTATTATCTTACAAAGGCCCTTAAAGAAACCATTACATCTATTTGGCTCATACTTCTACAAAGTTACAGTTGAGGTGGTGTATCCCCCTTGTGAATGTTGATATGAACTACTGGTTGGTACTGTAATTAATTGCAGCCAATATCCAATAGAAAGTTGAGGAACTCCACTTTCGAGCCTTATTTTCAAGACTTCTTTGAGACAAGGAACATGGATACTATATTGTATGGATAGGTAAGCCCATCGCCAGGTTTTTTGACCACACTCATTACACAGGTCCACTGGTTTTCATCCTCTGATGCAAGGATATGTTTTGTGCTAGCAAGATAACTAGTAGAAGGCCATATCACAGAATAGAGGTCATTTTGATCCAGTGATGGTTCCCAAGCACAAGTACTCAAAAAATGAAAAGGGGAAAATGTCCCACATTGGTTGTGCTGGTGTTGTTATTAGTATTTTGACATGTGCACCCTTACTTATTAAGTATCTTGAGTAATCACTTAAAGACAAAGGAAGGAAGCTTGTGTGAGGAGCCCACTTAGTGGCCAACTTGGAAACCAATGAAATTTTGACCAAGTACAATGATGATTGGGTGATGACATGGATCTGACGACCAATCTGTTGGTGTTTGAAAATGTTGTAGGTTTCCAATTACCCCGATGAGAACCAGACATATCTAGGGACAACTAACTCCCATTTTTGACATATCCTTTCAGACACTAGGCCAACTATAAGGCTTGACCCTTCTACTTCAGGCTCTACAAAACCTAGGTGGGTGGACCTCAGATTCAATCGATATGGTACTAGTGTAAAAACATATTCATGAATCTATTAAAGCAAATAAAAGCCCTTATATCTCCTAACACTTATGTAATGACACAAAATTGTAGTAGCAAAATGCAAATCCTATGATATTCACAAGCTAAGTGAGGGCAACATATTTAGGTTCTTCAACATGAAAGGGAAATACAATTAATTAATGATGTTGGGTTCAACAAAACCTCAAATATGCAACAGTATAACAAGTGATCCTATAACTGATCAGTGCCTTAACCATTGGGCAATTTCATGGATTCAATACATATATCTATGATACAAAGACATATTTCATATACCCAAACATCAAATTTATCTAATCACCTTGTGATTCAGACATTGGTGTTCATTTAGACCTCATTCTCATGAAATATCCTTCTCAACATAACCAACAATCTTGTCAAACACATCAAGCATTTACTTGGTTCTTTGTCCCAACAACAAAACCTATTTGACATACAACTTTAAAGGGATGCAAATGGATCTCAAATGTTTGTTCCTAGACCACATAAGACTGCAAATTATTGAGATAGGAGACAAGACTCAGAATGAAACTAACCGAATTCTTGCTCACTTGTATTCATTTCCTTGAAAAAATACAATCAAATACATGAATTAAAAAACATGAAACAACCTAATAGATTTGAACTATATATATTATCTCTACAACTACTGTTCATACAAGAAGAAATGCTGAAGAATGGTATGGGAATACATTAAGATTGGAACTAGAACCTGGTATCATAGCAATGAGAAAATTGTCTCCAAAATTGGAACCCCTACAATGAGAAAGAATGAGAAAGATATATGAAGAAGCAAATTCTTGGATCTGTTGTAAATGTTAGAGTAAATAATTAATTATTAATTATTTATTCTATTACTTAAGCTTACTTAGGTTAATGCATTTATTTAATATTTAGTATTTAATGCATGTAGTGGTTAGTTGTTGACAACATGGGAGTTTGTTCCCTTCTAGCATGTTCCACCTTTTGTGGATATGTGCTGAGTTGTCATTCTTATCTTCTACCACCTTCCAGCTTGTTCTACAAGCTTCCATGAGCTCTTTATAAGTAGGCTCTCTCATTGTATTTTCATCACTTCATAAGGCATTGTGCATATTGTAAATACATTTTCATTGTGTTTGCACATATTGTCTCTCATGTCTGTTTAGGGTTTTTCCCTTGCTCCATGCTCTTCCTCTTCTTGGCTTCTCTTTGACAGGTTCTCGCATGCAGGTGATCTTGGGGGTCTTCAGAGTTGGCTTTCCTCAACTCCAACAATAAAGATGACATGTGTCCACCTAGAATTCCTTCCCAAGAAGATGAAAAACATCTTTCTACCCTCTCTCTATAACTGCATATCATATCCTTTCTATTTTGCCTTTCCAAATGCAAAGTATCTTAGCAAAAGATAAAGATCTGCTAACTAAACCTGGATATGTGCCAATTGATCAAATTTTAGCCAAAACACCACAAGGACACAAAATAATTAGATGCAAGGGTCATTGAATGTGTTTTAGGTGTTTTTGGGGAAAATCTTGCAACAGGTGACTCAAAGCATCTAATAAAACATGTAAATCAATCTCTAAGAGAAAACCTTTTGTAGCATGAACTAGTGGCGTTCTGTGCAAAAACTAGCTCTATATTCAAAAAATTTAGTTTCTCCTGATTTTGGCGATATATAATATTGCTATGTTATCCTCTTAGAAACTCCTTAAAAGTCGGTTTGAAAATGTCCCCCCAGTAAAGATTCAGGTTTGCAACTTCAAATTTGAAATTTTAAAAATTTAAAAAGTTCTAAAGTCGAAACTTTAGAGAAATGCCTTTTTAATTTAAAAAGATCTGAACATGCACTTCTGAGAAAATATATAAAATGACAATTTTAAACACTTTATATTTTTCCCTCTGCCTTCAATTCTGAGGTCAACCCTACTTTGACCAAGCACCACATGGCACTTCATGATTGGTTAACCCTTGCCATCGAGCACCTTGCATGTCATCACCATGTCACCATCTAAGTGGGCCCAATGCAACATGTCACACACCCACTTACCCACTTTTTTTTATCTAGCTTGTATCTTTGTAATGCGGGCGTGCGCTGACTGTCAGATCACGACAAGTGTCATGATCTGGTGCATACTTGTTTATCTAAACTTGTGGCACTACCTCATTGCCAATTGGGACCTGCTGCCACATGGCAACATCTTGCATTCTTGTAGTTTATAAACCTTGAGCAACTTCATTTTGTGAGAATGCACCCACCACACGATTTTGACATGTGGTACAATTGTATCATATCTTGCCACATCATCATCTTTGCTTTTTCATTTAAAATTATGCCAACATCACCCTCCAGCTATCAATCATAGGTCGGGTACCACAACATATCGCTTGGGCTTTCAAAAAGCCCACCTCTTTACACACTATTTGAGTGATCTTCCATTTAAACAACTAAAGAAAACTTTACCTACCTAATGTGGGATATAAGACTTTACACATTTTCCCACCCTGTTCTACATTTTTTAAACTTGTGTTTTTCTTTTTAAAATATGGGTTCCTACTTCATGCTAGTCTACTCGTTGCAATTCAATGTGCTTTCTGTGTTTGAAGTGTTCTTCACTTGCAAGGCGACTTTCTTTCATCTTATTTTCACTTGCAAGGAAATTTTTTGTTGACCATATGCTATTCAACATTCACTTATCACCATTTAGAATGTGAGGACCATGCCAATACATGGGAGTATTGAGCACATTATATATTCCATCAGCGAGATTTGGTAAAGCATGAGTACATTGATGAACAACTCCATCACTTGTAAGCACAATGATATCTTTTCCATATAATCTCTTGACATTTCCCAGGTGTGCAAAGCTTCTCCCATATATGTTGTGGTTTCATCTTTGCCATATAGCATGAGCTCCTTCTTTTCAATGAATTTCTCTCTGTTCATTGGCTATCAGCTTTGTCTTAGCCATCTCTTTGTCTTAGCATGCTATCCTTGCGTTAAATGCATGGGTTCTTCTTTAATCCAGTCCCTTGCCATTGATTGCCCTGTATGATGCGTGGGAGGCTCTAAACTTTGGTGTCTCTTCTTTCTTTTTGGCTTGATCCTCTTTTTAAACCCGTGGCTTCACTTTGCATTCTGGGCTTCCTCATGTTTGTTTAATGAATATGTTTCAACTTTAAGGTTTTTTTTATTGTGCATGTGCAGTCTTTGTTCTTTATTCTTTCATATGCTAGCTTCTTCAATGTGTGTGGTTTACTAGTTAATGCGTGATTGTTTTAGTTTTCTCTAAAACATATGCTCCCTCTGCCTTTTTTATGAAATGTGGAAGTCTTTTTCTTTGCTCTTAGCGTGGATGAATTTTATTACATACTAGCCAACTCTTCAAATGGTGTCTCCTCCTTTACCATGCCCTAGCTCCTTTTTATCTGATGTGGACCCCTGGGCTGGTTGCGTGGACTATCTTGATTCTATTCTTCATTGCTGGCCTCCTCTTTTATTCATGGATGACTTCTTTTTTTCTTGCTTTGCATGGGCTTTTACTTATCTCCAGTGGCATCATTTTTGTGTTTTTCTTTGGCATGAGTGAGTTATGCAATTTTGTAGGCATCTCCCTACTCTTGAGTGGCTTCCTTTTCATATTGCCTATGATTTAATTTTTATTTCCAAACTCCCCTACTGAATGTGGAAAGCTTTACCTTAGAAAATCTCTGCCATGGCTTGCATTTTCCTTCTTGTGAGTTGATTTGTCTATCGTAGGGATCTCTGCCTTTTCTATGCGTAGATCTCCTTCTTGTAAAATTGCAGCTGCTTCTTTTTTAAAACTTCTAATTCCTTTTTATTTGCATGCATTATTTCTTCATTTCCTAGTACTTCTAATTTATGTCATTTGGTTTTTATCTTGGCCGGCTCCTGAAAGCTTTGAATACCAATACTATGCTATTTAATTGTTTGATTCTAAGTTTCCATGAAACCTCGACCAGTCTCTATTACCACATGTATAAGCATTGGACCTGTTGATTGTGTAGATTTTACTTCTCGTAGAATACTTACCAGATCACCAAAATTATAACCATCAACTGGTCCTATGCTTATAAAGTCCTAGCCCTTCAAAAAGAGTAGCACCTAATGGATCAATCATGCCACATGAAAACTCATCCACTTTAGCAGCCAATTCATGCATTTTCTCACCAAGTTTCTTGGTCATACCCTTGACAACTTCTTGAAACTCTCAAAATGTTTTACTTGATTGATATTTGGTTAAAATACTATCAAGGGAATTGATTGGCATTGGTGAAGAGTACATAAGACTTTTTTATCATTCCTTAATAGGAATTGGGTATGGCCTTCTCACAATTTCTATACATTATGATCTTGTGAACCCTTGCTCAACTTGGTACTATCTTTTCCAATGGAACCCTATCTTCTTTCTTTTACTCTTGTAACCTTGGGTGTGGAGCCAAACAGAACACACATAGAAAAACACAAGTTAACCCAAAACATAGTGATGCCAAGCATTATAATCTTCTCATGGAAAACTTTTAAAGCCTCAAATGTCTTATCATTCTGCAATAATTAGTCAGAATTAGCTGGGCCCCAAAGTGGGTCCAGCTATTTTTTGTTTTATTTTCAAACAACTAAACTGCAAAAATAATCCATTAACCATCTCATACTAATTAAAAAAAATTTCAATCACCAAACCACCAATTAAAGCTCATTTTACCACTTATCTGCAAACTGTTAAATTTATGTTAGGAGGTCTGTTAATTGGCCTTAAAAATTGACCCAAACCTCTCACTGGGCTCTGAAAATTGGTACAGTGATTCTTTGTTTTGCATACTTTCATCCTGTTAAATATCGTCTCATGATGAATTCCCAATCAAAAGATATTGACCATCAAAGTTGACCTTTCAGAACTACCTGCGAGAAAACATGTCAGAAAACAATAAATTGGGTTCAAATTTGGCTTCAAAAACTGGGTAAACTGACACTTGGGAAGACAAAACCTAGGACTTTGGTTCTCTATCACAAGGAGAGTATGGATTTGTGATTTGGGCTCATGATGAGTAACTGGGTGCAAATGGCGAGCGGTCAAATTGGGCTACCCAGAATTGTTGACTGGAAATAATGTCAGGATTTTTGTTTTTTTGCAAATGGAATTGACCTAGGAAAGTATACAAACGAATTTGTCAAGATTTAAAAATTGGCACATTTGAAGTATTTTCAGAGGAAAACATAGTGGTAAAATCCATTTGATCTCACCTATCACAGATTAGGAGTTATAACATCCCAAACAGGGGTACTAAATAATCTGCACTTTATGACACCAGTAAATAGATGGAAATTGCATTTGGAATCACGTTGGAAAACTGATCAAATGGATTTGTCATAAGCTTAGAATTGAAACATAACAATTATCTGACATTTATAATGCAACACAAAAGGAAATTTAGTATTTCAGTCAACTGGGTCAAAATTATAACACTTCAAATAGGGCTTCCTAGAATTCAGAACTAAGTGCATCAACATGACAACATTAAATGACCAACTTTGAGGGGTTCAAAACCTAGTCAAACTGATTCAAAATGATTCAAAATCTAAAACATAGGCTCTCTGATATGGACACTAGATACTCCTAAAGTAAAAGGTCATGAAACATTTCTGGGTGCAAGATATTCACTTGCAAACATGGCCTCCTGTCACTGTTTGACACTTATGCTAAAATATAGATTTGGCAAATGCTCAAAACAAGACTTCACAAAATAACTCAGAATGCCAATTTAACTTCATGAAACAAGTGGATAGGTTGAATAGAAGGTGTTAGAAACATTAAACACCTCATGGGGCTCAAAAGTGTAGCCAACTACATATGCATTAAAAAGTGTTTAAAGGGCTTGATTTTGCCAATGGTGCTCAAAATTGACCATGCATTTTTTAGTCCCAACACAATCAAAGATTGACACAGGCCACACAATATGAGGAGGCATGCATGATGATGTGGAACATTTCCCAAGGAAGTTGTAAGCTCGTAGGACTTAACCATGTGGTCAACCAAAGTCGAAAAGTAAGATTAGAGGTCAATGAAATAGGGTGTTCCAAAGTTATGAAAATTGCTAGAAGTCAAGTGTATGATCATGACAACTTAAGAAAACTACCACATCAAATAAGGTTTAACCTAGATGGGAGAAAGATGAAAAATTAAAAATGCCTAAAAAACTAATATTTTAATGTTTTCCTCTTTTCAATGTGCCTGCCATTTTAAATTAAAACAAGGTCTACTATATAGTTTGTAATTTGGGACAATATTAAATTTTTGCAAATATTAATGGCTTTGTTAGATCAATCCTAGACATGGAGTTTTAAATGACTACCTTGGGTAGTTCATTAAGGCCAATATAGGCATATAATATATTTTTGGAAAGCTCTCAACATCTAATTGTTATATATGTTATCAGATTCTACACAAGTATCAGTGGTAATAAGCTATATTGAGTTTTGTTGGAAGTTCTCTTTTTCAATTACATTCTATTACAAGTAGTTCAATTCAATTTGTGGCTAAGGTATATACCAAACTTGGAGAGATGCATTCTAACAATGTTATTTTACCTCCAAACAAGTTTGGCAGGGGTTTTGGAAACTTCTGTCAACAAATAAGACATGTTATCAGAAAAGGGCTTTTTCCATCATTTAGGAAGATATTTTTAGAGTTTTTTTTATGCAGCATGATGGGATCTGATCTAGATTTTAGTTTTAGAGAGAAGAGAGAGGCTTGGATTCAATAGATGGAAGAAATTCAAGTGGGCAAATGGCATCATTAGATCAGATTTGGGATTTCTTCTTCTTTTATATCTTTCTTTCTTCTTTCATTGTACAAGGTTGGTTCCAGAATTTTGGACAAGTATCTATAGCTATGATACTACCATGCCCAAAATTTCTCTCTTGTATGAATAAAAATGATAAAGTTATAGAGATAGTTTTGGTCTATTCAATTATTTTATGAGTTATTTTCATGCATCTTTTCTATATTTGTTTCAAATAAATGAATAAAATGAAACAATGAATTTATCTTCAATTTGATTCTTGTCTTCTCTTTATGTTGTTTGTAATCTTTTGTGGATTGTGAAAAAAGAACACAAACCTAGTTGGAATTTATTTTAGGTTGTATGTTTTGGTATATTTTTCTTGTGATTGAAGGAGTCATATAAATGCTTGATTTATCATCATAGGATTGCATATTTCATGAAGGGATTGGTCAAATATGAGAGTCCATTTTAATGTAGATGTCTGATTCACAAAGTGATAGGACAGATCTAGAGTGTTGATATATGAGATATATCATTGATATCCAAGGATGTATGTTTTTGGTTTGTGAAATTTTTCAATAGATAAGGCACTAATCAACTACAAGATCTATATGTTTTGTTTATCATATCTTGGTTATGCTAAAATCAACATATTAATCAAAGTCTTTTCCCTTATATGTTGAAGAGCTCAAAGGGTTTCCCCTCACTTAGATTGTGAATGTATAGGTCATGTTATTAGCTATTGCATACCGTTATTATTGCATAAGTATAGAAGGATTTGGGGTTTTATCTACTTTATATAGACTCAAAATTATGATTTTACACTGGTCACATTATGGAGTCTAAGGTTTACCCACCTAGGTCTTGTAGAGCGTAAAGAAGAACAAGGAGTTTTCCTTATAGTTGGCCCAAGTTTTGTTCAAATGCATTGATCATAGGAGTTAGCTACCCTTAGGTGAACTTTTTTTGAGTTATTTGGTTATTGTAAAACTATTAAATCAAGAGCCAAACAAATAGAAACTCCACTAGGGAAGTATTGAATCTATATAGTAGACAAACCTTGAGAATATAAAAAGAGATTCAGTAGAATAGAAAGAAGTGCATGAAATAATTTACAGTAGTAAGTTTATGATGTGATTTCTAGTTTCTTACTTAAAAATCATACATCTCAGTGGATACCTTATTCATTGACAGGAGTAGTTTTGAAGGGTTGCAATGATTATTACATTGAGATCACTTCAAGGTTTTGCAAAGTTGCTATCATAACTCAAAGTTAATGTTAAGCTTATTTCACTTTGTAAAGAGTATGAAATTCCAAAGTTTTTATATAAATTTTTTTAGGTACATGTGGTAAATTTTGGACCAGCTTGTTAGATTGTGCAAGTTGAGCAAATCTTTTCTCACTGAGTGGCAACTCAAAGTTATATCTCTGCACTTGTTCATTGTCAAGTTGAAGGTATGATGAAGGATACAACAATTGGAAGGGAAATTTGAAGAAATGATTTAAAGTCCTTGGCAATGGTTGAAAAGAATATGTGAGATGCTATGCAAGATTTACTAAGTCTAGATAGGATTTGAATCTGCTGTTGTTTGTAGTATTGAAGTGGTTTGCAAGCATCACATATTCATTTTCATGAGATTTCTTTTCTATGAAAGTGAGTTATACAAAATCTTCTCCATAAAGTGATGTTTCTAGCACTAAGTAGGAGAGTTTTTTGATGTATCTCCATATACTTTATGAAAGAACAAATGTGTTTATATGCTAGAGTATGTTTTGAAATTGAATTGGTAGAAAGAGTTTTCAAATTTGATGTAAGTTACAAATTTTGAAAGTTATCTTGGTGAATGAGTTGTAAATTTGCAAATAATGTCAAATTTCTTCTCACCTAGTACACAGTCCATTGATGAAAATTGTAGATCTATTTCTACCAAGAGATACTTGCCATTATACTTTGATGGCATTCATGGTTTCCCAAATATCATGTTGTATGATCTTAGAAAGAATTTTCCTAAGTTCAATGGGAGCCATTTAGATTCAACCAGTCATCATATTAAGTTGTTTAGTGATTTGATGAGTGACTTTGAGGTTTCTCATGAAGATGTGCATATGAAGTTGTATGTTCAAACCTTCGAAGGTGATGTTAGAGACTAGTTTTCCTTTTTTCTAGCATCTTCTATTTCATCTTGGATTGAGTTACTTTCAACCTTCATGGAGAAATTTGGGGAAAGAATAAGTATATCTGATTCTTTTGAGAAGTTCTTGAAGAGCCAAATTAGGGATGATAAACTTATTCCTAATTTTAATATCATATTTACAAGAGCCTTGAATGGGATTCCCAAAAATTGTATACCAGATGATCACATATGTTTAATAGTTTATCTCAATGCATTTGATGAAAAAAATAGTTATCTATTGAGGGGTAAAGAACCCAACACTTCATATCAAGAATTCATAACAGCTATAGAGATTGAAAACAATATAATGTATGCATTAACAAAGAGTCATTTCTCTAGAAAGGTTTTCCAACAAGATGAGGTCAAGAAGAGAAACCAATATCATGTTGAGTGTTCAAATTTAGATCAGCATATAGGTATCCCTGCTATTGTAATTAACCATGTTGAGAATTTAGATTTTAGAGCATGTGTTGATGAGGTTTCCTTGTTACAACATAGAAATATTCCTAATATTTTTGAGGGGAATAAATGTATTGATAGTGCTACAATAGTAGTTGATAAAGTTAATTCACTAAGTGAGTTCCAAAATTGTGAAATGGTTTCATCAGTTACTTCTCCTAGTGATAATTCTTATGGTGTTGAGAATATTATTACTCATTAAGTTTCATAATGTTCATCTAAGTTTTATAAGGATGAAGAGGCTGAAAGTTATAAATCAAGTGAGGAAAACAAGGTTGCTGATTTGGTATGTCATGAAGCATCATCATATGAAGAAGATGATGAAAATGGTTACTTAAGTCAAGGTGAGGACATTGATAATGCATACTCTTCATACAAGTTATATAAAAATTGGGAAGAAGAGAGAAACAATGAAAGTGAATACTCTTATTCAAGTAAAGATATGATTTCTTCTTCTAAAATTGAAAATGAAATTTAATCTCTATATTGTATGAATCAACTTGCTTTTGAAAACTCTGAAGAGGATTTGTCTACACAATATGAGGATAAGGAGATCATTTACAAGGACCAATTACCTAGTTGTGTAGAAGAATACCATGAAGCTACATGAAATTTTAATCATCATTATGCAAGTGATTCTAAGGTTGATATATCAACACCTATTGATAAATTAAGAGATGATTGGTGGTTAAGCCATATGATTCATTTTAGAAAAGACAATGCAAGTAATATTGATTTATATTCCACATGTTTAATTGATGAAGTGGACATTGTGTCTTCATGTAATGATTCTAATATTTCTTCTTCATGTGCTAAAAGTACTCATGAAAATGGTGTTGGAAATGGTCTCAAAGTTTTTACTAACCTTCTGTATGATGAAGAGTTTGATGTTCATCAACACATCACTTGTGACAATGCTTACAAGGGAGCTTTTTATGGAATTATCAACCCACTTTTTGAAGAGCACATGAAATTTTCAGATTTGGTTAATAATAATCTTGATGATGATGCACTCTCTTACTGCTATAAGAGATCATATTTTTTTCTTCTACGTGTGACAACAAAAATTATGGTGATGTTGCATCTTATGATGTGGATAACGAGGTGTTAGATGAAGCTATTGTTGAATATTAGCCAACACCTTGTAATGAGTTTTATGGCGAATGCTCTAATATGATTGTTAATCTATTTGTTGATTGCAAAGAATCTTTGGAGAACCCTAGATTAGTTTCAGACATTGACATGGATGAAATTTGTGAGTATAAATCTGATTTCTCATTTGAGTACCAACAGTTGCACATGGAGAGACACAAATTCAAGGTATGTGTGATCTTTTCCCCCAAGCTGAATATGAAACTTTCATATTCAAGGTTGATATCATGCATGAAACATGTATTGAAGAGGAGTTTTAGTTTGATTTTGACATATTTGAGCATGCTGATCTATATGTTTACAGTGAGCATTTTTTTGAAGTGGTTCCTAGTTTGTATATCCTCTATGAACATGAAGATATAGATTTTGTTTTACCAAGTGAATTGATTGAAGATACTAATATGATTGTGAAACTGATGAAAGTGATATTCTTAGCTTAACTCATGAAAATGGAAATGAGAATAAGGTATATGATAGAGGTAAGAATTTTTGTTGAAGTTTGGTGGCCCGGGGCCATCATTTGTACAACTCAGGAGTTGTTTTTCTTGCTTTTAATAAAGCTATTGGAGATAAAGTTTTGGAGTGGCATACTTCTTCTAGATGTCTAAATCCTTTTCATGACCACAAGGGACATGCATCCCCAAATAGAGCCACTATTGGGACTCAAAATTGAAGCCCTAATTTTGAGTACCATTCTAAAATTTGAGTCAAATCGAGCATCCATAAGAGCTTTTCATACTTGTGAACCCGACCATCATTTTGAGGCCTATGAAGTGTTTCATGTTTCTAACACCTTGAATTTAGTATGTGCATGTGTCCCATAATAATAATTTTTCATTCTGAGTCATTCCGTGAAGTTTCAATTTGAGCATTGTTCAAATATGCATTTTTACCAAAGTGTCAAACATTAACAGGAATCCCAGTTTGTAATTGAATATCTTGTACTTGGTAAAGTTTCATGAATCACCACTTAGGTATGCATATCAAAGAACCTATGCTTTATATTTCAAGTCATTTTGATATGTTTTGACCACATTTTGAATCCCTCAAAGTTGGTTTTTTATTGTTGTCATGTTGATGCATATTTCTCAAAATTTTGGGAAGCCCTATTTGACCAGTTATAACTTTGACCCAATTGACCCTAATGAGAAGATCCTTTTTGTTCTACATTCTAGGGGTTAGATACATGATATGTCCCAAATTTGAGCCTATGGAAAATCAATTTGTCTAGTTTTCAAATGTGATTCCAAATGCAATTTATGAAGTTCCACTGGTGTCTAAAAGTGCAGATTGATCGGTAGCCATGTTTGGGATGTGATAACTTTGAATCAATGACACATGAGACCAAATGGATTATTATATTCTAAAAATACTTTGAATGTGCTAGTTTTCAAGTCTTGATGAATCTTTTTGCACACTTTCCCATGTCCATTCCATTTGTGAAAATCATAGTTTTTCTAGTATTCCCAATTTTGCAATTCTAAGTACCCCATTTTGAATGTTTGCCAAGTTTTCCCAGTTATTCTTCATAAGCCCAAACCATAGATTCATACTCTCCAAATGATACTTAACTAATGACCTAGTTTTTTGTGCTCCCAAGTGTTTGTTTGACCTATTTTCAAACTGAGCACACATTATTATTTTTTGATATGTTTGTTTGCAAGTAGTTTCAAGCGAGCAACTTTGATAGGTCAATATCTTTTGACCCTAATGTTGTCATAAGGTGAAATCTGATAGGGTAAAAGAATATGAACCAGAGAACACATATGTTAGGTCTTAGAGCTTGGTTATAAAAGCTAGTTCTAGAGGACCCTTGACTAAAATTTATAGTTTGCAAGAAGGGGTAAAATTAAATGATGCAATAGTGATTGAATTTCAATCTAATCAGTGACACATGATTAATTGATCAATTTTAAGGGTTAGATGTTTCAGTTTGAATTTTTTTTTAGCTAGACCTACTTTGGGGTTTGACTAATCTCATTAGATTAAAATCTAAGTTATTATAGAAATGAAGGTACAAATCAGGATTAATGCTATTCTAAGTTGATGAATATATCCAAGAGTTTTATTTCAAAGGGTTTTCTATTTGTTGTGCCCCCTTTTCTTGAATATTCTCAAGGTATCAATTCAAATAAAAAAGGAAATATGAAACATTATACAAACATTTGAAGTATGAAGGGTGTAGACTGATGAATCTTTGAAATAAGTCAGTTTGGCATGATTTAACTTTCATGATAAAGTGATTGGGAGTACCCTAGATCAAGCAAACATAGATTTAAATATCTAAATAATAAGTCTGAAAAAATGATAGAAAAAATTATTTTCTTATGTCTTTGTTTTGAATTGAAGGGAGTATGATTCAGGTTGAAGCACAAGAGAAGAAATTGACTAGTCAATAAATTTCCCACATCATTTAATTTTCCTGGCCCATGTACCCTTAAGAAAATGCCCATGGATGAGGATGACCATCAAATTTTTGCTACCTTAACCTTAAAATGTAGCAAATCATTGTGGAAAACATTACTTATATTGACTTTTGTAGAGTAATTAGAAGATGGACCAGGTTAAGAATGGTTAAAGTGGATTAAAAGGTATTGAAACAAACATGAAGAGTAAGGTTTGACATGAATAATTTATCAATTCTTGCACTAGTTTTCTATATCGATAGATGGATTTCGGGGTTTATATGTTATAAATCACTTTGAGTGAAGGCCCATGCAAATCAAATTAAGGAGGCAAGATGAATATGCATTTCAAAACTAAATGTGTCAAGATTCTTTTACCATTTGGGTTAAAGAGTGATCAAATTGGGGAGGAGGGTAAGCTACGTAGTCATTTCATTTACGAACATGGCGCTTAGAATTGGTGTGAGCTCTCTATAAAGACAGATTCTCTTCCTGCCAAAAAAATGAAATGAATGGTGGTGGTGCCTCTCCCTTTGTCCATCTGCTCATTGCCACATAAAGTCTATCTATGGTAAGGGGGATGTTGCTACTTTTCAACTAATCACAACCCATACCACTGAAGAAACATTTAGTATGCACCACATACACCAATATCCCTAATGTTAAGTCAAAAATTGATTTACAAAAGAGAGGAAAAATATCCAAATGGAACTACATAGATAGTATTAACAAACAACCTGGTTATCTTACAAAAGCCCTTAAAGAAATCATTACATTTTTTTAGCTTATACTTCTATAGAGTTCAAATTGAGGTGGTGTATCCTACTTGTGAATGTTGATATGAACTGCTAGTTGGTGCTATAATTAATTACAAACAACATCAACTAGAAAGTTGAGGAACTCCACTTTCAAGCTTTCTTTCCAAGGCTTCTTTGAGACAAGGAACATGGACACTATACTGTATGGATAGGTAAGCCCATCCCTAGGCTCTTTGACCACACTCATCACATGAATCTATTGATATTCATCCTCCAATGCAAGGATCCATTTTGTGCTAGGAAGATAACTAGTAGAAGGCCATATCACAGAATAGAGTTTATTTTGATCTGATGATGGTTCCTGAGCACAATTACTCAGAAAATGGAAAGAAGAAAATGTCCTACATTGGTCATGCTACTGTTGTTATTAGTATTTTTATATGCGTGCCCTCACTTATGAAGTGTCTCGAGTAATCACTTAAAGACAAAGGAAGAAAGCTCACGTGAGGGGCCCACTTGGTGGCCAACTTGGTAACCAATGAAAATTTGACCATGTACAATGATGATTGGGTGATGACATGTGCTCGATGACCAACAAAAGACTGATATGTGGCATGCAATACAAGGAGGTAGGTGATGACATGGTATATTTCCCAAGGTAGTCACAAGTTTATAGGACTTAACCATGCAGTCAAAGAAATGTTACAAAGTTACACCAAAGCCAAAGCATAAGTTTAGAGGTCAATGAAATAGTGCTCTAAAGTTACTTCAACTAGAAAAAAATAAGCGTTGGTCATGATGGCTTATGAAAACCACCCCAACCTTATGAGTAACTGCTAGCATTTGGTTGTAAGTTCTAGATGGCTAGGGGCTTAATCGCCAAGTGACCTCTGAAGTTACAAAATTTGGACATGTGGCATGCAGATCCCATAGGGAGGTTCAGTGGTAAATTAGAGAGAGAATGGAGTGGTGCCAAATGTCAAAAAGGTGACATATAACTAGGTATAATAACCTATCAGGCAGTGATACATGGCAGGTGGTCAAGCAAGGTTTGACCCAGATGGGAGATAGATGAAAAATTGAAAATGCCTAAAAAACTAATATTTTAATGTTTTCCTCTTTTCAACATGCATGCCATTTTAAATTAAAATAGGGTCTACTATATTGTTTTAACTTTGGGAAAATATTACTTTATTGCAAATATTAATGGCTCTATTAGATTAGTCCATGAAATGGAATTTCAAATGGCTTCCCTGGGCATTTCATTGAGGTCAATATAGCCTTGTCATATATCATCAAAAATCTCTCAACATTTAACTTTTAGATATGCTATTAGATTCTATATAGGTATCAATGGTAAGAAGCTATACTGAGTTTTGTTTGAGGTTCTTGTTTTCAACTACATTCTGGTAGAGGTAATTCAGATTCAATTTGTGGCTAAATGATGTAGCGGGTATGCACCAAACTTGGAGAGATGCATTCTAACCATGTTATTTCACCTCCAAATTAGTTTGGTAGGGGCTTTGGAAACTTTTTTCAACAAATTAAACATATTATTAGAAAAGGGCTTTTTTCCATCATTCAGGAGATATTTTTAGAGTTTTTTTATGCAAAATGATGGGATCTAATCTAGTTTTCAGTTGTAGAGAGAAGAGAGAGGCTTGGCTTCAATTGATGGAAAAAATTCAAGTGGAAAAATGATATCATTAGATCAAATCTAGGATTTCTTTCTTCTTTCATTGTATAGGGTTGGTTCAAGAGTTTAGGACAACTTTCCAAAGATGTGATACTACCATGCTCAACATTTCTTTCTTATATGAACAATGATGATGAAGTTAAAGAGATAGTTATGGTCTAGTCCATTTTTTCATGAGTTATTTTTGTTAGGAAAAAAAACCATGGACAGAAATAAAAACTACATGCAAATATAACCAATAACAGAAAATAATAGAACACACAGAAATAAACACAAGGCACCAAGATTTAACGTGGTTCACCCAATCCCTGGGCTACGTCCACCAAACAACAAGTCCGATCTTATTACAATCCAATGATTACAACCTGATTACAATCCGTAATCCCTTACAGCTCAATACCGCCGCAAGAACCAATTTCGTATCACCACATATATAAAATACCCAACCCTAAGCCCTTTTTATACAAGTATTAAACCGCTTTAGGGTTATAACATGTCGGCCATATGTTGGCCATAATATGTCGGCTACCATGTCGGCTACTTCCAAAATTTTTTTTTTTGAAGTATGTACAGTACTTTCCTGATCAGTCACCACAATCTAACAATTTCCCACTTGGGGACTAATCAGGCTCCACACTAAACAACAATTTTCATGAATCTTTAATGTATTTGTTTCAAAGAAATGAATAAAATGTAGTACTCTGTTTATCTTTAGTCTAATTCTTATCTCCTATTTATGTTGTTTGTAATCTTTTGTGGTTTGTGAAAAAAAGAGCACAAACCTAGTTGCAACCTATTTTAGGTTGTATATTTTGGTATATTTTTCTTGTGATTCAAGGAGTCATATAAATGCTTGATTTATCATCACAGGGTTGTAGATTTCATGAAGGGATTGCTCAAGTATAAGATTCAATTTTGATGTAGATGTCTAATTCACAAAGTGATAGGACAAATTTGGAGTCTTGATATATGAGATATATCATGGATATCCAAGGATGTATGTTTTTGGTTTGTGAAATTTCCCAATAGATAATGCATTGTTTAGCTATAAGATCTATATGTTTTTCTACTCATATCTTGGTTATGTTGAAATAAAAATATTAATCAAAGTCTTTTCTCTTTCATGTTAAAGAGCTCAAAGGGTTAATAGTTTGTGTTATTAGCTATTTCATAACTTTTTTATTGCATGAGTATAGAAAGATTTGGGGTTTTATCCATTTTATATAGACTCAAATTTATGATTTTACATTGGTCACATTATGGATTCTAAGGTTTACCCACCTAGGTCTTGTAGAGCCTAAAGAAGAAGAAGAAGAATGAGTTCTCCTTATAGTTGACCCAAGTTCTGTTGAAATGCATTCATCATAGGAGTTAGTTACTCTTAGGTGCACTTTGCTTCAATTATTTGGTTATTGAAAAGCTATTAAATCAGCAACCAATAGATCTAACATAAGGGCCCAATACAAAAAACTTCAACATGATGCACTTAGGAAATGAAAAATCAAAGACATAAACAAGGCACTATTTGGATGGAACCCATGTCATGTACTTCATGTTGTATTGGATTTTTTAGATTCTCAAGGTTTGTCTACTAAGATAGACCTATACAAGCAATCCCCAGTAAAGTCCTCATTTTGTTGTCTTCTAATTTGACAAAATTTAAACTGCATTTTAAAGATTGAGAATACCTAGGAGTTAGCTAGAAACCATAAGGGGCATTCTAAGAAACAAATTAAAAGGACCAACTAACAAGACTTTGTGATGTGTTCTCCACTTTGAATTCTGGAAAATTTAGGTGGGTTTACCTAGGAAATTACTGTTTATCTCTTCAAATTCCAAAATCTCAACATGAATTCCCTTATAGTAGATGATTTGACCTTAATTCTTCTAATTCTAGGACTGTAAGAAAGATGATAAATTGGTAATCTATTAAACCCTAAAAACCCATGAATCAAGTATAGGCTCACTTTTTAGATCTTCAATAATAAAATAATAAAATGATTGATTTATAAAAGATTTATACCATATAGACATCCCAAATTGTATCAACTACAATGGATGACCAGTGCCTTATCTATTGGGCTATTATCTCATAGGAAATTGACATTTACTTATCACATCTATCTCAACACTTTATGAGAAGAATATCAATATGAATTTTTAGATCTCATTCTTATTAAAATATTCTTTGCAAACCAAGAAATTCTTCCAAGTTACATGAAGCATTTACATAACCCATTTTAGATTATAAGTAGAATGCAAACTAAGATATAATTCAAAATTAATTACAACTGAAACTGAGTAAACTTTTCCATTAAATCTCAAAGAATTAAATGATAATAAAAGAAGAGACAAGATCTAAAATATATAGCCAACTCTCTGCATTTTTATATTAGTTTCTTTGAAATATATACAATTCAATGCCAATTCCTATTAGAGAAAACTCAATTAGACCAGTAACTGTTAACTCTTTTCGTTCTATCTTTTGCAAAATACATATATAGTATACATGTGGACCAACTCAAGAAAATGAACAAGACTTAGTTCAACCAAATGAATCTCTCCCTTCACTCCATATCTTGAAAATCCTTTTATAGAAACAAGGATTTCCACAAGCTTTATATGGGAGGATGCATGTCATCTAGTGATTTGACAATTTACTTATTACAATATTTAACTTACATTAGTAGACCAACAATTTCCAAAATTATAAATTGTCTTGATGTGACAGACGAGACAAAACCTTGTTTATACAAAATATGCTTTTGTTAACAAGAGAACTAATTTTATAATTTGTTACTTTGGTGGGTCCTAATGATTTGAGTCATCATTAGGATCATATTTCTTTACCCATTCATGATACTCTTCATCTGTTGGTTATGCATGCTTGAGGATTTGATCTACCACCTGTCTGTAGGAATTTTACTTTACTATAACTTGAGTAATTTCCTTCTCAAAATTCTCATAAAAGGTGCTATAATTTACAATTTAGATATACATTCCTAAAAAAGTATCATATTCATATTCTTTGTTATATTTTTTACCATACTACCTACCATAGTAATAGCTTTTAATTTCTAGTTATTAATTTCTTTGGCATTCTTGTTCATATCTAGAAATGGTGGGACCAAGGTATCCTAGTAGCTCTCTATGACATATTTTAATTCCATTAGCCTATTTTCAATATGTTCTAGTAATATTGAGAAATTGTTCAAAGATTTGAACATTTTTGTAGTTGACATAGCATTTGGGGAAGCATTAGGTTCTACCCTTGCACATAGTTGCATCTTCTTCATTTTCTATGCTGGGTGATCCATTTTTGATATGTAGGTTTAGCCATAGTTCTATCATCTTTCAACTTGCAAATTACCAAGTAAAATATCTTACATGTTTCATAGAGATTAAATAATTTTGTGTCTATCTTCTCATGCAATGTCATTAATGTAGTTCTAACAATGGTTTCTTTGTCATAATGATGTTTGTCTTGACAACTTTCTAACTGCATATTTAAATCCACTACTTCTTTTATTAATGGATCATCCTTTTTGCTCCTTTAAATTTTGGTTTTTTGCAACTAATCTTGTTGAGAAAATGGTATGATACTCAACTATTTGGATGGCTCTTCCTAACTTATTGTGGATGGCTCAACAACAGTAGGGACTTTGGCAACTTCTAATTCAAATATTCTTTCTTCTAACAAATTTATTCTATTTTTCATTTCAATTTTCTTTTTTGTCCTTTTCTCATAAGTAGAAAAGACATGTCTATACTATTCTTGCAAATCTTCATGTATATTTTTGTTATCTAGGGAAAAATCATGAAGATCAGTAACTTGTTCTTGCAGACTCTGTTGGTGTTTGAAAATGTTGGAGGGTTTTCAATTACCCCAATGAGAATATGACACATCTAGGGGTAGCTACCATTTTCAAAATGCCATTTCAGACACGAGGCCAACTATAAGGCATGACTCTTCTTCTACTTCAAGTTCGACTAAACCTAGGTGGTAGACCTCAGATTCAAATGATATCGTACCAGTGCAAAACATATCCCTAAATCTATTAAGTAGATTTTACCCTTATTTCTCCTAATGGCTTATGAAAAGACACAAATCTATAGTAGCTAAATGCAAAGCTATGAATCTCATAAGCTGAGTGAGGGTTAAACATTTAGGTCCTTCAACATAAAAGGGAAAGAACATATGATTAATAATGTTGATTTCAGCAAACCCTCAGATATGCAGCAATAAGACCTAATGATCCTGCAACTGATCATTGCCTAATCCATTGGGCGAATCCATGAATCAAATGCATGCATATGGATATATGATACTTATACATATATTCAGATATTTGATCTATCTATTTAACTTGTAAATAGACATTTGTGCTAAATCTAAACCTTATTCTTACATGATATCCCCGTCAGCAAATTTGCAACCCTGTTATTTCCCTGAAGCATTTACATAACTACTTGAATTATAGGCAACAATGAAATAACATACAACCTTAAGGGACTACAACTACAATCTAGGCTCTTTGTTCAAAGACCATAAAACATTGAAACTCACTCATGAAGGGAGATAAGAATAAGAATGAAACTAATGAATCTATTATTCCTTGTATTAATTTCCTTGAAACAATACAACCATATGCATGAAATGAGAGCATGAAAAACACCTAACAAATCTGGACTATCTGTATTATCCTTCCTAATGCTTGTTCATACAAGAGAAATTTGCTAAAGAATGTGGTTTCACAGAAAGATTGGAACCCTATTGGTATTACCCAAAGAAAACTGCCAACCACTTGGTTTCTCAGTGACCAAGACTGGAACCTTTACAATGAGAAAGAATGAGATTGATATAGAAAGAAGGAATTTGTGGATTTTCTCTGCTTTCGACATCTATCCACTTGAAATTCCCTCTCTTTTCCATCAAAAGACTCTCTCTAATCTCTCTCCTCCATGGTGAATCAAGACCTTTTCATTTTACCTCCCAAAGGCATCAAATATTTCAGCAACCTAATGATGAAATAATGTAACTGATTTTGACATAAAAATGAACTTAATGCAAAATTAAAAAATTAGTTAACTAGCTTCAAGAAAACCCCTTAGAGTCAATTTTCTTCACCATCAAGCTCCAACAAACTCTTAAATATGCCCTCTAACAAATTCTGATGCTCAATGATCAAAACTGCCTATTCTGATGCCAATACCCTAGGAAACACAAATTGACCTATAGTATGAACTAGTGAATACTTGTGCACAAACTAACCTCATAGTCAAAAAATTTGGATTCTCCCAGTTTCGGTGGTATATTGAAGTGCCAGTTTTTGATAAAAATCACCCTAGATATGGCCCTCTGAAGTTCTCATCTCCATTCACAACTCCATGGCATATATTTTGCAAAAAATTAAACCTTTACAATGTTTAAACTATACAAAAGTTCCAAACATTATTTAAATGACCTTGACATGTACATTTGAGAAAATCTCTAAAAAATAACTTTTTAAAACCTCTTGAAAATTTCCCCACGGGTTTCAATCTGGGTCAAACATGGTTTGACCATCATTGCCACGTGTCATCTTTTTATTGGCTTAGAACTGGGCAGCTGGGTGCCACATCATCATCTTGCTTGCTACCACATCAGTGTTACTATCTTGCTATGTTAACTGTCATGCACCTTTCTTATAGGGAGTTAACAAGAACCCTCAGATCTACCACGTGGCACAATCTGGTGCGCTCTTGACATTTGCTTGCTACATCATTACCCAGTCACTCTGTCACTGCCAGTTGTCACCACCTTATTCGCTACCACATGTCATCACTACATCAATCCTTGCCATGTCGCCAAGGTAATTTTTGTGCAACTTTCTCTTGGTGAGATAGTGAGGAACGCTGGATTGAGACATGTGTCAACATCTCCTTCCATCTGAATTTAGATGTCTTCATCAAATTTTTGGGTTTTTTCGGCGACCTCGCTATGTCGCTAGCTAGATTTATGAGATTTCTCAGCTAGCAAAGTAGCGAGGTGCTGAATTTTTTGAAGTTTTTGATTGCTCATTCCTGCTGACATCATCATTTTTTTGTGTGTGCGTTCAAATTTTTTCTTTGTTCTAAGCGACTGACATCATTCGAGCCCACTTGTGCATACTATAGCCTTACCTTTCAAAAGGCCCTTTATTTAATATGGTAAGCCATATGAGTAGAAAAGTATTTAAAGATATAAAAGGTTGCTCCCATGGGAAATGTGGGATATTGCGGCTAGCTTCATGCTAATTCTCTGTGTATTGTAGCAGCTTGTTTTGTTGTTTTTAGTATATGGTGGATGCTCTGCTTCCTTCTTGGCATGCATGGACATCTGTTTCGGATTCATCTCTATTGTGTTGAGGTAAAGTATTTTCATGAGAGATCTCAATCCATTCCCTCTAGCTTGCATTCAAGACATGTTTCACAAGAGCTTCAGGTCCACAATCAACTTTTGATAGATATTCTTTGTCCTGCATTTCAATGGAAGTGAAATCCAATAGCCCTAAGCCTCACTAGCATTTTTTCATCTAAGTCATAATAATTCACTGTATGCTCTACAACGTCATTGTTAAATTTTTTCCACCAATGAGCAGTTCACCAGCTAGACCAAGACCCACCTCTATGTCAGTTATGAAATGGGAATCCAAAAAATCAGGCATATTCTCCTTGAAGCTTTTCATGAATTTCTCTTCAGAATTAACGTGGGCTCTGTTAGCTGGCTTCCTCTATTTTTAGCTTTTTACATGGGTTCTTTACTTTGAAATGGCATGGGCTTTGCTGCTATTTGGCTTCACATGAGGTGCCCCTATTTGCTCTTTCTAATGTGCCTTGACTGTTATTTGTCTTGAGCATTGGCTGACTTCTAATGCTCTCCCCCTGTGGCTTGGACTTTTGATCTTCAAAGGCGTCTATCTTTTGCTTGTGGTGCCTATGTCTGCTTAGCACCTTGGAGACCTGCTCATGAAAATTTTAAAATGCTAGTGCTTCATCTAAGGTGTTTGTGACCTTCTTAGACGACTTCATTTTTTACATTGGCACCCTATTTTTCATTGCGTGGGTGACTCTTTTCTTGCATGGGACTACTTGAACATTTACATTGGCGTCTTACTAAGTGCAGCCTCCTTTGATCAGATGTTGTGTTGCTCTCTATCATAATCTTTGGGTTCTTCTCTTCTAACAGTTAACCTAGCATCATTTGTGGGCCAACTCATGACTGGAGTTATTTCTCATTTTCTAGATGTGGGCTGCATCTTTTTATGGATGTGTTGGTCTTCATCCATCATGCGTAAGGCTTCGCTTTGGTGTCCTTGCTCTATTTTAAAATGTTGACTTTTGGATCTGCTACAAGTTCCTCTAGTCATTCTATCTAAGTTGCCCTTTATCTTAAGATGGTGCCTCTTTTATAAATTGCATTGGTCTTTACCTTGATTTTTGTCTTGACTTTGACCACTCCCTTTCCTGTGGTGTAGTCCCCTGCTGTGGTCTCTTAAAAGAATATAATGTCTTCATCTTAGCTATGGCACATTCCATGCATCAACATGGTGATAGAGTTGATGAGACTAATAGGCTTGCACTTACAAGATAACCATATTTTGGCATGCTTAAAACATTTCTTATTGTTGCATCTTCAAAAGCAATGTCTCTTGGACTAAGGTTGCCTGCATTGCTTGGATGTAATCACCTGTGCAATATTGGTTGACTTAAATCAAGTCTAAAGCATTGTGAAGGCATTATAAAAGGAGCAAATACATCATTAGAATTACTAGGTCCAGGGAGTGCTATTGTAGAGGTTTCCCTATTAGAATTGAAGAAAGATGAAACTAGACTTTGTCATGTGGAAGAACTTGCTGATTCAAGTAAAGAGATGCAAAGATATGTTACAAATGAATCAAGTCATGACTCATGAATTCTAGTAAGCTAGGAAAAAGAAGGCCTACATCCAAGAAAATATTTTATCTTTGAAAGCAACTCATGTTCAACCAATTTAGATGTTTTAAAGTGCCAAATATATGCTACCTCTCCCGCAAGTAACCTCAGTAAACTGATCTTCTAGAAACATCTCCAAAAATTTCTTCAATAGGCACATCTGAGTTCTCATTTCTAGGACTCAAGATAGTTAACCTCTCTATACCACCATAATTAGAATCCTTCATTTTTTCATAATTCATTATTAAGCAATTCACTCCTCATCTTATCAGTTTGGCACAAATTAGTCATGGCCCAAAATGGGTCCGGCTAAATTTTTTTTCGTTTTCGAACAATTGAACTACAAAACTAATTCGTTAATCACCTCAAACTAATTCGTTAATCACCTCAAACTGATTTGAACCAAGTTTGATCACTGAATCATCATTTAAAACTTATTTAAACTCTTCAAATCCAACTGTCACTTTTGCGATAGGAGGTCCCTTGACTGACCTTAAAAACTGACCTGAACACCTGATTAGGCTCTAAAAATTGGCACATTGATTCTCTATTCTGTACACTTACATATTGTCGAATCTCATATCGTGATGAATTTAGGGTCAAAAGATATTCATCGTCAAAGTTGCCTTCTCAGAATTACTTGCAAGTAAACATGTCAAAAAGCAGTAAACTGGGTTTGGATTTGGCTTTGAAAATTGGGCAAATGAGCAAATGGGGAAATGAAAACTGGGACATTGGTTCTCTGTCATGAGGACATTATGGATCTTTGATTTGGGATCATGACAAATAATGGGATGGAAATGGTGAGCGGTCAAAGGGGGCTACCCAGAATTGTTGACTGGAAACATTGACAAGATAACAATTTTTGCAAATGGAATTGACTTGGAAAAGTGTGCAGACGGATTCATCATGACTTGAAAATTGACACACTTGGAGTATTTTCAAAGGAAAACATAGTGGTATAATCCATTTGACTTGACCTATCATGGATCAGGAGATATAACATCACGAATAAGGCTACCGATCAATCTGCAAATACTGACACCAATAAAACTTTAGAAATTATGTTTGGAATGGCATTTGAAAATTGATCAAACAGATTTATCATAAGTTGAAACTTGAAACATAACAACTCTCTGATGTCTAAAATGCAACACAAAAGGAAATTCAACATTTCGGTCAACTGGATCAAAATTATAGCACGTCAAATAGGGCTTCCCAGAATTATGTGCAATGTGCATCAACATGACAAATTTAAATGACCAACGTTGAGGGAATCAAAACCTAGGTGAATGGACTCAAAAAAACTCAAATTCTAAAACATAGGTTCTTGGGTATGGACACTAGACACTCCCAAAGCGACGAGTCCTAAAACATTTCTAGGTGCGAGATATTCAATCATAAACATGCCCTCCTATCACTGTTTGACACTTTGGTGAAAATGCAGATTTCAAACCATCTCAAATCATGACTTCGCCCAATGACTCAGAATGTCAAGGTAACTTCATGAAGCACTTTGATAGGATGAATAAAGGGTGTTATAAACATTAAACACCTTAGGGGGCTCAAAAGTATAGCCAGGTGCAAATGCATTAAAAAGAATTTATAGGGCTCAATTTTTCAACGGTGCTCAAAATTTGGACTACAATTTTGAACGCCAATAGTGGCTCTGTCTAGGGATGCATGCCCCTTGTAGGCATGGCAAGATTTTAGATCTCTGGGAGAAACAGACCACACACTTGACAACAAAAACTCTCTCGAACAGCTTTATTGAAAACAGGGAAACAACTACAACTACCAAGATTATGTACACACGATGGCCCTGAGACATCGAACCTCAACAAAATTATTTACCTCTATCATAAACATAATTCTCATTTGGACTTTCATGAGGTAAACTGAAATTTCTTCTCCTATCAATTTCACCAATCATATTATCATCATATAAAAATCACTCGGCAAAACAAAATCAATACCTTCACTTTCATAGTGCATATTAAAAGTTGACACAATTTCAACCCTTTGCTCACTATGAAAAAGAACATCAGCATGCTCATGAATATTGACATCAAACTGAAACTCATCCCTACTAATTGATTCATGCATGCTGCCTAGCAGAAACACAAAGTCCTTATTCTCAACTCCATAGAAAAAGTTATATATATCATGAATTTTCAACTTGACTTTGCATTTCCTCAAGTGCTACTGGCTGAATTTCAAATGAACAATTAGATTTTTATTTACACATAACATAATCATCACAATCTGAAAATATTTCATAACCTTCTGAAATATTCTTATAATTGAAGTGCTGATTGGCTTTTACCTCATTTGAATCATCATAGAAGTTACCATGATGTGTTAGTTTCTCTTCAAAGACAACTCCATTGGACACTTCATCTTCACACTCACCAAATACAACATCATTAGAAGATTCAACATCAAAAATAGAAGAACAATAATCTGATATGTTACAGCAACATGACAATGTATCACAATTTGCATCTAACCCCGCTAAACCTGAAACCTCCATGTTGTCTTCAAACAATGGGTTAATGACTCCATGCAGTGATCCTTTTTGAAAATTAGGAAAAAACATGGGTTGCTCATCCTCACAAGCATCATCATATAAAACATTATTATAGACTTGAAATTCACTACCCACCCTATCCTCATGGAAACTTTCAGCATATGAAGAAAAGTCAGAACTGTATGAAGACTCCTTTTATATTTCTTCTACCAAACATATAGTGTTCATAGTTACACTCTCTTCATTAGCTTGTTTATGATAACCATTATGAATAGACTATGATTCATTCCTAAACACCTCACTATATGTTGGATTTTTATTTTCTAATGTAAAAGCATTTGACAACCTTCTACTGAAGTCTTCAAAATCATTAACCTTAACTAGACTCAACATTATTTTATCTTCATACCTTAGGGACATATCACTCTTAAAATCTTCACTGGCCAACTGATTTATATGATACAAAAGCTGAGATGCACTTTCCTTTTCAGAATCAGAAGAAGAAATCATACCTTCACCTTCGGATGAATGTTCACTGCCATCATTGCTTTCTTCTTCCCAATCAAGATTAGACTCATATGAAGATGAACATACAGTGTCACTTTCCTCACTATGATTCGAGCAAAAACTCTCACCATCAGCTTCATATGATGCTTCTTGATTGTACATCAGATAAACAACTTCATTGCCATCACTTGGAAGATGACTTACAACTTCTTCATACCCACATTGAGATGCATATATTTCTAATTCATTATCAACATAATGCAACCTCTCAATAAGAGAATTCAATTCTCGCCTATCTGACTGATTAAAAGAATAATCTTACCCTTTACTGCTGAAACATTAGAAGTATATGCACTTTGTTCTTTTGATTGTGACTAAGATAACTGTGACTCATGCTCTTCACTTTGTTTTAACTCTCCATGGCATGTCGGATCACCAATACAAAACTCATTATCATAGAGATAACTTTCAACCTTCTCACTCGCACAAAACTGAGATCTAGGTTCAGCAACTTCAAATTTTGAAATGTTAGTTACATTATCATACATATAATTATCATGAGAAGAACTTATTGCTGTAACTAAAATTTTATTCATGAAATCACCATAATGCTAAACCCTATCAAAGTCTGAAATATATCCTACTGCTGTAGCATCACGAACATATGTGTCTCTATTTGCAATAAACTCACTCTTCTCTACACACACATTCTAATCTGAATTTCCAATTTGATTAAAACCTACAGCAGGAGTGTTGACATTCTATTTTGAGACTGACATATCAACACTATGTTTATCCTTTCTTTCAAACACATTATACTGATAATCATTCAAGGAAAAATGACCTCTCGTCAATTCGTACTTCAAATTATTCTCAATATCTCTAGCAGTCATAAAAGCCTGATATAATGTTTGTGGTTCTTTATCCCTTAGTAGATAATTCATTTTCTTGTCAAATGCATCGAAATAAACTGCTAAACACATTTGATCATCGGGTCTATAACTCTCAGGGATTTTATTTAAAATTCTTGAAAATCTGATGTTAAATTGAGGGACAAGTTCATTAGTCTAAATATGAATCTTCAAGAACTTGTCATAAGAATCAGATATGCTTACCTATTCTACAAATTGCTCCATGAAGGCTGAATGCAACTAACTCCAAGATGAAATAGAACATGCTGGTTGAAAAGAAAACTAGTCTCTAGCATCACCTTCCAAGGTTTGAAAAAATAACTTCATGTGCACATCCTCATGAGAAATTTCATAGTCACCCATCAAATCACTGAATATCTGAATATGATGACTAGCTAAAACATGATGGTCTCCTCTAAACTTAGGCAATTTATTTCAAACATCATTAGGAATGACATTCAGGAAACCATGAATACCATCAAAGCATAATGGCATATACCTCTTGGTAGAAATAGGTCTCGAAATTTTATTGACAAGCTGCATACTTGATGACATGAATCTTGACATCCTTTAAACTTACAAAACTCATTCGTGCTAATTCTGATTTGTAATTTGCAGTAGATCTATACAACCTTCTACCAAATAAACTTCAAACATACTTTGAAATATGAAAATACTTTCACTAAATCTACCTCTCACAAAGTATATTGAGATGTGTTACACCATTCTCTTATTTAATGCTGAATCCATTTGATGGAGAAAATTTTGTGAATCTTAACTTTCATGTAAATAAAATCAAATGAGAATGGAAAATACCTTTTAATATGGATTCTTGCAACTACTTCAATGCTGCAAATAATAGCAAATTCAAATCTTAACCAGATTTATTAACACTTGCACTGCATCTCATTTGATTCTTTTACCCAGCGTCAAGAACTTGAAATGAATCCTTCAAATTTGCTTTCCCAGTGTTGTTCCCTTCATAATACCTTCACACTTATGAAGCATTGGTGCAGAGATTTTACTTTGAGTCACCACTCACTTAGTGAGAAAAGATTAACCAACTTGCAAAACAAAACAAGATGGTCTAGAACTTACAACTGGTATTTGCAAATTGTATTCAATAATAGGGGAATTTCACATTCTTGACAAACTAAAAGAACATGACATTAACTCTGAATTTTGACAAAAACTTGTCAAAACTTCAAGTGACTTTGATATTACAAATTATTCAATTCAGTTAAACTTTTGCTTTCAATGAATAAGAACACTGGGGGACATGAAACTTCAGCAAGGAAATAAGAAACACCTCTTGCTATATATTTTCTATATCCGATCTATTTCATGCCAGAGATATTGATTCTTTCTATATGCACAATCCCCAGCAGAGTCACCATTTTGTTGGTGTTTGAAAATGTTGGAGGGTTTTCAATTATCCCAATGAGAATATGGCACATCTAGGGGCAGATAACTCCCATTTTCAACATGTCATTTCAGACACCAGGCCAACTATAAGGCATGACCCTTATTCTACTTTAGG
This sequence comes from Cupressus sempervirens, assembly GCA_028749045.1. NCBI lineage: Eukaryota > Viridiplantae > Streptophyta > Pinopsida > Cupressales > Cupressaceae > Cupressus > Cupressus sempervirens. The sequence continues at coordinate 365,127,215 of CM053784.1, forward strand.
TTTTGCTAAACCTAGGAAGGTAGACCTCAGATTCAAATGATACCGTACCAGTGCAAAACATATCCTTGAATCTATTAAGTAGATTTTACCCTTCTTTCTCCTAATGGCTTATGAAAAGACACAGATCTACAAGAGCTAAATGCAAAGCTATGAATCTCATAAGCTGAGTGAGGGTTAAACATTTAGGTCTTTCAACATAAAAGGGAAATAACATTTGATTAATAATTTTGATTTCAGCAAACCCTCAGATATGTAGCAATAAGGCCTAATGATCCTGTAACCAATCAGTGCCTAATCCATTGGGCAAATCCATGAATCAAATGCATGCATATGGATATCTGATACTTATACATATATTTAGATATTTGATCTATCTATTTAACATGTAAATAGACATCTATGCTCAATCTAAACCTCATTCTTACATGATATCCCCATCAACAAACTTGCAACCCTGTTATTTCCCTAAAACATTTACATAACTACTTGAATTACATGCAACAATGAAATAACATACAGTCGGGATTGCAACTATGATCTAGGCTCTTTGTTCAAAGACCATAAAATATTGAAACTCACTGATGAAGGGAGACAAGAACCAGAATGAAACTAATGAATCTATTATTACTTGTATTAATTTCCTTGAAACAATACAACCATATGCATGAAATGAAAGCATGAAAAACACCTAACAGATCTGGACTATCTGTATTATCCTTCCTAATGCTTGTTCATACAAGAGAAATTTGTTGAAGAATATGGTTTCACAGAAAAAACTGGAACCCTACTAGTATTACCCAGAGAAAACTGCCAACCATTTGGTTTCTCAATGACCAAGACTAGAACCCTTACAATGAGAAAGAATGAGATTGATATAGGAAGAAGGAATTTCTGAATTTTCTCTGCTTCTGACATCTGTCCACTTGAAATTCCCTCTCTTTGCCATCAAAGACTCTCTCTAATCTCTCTCCTCCATGGTGAATCAAGATCTTTTCATTTTACCTCCCAAAGGCATCAAATATTTGAGCAACCTAATGATGAAATAATGTAACTGATTTTGACGTAAAAATGAACTTAATGAAAAAGTGAAAAATCAGTTAACTGGCTTCAAGAAAACCCCTTAGAGTCAATTTTCTTCACCATCAAGCTCCAACAAACTCTTAAATCTGCCCTTTAACAAATTCTGATGCTCAATGATCAAAATTGCCTATTCTGATGCCAATACCCTAGGAAACACAAATTGATCTATAGCATGAACTAGTGAATACCTGTGCACAAACTGACCTCATATTCAAAAAATTTGGATTCTCTCAGTTTTGGCTGTATATTGAAGTGCCAATTTTCGATAAAAATTTCCCTAGATATGGTCCTCTGAAGTTCTCATCTCCATTCATGGCTCCATGGCATATATTTTGCAAAAATTTAAACATTTACAAAGTTCAAACTATACAAAAATTCCAAACATTATTTAAATGGCCTTGACATGTACATTTGAGAAAAATCTCTAAAAAATAACTTTTTAAAACCTCTTGAAATTTTCCCCACAAGTTTCAATCTGGGTCAAACATGGTTTGACCATCATTTCCACGTGTTATCTTTTGATTAGCTTAGACCTAGGTAGCTAGGTGCCACATCATCATCTTTCTTGCTGCCACATTAGTTTTTCTATCTTGCTACATTAACTGTTGTGCACCTTTCTTATAGCGAGTTAATGAGAACCCTCAGATTCACCACATGCACAATCTAGTGTGCTCCTGACATTTGCTTGCCACATCATTACCTAGTCACTTTATTGCTGCCACTTGTCACCACCTGATTCACTGCCACGTATCGTCACTGCATCAATCCTTGCCATGTCACCATGGTAATTTTCATGCAACTTTCACTTGGTGAGATAGCGAGGACCGCCAGATCGAGACACGTGTCAACATCTCCTTCCATCTGAATTCGGATGTCTACGCCAAATTTTTGGGTTTTTTCGATGACTTCAATATGTCGCTAGCCAATTTTTTGAGATTTCTTGGCTAGTGAAGTAGTGAGGCACCAAATTTTTTGAAGTTTTTAGTCGCTCATTCTTGCTGATGTCATCACCTTTTTTGCATGTGCATTCAAAATTTTTCTTTGTTCTAAGTGACTGACATCATTCAAGCCCACCTGCACATACCATAGCCTTACCTTTCAAAAGGCCCTTTCTTTAATACGGTAAGCCATATGAGCAAAAAAGTATTTAAAGATATAAAAGGCCACTCCCATGGGAAATGTGGGATATTGCGGCTGGCTTCATGCTATTTCTTTGTGTATTGTAGTGGCTTGTTTTTTTGTTTTTAGTATATGGTGGATGCTCTGCTTCCTTCTTGGCATGCATGGACAGCTATTTCAGATTCATCTCTATCGTGTTGAGGTAAAGTATTTTCACAAGAGATCTCAATCCATTCCCTCTAGCTTGCATTCAAGACATGTTTCATAAGATCTTCAAGCCCACAATCAAGTTTTGGTAGATATTCTTTGTCCTGCATTTCAATGCAAGTTAAATCCAATATCCCTATGCCTCACTAGCATTTTTCATCTAAGTGGTAATGATCTGCTGTATGCTCTGCAACGTCATTGTTAGATTTTGTCCACCAATGAGAAGTTCACTAGCTAGACCAAGACCCGCCTCTATGTCAGTTATGAAATGGGAATCCAAAAAATTAGGCATATTCTCCTTGAAGCTCTTCATGAATTTCTCTTCAGAATTAACATGGGCTTTGTTAGCTTGCTCCCTCAGTTTTTAGCTTTTTACGTGGGTTCTTTTCTTTTAAATGGCATGGGCTTTGTTGCTATTTGGCTTCACATGAGGCACCTCTATTTGCTCTTTCTAATGTGCCTTGACTATTATTTGTCTTGAGCATTGGCTGACTTCTAATGCTCTTCCCCTGCGGCTTGGACTTTTGATCTTCAAAGGCATCTATCCTTTTCTTGTGGTGTGTTTGTCTACTCAGCACCTTGGAGAATTGCTCATGCCAATTTTAAAATGCTAGTGCTCCATCTAAGGTGTCTGCGACCTTCTCAGATGGTTTCATTTTTTACATTGGCACCCTATTCTCCACTGCGTGGGTGACTCTTTTCTTGCATGGGACTACTCAAACAGTTACATTGTGATGGGGGACACAACCCAAGCACAAAATGGACACAATGGGAAAAGAGAAATTGTATTAACTAAATTGACTTCAAAACATGCCTAAGGGCTTAAAATAGAATAAATCTGGACATAATTTCTCCTTTTTGTAACTCCTCTTAAACTCCACTCCGAACTACCTTTTACAATGCTAGAAATGTCCTTAAATAGACACTAGAGGGTTAAGGACAAGGAATACATTCTAGAAAGTGCTAGTAGGCATCCACCGACCAAATAGAAGGCTCCAGAAGCTGCGTTAGAAGTCGACACAAATCTAGAAGAATCTAGAAATGGTAACTGAACTTTCGAGAGGCATAACTTTTGAACCGTAGCTTCGATTGATGAATTGTTTACATTTTCAAAAAGCGCTTGAAGTGCTCTATAGCCCTATGGACAAGCTTTCTTGTCCCCTATTTTTCATCCCTTTTCAAGGTCATTTGATGCCCCTAACCTGACTTTAGCATTCTTAGGAGGTCTCCAAAACACGAAAAACTACGATAACTTTCAAACCGTGGGGCCTTTTGATCTGATTCTTTTTTTGGAATGCTCTAAATTAAAATGACATTCATCTAGCCAATTTACACCTCCTAGTTCACCAAAATTATGGCTCAATTACATACTCCTATTTTTTTGACATTTACATGTATCCCAAGGTGTTCAAATACTCTATCTTAAAACACTGATAGTGGAACTATGAGAGTTGGAACCTTTATTTGACCCAAATGGGTATCCAAAAATGAAAACACATAAAATAGAAGCTAAGTCTGAGTACATTTTTTTTGGGTGACACAGGATTGCCCTTATACCTCTGGATGCTCCTGCATCAGACACCCAGGGTAGATTGAAAAGTGACTCTATCACTTTATGAATGGTAGAGGAAATCCCAAATGGGAAACCTCAGCTACTGAAATCCAAGTTGAGTCCTCGATAGACCATCCTTTCCACTTGACCAAATACTCTTCATACTATCTATTTCTGGTACTCCTACCCACACGATGATCTAGAATGTCTTCTATCTCCTCCTTCTTAGAAGCAGGAATTGGACATGGCTCTAACACCAGCTCCTCATCTACACCATCATCATGATACTCTGTTAAGTCTGCAATGTTGAAAATAGGAGAAATGTGAATACCATCTGGCAGCTCCACTTCATATGTATTTCCTGAGTCATGTTTCTTACAAATTTTGTAGGGGCCAAATTTCTTCATTTTTAGCTTGTTGTAAGTACCGGCTGGAAATCTTTTTTTTCTTAAGTGTACCATGACTAGATCCCCTACTTGGAATTCCTTATGTCTTCTCCTTTGATCAGCCCTAGTTTTATACTCTTGATTCATCTTGGTAATGTGTGCTTGAACCTCCTCATGTAGACGCTTGATATGTTCAGCAAATTCCTCAGCTTCAACACTTGTCCTCTCCCCTTGTTCTATCTTCCTCAATTTTGGTGCAGTCCTTGGGCTACTTCCATATACAATTTGAAATGGTGATTTACTTGTACTCCTATTTACAGAGTTATTGTAAGCAAACTCTGCTTGTGGTAGAATCAAATCCCACCCCTTGGGCTTATCCCCAACTAAACATCTCAACAAATTGCCCAGACTTCTATTTATGACTTCTGTTTGGCCACCAGTCTATAGGTGATGTGTGGAACTGAATTTCAAGTTTGTTCTCAACTTTTTCCGCAATGTTCTCCAGAAATACATCATTAGAATTACTAGGTCTATAGAGTGCTATTATAGAGGTTTCCCTGTTAGAATTGTGTTAGTGTAGTTTTTTATTTTTCCTATTTTGCTAGGTTTTTCCTACACTTTTTAATAATCTCGCTTAGGTTAATAAAGCATGTCTTATTAGGTGAATGGTTGTGAGGTGTCACCTTCCTACATGTGAGCATCCATTAGCTATCTTGGGAAGATACTTTGCTAGCTTTAGTCCGATAGATGGTTGCTCCTCATTGGTTGGTGTTGACACCTCCTCCCTCTTCCTAGCCTATATAAGCATGCTACCTGGCTTGTATTTGTATCTCTTATTTTTGCATCCTCTTAATGCTATTTTGCTTCCAACATTTGCATTACTCTCTTGGAGACTAACTCTATGATGCTATTTTGATTTTGTATCATTTGCATTCATAGTTTAGATATTTAATCTTTGCACTAGTTTTCTGGGTTATTAATCTTTTCAGATTCTAACATGGTATCAGAGCTTTTCTATGTGCAAGAGTAGATTTTAGTTTCCTTATTTGAAAGATTCGGGGGGGGGCAAATAAACTTTATTGTAGTTTTTTGAAAAATGAAGTATGCTCTTCTCTTGCATCTTTGGATGATCCTGAGAATCAGAAAAGTTTTGACAAAAATAGTTTTTCTCTGGGGTTTCAATCTCAAATCTGACAACCAACTTGCATATTTGGAGTTTTCAATTAGTTTTGCAGGTTCCAGCATGCCATTGATGGACTTAAGAAGCTGATCCAGCATTTGCATGTCATATTTTGGTTGCTGGGGTCATTTTCTGATTTTTGGAGCCATTTTTTACTGTTAAAGGCGTCTGATTTACACTACAACAACATCTTCAGTTCTTCAGCAAGAAAAATGCTTTTTGGGTTTTGTTCGTAGCCCCAAAAAAACATTTGGGTATCTTTTAGATTTTGCATGCAAGCTGTATATTTTTCACAATCGAGTATGCAAAGCTACAGCCATACCCCTCTCCGTTGGCAGCTGCAGATTTGAATGCAGTTTTCAAATGTCTCGTTCTTGCTCATACAAACTCCGATTTTGATGATTCTTGTTATGAACTTGGCTATTTTTTTGTGCTCTATCCACTAGTGGAGTTATTTTTTGATTTTCATGCATGAATTCTTCAGAAATTGCAGATTCTCAGTCGTGACTATGCACAGTTCTCATTTTGGAAACTTTGGAGGATCATAACTTTCTCATACGACCTCGTATCGAGGCGATTCTTTTTTTGAAAATGCATGATTTTTGGAGTAGATCGTAGTGGTGCTATTTGTTTCCTTGATTATTGTGCCCAAGTTTCACTTTTAGCATATGCTCTTCATGAGAGTTTGTAATGCATTGAAATCAAGACCACTAAGTATCTCTTTCTAGTGGTAGTTGTAAATGCACTAAAATAAAGTGCCAAATCATATTTCTTTGGGGGGGGTTCTTTGATTGAGTAAAAAGGGGGGGGCGCATTGTCATGGCTGGGTTCTCTTCTTTTTAGCATTTCTTTGCATTCCTTCATCATGGATCAAACAAATATGCCCATCCTAACTCCATACAATTACTTTGAGTGGAAATCACGCATGATAATTCACTTAAGGAAAGCTGGATTAAATAGGATAACTATGGGACTTGAAACTAAACCTGCTAAAGATGAAGACAAGCCTAAGTGGTTTAACAAATGTGATGAGGCATATGGAACATTGTGTTTGTCTGTTTCTCCTGACTTGCTATTTCACATTGAGTCTTTGGATACACCAAATGAAGTATGGACAAAGCTAGAAACATTATTTGGCACACAAGATTCAATGAGGGGTCATATGTTGGAAAATGAATTAATTAGTTTGAGTCCAGGCAATTTCAACACAATCCAAGATTTCTTCACCAAATTGAAATCACTAAGGCTGCAGTTAAAACAATGTGGAATTGAAAAGAAAGATGAACAACTGATTCTCAGTATTCTCTCTAAGCTAAGTTCAGAATATTCTGTGTTTGTCTCTACCTTCTATGCTACTAAGGGTGCACTTGGTACTCAATTCACCATGCCATCTCTAGATGATTTTGCTGTCAATCTCACTCGAGAACAGGACAAGCTAATCCAGATGGGCACTCTTAAGTCCTCTAAGTCACATGCCTTAGCAACCAACCAAGGCACAAAAGAACAAAAAGGACAAAGTAGTAACAACAATAGTAAGGATGAGAAACAAAATAATAGTGAGGAAAAGAAGGACCAGATACCAATTGCTTCAAAAGCAACTATTGATACCTCATCCTCTAAGGGCGATAAGCCTAAGAAAGAAAAGGTTAAATGTGCCTATTGTAAAAGACCCGGTCATGATGAACATAAATGTTTGAAGAAACAAATTGATCACTTGACATACATTCTTGAGAAGAATAATATTAGTGTTCCTGAGTCTATCAAACACAGTTCTAATGAAGAGTCTAACAAGGCAAAAGAAAACAACAAGGGGAAAGGAAAGGGCAAAGCTCTTGTTGCAGTTGCTTCCTCACCATCCAATTGGGTTCTTGATTCGGGTGCTTCGCACCACATGGCTTCATCTAAGGAAGAACTTGCATCCTTGGAGCCATGTACTATGCCTTCTATTTTGATGGGTGATGACACTCCTATTGAGGTGTGTGGGAGAGGGTCTGTTGATATGGGGGATGGCACATTCCATGATGTTCTTTGTGTACCCTCATTATCAACTAATCTCCTATCAATATACCAAATCACTCACATAGGTTTAGGCAAGCGGGTTGAGTTCACTCCTGATTCAGTGGAGATACATGAGTTGCATAGTGATTCTGTAGTTGCAGTTGGGAGAGCAGATCATCAGTCACAGCTCTATCTGTTTTCTCACTTTGTTCCTGATCCTCCTTCATCTATTTTGCTCACTCACTCTAATGATGTGAGTAAATTATGGCATGAGCAGTTTGGCCATCTTAACTTTCGCTATTTGCATCAGCTCAACCAGCAGAGCATGGTCACAGGGTTGCCTTCGGTTCAATTCTCAAGAGGTGTTTGCCAAGGTTGCATTCTTGGTAAGCATCCTAAGGAAAAGTTTGACAAAAGTAAGGCATGGAGAGCTTCACAGATACTAGAGTTAGTTCACAGTGATTTGGCTGGTCCATTTCAACATCCTTCTTTCAACAGGGCCCGATATGTCCTCACATTCATTGATGACCTTTCTCGATATACATGGGTGTACTTTCTCAAATAGAAGTTAGAGGTATTTGATCATTTTCAAGACTTCAAAAATTTTGTAGAAAAGCAATCTGGGAAAGCCATCAAGGTTTTGTGCAGAGACAATGGTGGTGAGTATGTCAACCATCGATTTGAAAGATTTTGCACTGTAGAGGGGATTGATTTACAGCATTCAGTTCCATACAATCCTCAAAAAAATGGTGTTGTAGAACAGAAGAACAGATCCTTGAAGGAAATGGCAAACTGTATGATTCACTCTAGATCTCTTGCACCACAGTATTGGGCAGAAGCCATTAACTGTACTTGTTATATCCAGAACCGTGTTCCTCACTGAGCCTTGAAGGGAGTTACTCCTTTTGAAGCTTGGAGTGGTCGAAAACCATCAGTTAAGCACTTTTGAGTTTTTGGCTCTCTTGTATGGGCCCACATTCCTACAGAGAAACGTAAGGCCTTGGATCCGCAAAGCAGACCTTGCATATTTGTAGGTTATCCTGATGGTGTGAAGGGTTATTAGTTGCTCCACCCTACTACACATGAGTTATTCATTGAGAGGAGTGTTCAGTTTGAGGAGGGATCTTCAAGCTCACTTTCTATCACTTCTCCAACTCCTTCTACCTTGACATTAGAGTCACTTGGAATACATGACAAATCTTTTGATGAGTCAGATTCACCTGAACAGTCTTCTACCTCTACTTCTGATGCAGAAAGTGATTCAGAGAACTCACCTCCTTCCTCTCCTAGTCATCATTCAGAGGTTAATGATTCCCCTTTAGATTCTCCATCTTCTTGCCCACTTTGGGCTAGACAGACCTTGCAGTCTGCAGGTGATTGGGTTGGGGATCCATCAGACACCAGGTGAACTCGTTCACAATTCCAGGATGCTCCACATGTCTTCATTGCTATTGCCTCAGATCCACAGTCCTTTCATGAGGCTTTTGGTATTTTTGAGTGGGATAAAACTATGTAGGAAGAGTATAGTTCCTTGATGAGGAACCACACTTGGGATCTTGTCCCGCTTCCTAAAGGAAGAAAACTTGTTTGATGTAAGTGGATCTATCGAACAAAATTTGTAGCAGATGGGTCAGTTGACAAACACAAGGTTCGCTTGGTCGCCAAAGGATTCTCCCAGGTTCTTGGGATTGACTACTCTGAGACTTTTGCGCTAGTTGCTTGAATGAATTCCATTCAAATTGTTCTTGCCATTGCTACAGCTAATCGTTGGGAAGTACATCAAATGGATGTGAAGAGTGCTTTTCTTCATGGTGACCTTCATGAGGAGATCTACATGGAGCAGCCACAAGGCTTCCTTCAGGATTCTTCACTTGTGTGTCATCTTCGAAAGTCTCTCTATGGCCTCAAACAGGCTCCTCGGGCCTGGTATGACAAGATGGACTCCTTCCTTCTATCAGTTGGGTTCACTCGATGCCATTCTGATCCTAATGTGTACATTTTGGAACAAGGTGATTCACTTCTATTTTTGGTTTTGTATGTTGATGACTTACTGATCACAGGAAGTTCATCACCCACCATTAAGGCTGTCAAAGTGGCCCTTCAGGACAATTTTTTGATGACTGACTTGGGCTTGTTGCATTACTTTCTTGGGATTGAGATCCTTCAGTCTCCTTCTGGGGTCACCATCACACAATCCAAGTATGCTCTAGATTTACTCTCGAGGTTTCATATGGCTGACTGTAAGCCTGCTCTGACTCCCTTCCTTTCTGGAGTCAAACTTGAGGCTCAATGTTCTTCTCCACTTGTTGATGGCACTTTGTACTGCCAACTTGTTGGGAGTCTCATTTATCTGACTCATACGAGACTTAACATCTCCTATGCTGTAGGCATGGTCTCTCGATTCATGTAGGAGCCCCATGAGTTACACTGGAAAGCAGCCAAGCGGATCCTTCACTACATTCAAGGTTCTCATAGTTGTGGGATTCACTACGCAGCAGGTATTGAGCTTGATTTGGTGGGCTACATAGATTTAGATTGGGCAGGTGATTCTGAGGATCGCAAGTCTACTTCAGGGTATAGCTTCTCACTTGGGTCAGGTCTTGTTTTTTGGTCAAGCAAAAAGCAGTCTGCTATTGCTTTGTCTTCTACTGAGGCTAAGTATCGGGGGGCTGTAAATGCTGCCACTGAGGCCATTTGGATTCAACATCTTCTCACTGAGTTTGGTATCTAGATCAGACGACCTAGTCATATTTTGTGACAACTAGAGTGCCATTCAGATCTCAGCAAATCCAGTTCATCATCAATGGACCAAACACATAGAGGTCCACATGCACTACATCTGGGAGCTCATCCATGGTCATGTCATTGACCTTCGCTATTGTTTGACTTCCGAGCAAGTTGCTGATATCTTCACCAAACCCTTCACTGAGAGCAAGTTCCTTCATTTGCGAGCTTTGCTGGGGGTGCGGGATGCTTCATCTTTTGGGGGGGCCTCTTCCTCTCACTCGAAGTCCTGACTTTTTTGTGGGGGGGCCTCTTTTCTCTCTCTTTTGAGAAATCTTATGTACATGGGTACCTCATCAGGCTTGACTTGCCGGTACCCATTTCTACATCCACCTAAGCTTCGCTTATGGGGGGGTGTTAGTGTAGTTTTTTATTTTTCCTATTTTGCTAGGTTTTTCCTACACTTTTTAATAATCTCGCTTAGGTTAATAAAGCATGTCTTATTAGGTGAATGGTTGTGAGGTGTCACCTTCCTACATGTGAGCATCCATTAGCTATCTTGGGAAGATACTTTGCTATCTTTAGTCTGATAGATGGTTGCTCCTCATTGGTTGGTGTTGACACCTCCTCCCTCTTCCTAGCCTATATAAGCATGCCACCTGGCTTGTATTTGTATCTCTTATTTTTGCATCCTCTTAATGCTATTTTGCTTCTAGCATTTGCATTACTCTCTTGGAGACTAACTCTATGATGCTATTTTGATTTTGTATCATTTGCATTCATAGTTTAGATATTTAATCTTTGCACTAGTTTTTTGGGTTATTAATCTTTTCAGATTCTAACAAATTAAACAAAGATGAAACTGGACTTTTTCATGTGGAAGAACTTGCTGATAAAGATATGTGAAGATATGTTATAAATGAATCAAGTCGTGACTCATGAATTCCAGTAAGCTAGGAAAAGGAAGGCCTACATCCAAGAAAATATTTTATCTTTGAAAGAAACTCATGTCCAACCAATTTAGATTTTTTAAAGTGCCAAATATATGCTACCTCTCCCCCAAGTAACCTCAACAAAATTATCTTCTAGAAACATCTATAGAAATTTCTTCAACAACCACATCTGAGTTCTCATTTCTAAGACTCAAGATAGTTAACCTCTCTATACCACCATTATCAACATCGGTCATTTCCTTAGAATTAATTATTAAGCATTCACTCATCTTATCAATTTGGCACAAATTAGTCGGGTTCCAAAATGGGTCTGGCTAATTTTTTTTTTTGTTTTCGAACAACTGAACTGCAAAACTAATTCATTAATCACCTCAAACTGATTTGAACCAAGTTCGATCACTAAATCATCAATTAAAACTTATTCAAACTCTTCAAATCAAACTATCACTTTTGCGCCAGGAGATCCCTTGACTGACCTTAAAAACTGATCCGAACACCTGATCGGGCTCTAAAAATTAGCACATTGATTCTCTATTCCGTACACTTACATCTTGTCAAATCTTGTCTCATGATGAATTCAGGTTCAAAAGATATTCACTATCAAAGTTGCCTTCTTAGAATTACTTGCAAGTAAACATGTCAGAAAGCAGTAAACTGGGTTTGGATTTGGCTTTGAAAACTGGGCAAATGAGTACATGGGAAAATGAAAACTGGGGCATTGGTTCTCTGTCATGAGGACATTATGGATCTCTAATTTGGGCTCATGATGAATAATGGGATGCAAATGGTGAGCGGTCAAAGTGGGGCTACTCAGAATTGCTGACTGGAAACATTGACAAGATATCAATTTTTGCAAATGGAATTGACATGGAAATGTGTGCAGACGAATTTGTCATGAATCGCAAATTGACACACTTGGAGTAATTTTAGAGGAAAACATAGTGGTACAATCCATTTGACTTGACCTATAATTGATTAGGAGATATAACATCATGAACAAGGCTATCGATCAATCTTCAAATACTGACACTAGTAAAACTTTAGAAATTGCATTTGGAATTGCATTTGAAAACTGATCAAACGGATTCGTCATAAGTTGAAACTTGAAACATAACAACTCTCTAATGTCTAAAATTCAATGCAAAAGGAAATTCAACATTATGGTCAATTGGGCCAAAATTATAGCACGTCAAACAGGGCTTCCTAGAATTATGTACAATGTGCATCAACATGACAAATTTAAATGACCAACGTTGAGGAATTCAAAACCTAGGCGAACAGACTCGAAACTACTCAAAATTTGAAACATAGGTTCTTGGGTATGGACACTAGACACTCCCAAAGCGGTGAGTCCTAAAACATTTTTGGGTGCTAGATATTCAATCACAAACATGCCCTCCTGTCACTATTTGACATAGGTGAAAATGCAGATTTCAAACCATCTCAAATCACGACTTCGCCCAATGACTTAGAATGTCAAGGTAACTTCATGAAGCACTTAGATAGGATGAATAAAGGGTGTTAGAAACATTAAACACCTTAGAGGGCTCAAAAATATAGCCAGGTACAAATGCATTAAAAAGCATTTATAGGGCTCAATTTTTCAATGGTGCTCAAAATTTGGACTACAATTTTGAGCACCAACAGACTCATGGTTGAATCATATAAATTTGCATCCTTTATGCTTTGTATAATGAAATTCCCTTTAACTCCAGTACTTGTTTCATCTCCTCTACCTAATCTAGATGTAGTAAGATTCCATATTTCCAAGACACCTAAATATTTACTATAATATGTGTTACTTGGCATGTCTTCTAACCCCTTTAAATGTGGGTTTTTTAGTTTCATATTTTTGAAGATAGAGTTGAAGGAAATGACATCAACAATATCGGGTTTAGGTGCTAGCTAGAATTTTGTTTGTTTAATAACTATCTCCTTTCTTCTAGAGTGATTTTATCAAACATGATCATTACTACATGTTTGACCTATTGCTCTAAATCATCAGGGTCAACCTCTAGTTTTAGCTTCCTCATTTCTTCAACCATTTTTAGAGAGTCTTCTCTATATTGTTGCCACAAAAATTTATTAAAAACTATTGATTTTACAAATTCATTTTCCTAAAAATTCACATCACAGGCCTCCTTCTTCAACTATCTCAGGACAATGCCCTTTATTTCCTATATGGTGATGTCAAAAATAGGGGTTGTGGGGGTTTGAGGATATACTCCTCCTAAAAAATCTTTAGGATTATACAAATATTCTTCTTCTTCATCATCATCATAGGAAAAATTCAATCCTCTCAGTATTTGAAGCATGAATGATGATGATATTCATATGGCAGAGTATTGTAGATATCTTATCATGATGATATGTTACATTCATGACTATGTTTGTCATTGATATCAACATAGTAATTTTTTGTGGTATGTGATAGAAGAACAGTGGAAAGATCAAGTTGGTATAGATAGATCATGGCATACATTCAAAAGTGAGGTTAAAGGGAGATACTACTAATTGTCTAGTATATGTGGCTAACCTCGAAAGCACAAGATATTAAGTCTAAAATAAGTTATTCAAGTTTTGGTAAAGACTGTTTTGAGATAGAGTTTACAAAGGTATGTTCTAGTAAACTTGTTACATCTCTTAGTAGAATTGTTATTTTGAGAATTGAGGTTGAGGATGTGAAGATGACATGTTGGTGATGAGGTGGTTAAGTTCTCGCGTCATAATTACACATGTATGGAAAGTTATTTAAGTTGCAAGATAAAAGATTAACATTATTGCTAATTGTAATGTGTTCTTAATGTGGTCCTATTATAATTAATTAAGAAGGTGTAATAGCCGACTCAAAGAATTATTTTATGGATTCGATATAAAGGGAGGAAATTTTCCTTTATCATGGTATCAAATGAGAACAAAATAAGTATAGATGCAAAGTGATTGCAAGAAACAGTAAGCGTAGAATGCAAAGTTGAGAAAAGAAGAGTGAGAGTGAAGGAAACTTCATTGCCAAAGTTTTATTAGGTGATCCAAAGTTGGATACCTAGATTTGAGGTTTGTGACTTGGTCTACAATGTCTGACAGTAATTGGTTTGGTTGATAGAATAAAGGAAAGAGAAACTTAATAGTAAATTAATTGTTTGGGAAATGAGCTCTTCTTTTAATTGAAATTGCATGTTTGGTTAGTGGGCTCTTCTTGCATACATTGTACTATAACTCCTAATAGGGTTGGCACAACTCCTAATAGGGTTGGAATCTCTTAATAGGGATTCAAAGTCTCCTATCATGGACTCATTTGTACTAAATGTTGTAATAGACTCCTAATAGGGTCCATCCTCTAACAAGGAATACTTATATTAGTACATCATCTTGTGGGCATCATTCCCATCGAGATTTTCCCTCTAATCAAGGGTTTCCCTAGTTAAAATATCTAGTTTAATTTTGTATGTGCATCTTGTTATGGTTTCTATTTACTTTTGTTGAATGGTTAAGTTTATTTAAGAAAAAATGTTTTAATTGTTGGATAACTGATTCACCCCCCTAGTTATCTTGGTGGACTATTATTTCTAAAACTTAGTTTCTCTATTTGTTTGATGTGTTCCTTTTATATGGTAGGCTTCTCCCCTTGGGCTTGCACATTCTTTCCTTGGGATACATCTTCAACATGAGCTTCCATGGCATGAAGAGTAATAGGAGGTGGATTGGGAGATTTAGGAGAGGAATATCTCCTCTCAGGATCCTCTACTGTGATTCTTGTATACTTGGGACTTCAATTACATTGGGATCAACTTGTTTCTCTCCCAATCTCCTTCTTTGACATATCCTTAGACTTGTCTAAATTTTAGGTTATTGATCTGTCTTAGCAGTAGGAGCTAGTGTCTCTTCTTTGGCCCTCTTCTATCAACTCTTCTCTTTTGGGACTATATTTGTTAATTGTAACAAGGCATTGAGACTCTCTTCATTATCTATATCTATGAGATTTGTCTTCTTTCTTTTCCCTAATTTATCATTCATTATGCCATATATATCTATGAAATTATTGATGATTATCCTAAATTTTTGCTCTAAACTTTTGCAATTTTAGAGGGTCATAGATGGGGTCTTGTTTATGGATTTCACTCAACATATCTTGAAAAATATTAAATCCAATATTATTCCTCTTCTGAGATTCTAAATCCTCCTCATTTATGATAATATCCTTAGGAAAATCAAATTCATGCACACCACTAGGGTTCATGTTGATTTTCCACATCAATCTTGGATAAAAATCCTTAATGTCATTAGCCTCTTAGAATTGATATCCATATTATATGAACTTAATAAATAAACCAATTGATCTATACCTTCCTTCATTATTACAAAATGATGAAAAAGAGTAAGGTCAAGAAAAAAATGGTCCTTTTATGGCCTTCTTAGGTGGGAAATCAGTGTCTTGCAACATTGCAATTTTTTTGAGGACCTCTAAGAATCATATCCTCAAAGGGACATACCTAGGAAATGCATTTGGTCTTTCTGGAAAACCATATGTTCTGACAACTATTGTGTGCTTGTAGAAATAAATGTTTCCCTATTGATGACACATATTTGGTTTAACACCACAATCAGTTGAATCAAAAATATTTTTAAGGTTTGAGGGAAATTAGTTACACTTTGCAAGATTCTCTTCCTTAGTATTGATCCAAATTCATTTAAAAAAAGAATGAAACATGACCCTTCATAATTAGAGGACAAGGTGGTAGTTCATAATTGGACTAGCAATAATTCACCATCTCTTTCAAACTCCAAATCCATATATTGTGCAAAATTATTTTTATTATGGAAAAGAGTTAAATGCATCAATAGTGAGAACCATCTAAAATTTGAAGACTTCTCTATTTTAAGAACTACCAATGTCGCATTGATTTTTCTCTCCAGATACTTGGGAAAATAAAAAATTATTACTTCTCCATCCTTGTGTAGTTCGAAATATATCTACATCATAGCCTTTCTGAATTTCTTATTGTTTAGTAATCCTATAACTTGATATAAGCCTATGTGTATATTGACAAAGGTATCATTGTAATGCCCACAATTTCCTATAGTATGTGAGATAGCCAAATGTGATGACACAATTTACCTCTTTGATAAAAGGCATAACCAATTGCTACTATCTATTAGTCCTTGCCTATTCAAAATCTTCATCAAGCATTTTGAAGTCAACTTTGTCGATAACTTCATCTATTGAGTGGAGATTGAAAGCCTTCCTAATGGATTTTGTATCAATTTTGAGTAGGAATCTCCCATCTAGATCTTTGATCTCATGGTTTATGGGGTCATACCTTTATTGATATAAATGTTTACAATAACAGAGAGGGTGGGTGGGTGGGTGGGGGTGTGAATCAATTACTCAAGGTCTATATGTACCACTTGAATAATTAAATATTAAACACATCACTATTCTAGATATATTGCATATCCTACTGTTGCTCTATCTCTACTGTAAAGAAATCATAAACTTGACTTGCATTATATAATGAAAAAACCAACAGTTTTAAAACATTCATAAGACATTTATCACAGTTTTACACTAGGATTTTATATGCAAACCAAATTTGGGAAAAACCACCAACAACATTTCACTCTTTTTCACTCTTTTGAAGTGAGCTATTTTAGGAGCCAACCTTGTTAAAAGTTACAATACACACTATTAAATGTTAGTTAGAGGATCTAATCACCCTATTAGGAAACACCTTATAAGAGGAATTTGATCATTTCATTTAGAATGTCACCTAGTTAAAGGATTTACACATACTGTTAAGTCTTCAAATGACTATTTTAGGTCAACCTCCATTAAAAGGATTTCAATACAATCTATTTACAATGATAAGAAAGAAATAGTAGGTTTTTATTTGTGTGATTACAACTCACTTTTTCTAGTTTAGATCTCTGTTTGGTCCATATACTCAGTCACTAATAAGCCTTTCATTGTCATCTTTGATCTTGATCTACTTGAAAACCCTTGAAGTAATCAGTCCACTCTTCTCATCAACACTTAAGCCTTCTACTCAAGTTAACTTATCAATAACTACATCACATCTACAAGCTTTCTCTTTTAGCTTCACATCCACTCACTTTTGTATTTCTGATCAACCTTGCTTTGTCTAACTTCCGTCACATACAAACTCACACACACACACACACTAGCTAGGGTTAGACTAGGTGTTAGAATCTGAAAAGATTAATAACCCAGAAAACTAATGCAAAGAGTAAATATCTAAACTATGAATGCAAATGATACAAAATGAAAATAACATCATAGAGTTAGTCTCCAAATGAGTAATGCAAATTTTGGAAGCAAAATAGCATTAAGAGGATGCAAAAACAAGAGATACAAATACAAGCTAGGTAGCATGCTTATATAGGCTAGGAAGAGGGAGGAGGTGGCAACACGAACCAATGAGGAGAAACCATCTATTGGACTAAAGATAGAAAAGTATCTTTCCAAGATAGCTAATGGATGCTCACATGTAGGAAGGTGACACATCACAACCATTCACCTAATAAGACATGCTTTATTAACCTAAGCGAGATTATTAAAAGTGTAAGAAAAACCTAGCAAAATAGAAAAAATAAAAAAACTACACTAACACCCCCCCATAAGCGAAGTTTAGGTGGATGCAGAAATGGGTCCCGACAACGAGGCCATGTTAGGTACCCAAGTACAATGCAAGAAGATGCAACCTCTAAAAGTGGGGAAAGAGAGAAAACCACATGGGAAAAACCCTCTCCCAAAAAGAGGTAAGAACCTAGTGAAGAACTGAAGAAGTCTCCCGCTAGGTAAATTGTCCCCTAAAATAGGAACAAGGAATGATCATGAAGAAGTAGCATCACTGAAGCATGAAGAACCACAAAACTCTGTCAAAATGCTGATCTGTAGAACCTCCATGGAAATAGAAGGCACAAACCATCAACCAAAGGAACCTCCATGGAAATAGAAGGCATGAACCATCAAACAAAGAAGCATAGAACAACAATATAACCTCCCCTTAAGGTAGGTGAGGTGACAGGCAGCTGAAAAGATGGGCCAAAAATCTCCTACAACACAGAAGCCAAACACATCGAGAGTGAGGTACAAATACAAATAAAGGCATGTGTCATCGACACTGCATGAGGAATTAGAGAAAGAGGGCCTATAAGCGGCAAACAACTATCCCCCCCATGGCACTTTATATAATAGTGCGAGTACAACGAATCACAATGATGAAAAGGATCCCAAAATGCAAGAGTGGCACTTTATCTCAGTGCGTTGCATAAAGATGCTTACGATGAATATCAACAATGATCAAAAAAAACATAAGGCTGAAACAACAGAAGGTAAAGCCCAAAACAAAGCAACTGAAGCAACAAAATTGATCTCCGGACCTGAAACAAACAGAATATCCACCAAAATGCTAAAATGCAAAAGACTAAATAGGATGTGTTTGGAACAAAATCTAGAACAACAACTAGCATAACTAGAAAGAGCATATAAAGAGCTTTCCAACGATATAAAGAAGTCCAAAATTGAAGATTGGAAGCTCAAGATACACCTCCTGGAGTGCAAAATAGAACATCCATCTTTGACTACCATAATAGCCAACCAAACTATATCAAAATTCAAAATCACCTATACCAGTATCTCTGTCTCAGAACTAGCTTTCCGGCGCTTCTTTCGGATTGAAAAAATACCTCCGTATGTAAAAGTTATGGCCAAAAAACCGAAGGTAGGTCCAAAATGACCCTAGGAGAGGTGCAAGAAGGTGCTGATGCAGGATGACATCATGCTGACGTCAGCAGAACAGAGCATTAAAATTGATGGCCCCTGGCCCGTCGCAACAAAAAAGGATGCCACGTGGCAGTACGAATGACGTGTGGCAGGGGCGACATGGCGGGTCCACATGGCAGTGTGCCACGTGGCGCCCAGGCCACATGTCACCCCTGCTAGCGCTGACTGTGCTGCAGACTGGACACAAGCGGAGGAGGAGCGAAAATCACCGGTAGAGCAGAGCAGGAGGCGGAGGTGGCCGTAGAGCGGCGCCGGAGTGACCCGCGGGCGGCGGACAGGGCCGAGCGGAGCCCGGGCGGCGCTGCCTGCTGCGGCCGTTGCGGGCTGCGCGCAGGTGGCGCGGTGGTGGCCCCGCGGTGCGGTGGTGGTGCGCCCAAAAACAATTTTAAAATTTTTAAAAAAAAAAAATTTTTTGACCCTGCATCCGTACAATCCGTACGGCAAACCTTGGAGGCTTCAAAAAATCTCCAAAATTGCCCTGTGTCCAAAAATGACAAGCTTTATATGAATCCTGACTGCAAATGGCCTTTTGGATCCAATGATGATGTCCGTTTGGGCTGAAAATACTCCAAAAATTTGCTGTAGTGTAAATCAGACGCCTTTAATGGTAAAAAATGGCTCAAAAAATAAAAAAAATGACCCCAGCAACCAAAATATGACATGCAAATGCTGGATCAGCTTCTTAAGTCCATCAATGGCATGCTGGAACCTGCAAAACTGATTGAAAACTCCAAATATGCAAGTTGGTTGTCAGATTTGAGATTGAAACCCCAGAGAAAAACTATTTTTGTCAAAACTTTTCTGATTCTCAGGATCATCCAAAGATGCAAGAGAAGAGCATACTTCATTTTTCAAAAAACTACAATAAAATTTATTTGCCCCCCCCGAATCTCTCAAATAAGGAAACTAAAATCTACTCTTGCACATAGAAAAGCTCTGATACCATGTTAGAATCTGAAAAGATTAATAACCCAGAAAACTAATGCAAAGAGTAAATATCTAAACTATGAATGCAAATGTTACAAAATCAAAATATCATCATAGAGTTAGTCTCCAAGAGAGTAATGCAAATTCTGGAAGCAAAATAGCATTAAGAGGATGCAAAAACAAGAGATACAAATACAAGCCAGGTAGCATGCTTATATAGGCTAGGAAGAGGGAGGAGGTGGCAACACCAACCAATGAGGAGCAACCATCTATTGGACTAAAGATAGAAAAGTATTTTCCCAAGATAGCTAATGGATGCTCACATGTAGGAAGGTGACACCTCACAACCATTCACCTAATAAGACATGCTTTATTAACCTAAGCGAGATTATTAAAAGTGTAAGAAAAACCTAGCAAAATAGAAAAAATAAAAAAAATACACTAACACTAGGCACCAAATGTTTTATTTTGTATCACCTTAAATAAGCAATATGAGCTTTACCATTTTCTATATCTACTGTATATCTTAGGGTTTACGATCAAATTCAACTTGATTCAATGTATCTATATATCTTCTTGATAATCCTCTAGAAAATTCTCTAGAATCCTCTTGTTAGGTCTTTACCTAATCACCTCCTTGAATTTAATGATCCAACTCATCAATCTTATTTTCAACACATTTTACATCACCTAAGAAATAAACTAAGTCGGCTTGATCTTATGATTTTTTTTAATTTGATATTTTGTTGTCACTCGACAATCACTGAATTCTGACACTCAATCAATACTAAAATACTTGGTCACTAAAAATATTTTTGGCTCAGCATCAACTAACTTTCTCAATTGATGCTAATGCTTGGTCAACATTAGATTTTCTCAGAACTGTGGCTTGGTTGACACTAGCATTACTATACACTCCTCAATGTTTTACTCTTTTGCTCAACTTGGCTTGCATTTTACTCTTTTGCTCAACTTGGTTTAGCTTTCTTAATATAAACAATTACTTTTCTTTATCAAAGTCTATCTAATCAAATGTCCATTGTAACTCATTTTCATAAATTTAACCTTTCCTCTAGGTGCTATAGTTATGAGTAACTCTCAAATCATCTTCATCAATCAAATAGATATGACATTTAGATTAGGAATGAATATGTCTCATACATAGATTTGACATCAATGACAAAACAACAATTTTTCCAACTGTAAGTTTCTAACAATCTCCCTCTTTGGAATTGATGGCAACATCTCAAATATCTAAAACATTAACAATAAATTAGTTACGATACAATCCAAAACATTTTACTTCCATGAGTGACCACTATCATTAGTTTTAATCTAATTCTCATCCATTCAAACTTTTAGACTCCCTCTGTCAGTTTTCTCTCTTTTATGATTCTCTCCATCTAGGGTTTATCTTTCTTTTCTTAGTAATTTGGTGACTTCTTAGTAATCTATCCCTCTTTCTTTAATCTTGCCCTCTTTCTTGTTCAATTTTGTTTTCTCTATTAGTAATCTCTCCCTCTT
The DNA here is from genome assembly GCA_028749045.1 of Cupressus sempervirens. Taxonomy (NCBI): domain Eukaryota; kingdom Viridiplantae; phylum Streptophyta; class Pinopsida; order Cupressales; family Cupressaceae; genus Cupressus; species Cupressus sempervirens. The sequence goes on from CM053784.1 coordinate 365,148,669, forward strand.
TGACAACAATGCCAAAGACATGTAGCTGTCTCAACTTCAAATTTATCATACATTGAATTATGTAAATTTTTCATGTTTGGGTGATAATTGTCATCTGCCTATGACTAATCATTTATTCTATACTGAATTATTCTACCTTGGGCATGTCCCAAAGTAGATATGCATTTCACCACTCTGTAGAATGTTCTATTTAACATATGTGATGCAATACACCTTGGCTTTTTAATTAGTCCTAGTTAGGGAAATTACCCCTAGTTTACCTCTATGATATTCATTAGAATTTTTGGGTTATGGTTTTGTAAATGTGTTAGCAATTTGTTTCTTTGTATTCACATATTCTAGATTCACTTCTTTGTCTTGAACTCATTCTCTCAAGTAGTGATACTTGATAACAATGTGCTTTGTCTTAGTGTGCATCACTGGATTCTTTGAAATGTTAATAGCACTTGTGTTATCACAATAGATAACTACTCGATCTATAACCTCTTCTTGCATGCCTTTTAAAAATTGCTTAATCCACATTATATTTGAACAATTCACTATAGCTACCACATACTCGGCTTCAACTATTGATTAGGAATACAATTATGTTCTCATCAATATTTCCTATCCAATCTAAGTTAGTGAAAACCTTTAGTTCAAATCCATCACTTCTCTTGTAGTATAATCCATAGTCTTCTATACCTTTTAGATATCTCATTATCAATTTTACAACCATCATGTGATTCTCTTTAGGGTTTGCTAAAAATTTAGCAACTATACCAACTATCAAAGCAATATCTGGTCTACTGTAAACAACATATTTCAATTTTCCTATCATAGATCTATGTAGAGTCTAGTCCACGTCAGTAGAATCATCATTCTTAGATAGATTATGTCCTATAGACATAGGTGTGTTCACTAGCCTTAAATCTTCCATATCAAAAATCTTCAAAATCTCCTTGATGTATTTGGGTTGTAAAATGAAAATACCAAACTTCATTTGACATACTTATAATCCAAGAAAGAACTTGATTTCACCAAACACAGACATTTCAAATTCCTTTTTCATTTTATCAAAAAATGATTTATATAATTCTTCTCTTCCTCCAAATATGATATCATCAACAAAATCTCAGATAATAGTACTTGATTATTCTTACCATTCTTCAAATATAGATTTTTGTTATCATTTTTCCTTTCAAAACCAATTTTCACTAAATAGTTATGTAACCTTTCATACCATGCTCTTGGTGCTTGATTAAATCCATAACAAGTTTAGTTTAGTTTACATACCATGTTCCTCTTGTCTGGATCTATAAATCCTTTAGGTTGTTCAATGTATACTTCTTCCTTTAGCATAACATTTAAAAATGCAGATTTGATATACATTTGATATACCTTTAAATTATTGTAAGCTGGGTATGCAAGTAGAGTTCTGACTCCTTCAAGTCTATCCACAGGAGAAAATTTTTCTCCATAGTCAACTCCTTCTTCTTATGCATAAACCTTGCATACCAGTCTTGCTTTTCTTATTTTTAGTTCACCATTTTCATTGATCTTGTTCCTAAAAACCCACATTGTCCCAATTAGATTTTGTCTTTAGGTCTTAGAACTAAGGTCCAAGTATTGTTCTTCTCGATCTGGTCAATTTCTTCATTCATAGCTTGTATCCAATCTTCATTGTCTAATTATCTTTTATTATTTTAGGCTCATCACATAATAATCATGTATCACCTTTGATTTTTCTCATTTTCATCACAATTGATTCAACATCTCCAATGATTTGATTAGGTTTATGATGTCTTCTCACATATTTTACTAATACAAGTAGCTTTCTTCTTGTATCTTCCTCAGGTTCTTCTTGACAAAAAATCTTTGGCTCATATCCTCTTTGTTGTTCTAGTTCAAGTTTAGGTTTTGAATGCTCAAGATTCATTGTCTGATGGTGGACATTGCCTATCTATGACTTGACATCTTTAGTCTATTGCTTGACACCCACTCTCTACTGCTCCACAATTTGCATTTGCATTTTGTCATTTCCTATTTTATGGGAATTTGCAACTTGACTTGTTTGTTCATTTTGAGTGTTGGGAGCATCATCATCCACATAGATGAATGCATTATAGTCAAGTTCTTCATTACATGAAGAATCACCTTTTTCTACAAACTCATCAACTCTCACATTTATACTTTCCACGACTATTTTAGTGTTAGAATTTAAACATTTATAAGCTTTTCTTTTTGTGGAATAACCTAGGAATATGTCTTCATCACTCTTTGCATCAAGTTTTCCTTTCCTATTATCATTCAGTATATATTATCTACTTCCAAAGACTTTGAAATATTTAACATTAGGAGCATAACCATACCATAGTTCAAAAGGTGCAACATCTATACCTTTTGTGACTTGAACTCTATTCAAGGTTTAAACAACAATACTAACCACTACTCTCCAATATTTATGTGATACCCCTTTCTCCATCATTAGTGTTCTTGTACAATCCATTATTGATCTATTTCTTCTTTCAGCTATCCCATTCTAAGAAGGGTTCATTGGTAGCTAACATTTGTCTTTTAATTCCCCTTTCATTATAGAATGTATTGAACTCATGTGAAATGAATTCATCACCTCTGTTAGATCTCAAACACTTTAGACTCTTCCTTGTTTCTTTTTCAACTCTAGCTAAATACCACTTGAATAACTGAAAAGAAATAGATTTAACTTTAAGAAACTTTACAGTCATCATTCTAGAGTAGTCATCCACAAATAGAATAAAATATTGATCTTCATAGTGACTTTTAACACCAATGGGTCTCCATAGGTCAGTATGAACCAATTCCAAAATATCATTAGTAGTATATGTCATACTCTTAAAACTAAACTTGGTCATATTTCCTAATTGACACTACTTACATATAGCATTATTAGGCTTCTTCAATTTATTCAATCCTCTCACTTTATTCATCTTACTAATATTCACTAGATTATCAAAATTCACATGACATAATATTTTGTGCCATAACTAGACATCTCTTTGTATTGCAAACATACATGTTTCTCTTGATAGGTCTAAATAGAATAAGTTACCTCATATTTTCTCACTAGTTTCACTTAGCTTACCATCACTATCATGTATCTTGGCCTTTCTATTATGAAATTAAGCTCTGCAACCTAATTTGTGCAACTATAAAATACTCAACAAATTGTAGTTAAGTCTTTTGACCCAATAAATTTTTTAACATGTTATCTTGTTAGTCAGTTGAATAGTGCATTTACCTTTTACAACACATGGGATACCATTACCAAATTTAACACATCCACCACTATATGGACCAATATCTTCAAATTTATCTTTATTGCTAGTTATATGATTAGAACATCCACTATCAATTATCCATCTATCACTTTTGTTCACATAAGAAATTAATGCAGTTTTATCATCTTTGTTAGACTCTTCTTTCATAGAAACATAGACAACTTCATCATCATTACTCTCAGATTCATTATCAGTCTTTTCCTTTAGTAATATGGAAATATTTCTCACCTTTTTCATCCTTTCTTCTTTCATACTCTTTGTCATATCTTCTCCCTTTGTACTTGCATTCCTTCTTTTCATCATTGTCTTCTCTGTCAAGACATCTAGCAAGAATATGACCAACTTTGTTGCATGGAAAATAAATGATAGGTAATTTACCTTTCTATTTACCTCTTCCTCTTCCAAACCTTTTTTCAATGATGTCTTAAAGTTAATTAATCTCACCATTAGAACTATCACTTTCACTCTTCACATGTATTCCTTTCTTCTTACTAAGAATCAATTGTGACTTGAAAGTAGATTCAATGGCAACAAGTGTGTAGTTATCATAAGTAGTAAGTCTACTGACTACAACTTAGAAGATCAAATTGTTACCTACTGTACATCTCAATTCTTGAATTGTAGAGATTCTAATGGAATAGATAGGGAGTAGAGTCCTAAATACCTTGCTTATCACTATTTCATCTTCAATTGTTCCATTTTTTCCTTGAATAGCATTAACAACCTGTTTAACATTTTTGCAATATTGTATTATGTTTTCACCTTCCATCATTCTCATATCATCAAATTTACCTCTCAGGATTTTTGATTTGGCTCTTAGTATATTGTCATCTCCTCCATATATAGTCTTCAATATTTCCCACATCTTCTTTGTAGTATTGCAATATTTTAGGTCATCAAACTCACCATAGCTTAGGGCTGAGGCAATATCTAACATTTCTTGGTTATGATCTAATTTCTATCTTAATTATTCAATAGTTAGAAAAGTAGTTCTTACCTCTACATATATTTCTTACAAAATTGATAGCAACATCACTAATATTGGATATGCATAGCTTCATTAGGGTCTACCATGTAGGAAAGTTCTCCTTATTCAACTTGGGAAAACATCTCTTATTTTTCATGATCTTTAGCTTTAAGTACCTTCAAAATTTTCTTTGTAAGAACTAAGATCTAATAACTATTCTTAGAAATGTTTAGAATAACTAAGAGGGGTGTGTGGGGTAAATTAGTTACTTAAGGTTTTTATGTACCAATTGAACAATTAAACATTAAACGTTAAACATTAAACATATCACTATTCTTCTTATCCTACATATCCTACTATTATTTGGTCTCTACTATAAAATTGTCATAAAACTAACTTATATTGTATAATGAAAACATCACCACATGTAAAAAATTCATAAGACATTCATCATAATTTGACACTAGGATTTTATATGGAAACCTAATTTGAGAAAAATGACAAGCAACATGCCACTCTTTTTCTCTCTTTTGAAGTGAGCTCTATTAGTAGCCAACCCTGTTAAATATTACAATACACATTGTTAAATGTGACCTAGTTAGAGGATTTAATCACCCTATTATGAGTGGCCTTTTAAGAGGACTTTGATCAATCCATTTAGAATGTCACCTAGTCAAAGGATTTACACAGACTGCTAAGTCATCAAAAGACTGTTAGGTCAACCTTAGTTAAAAGGATTTCAATACAATCCATTTACAATGATAAGAAAGAAAATAGCAGGTTTTGATATGTGTGATTGCAACTCACTTTTTCTAGTTCAGATCTCAGTTTGGTCTTTATGTTGGTTCCTTGATAAGACTTTCATTGTCATCTCTGATCTTGGTCTTCTTGGAAACCCTTCAAGCAATCAATCCACTCTTCATCAACACTTAAGCCTTCTAATCAAGTTCACTTATCAACAACAACATCATATCTGCAAGATTTATCTTTTAGCTTCACATCAACTCACTTGTGTGTTTCTGATCAACCTTTCTCTGTATGAATTCCTTCACATACAAAATCATACATACACTAACTGGGGCTAGACTAGGCACCAAATGTTTGGTTCTGTATCACCTTAAATAGGCAATCTGTGCTTTACTATTTTCTACATCCACCATAGATCTCAGGGTTTACAATCAAATTCAACTAAATTTAATTTATTTGTACATCTTCTTTATCATCCTCTAGAAACTTCTCTAGAGTCCTTCTATTAGGTCTTTACCTAATCACCTCCTTGAATTAATGATCTAACTCATCAATCTTATTTTAACACATTTTACATCTCCCAAGAAATTAGCTAACTTGGCTTGATCTTATGATTTCTTTGAATTTGATATTTTACTGTCACTTGAAAATCACTAAACTCTGACACTTGGTCAATATAGAAATACTCAATCGCTAAAAAGATTTCTGGCTTGGCATCAACTAACTTTCTTGGTCAACACTAGATTTTCTCAGCACTAACTGTGGCTCAGTTGACACTAGCATTACTCGACACTCCTTAGTATTTTACTCTTTTTCTTGGCTTGACTTAGTTTCCTTGAAATAAATAGTTACTTTACTTTATCAAAGTCTATCTAATCAAATGTCCATTGTAACTCCTTTCATAACTTCAACTTTTCCTTCAGGTGTTATAGTTATGAGTAACTCTCAAATCATCTTCATCAATCAAATAGATATGACATTTAGATAAGGTAGCAATGTGTCTCATCAAAAGATTTGGCATCAATGACAAAACAACAATTGTTCCAATTGTAGGGTTCCAACAATCTTGCTCTTTGGCATTGATGGCAACATCTCAAATATCTAAAATATGAACAATAACTTAGTTACCATACAATCCATAATATTTCACTTCCATGAGTGACCACTATCCTTAGATTCATTCCCACTCTCATTCATTCAAACTTTGAGACTCCCTCTATCAATTTTTTTTCTTTCATGGTTCTCTCCCTCTAAGTTTTATATTTCTTTTTTTAGTAATCTTGTGACTTCTTAGAAGTCTCTTCCTCTTTCTGTAATATCTCCCTCTTTCTTCTTAATTTTTTTCTTAATGAGTAATCTATCCCTTTTTGATAACAATGCCAAAGACGTGTAGTCGTCTCAGCTTCAAATTCTTCATACATCTATATTATGTATATTTTGCGTGTCTGGTTGGTACTTGTCATCTGTTTATGGTTGATCTTTTATGTTGCACTAAAGTATTCTACCTTAGGCATGTCTCAAAGTAGAGCTATATTGCACCACCATGTAAAATGTTCTGTTTAGCATATGTGATGCAATGCACGTTATCTTCTTAATTAGCCTTAGTTAGGGCAATCACCCCTAGTTTAACTTTAAGATATTCATGATCATATTTGGGTAATGGTTTTGTGAATATGTTAGCAATCAATTCCTTTGTATTCACATATTCAAGCTTCACTTCTCTATCTTGAACTAATTCTCTCAAGTAGTGATACTTGATAGAAATATGCTTTGTCTTGGTGTGCATCACTAGATTCTTTGAAATGTTAATAGCACTTGTGTTATCACAATAGATAACTATTGGATCTATAATATCTTCTTGCATGCCTTTCAACATTTGCTTAATCTACAATATATTTGAACAATTTTCTATAGCTACCACATACTCAAATTCATCTATTTATTGGGAAATACAATTATATTTCTTTCTTGTCCATGACATTAATCTCTTTCCTAGAAAGAATGCACCTCCACTAGTTCTTTTCCTACCATCAATATTTCCTGCCCAATCTAAGTCAGTGGAAACATTTAGTTCAAATCTATCACTTCTCTTATAGTATAATCCATAGTCTTCTGTACCCTTTCAATATTTCATTATCCTTTTTACAACCATCATCTAATTCTCTTTAGGATTTGCTAACAATCTAGGAACTATACCAACTTCCTATCCAATATCTAGTCTGTTGTGAACTACATATTACAATTTTCCTATCATAGATAGGTGTAGGGTTTGGTTCACATCAATAGAATCATCACTCTTAGATAGATTATGTCTTGTAGACATAGGTGTGCTCATTGGCCTTGAATCTCCCATACCAAAAGTCTTCACTATTTCCTTGATGTATTTGGTTTGTGAAATGGAAATACCAAACTTCATTTGACATACTTTTAATCCAACAAAGGACTTGATTTCACAAAACATAGACATTTCAAAATCCTTTTTCATTTCAATAGAAAATGATTAATATAATGCTTCTCTTCCTCCAAATATGATATCATCAACAAATATCTTAGATAATAGTACTTCATTATTCTTACCATTCTCCAAATATAGATTTTTGTTAACATTTTTCCTCTCAAAAACAATTTTCACTAAAGAGTTATGTAACCTTTCATACCATGCTCTTGGTGCTTGTTTGAATCCATAAAGAGCTTTGTTCAATTTACATACCACGTTCCTCTTATCTGGATCTACAAGTCCTTTAGGCTATTTAGTGTATACTTCTTTCTCTAGTATACTATTTAAAAATGTAGATTTGACATCCATTTGATATACCTTTGAATTCTTGTAAACTAATTATGCACATGGAGTTCTGACTCCTTCAAGTTTGGCCACAAGAGCAAAAGTTTCTCCATAGTCAACTCCTTCTTATGCATAACCCTTGCATACCAATATTGCTTTGTTTCTTATTACTTTACCATTTTCATTGAGCTTGTTCCTAAAAAATCACTTTGTCCCAATGACATTTTTTTCTTTAGGTCTTGGCATTGAGGTCCAAGTATTGTTCTTCTCAATTTGGTCAAATTTTTTGTTCATAGCTTGTATCAAATCTTCATTTTTTAAAGCATCTTTTATTGTTTTAGGCTCAAACTCACATAATAAGCATATGTCACATTTGATTTTTCTCCTTGTCATCATACTTGATTAAGCATCTCCAATGACTTGATTAGGTTTATGATGTCTTCTCACATATTTTTCTAATACAAGTAGCTTTCTTCTTGGTTCTTCCTCAGGTTCATCTGAAAAAACAATATCTAGCTCATTTCCTCTTTCTTGTTATAGTTTGGTTCAGGTTTTGAATGCTCAACATTCACCATCTAATGGTTGGCATTGCTTGTCTGTAACTTGACATCTTTTGTCTATTTCTTGGCACCCACTTTCTGCTACTTGGCAAGTTGCATTTGCATTTCATCATTTCCTATCTGAAGGGAACTTGCAGCTTGACTTGTCTATTCATTTTGAGTGCTAGGAGCATCTTCATCCACATACATGAATGCATTGTAGCCTTTAAGTTCTTCATTACATGAGGCATCACCTTTTTTTTCAAATTCATTAACTCTTACATTTTTGCTTTCCAAAACTTTGTAAGTGTTATAATTTAAAGACTTAAAAGCTTTGCTTTTTGTGGAATAACCTAGGAATATGCCTTCTATTGGGACTCAAAATTGCATCCTTGATTTAGTCCCAAATTGTGTGGGTGGGCATTTTTAAATGTACTTATATGTCTAAATGCACAATAATGAAATGTCTAAAAGGTCACACCTTTTGAGACAAATGAATCTTTGCATGAGGGGCCCACTATACTAGCTTGTTGACTACAAGGATTATTTTGACCAAGTGTAGTAATGACAAGCAATATGACATTGAATAGCTAGATGAGTTAGAACATGCCACATGGTGCCTAGAAAAACCAATCAAAAGGTGACACATGGCACAAAAATTGAGGTGCAATGACATGGTAACAGACAAGATCGATGACATAGGATTGCGACACATGGCAGAATTGATGGTTGTTGCTTGCCAACATTTCAAAGATGCATGATCATTAATGGAAGTGGGAAAGAAATAAGATGATACATGTTAGTGGTCCCAGGTGGTGGTGTCATAGATCCAAGAAATCAAGCAATGCCACATAGTAGTGACATGGTAGGGTGCCCACCAAGTCGATGATCTGACGGTGATCGTACATAGAAGATCCAATTAGAGGTCACCACATGGTGATGTGTTAAGTGAAAAGTGGTAGTTTAGACATCGAATCAGAGGGTGCCACATAGTGCCCAAGTGGTAGTGACAAAGTAGAGGATAGACCAATCACATAGTGACACGTGTCAAAGCTTGGTCAACTATGTTTGACTTGGATTTAGAGATGAGGGAAAACTCAAAATTTAGAAAAAATAAATTTTAATTATTTTCCTTTTGAAATCACATCTAGGGTCATTTAAATAATTAGAGGGTTATAATATAATGTTTTAACGTTAGGGAAAGATTCATATTTGCAATTAAAATGCAGAATTAGAGCTAGTTAGGAACCTTTTTTTTAAATTTATCTCTAGGGCATCTCTAATAAGAAAACATATGACTATCATATATCAACAGAAGGGTCTCAAAGTGAAATTTCCATATTCTCTATTTATTTTTGCATAAAAAGTATTATGTGTGAGATATTTAGGGTTTTATCTGTGGTACCTATTTTTCAAGCACATTTTGGTATGGTAGTTCAAAAATATTTTTTGGTAAAATGGTGAACTTGGTGTGCACCAAAGTTAGTGGAGATGGAGTTGGTGATGTATTTTCACCTCAAAATTAGTTTAGTGAAGATTTTATTAGCATTTTGGATGCATATTTGATGCTTTCATCAAAGCAAGGGTTTCTCATTAGTTGGAGAAGATATTTTGAGTTTGTTGAAGCTTAATGATGAGATTCCTTTCAATTTTTGGTTGTAGAGAGAAGAAAGAGGCTTTGAAGCAGCATGGGATGGATATTCAAGTGGACATGTGTCACTTCTAGATTAGATCCAGGGTTTCCTTCCTTTCCTATATATTTCTTTTTTCTTTCTTTCTTTAGGGTTGATTCTAGTTTATTGGATATTTATTACTACTATGATAGCACAAGGATGGTTCTAGTTTGGAAGGTTTTCCATTGCTTTGATTCTACCATTCTTCATTATTCTCTATTGTATGAACAAAATTTAATGAATTTTTATGTTTAGTTATGATCTATTCAATAGTTCTATGGGTTATTTTCAAGCATCTTGAATATATAGTTTCAAATAAATGAGTACAAGGAACAACAAACTTCTTAGTTTCATTTTGATTCTCACCTCTTATCTCTATTATTTGCAATATTTTGTGGTTTAAGAAAAAATAACTGAAACCCATTTGTATCCCCTTAATGCTATATGTCTTGTTAGGTTTTCTATTGGGACAAAGACCCAAGTAATTTCTTACTTATCTTGACAGGGTTGCTGATTTCATGAGGAGGATATTTCATGAGTATGAGGTCTTTATGAATGGATGTTTGATTCACAAAATGGTAGGATAGATCTAATATCTTGATATATGAAATATATCACTCATATCATAGATGTATGTTTGTGATTTGTGGAACTACCCAATAGGTAAGGCATTGATCAATTTCAGGATCAACATGTTCTTGTTGTTGCATATTTGGGTTTTGCTAATATCAAACTTTAATCAATTATCCATTTCCTTTTCCATTTAAGAATTGAAAGGATGCCCTCACTAAGCTTGTGGATTTCATAGGAGTTAAAATTTTCTACTGCATGCCTTTGTCATTGCATAAGTATAGGAGAAATAAGGGTTTTATCTACTTTATAAGATTTAGATTGTATTCTTATGAAATTTATATCATATAAACGAATCTAAGGTTCACCCACCTAGGTTTTATAGAGCCTGAAGGAGTATAGCCTTATAATTGGCCTTGATGTCTGAATATGTATGTTGAAGATGGGAATTAGCTACTCCTAGATGTATTTGTTCCTATTGTTGGGTTATTCAAAAGCTGTTAATTTAGAAGCCAAAAAAATGGCGAATCTACTAGGGAGTAGAGGAAGAAATTATTGTTAAAATACAAGAATCTCTAGTATAATCTATGCATTTTCAGCATTTGTATGATAGAAAAACCTTGAGAATCTAAACAGATTCAATACAGTAGGAAGGATTTTCTACACCAACAAGATTCTGATGTATTTTCCATTTCTTTGCTAAAGATTCATGTCTCCTAGTTATGCCTTATTGTTGATAGTAGTAACTTTGAAGATTGGTGATAAATAATGTTCTTAAGATCACTTGTGAGTCTCCATGTTTTAATCCAAGTGATTATGAAGTGTTTGATATAAATCTAAGAGTTAAGAATATAAGTTTCTTTTACTTTGTCATCATTATGAAATTCAAACTTTGTTATATGAAGTTTTTCGAATACTTGCTAGAAATTTTGGACCAGCTTGCTGTATTCTGCAAGTTGGGAAAATATTTTCTCACTAAGTGAGTGGTGACTTGAAGTTATATCTTTGTACCAATGCATTGTGAAGTTGAAGGTATTGTGAAGGATACAACAATTGGAAGGTAGATGTGAAGAAGTGATCTCAAGTTCTTCGCAAGGGTTGAAAGAATTATATGAGATGCTATGCAAGAGTTATTAAATCAAGATAAGATTTGAATCTTATATTTTTTATAGCATTAAAGTGGTTTTAAAGCATCACATATTAAGGTATTTTTGACTTTCATGAGATTTCTTTTCCATGAAAGTAAGTTACACAAAAGTTTCTTCATCAAGTGATATTTGTAGCACTAAATAGGAGAGTTGTTTGATGCATCTCAAAATACTTTATGAAAGATAGATTCAGAAAATGTGTTTACATGTTGGAGTATGTTACAAATTAGATTGGTAGAAGAGTTTTTAGATCTATTTCAAGTTATAAATTCTAAAAATTATCTTGGTCAATGAGTTATAAGTTTGCAAGAAATGGAAAATTTATTTTGACCTAGTATGCAATCTATTGATAAAAATTGTAGATCTATTTCTACCAAGAGGTACTTTCCATTACTCTTTGATGAAATTCACAATTTCCAAAACATCATGCTATATGATCTTAGAATTTTTTTTCCTAATTTCAGTAGGAGCCATTTGGATTCAACCATTCATCATGTTTAATTTTTTTGTGATTTGATTGGTGAGTTTGAGATTGCTCATGAAGGCATGATTATGAAGTTGTTTGTTCAAACCTTAGGAGGTGATCCTAGAGATTGGTTTTCCTTCTACCAACATGTTCTATTTCATCTTGGACTGAATTACATTCAAAATTCATGAAGCAATTCGAGGAAAGAATAAGAATCTCTGATTCTTTTGAGAAGTTCTCAAAGATTCAAATTAGGAATGAAAAACTAATTCCTAAATTTAATATCAGATTTGCAAGAGCATTGAATAGGATTCTTGAGAATTTTAGACTAGATGATCAAGTGTGTTTATTAGTTTATCTTGATGCATTTGATAAAAAAATGAGTTATCTATTGAGGGATAAATAACCCAAGACTTTTCATCAGGCATTCATGATAGTAATATAGATTAAAAACAATATAAAATATGGACTAACCAATATTCATTTCTCTAGCAAGATGAAGTCAAAAAGAGAAACCAATTTCATGTTGACTTTCCAAATTGAAATCAGCATATAGGTACCCCTGTTGTTTTAAAAAATTTTGTTGAAATTTCATACTTAAAAAAATTAAGAAGATGAATTCTCTTTGTTGCAAGGGAGAACTAATCCCATTCTTTCTTAAAAGAATGCATATGTTTGTAGTATTACAACCATAGATGATAAAGCTGATTTACTTGATGAGTTACATATGCAAGAAGAAATTTCAGTCACTCCTTATCCAATTGATGATTTTCCTTATGTTGAGAATGCTACTAATCATGAAATTGAAAGACATTCATCTCAGTTTTATAAGGATGAGGAGGCTGAAAGTTATGTTTCAAGTGATGAAAACAAGGTTGCTGATCTAGTATGTTATGAAGAAGCATCATGTGAAGAAGATGATGAGAGTGGTTACTCAAATCAAATTAAGGACAATGATAATACATGTTCATCTTCATATAAGTCTGATGCAAATTGGGAAGAAGAGAGTAACGATCGAAGTGAGTACTCTTATTCAAGTAAAGGTATGGCTCTTTCTTCTAAATCTGAAAATGAGGTTTCATCTTTGAATTCTATGAATCAGCTAGAGGTTGAAAATTTTGAAGAGGAATTATCTGTACAATATGATGATAAGGAGACTATTTACAAGGATGGATTACCTAGTTGTGTAGAAGAATGCCATGAGGCTACATGTAGTTGTGATCATCAACATACAAGTGATTCTAAAGTTGATATGTCAGCACCTATTGATAAGTTAAGAGATGATTGATGGAAAAGCCATATAAATCATTTTCAAGAAGACAATGCAAGTAACATTGATCTATATTCCACATGATTAATTGATGAAGTGGATGGTGCATCTTCATGTAATGATTCTAATTTTTCTTCTTCATGTGATGAAAGTGTTCATGACAATGATGTTGGAAATGGTTTCAAGGTCTTTAGTAATCCACACAAGTTTGATGTTGATCAACAAATCACTTGTTATAATATTTACAAGGGAGGCTTTCATGGAATTAGCAACCCCCTTTTTGAAGAGCATTTAGAATCTTTAGATTTGGTTAATGTTAGTCTTGATGATGATGCAATTTCCTACTACTATAAGACGTTAGATTATTCTTCTTCTAGGTGTGATAGTGATAATGATGATGATGTTGCATCTTATGATGTTGATAACAATGTGTTAGATGAAGTTATGATTGAAGATCAACCAACACCTTGCAATGTGTTTTATGTTGAATTCTCTAATATGATGGCTCATCCATTTGTCAATTACAAAGAATCATTGGAGGACTCCATATTAGTTTCAAACATTGACATGGATGACACTTGTGAGTATAAATTTGATTGCTCATTTGAATACCAATCAATTATACATGAAGATACACAATTTCAAGGTATGTGTGATTTTTTCCCCCAAGTTGAATATGAAACTTTCATATTCAAGGTTGATAGCATGCATGATTCATTTGATGAAGAGGAGTCTTAGTTTAATTCTAATATGTTTGAGCATGCTGATTTGTATGTTTATAATGATAATTTTTTTGAAAAGATTTGTAGTTAGTATATCCACTATGAACATGAAGATGTAGATTTTGTTTTGCCAAGTGAGTTGATTCAGAATGTTAATCTAAATGGTGAAACTGATAGAAGTGATGTTTCCAACATACCTCATGAAAATGCAAATGAAAATGAGGTCTATGGCAGAGATCAAAAATTTATTAAAGTTTGGTGGCCTAGGGCCATTGTTTGTACAATTTAGAATTAGTTTTCTTGCTTTCAATCAAGCTATTTGAGAGAAATTTTGGAGTGGTTTGCTTGTTCTAGAGATCTAAATCCTTGTCATGTCCATAAGGGAGATGTATCCCCAAATAGAGCCACTATTAGAACTCAAAATTTCATCCCTAATTTAGTCCCACGTTGAGAGGATGAAGAGTTTTAAATGTATTTATATGTCCAAATGCACAATAATGATAAAATTCCTAAAAGGCCATGCCTTTTGAGACAAATGAAGCCTTGTGTGAGGGGCCAACCTGACCATCTTGACGACCATAGGGATTATTTTGACCAAGTGCATTAATGATAAGTAGTATGATGTGGACTAGCTAGACAAGTTAGAACATGACACATGGCACCCAAATGGACCAATTGTAGGGAAACACATGGCACAAAAATTGAGGAGCAATGACATGGTAACATGCAAGATCGATGACATATGATTGTGACACATAATAGAATCGATAGCTATCACTTGCCCACATTTTAAAGATGCACAATCATTAAAAGAAGTGGGAAAGTGATGAGGTAACACATGTCAATGGGCTTAAGTGGTAGTGTGATAGATCTAGGAAATCAAGCAATGACATGTGGTAGTGACATGGCAGGGCACCCAACAAGCTGATGATGTGGTGGTGACCATACATAGAAGATCCAATCAGAGGTTGACATGTGGCAATGTGTCAGGTAACAAGTGGAAATTCAAAGATCCAATCAGAGGGTTCCATATGACACCTAGGAGAAAATTATAGAGTAGAGGATAGACCAATCATGTAGTGACATGTGTCAAAGCTTGGCCAACTATGTTTGACCTAGATTTAGAGATGAGGGGAAAATTCAAAATTTAGAAAAAATAATTTTTAATTATTTTCCTTTTGAAAGCATGTGTAAGGTCATTTAAATAAATAGAGGGTTATAATATAAATTTTTAATCTTAGGGAAAGATAAATATTTGTAATTAAAAATGCAAACCTAGAGCCAGTTAGGAACTTGATTTTCAAATTGATCTTCTGGGCATCTCTGATTAGAAAACGTATGACCATCATATATCAATGGAAAGGTCTCAAAACAAAATTTCCATATTTATTATTTATTTTTTCATAGGAAGTGGTATGTGTAAGATATTTGGGTTTTTTCTTGAGGTACCTATTTTTAAACCACATTCTGATATGGTTGTTCAAACTTGGTTTTTGGTAAAATGGTGAATTGGGTGCATGCCAAAGTTAGTGGAGATGCATTTGGTGATGTCTTTTCACCTCTAGATAAGTTTAGTGGAGATTTTATTAGTATTTTAGATGTATATCTAATTATTTTATTAGAGCAAGGACTTCTCATCAGTTGGAGAAGATATTTTGAGTTTGTTGAAGCACAATGATGAAATTCCTTTTAGTTTTTGGTTGTAGAGAGAAGAGAGAGGATTTGAAGCAATAGGGGATGGAGATTCAAGTGGACTTGTGTCACTTCCAAATTAGATCCAAGATTTCCTTCCTCTCCTATATCTTTCTCTTTTCTTTCTTTCTTTAGGGTTGGTTCTAGTTTATTGGATATTTTTCACTACAATAATACTACAAGGATGGTTCCAATTTGGAAGGTTTTCCATTGCTATGATTCAACCATTCTTCAACATTCTCTATTGTATGAACAAAATTTTATGAAGTTTTATGTGTAGTTCTGATCTACTCAGTAGTTCTATGGTTTATTTATAAACATCTTGAATGTATAGTTTCAAAAAAATAAATACAAGGAATAGCAAACTTCTTAGTTTCATTTTGATTCTCATCTCCTATCTCTATTATTTGCAATTTTTTGTGGTTTAAGAGAAAAGAAACTTAAACCTGCTTGTAGCCCCTTAAAGCTATATGTCTTGTTAGGTTTTCTATTGGAAAAAAGAGCCAAGTAATTGTTACTTATCTTGATAGGGTTGCTAGTTTCATGAGGAGGATATTTCATGAGTATAAGGTCTTTATGAACACTGATGCCTAATTCACAAAGTGGTAGGATATATTAGATATCTTGATGTATGAAATATATCACTAGTGTCATAGATGTATGTTTGTGATTTGTGGAATTGGTCAATAGATAAGGCAATGATATCTAATCAAATGTCCATTGTAATTCCTTTTCATAACTTCAACGTTTCCTCTAGGTGCTATAGTTATGTGTAACTCTCAAATCCTCTTCATCAATTGAATAGATATTACATTTATATTAGGTAGCAATATGTCTCATCCATATATTTGGCAACAATGACAAACAATAATTGCTCCAATTATAAGTTTCCAACATATCTACTAGCTCAAGAGGTAGGTCAATATCTAAGAACATAGTAGGGACTACCAATTTTTGAAAATCATGTTTCCATATGGTACAAAGTGGACTCCCCATGTTTGCATGGCCATACCACCATCTAAAATCTATAAACCCTTGGTTGGCATACAAGTGTTAGTAATGCTCTCGAATCTATCCTTTAAACTAGGGCGGGTTTCACTTTCTAGGGTTTTCTAGAATTTAGTTTCCTCTTTACCCTCCTTAGAAAATGGTAATTCCTTAAGGATGTAATCTTGTAGTCTTCTATCCTGATACTCAAATTTACTGGAATATTTCTTGGGAGGCATCTTCTTTACAAATTTTTTGATCGCTATCTTATAATTTTTTTATTCTAGGGCTTCAAGATTTTACAACTAAGTGTCCATAACTTACCTAATTCCATTTTTGCAAAGGAAGGAAAGCAAAAAAGTTGAATTTTAATTTAATTTCTTCACATGTATCTCCTTAATATTCTTCACATGTATCTCCTTAATATTCTTCACAAATTGATAGCTTTAGTCAACTTGATCACTCTGCAAATTGAAATCTTTGCATTTGATGTCTTAATTTAGAAAGTTTATTCATTTATAAGGTGAAACCTTCTTTATTACAACATTTACACCATGGATTCATGTGATACAATGTCTACAAAATTTTAAATTGGAAGCTTCTCTATTGTATTTCTCTAATTTTGAATCTCGACCATGGATGAAATCCTACTGGCATATTAGATGATCTTGATCACTTTTGACTTTTGTTGACATTTATTGTATCTCCTTGGGCCCAATTTCCAACCAATAGGAATAAGAAAATAAGTGATGTGAGCAAATTTTGAAAAGTCTTTGTAAGGGAGATGAGCCAAACACATGTCATTATCTTGCTCAATCACCATACAAGTGCCCTTTCCTTGAGATGTTACATGAATTAGTGATCTTCTAATCTCTAATTGAGCTAGTGGATGACCATGATTTGTTCAGGATTAAATCCTATCCATAGAAAATTTCCTCATGCATAAAACATGACTTATAAACCCAAATGTTGGGTGGGAATCAATATTTATCTCAAAGCAAAGTCTAGAGGCTTGCAAGACAACACATACTATAGATTTTCCTTATGCTAGATCCCTCATTCTCTTTTCCTCTCATGGGACCCCTTGACACTTTGTAAACGTGGACCGATAAACTCTTAGACCCCATTGATTCATCATGACTCATTGCTAATATCATTCCTCAAAGGATGCCATGTGTTGTCATCTCTCTCAATCTCAAACTTCCTGTATTAGTTAAGTGAAGCAACATGGGCCGTAGATATTCTTTTAAAAAGAAAATATTATTAATAGTTTAGATGGATAACACAGTTAAATGAGGTTCATTGATTTAAAAAATGTGCTCAATCCCTTAAACAAGTGAAATGTGTTACTAGAGATGAGGTACATATTACAATCTCATTTATTTTCTATGAAACCAAGAGCTTCTGCCAGAGCACATGACCCATTTGATCACCCTTAGCATTTTGCCCCATAAACAGAAACATGTTACCAACAATTATCAACAAATATATGGCCCAATGATATCCCAAGTCCCACTTCATTCTAGGATGTGTAAGATTCCACATGTCATCATCATGTTTAGTCACCATAGGAAATGTCAAAACTACAACTGAATGCATGCTATTGATCTCCTTCATTCTTGTCTAAAAACACGAGGCCCTTCATGACACACATCATAATACTTCTTCTTTTCTATGAGGCTAGGTCAGAGCAGCAAACACATGCATTACTTTAATGTGTTGGTCTTGCCTACCTCATGTGTTCGCTATGATGAGTTAACAAAAATGAGATGTAGCATGGGCCATCATATTTTTTAGTATTTAACATATAAAAGGGGCCCACTAAAAAACATTAAGACTTAGTAAAGAGAAGGGAACAAACATCAATTAAAAATAAAGGAAAATATGGGGTGAAAACTTAAAGTGATTAAACCTAACTAGCGAGATGTAACTTAAAATGAAAAGGGACTCATGTGGCTGGGAAATTGGTAACAATTAATTAGAAAATACCTAGGGTGAGATGTGATTAGGGATTTTTCTCTTCTACCTAGGGCTCACAATTAGGAATTTTTCTTTTAATCTCTGCAACGCAAAAAAAATGTAAACCCTCTGTTGCTGTTTGAAAGCTACCAGGTTGATCTAAAACTCAATACCAGGATGTAGAAGACAAGATCTAGTCTAAGAGTTAGCTACTTCCTATATTCAAGTAAATTTTTTTTAGATCTAGACCAACATGAACAAAATCACAGGGATTTTCTACAATTCAGGCTAACCCTATGTCGGTGTATGAAAACTACCAGGTTGATCTAAAAATCAATAATAGGATGTAGAAGACAAGATCTAGTCTAAGAGTTAGCTACTTCCAATATTCGAGTAAATTTTCTTTAGATTTGGAACAACATGAACAAAATCATAGGGATTTTCTACACTTTAGGCTCTGTAAGGCCTAGGCAGGTGCACCTTAGGGATGAAAATGTGACTATTGATACTTTCTTTAAATATGTGCTCACTAATATTTCTCTTTCAAATCTACCCCCTATAGTGATCAACAAATCTTCTTGGATCCATAATAAATCCTTGATTACAATGACCAACTATAACTTAGAAAGATACTATTACAATCAGGTAATGACCAAAAATTTGATTCTTCACAGTAGAAAAGTAAAATTGATTTTGATTTTGATTTATAATTGTTCTTTGGGAAACCATATGAACCCTTCAATTTGCATTTGAACTTATGATCTATGCCTTATCCATTATTACATAAAGTCTACCTAGTAAAACATTGACCTAATTAAATTGCCTTACAATTAATTTTATCAGTAGTTAACCATGAATTTCATTCTTATGAATATCCCTCCCATGCATCTAAAAACCCTATCAATTCAATGAAAGTGTTTACTTAACTTCTTGAATTAAAAGCAATCAATGAAAAGGCATATAACCCATCTAAGTTGGACTAAAATGAAAGAACCTTGTTCATTTCAATCTAAAAATTATAGACACATGGAAATGGAGACAAAATTTAGAGACATAGATATTTTTAGAATATTCCTTTGTATTAATCTTCCTTGAAAGAAATACATCACTGGATTTAACTCAAAAATAACTCAAGATATGACAAACTATCATTCAAGATTTTTTAATTCCTGGATTGCAAAATTAACATACATTACATAAAATTGACACAAAAACTATTGGATCAACTATAACATAGCATAAGCATTAAAATTGTACAAACTTTAGACCTCAACTCCACATCTTGGAAATCCTTTTATAGGAAGGATTACAAAAAGCTTTAGATGGGAGGACACATGTCAAAATTCCATTGGAGGCAAGATACAAAGATATTTTAAATTGTTATACTACAAACAATCTTTGTGCTTGGATCAAAATTTTGGATACAGTTGTAGAACTAGCAGGTGGCACCTTCAATAGTTGTCTTGAGCATCTTTTTGTTAGTCTTCAAGATACTATCACTTTCCTTGCCTTTTCTTTTCTATTTTTTCCTTTAAATTCATCTTGACTACATGCTTGCACTACCTAATCATTGTCACCAGATGGTAGGGTCTTGATATCTATAATAACTTCCCAAATAGCTATGTATGTGTTTTCATTAGGTAAGGTGGCATCCCTAACTACATCTAATTCTTTAAGGCATTTATTTTGGCATCTGCTATAGTTTTAACCTTTGTAGTTATCTTCGAAATCTCTATTTCTAACTTGTAGAGCATGTCAATGAAGTCATAAACCAATGCTACACCTACCTCATCATTGTAGTATGCAAGGAATTTAGGATGGTTCAAAATGTTATCAAAATATGTTGACCATTCTACCCAATCCTTAACTCTTCCTCTAGTCTCCAAAATTGTAGACACAAAATTTGGTATTCCTTTGGTAATTGTCTTCATCTTATTCTAGATTAGTTGCATTTTGACACCAAAGAAACCATTTTTCTAGTGTTTATAATAGTTACCTTAGGTAGATCCTTCTTCTATGCTAGTATAGGTACAAAACTATCAAAAAATAGAGTAAATGAACCCCATGCAGTGAAAAGTGGAGATAATAGGGCAATGGCCTCTAAACATGCGTGCTCTGCTCCTTGCAACACAAGATCATTGCTCTGCACATTTTGGGAAACTAGTTTCAATTCATTTATTTTATGAACCAACAAGTTCTTAATAGTTCTAATCTTAATCTCCTTGCCTGATTCCAAGTCCTCTTCATCAACTTCCATTTCTTGGCTTGATGCCTCCCCTATTTTAGGTACATGGCTCTCTGTTTGCACACAATTATCCTAGATTTCTGTAGCTAATCTAACAAATTTTTTCAATACTACTATCTCATTCTCTAGCTTGAGGTTTTTCTCCTCCAAGACATATGTCTTCTTTATTTCTTCTTCATAGTGCCTCTTGGTCTGGATGAACTACTCATAGGTTCCCTCCAACTATGCTTGAAGAACATCCATCTTGTTCTTACCTAGAAATGCCATAGAATTTTGTACCCCATATATCTGGCTGCTAGAGGTGGAGTGCATATTCCAAAATATCACATTTTCCCTTGGGGATTCTTTGGTTTCCATTAGGGCCAAAGTTTAATTCTTTGGAGCTAAACTCCATATTTCCATTGTTTGAGCATCAATATTGTATGCTGACCCTCTCAGTTCTCCAAGATGAATTTCATCTTCAAATGAAATAGACTTATCTTGTCTTCTCATTTGGTCTAGTAGGAAAGAAGAACTTATGTCCCATCTTGGGAAGACAATCATTCCACTTCTTCTCACCAATTCTCTTGCTTCTTCCATAGTGAGGGTTTCACTAGTAGGATCATATTTTGTAGCTTATAAACTAACTCAACAACTACCTCATCAGAATCACATGATTTCATCTACAAGGACAATTCATTTTGTATCCATTTAAACATGAGGCTTATAAACTCTTTAGTTTTAATAAAATTATCATCACTAATGAACTCATTTGCTTCTATGATTATGTCATCAATCATTTGGGCCTGTAGTTGTAGTTTCTTTGTCCCTTTCTTATCCTTAGAGGCCTAAGCTATTAGATACTTCCTCCTAACATCATCAAAACATTGAGTACCCCTAGGCAGGATTTGCAAGGTTTTTTGCTAAGCCTTTTGTGGAATTTCCACCATCTTTAGCTTCTTATTTCTCTGCTCTACCCCCTATGAACTTTTGGGTTGATCTCCTTCCTCATCACTAACTGCTATTACAATTTCTTCATTAGAGTATTTAGGATCAACTTTCTTCGTTATTTATTGAGGAACCTAGGCTGATATCTCATCAAATTTTTTGAGACATTTGTCTAAACTAAACCAGTGATTCATTTTAGGATAGAATCCTTTGAATGATGGATCAACTTTCCTCATTTATTGCTCAAAATTGAATACATCATGGTACTTAATCATAATTTCTCTACACACACTCTAATCCAATCTATTAGAAATGAAATCCTCTTCCCACAAAGGTTTTGTGGACATAAATTGTATCCCCTCATGTTTTTCAAGCCATTCTAACTATAGTGTAGGGGTCATACATTATTACTGGTCCAGTTGGAAATTTTTAATTCTTGAAATAGGCATTAGTCTTCTCAATGACATTCTTTCCTATCTCAAAATCTCCTAACTTGGTGCATCTACACAAGAATGTTCATTTCTTGACAAGTTTCCCTAAATAATCTTTGTTTAATGATATTAGTTGCAAAAATACCTCTACAAACCCTAGTCTCTCTAGGACATAATTGGGTATAATGTGGGGAGGTTGAGGGAATCCATCTATTTTGATGACAGTATATTCCTCAAAAAGAAAAGTACTCCCCCAATCATGTGTCAATTTTTTGCCAACATCAAAACACATGTTAGGATTTACAACCTTTCTAACACTTCTAGGAATTATTTGATTAGCTAATCCTATCAATTTTAAGAAAGGATGCAGAATATCATTATAGAAAGAAATAACATTGGAATATGGGTAGAAACTTTACCATACCATTTTCCACCTCTTTATTGGTAGTCTTTCTCCCCATTCTTGTGTGGACTCGAAGAAGCTCTAATCAAGAGAATTAACATTCTTGAACATGATTAGATGCATTATCAGAGAGTAGTGAGGGAATATGAAATTCTCCAAATGTCCTTGCTAAGTAGTAGTGATCTCCTTATGGATCGTATCAATTATGTATGTGACATAATCATACCTAACACTAGTGTTTGGCTCTTGAATGTTCAAATCCATAACATAATGTTCCCCTAGGGCATTCATGGTTCCATCTAAATCCAATACTTTATTTATGCCAAAGACAATATTCTAGAAATACATTTAAAAGATTTTTTCTACTTCCTTCTTCTTTGGAATTTCTCCCTTTTCCTTATGGGACATAGGGATGTGCCTTGTCATTTACCTACCCATGTAAAAGTTCTAACTTTTTAAATTCCAAGTTAGGTCATTGATGTCAATAGGCAATGACATTGGGCCTCCCAAGTAAAATTCCTCTATGAATGTCTCCTTTCTAGGGCTAGGAAAATACTTCTGTCTCTCCTATAGAATGACTTTCTTACTAGATTATAGCATTTTATTAGAGCCTTTATTAAGTCAACATCCACAAATATTCTTGGCAAGATCAACTTGCCCAATTTCTTGACCTAAGGGTTGTAGAATAGAACCATCTCTATTATGTTCTTATAGAAGAACCAGAACAATTCATATCCATTTCTTTGCTAAACCTTTGTATCTCTACAAAATACATATGGCTCTCTAAAGGTGTGGTCATTAGCAAAATGTGCATTTGTAGAACTAGGAAAAGTACGTATCCATTCTTCAACAAATGAGCTAGGGATTTTGGTTTGCAAAGTAGATTCTTAAATCATAGCTTATGCAATAAATTCTCCTTCCTTTTGGGCCATTTCTTTAAAAAATTTAGTCAACTATTTAATATGAAGAAAATAGATCCTATCCTCAACCCAAATTCCTAAAAGGAATGATCCAAATTGATTAACCATAAGAAAGTGATCAATGCACAAACAAATCATGGAATGGAGAATAGGGAGAAAGGAGGTCCTATGATATTTATATTTTGTAAAGTATGTGCTTAAATATTGAAATAGATAAAAGACAAATACTAACCTTGAAGTAGGATAAATATGGAAAATACTAATTTATGGTGTCTATGTATAGTTTTAGGAATCTTTGCAACTTGTTTCAAACTAGAAATGTTAAGATGGAGAAAACCTAGAAAGCTTTTGTCCTTTTGAAGGGAGGTCGACCTTGACCCTAATAGCAGGGCACAATCTTACCC
The DNA here is from genome assembly GCA_028749045.1 of Cupressus sempervirens. Classification (NCBI taxonomy): domain Eukaryota; kingdom Viridiplantae; phylum Streptophyta; class Pinopsida; order Cupressales; family Cupressaceae; genus Cupressus; species Cupressus sempervirens. Next base: position 365,172,820 of record CM053784.1, read on the forward strand.
TAGGGCACAATTGTACCTTAAAAAGTCAACCTTGACCTGCATTGCTCTAACAAAATTCCTATTCGTGGATCTTGCAAGTTCGTTGAAAAGGGTATCCAAATTTTCACTTCAATTCATTGTTCCACACCTATATCTGCAAGAAAAATAATTTTTTTTCTTGGATGAGGGGTTTGCCTTGGTCAAACCCCAGTTTGGAATCAACCTTAATAATGGAATTGAAATAAGGAATGCTATCAAGTAGTAGAAGTAAATCTAACAATGAAGCTATCATATTCAATAGACATGAAATTGTATTTGAAATGTGAAAAAGTATTTTGATATGAAATCTTGAACATAACATTACCAAAAGTAAATCAAAACCTCCATCATTGTATGCTTAGAATCCACCTTGATAGAAGAATGAATAGATCTTGAAGATGAACAAAAGATCTTGAAGATGAACAAATGATCTTGAAGGAAGATCACACCACCACATTGGTTAGATCTAGGGTTTTGGATGATGAATCTTGAATTCTTGAAACAAATCCCTTCAAAGGATTGAATGCTTAAATCCTCAATCTTCAATGGAAAACTTGGATGCTTGCATGATGGAATGCTTGCTTGGAAATAAATTCTTGAAAATGGATTGTAGATGTTCTTCATAAAAGGTAGATAATAAATTTTTTCCAAAATATTATATACAATCATGAATCATAGATAATAGATCATAGCCCATAGAAAGTAGATACCAAAATAAGGGAAGAAGGCTTCCTTATATAGAGATCTAGGGTACAAACTCCTAGAGAAGGTTGACATGGGAAAATTAAATCCCAATTAACCTTAACCCCTAGAAATGGACCTAGATTAAATGTAATTTAAGAGTCTACCATTCCAAACCCAAAATAGCTGACCTAAAAGTGGGAAAATGAAACTTTCCAAAGCCTGATATCTCAAAACTCCTAGAAATTAAAAAATAGACCTAGGGTCAGGGACAAGGTCAATGATTCCCTAGGTCAAGGGTTGAGGTCATCCTTTACCTAGGTTAGGGTTGAGATTTACATTGACCTAAAAGGTTGTCCTTGATCCAAAAAGTCAAAGTCCTTAGTTTTATAGAGAAAGTTGTTAGAAATAGGTTAGAAATAGAGAGAGAGAAGCATAACGGGGGGAAAACTACCAAATCCATGCAAAAAACCTTTCAAGGAACTTGACATGACCCCAAACCAATTACCCAGAGGGCTAAACACCAATAAAATAGAAGTGATTCCATTTTAAGAGGATACATTTATCCCCCACTTTAGCAAGAGTATGAACTCAATATCAACTCTTGGTAAAGGAGAAGAAAGAAGAGATTCAAGTGGATTCACAAAAAGATAAAATAACACTTATGTAAGGACACAAGTCTCCAAGATAAGGGTTCTAACTCAACATACATGCAAAAAGGTGCAAAAAACCAAAACAATATAAAAGAAAGGTTTAGTAATAAACAAGCCCAAATCAACTAGCAAAAGAAACCTTGCTAAGAAGTATTTCTCATACTAATATCATATTTGGAAAGCTATCATAAAAACATAAATGATTACATAAGAAAGACAAGAGAAACACTATAAATAACATAGCTTCATGATCCAATCCTACTAGCATGAAAGAACAAAAGAAAGAAAAGAAGAAGTGATTACCTCACCCAACAAGATTCCCACCTTACCATGAATCAAAAAGGGAGAGGGATAACCCAACATGTAGCAAAATTTAATAGTAGAGAAACACTATAAATAACATAGCTTCATGATCCAATCCTACTAGCATGAAAGAACAAAATAAAGAAAAGAAGAAGTGATTAACTTGCCCAACAAGATGCCCACCTTACCATGAATCACCAAGGGAGAGGGAGAACCCAACAGGTATCAAAATTTAATAGTTCACCCATAAACTGTGCTTGTAGTTGTAATGTGTCTTCTGACAGCTTTTGGAATATCCATAGATCCACCTTCTTGTATCACTATGAATATGAAATGCGTGTCTTCTTAGGATTTAGAAACTTAGACACATTATCTTTGAAATATTTAGCATATCAAAAAATTTAAAAACACATATCTCTTGAGGATATAGCAACTTATGTGTGTTACCTTCCAAGATTTAGCATATTGAAAATTGAAAAATGTGTGTCTCTTTAGGAATTAGCAACTTGTGCACTACCTTTTGAGATTTAGCATATTGAAAATTGAAAAATGTGTGTCTCTTCAAGATTTAGTAACTTATGTGCATTACCTTTAGAGGATTTATCATATAAATAAAAAAACTATAGTACAAGGAAGACCATTTATATATCCCCCCCCCCCCCTTTATTGTGGCTATCTACTAGACATGATAAACAGGAGGAAGAGGATACCTACTTCACAAGACAAGAATATATCCTATTAACAACAATTTATACCATATTCTCAATGAGGGATATTGACCCTTATATCCAAGAATATAGATGATCATGGAAGGGATATGTCACTTATGGAAAAAAGATCCTCAAAGAAAAATATCTTAGCAACAAGACCCTTACTAGAGAGGAGTATGTTTAGATAAAATACTATCTTTCAAAGATAAACCAAGAAGGAACACAGATTCAATCACCAAGCCCCTTATAAAGAAGAGGAAGAGGAATCTTTATATTGAGGAAAAAAACTCTAAGACCAAAGAGAGGGTAAGAGTCTATAAGGAACATAGTTTGCAACATTAATATTATATTATAAACAAATGCCATTAAGCTAAAGAAAATAGTTCCCGAGACAAAGAGAAAGAAGGAAGAACCTTGCCCCCCAGGGAGGAGGACAAGGTACATCTTTGCAAAATAGATGTCTTAGAAAATATATCTTGAACATAGCATAATACAAAATCATAAAAAATAGGAGGAAAGAATACCAATTTGTTGGTGTAAATAAGTATTTTAATATTTAGACTTAATTAAGTTTACTTAGGTTAATGCATATTTTTATTATTTATTTATTAGTCACCTAGGAGTATGCATATTATTGTGAGTTGTCATGTCGAAAACATAGAATTTTGCACCTCTTTTATGCACATGGTGTCTACAACACATGAGTTAACACACTAATTAAGCACATGGTATCTACAATTTTGTCATTCTTATCCACTTATCTAGAATGATGGATAAGGCATGTGCTTAGTTGTAATGATGCTTATCTTATCTCCTAGTTCCTTCTAGAGACATTCTAGGTTCTTCCTGAGAGGCCTTTATATATAAGCACTCCTAGTGTGTTTTTACATACAATACAAAGCAATGTACGAGGACATACTCTAATTAATTGATAATACTCTTTTTGGTCTATAGTTGTGCTTGTGTTCAAGTTCTATGATCTTGGGTGAATCTTTCCCTAAGGCAAATTCTTACATGGTATTAAAGCTCTTGGAGAATCTCTCTTCACAAATCCATTTGAGACCATCTTGTTGCTTCATCACCTTAGTCCAAATCTAGAGTATCGCTGTCATTGGGAGCATCTAGAGCTACATCTAACCTTGCTATTGTGTCTGGAACATTAGTTCGATGAAAATTGGCTATAAACTTGCCTACCCTAGGCCAAAGTCAATTGTGAGGCAATTTTTTTTTACAAATCAACACCCAAAGGCATTGATTTGCAATTGGGTATGGTCGTTTCAATCAATTTGTGCATTTATTATGAGATATAAATTAATTTCCTCTCTCTAATTTATTTTTCAAATTTTATTTTAAGAATATTTTGCCCAGTTGGGCTATCATAGAATTTTTTTTTGCAGTACCAAGTAGTCACACCTCGGCCCTATAGAGAATTTATTTAATCGACAAACTTCTAAATAATCAAGCTTCAACAATCTACTAGGCCATACTGCAAATCTGGTGTTGACATCACACTGTATTATTTTTGATAAGCAAAATCCACCAGATAAGCTACCATAATCGAATAATGGCCAAAGTAACCCTAGAATGTGATGGGCTTCATTGTATTGACTCCCATGGCTTTTGTCTTTTAAAGACAATGTAGGGCTTTCCCATAGTGAATGTGGGATAAACCCCATGATTTTTTAGCAGCATCTATATAAACCAATGCTCATGCTCCAAAGAATTCTAGCAATGTAAATAGCACTTTGACATCCTATAAAAAATTTCGGTGCCAACAAATTTAAATCAGCAATGAAATCTTGTCTATGCAGTCTTTGACACATGTCAGACAATTGCTCTCCACATGACACTTGGACCTTTACCACATGGCGCCCATTAACAATGTCTTCCTGTACACCAAGCCATGTCACTAAAATTTGACACATCTACACATTTGCGATGGTGGCCTACCTAGTTAGTTAGGTACCATTAACACAAATCGTCGCCAATGTAGTGCCACACAAGACCTGACATGCCAATAGGATTGATATGTTCGTGCCACATAAGATAACACGTAGGAGCTCTATTAGCTATTTTGTATAGTGTACAACCTTTGCAAAGTGTAAATCTATATGCCTAGTCAGTAGTCTACTCAGTATGCCATGTCACCCAGGAAATTTTTTTTCATTCACGTCAGCATTTTTATAAGGTTGAATTTGATAGCCATTTGATTTTCATTCCTAGGCCATTTTGAATAGCCGTGATAGCTATTTGACTGTCAAATTTAAGCCAACAGTTTTCCTTCTAGACCCCTCTTTAGATGTAGTTTTGATTTGGCAACCTGACTTTGAGAGGCCATAACTCAGACATCCAAACTCCAATTTAAGTGTATTTTTTTTGATTTTGGGTAGAATTTCCTAAAATTTCTAGTGGTGTGTTATTTTCTAGTTTTGGTGCAAGGATTTGTCAAACATTGTGTCTTTTGGTGATTGTACCTATTCAATCCTTCATTTTGCAACTTGAAATGCTCCATACAAGCTCATATGGACTTGAAAATAGGTTCTATTTTTTTTAAAAGTGCATATTTTTTTGTCTACTTTCCAAATCTATAGTTAGATTCTAGGGTTGTGTGGATAGAAATATCACTTTTAGAAATAGGGCCTTTTCTGCATTGCATTGCTTTAATTTATTTTCAAAATTCTTGTATATCTCAGCTGCAATGCTTAGTTCTAGGTTTAGGCCTCAAAAGGCAGTTGTAATAGGCAAAATTAGAAGTCCACTTTGTTCATTTTGACAAGTGGCCTATTGCACACACACTACATATAAAGTGCCAAATCATCTTTTTTGTGGGGGTTCTTTTGATTGAGTGACAGGGGGGTGTGTATTGTGCTTTAGTGTCTCTTTTGTGCGCTCTTTTATTTTCTACATCATGGGTTCATCTGAATTTCCACCTCTAACTCCACACAATTATTCTACATGGAAATATATTGCTTGGAGTAGATTAATGGAAAAAGGTTATAGTCTTTATGTTGATGGTACAATTACAAAATCCACTGATGCTAAAGAACTCATTGAATGGAAAAACAAGACCAACAAGCTTTAGGAGTTATCAGGAGTTGTGTTCATAGAGATCTCTTCTTTCACATTGCTAGTTGTACAGAATCCAAACTAGTTTGGGATAAACTTGCAACATTGTATGGTAAGACAGATGAAGAAAAGGGATTTCAGATTGAGGACAATCTACTTCTCTTGGATCCAAAGAACTTTGACACAATTTAGGATTACTGTAATGCCCCACCAAGGGATCCAAAGAATTAACCTAAATTTTTACTAAGTTTGGTAGCATTTTTTTTTGAAACATGAAAGTTAAAACCATTCACAACATAGTAGTGAAAGAAATAACAATATTCAACTAAAAGTAAACATACGTAACAGGTTACATTCTTCAAGGATCCATTAATGTTGAATCACTAATATTAATTCCATCTAATACCATATCCATATAAAATAGTAATGAAAAGTTCAACATTCTTAAATTACATTTCTAATTGCTCGATCATCCACTATACATGCCATAGGGTATGAAAGGCTTAAAAGAACATACATATGTGAAAATAAAGTACATCATCATCCTAATTCTAATCCATGATGCAATAAAGTAAATGAAACCACATGTCATACATGATACATCATCATAGAAGATATAGACATCCATCATAAAAGATATCCAAACATAATTATCTAAGTGCACGGTTCCTCCCAACCGTAAATAGCATCACTAGACCATCATGGGTCCTAGCCATCCCTCTGTGCATAAAATTTCAAATCATTGAAGAGATCATCAGTATTATCATAGTAGGGATGTCACTCCTAAACATTCTACAATATATACATAAGGAGATCTAACATGCAAGATAAAGCATAAGATGACATCATCTAACATATACAAATATCAATATAAGGATACATGTCCACCATCATAATCAAAGAATGCATCAGCCATGGTGTCTCAGATGGATCTCATATGGTAAGAATGAAAAAGCACTACTACCCGACTGTGTGGAACCTAAATGGTCCACTCCCACTGTGCTGAGGAGATAAACTCAAGTCCCAAATAGGTTATCAAATCACATAGCACAAATACTCTCTAAGTCCAGGAATCCTAAAAGTATACTAACTCAAAGGTTCCAATCACAAACCAACATCTAGTCCCAAAGGCACAACAAAGACATGTAGGAAACATACTATGCAAGTGGGAAAGTGTCATCACACGGATCATGCTAGAGTTACCTTGGTAGTCTCCCAATAGATCCTGGCCCCCTAGTGATCCCTATGCGGCCACTAGTATCCTCTCATATAGATGAGACATACTACAGAATGCAAGGTCACAACCAAGTGTTCTCTCTACTTCCATCCTAGCCTATACTAGCACTCGAGGCATGGGTGAGAACAAACAGTTATCTTATTAGGTTCATTTAAGTCAGTATTAGGTGTAATGTTTTCACTTATTAAAACAACTTACAATGAGTTACCCTAGCAGCCACTTAGGGCCCCGGCCCCCATTGCAAGCCACTTCCTGACACTACAAGTAGATAACCTACCCTAAGCTCATGGAATCATAAATCAAAAAATCACCACAGTCCTATACAAGTGACTAGAAAAATACCAAAAGATAATCCACAAAAGAGCATCAAATCTCCATGAGCAACTAAAAAGAATCCATAGATAATCATGACCACAATAGTTCTCTATTAGCAACTGAAGGTATCACTGATAATCACAATATCCATTGGTTCTCAACAAGCAACCAAAAAGTATCTCAAAGTCATACTAATCAAAGACTCCAAAATGGTTGAGTCAAAACATGTCACATCATGACATCATCAAGATCAGATAAACAATTCAATTCCATCAAAGTAGCTGGAAAGTAATCCAAATACAACTGATTGATACTCATAAATGGTTACATATATCATAGCTTACACAAGAAGATTGAAGACAATATCAATCAGCATGCCATCACATAACCATGGTTGAGTTTAAAAGATCAAGGTCAAAAGACATCATCATGACATCACAATCATAACCCTCGAGCCTCTAGTAGACATCCTATAATTGGTCAAAAACTAGTCAACCCAAAAACCCAAAATAGATAGAATAGAGAAAACACAAAATGCAAGCACATGTTTTGGTTTGCTAAAATTACATAGTTGAATTAAGTGAGGAGGTCTCAGTTTTTGTTTTCAAATTTAGATATCAAATGGAGAAATTTGTACATTTTCCTAATCCCATGTATAGGTTTTGATGGATTAAGGTTTTTCCCCCTAGCTCTTAGACTCAATTTTCTAATTAATATATTGTTTATACAAACGTTATTTGAAAATGACCCCATCAAATTCCAATAGGACACATTGTAGATTTTAACATGATTAATTACCAATTCTTTTTCATCAATAACTTTTCCTCATAATTCAAGTCAATTAAATAATTAAAATAAATCTACATCGTTAGACTATAGTATTACAAAATAATTAGTTATTAAAAGAAATGATCTATTGATACAATTCATTTATCAAATATAATATTTATTAATTATTAATAACATACACACACACACACACACACACACACACACACACACACACACACACACACATAAATATAAATATCTATTTATATATATACATACATACATATATATGTTTAAAACTATTAATATTTAATAATAATAATATTTTATAAATATTATAAAAAAAGGAAATATAAAAATTAGATTTCGCAACACATTTTTTAAATTGGCGTTATATATATTAAAACCTATGTATGTGCCTATCGTCGTTGTTTGAAGCGACAACGCCATACAATCCTACCTCTGTCGCAGGGCTTGCGATAGCAGGCTCATGACTACCAGCGGTTGAAAAGAAGGGAATGGGGTATGGGCTCGCCCTCCCGATGTATTTTGTTAAATTAAAAAAAAAAACATTTTCAATAAACATTTTCGAATAATTTCATTAAAACATTTTTCCAAAAGCGAATTCGTATTTTTATAAATATTTTCCATTCTTTTTTTTTATAAACAACATTCTCTAATAACATATATATGTGTGTGTGTGTGTGTGTGTGTGTGTGTGTGTGTGTGTGTGTGTGTGTATGTACTTTCAAAATATTTACAATAATGTTTACACATACAAAATTTAACAGAAAGGCTTTCCCAAATTTTTAAAATAAGTATTTCCCCAAAGTAATCTTTCCCCAATTTAATCCTTCTAAAAGGTTTATCTATAAGCAACAAAACCCTAGTTTCATAAATTCATCAGATCTACGCATGTGGGGGTTTTCTCTCATAGAAAATTAAATATCCATGACAAAATTAAAACAACTGGAACATTCACACATGGAAACTTTAGAAAGTGTTCAGAAGACATGAAGAAGATAGGAAGTGCTAGAAGCGAACTATCATATGCAAAAATCATCAGTGTCTACCTGGACACTGATGCTAAATCACTTCTCCTCAAAAATTGTAGAGCAAGCTCCTTCCTTCTCCAACGTTCCCGGATCCTCCAAACACACTTCCTGAGCTTTTAGGAGTGCCTGAATATAAAGAACTCTTAGAAAGCACCTAGAATGTCTCTAAAAACAACCAGAAGATGAGATAAGCGTTGACAACTAAGCACGAGCTTTTTCCAACCTTCTAGATGAGTCATAAGGTTGTAGACACCATGTGCTTAATTTGTGTGCTAACTCTTGTGTTGTAGACATTTGTTCAATCAAGAGGTGCGTTCACTCCTAGGTAGACTTATAACTTTTATTTTAATTATTTTATCATTATTATTTATTTATTATTTTATTATTATTTTTATTATTAATAATTTTTAATTTCTTTTATTTAATTCTTTTTTCTCAATTAATTCCCATTTAATTAATTAAAATCAAAATATCAAAATATCATGATATTATATTAATTTGCCCCAAAATAATTAAATTATTAATTAAATCTTTTAATTTTAGACTTAATTAATAGAAAATTCACCATAGACTTGCAAGATAAAATATGAAAACCCATCAAAGAACAATCCATACAAAATCAGTCTAAAGGGTTAAAATCATGAATTATGTCATCCAACACATTTAGAAGGTAAAATATCTCGGATACTTGTTCTACCTCTCTAGGAAAAATGGTTTAAGGGTTTAGGATTCAGACAAGAGAATTTATCTCCCCTCTCTTACCATTGAGATAGTGTGATAGGGTACGCTCATCCTAGCAATTTAGGGAAGTTGATACTCGGTACTTGCAACTTGCATAAAATCCATGCATGTACATACACAATATATATATATATATATATATATATGCTAAGCTAAACAAGCAATGGTAGGAAGTGGTGCATCGTGTAGATCCCAATTAGCAAGTGACTACAACTCCCTTCCTTAACCATATTAGAAATGCCATACAATAAGAGAACAATCACGCACACCATACACATGCAAGTATGGGGTAAGTATCCATAAGAAAACACATGTGATAATAGACCATCTAACTAATCATCATAAATAACTGATAATAATGTAATAATCATCATGCATATATGAAATGTAGAGTCTAAATAATCACATCATTTATCAACTAAATCCATAGCACAGTATTTGATAGTCTCAAAACAATGCTACTAACCATCAACATAAAACTAGTCTAATAGAGTTCGACCATTATAGCAACAATGTATCTAGAAAAATGTGAACGAGGGTAGGCATTACAATTACATCACCAAAGAAAATGAGTACATGGTACTATTTAAAGGCTGTGGAAATCCCATGAAGGATGAAAAGTTGATTCATCGCATCTTGAAGAGGCTATCTTTAGAGTATGCTACATTTGTTTTGAGTTTTAATACTCATAGGTTGACCATGGGAAGTGCTTACTAGAAGCCTACTTTTGATGCTTTTGTAGAGATGTTGATTGTTGAAAAAACTCACTTGATGGATTTAGGACTTCTCATGACATCAAAGATCAAAGCCTTGGTGGCTAGTGATGAGCACCAATCAAGTCAAGGAGGGAAAAGTTCTAGCAACAACAAGAAGAAGTAGTGGAAGAATAAATCATAGTCTAAGACACAACAATCCTCCTCTCAACAAGGTGGTTCTTCTTCTAACAAGAAGGGAAATAGTGCCAAGAAGGACAAACTTTTTTGTGCATATTGCAAAATCCAAATCACGATGAGCATTATTGCAAGATTAAAATAATCGATGAGTTAGAAAATCTACTCAAGAAGAACAAGATTCAAGTGCTAGGTACTTCCAATGATTCAACTTCACCCACTTAAAAAAGAAAAGGTCAAGCACTTAGGGAAAACTCAAGTTCTTCTATGGAATGGATACTTGACGTAGGTGCCTCTTATCATATGGTTTCTTCAGAGGGAGACTTTTCTTCATTAAAGTAGTTGCAGGTACCACACATAGAAGTTGAAGGAAAAGAAAACATGGAAATGGTGAATGGATAATTTAGAGATGTTCTCTATGTTCCAAATGTTAGCTGCAATCTCCTCTTAGTTTACCAAATCACTCACCTTGGAGATGGTCATAAATTTGAGTTCCTTCAAAATTTAGTGATGGTGTGTAGTCTTTGAGATGATTCATTAGTTGTAGTGGGCAAACTCAATCATGACAAGAGGCTTTATTCCTTCTTCCAATTTGTGCCTGTCTCCTTCTGAAGCCTTTTTGAATCACTCTACTTCACACTCTACATTATGGCATGAGTGGTTTAGTCATCTTTCCTTTTGCTACCTTTAGCAACTTTGCCTCAAACACATGGTCAAAGGTCTACCTAACATCAAATTTTCCAAGAGTGAATGTTCATCATGTTTAGTGGATATGCATCTCGAGGAGATGTATGATAAAGGAAAGTCTTCAAGAGCACCAGTTGTTCTCCAGTTGGTTCACATGGTTTTAGCAAGACCCTTTGCAATGACTTTAGTCAGCCAAGGCTGCTATATCCTTGGTTTAGTTGATGACATTTAACGATTCACATGTGTATACTTCCTTCATCATAAATGTGAAGTGGTTCATAAGCTTCAAACATTTAAGACTCATGTTAAACATAAATCTAGGAAAGCAATCAAGGTTCTATGGATGGACAACAAACACAAATATGTGGACCAAAGACTTAAGGACTTTTGCAAGCTTGAGGGAATTGATCTTTAGAATCCACAAACATTTAGTTTGCATAAGAAAAATGTTACAACACTGAGGATTAGGACTCTCAAATCCATGGCAAGTTGCATAATAAAGGCCAAGTCTCTTGATCCTACATTAGAAAGTTGAAGCTATTAGTAGTGGCATTCACATACTTAATAGGTCTCCTCATAATGCCTTAGATAGGAAGACTCCTTTTGAGGCATGGTGCAGTAGAAAACTAGTTGTGAGTCATTTCAGAGTCTTCAATTGTACAGCATGGGAAAACCTATCATCTAGGGGTTGCAAGGCATCAACACCTAGGCCTTGTACTTTCATTAGGTATGAAGATAGAATGAAGGCATATAGACTCATGGATCCAGAGACACATGAGATATTTGTGGAGAAGGATGTACACTTTGAGGAAAGTTCACCTAGCTTATCCTCTACTCCTCTCCACACTTCATATACTATGGAAACTAATAGTGACAGCAGTGATAGTGCTTCATCAAATTCAGACACATGGGGTTCTATCAACAGTTGTAGCGAGAGGTCATGACATCAGTCCAGTCCACATGCTTATATTTCCATAGCAAAAGGTCCAACATAGTAGGGTACATGTTGTCTTCTAGCTCCAGCTTTAGATGTTGACTTCTTCACAGACATTGTAGGTCTTTTTGTGGACTCACATACCATAGACTTAAGAGATAGTCTTGATGATTTGCATCTTCCCTTTACTGAAGATGATCCTTCTACAATTGTTGCAAGGGCTTACTCTAACCCTCATGTCTATTCTCTACATGATCAATCTTCATAGGTTGGTGTGATTGTGGATACTTATTGATGAAGGAGCATCCAGAGGTATAAGGGCAACCCTGTGTCACCCAAAAAAAATGTACTTATACTTAGTTTCTATTTCATGTGTTTTCATTTTTAGATACCCATTTGGGTCAAATAAAGGTTCCAACTCACAGTTCCACTATTAGTGTTCAAGGTTAGAGTTTTTAATCATTTTGGGATACATGTAAATGCCAAAAAAATAGGAGTATGTAATTGAGCCATCATTTTGGTAAACTAGAAGGTGTAAATTGGTTGGATGATTTTCATTGTAATTTAGAGCATTCCAAAAAAAGAATCAGGTCAAAAGGCCCCACGATTTGAAAGTTATCGTAGTTTTTCAATTTTTGGAGACATCCTAAGAATGCTTCAAAGCTAGGTTAGGGGCATTAAATGACCTCAAATAGGGCCAAAAAATGGGGGACTAGTGAAGCTATCCATCGGGCTATAGAGCACTTCAAGAGCTTTCTGGAAATGTAAACAGTTCATCAATCAGAGCTACAGTTCAAAAGTTATGCTTCCCAAAAGTTTGGTTACCATTTCTAGATTCTTCTAATTTTGTGTTGACTTCTAATGCAACTTCTGGAGCCTTCTATTTGGTTGGTGGATGCCAACTAGCACTTTCTAGAATGTATTCCTAATCTTTAACCCTTTGGGGTCTATTTTAGAACATTTCTGGCATTGTAAAAGGAGTTTGGAGTGGAGTTTGAAAGAAGGTACTAGGAGAAGAAATTATCTCTGGATTTATGCTATTGTAAGCCCATAGGGCATGTCTTGCAGTCTATTTCTCTGCACTAAATGTACTAACATATTTTTATAGTTAATAAAATTTTCCCTTTCCTATTGTGTCCATTTTTTGCCTGGGTTGTGTCTCCATCAAGTGGTATCAGAGCCAAGTTTTCTTGAGTGTGTAGACAGAGCGCCGACTGTGAGGTAGTTTGCACCAATACTGTGTGGTTTTGGGTTTGAATTAAGAAGATGCCTCCATGAAGAGAGCATGGTGGAAGGGCTAGAGCTATTAATCTTGAGGAGGTTAAAGCCCTCCAAAGGTAGGTTCAAGCGTTGCAGGAGGAGCTTCGTAGAGGAACAAATGTTACTATAGGTGATGAAAGTGAGGATGAGAATGAAGAAGAAGAAATTGGACCAGAAGGGGAAGTTGACAAGGAAGCTCTAAATTATGAAGAGGAGAGGCTTTTTAGATCCATTACTAAGTTTGGGAAAATACCTACATTGATGTGGGTGTATTTTCAGGAAATCTGAAACTAGATGAGTTGATTGATTGGATTAATGAACTAGAAGAGTACTTTGAGTATGAGGATATCAAGGATCTAGATAGGGTTAAGTTTGCAAAGGCCAAACTAAAAGGACATGCCAAAATCTGGTGGCAAGAGGTTCAATTGGAAAGAAATAGAAGAGGAAAGGAGAAGATCACAAGGTGGGATCGCATGGTGGACAAACTAAAGAAACAGTTCATTCCTGTTGATTACGAGCTTGATTTGTTTAAGAAGATGTATGGGTTAAAGCAAGTAGGAAAATTAGTCCAGGAATATATAGAGGAGTTTTATCAACTTTTTATTAGAGTGGGGCATATAGAAGCAAATAAGGAGAAGGTTGCTCATTATATCAGTGGGTTGCGACCTAGCATCTGGGAGAAATTAATTCTGGTAAGAATGACCAACGTTGAGGAGGCATACCAGTTTGCCCTACAAGTTGAAGAGAAGCTAAATAAAAGGTTTGGAGGGAGACAAAGAGGGAATGGTTAAGGAGGAAGGGGTAGTGGTAGGTCATCTGGAGGCCAAAATGAAATGCACAAGAAAAATGAAGATGTGGGTACTAGCAGGAACCAGAGGAACGAGGCTTTCAACCACTCCCATGATCAAGACTTTGGAAATTAGAGAGAAAGAGGTAGAGGATGTGGACAAGGAAGAGGAGGCTTTCGTGGTACCTATTTCCATTGCAATGAAGAAGGTCATCGTGCCTTTGAATGCCCTCAATGATAAGGAAGGATAGATAAGAGAGTTGAGGGTCAAGTTAGCATTGCTCATGTGGATGAAAATGCACAATCATCACATTCAGAGGATGCAAAAAGAGGAGAGACTTTAGTAAATGAAAGGGTCCTACTAAGTGGTGAGATTGAACCAGGATAAAGGAGAATTTTATTTTTTACTAGGTGCAAGTGTGAGGATAAATGTTGTGATGTGATCATTGATGGTGGTAGCACTGATAACTTGGTATCAGAGGAGATGGTCTCTAAGCTGAAGCTCAAGAGGGAGAAACACTCCCAGCTGTATCAGATTACTTGGGTGAAGGATGATCATAAGGTCCTGGTAAGTTAACAATGTTTAGTGA